>OY728146.1:1127659816-1128909816 GCA_963277665.1 Viscum album
TGATTAAACTCCTAGTTTTGGTAGAAATTACATTTAATATAAGTTCGTAAAATGCAATGAAGAACAGTTTTCTAGAAATATGAATTTTTAAGTATAAAATTATTTTATACCAAAATTAAGAATAATATAAATTAAAATAAAATTAATTAGATTATGATTATTAAAAATAAACTAATGATATATTAAAATAAATTCAACATAAAATGGTACTTTTTATATACTTGAATGGAAAAAATTGTTTTATATAAAATCAGTATTTTTTACTATTCACCAAAAAAATTAATCTATTGAAAAAAAATCCCAAAATTAAATTCTAAAATAATTTTGATATTATGATTTAAAAAATGATAACCTTTTTATAAAATTCAATTTATAAAATTTTAGATTTTTGTTTCTAATCACATTCTTAAATAAATCTATATGCATTATACTATTTTTTCTTTAAAAAGAAAATCTTACTCACTATAACTAAATCTAGGGTGTTATATAAAATCCAAAGGAAATCTATAGGAATTTAAAAGGATATAAATATTTTATGTTGGGGAGGTTTTAATTAATCAAGTCATTATGGGTTGGTGAAAGTCTGGGGGAATTTCTTTTTTTGGATTTGTGTTGAGGATAATAGGTTTTGACCATGTTTTAAATGGGTTTTTGGATGGTTTAATAGTGGTAGTTTAGTAGTAGAACACCTAGGGAAATATTTAAGGTGTTATTAAATTAATTCTATAGTCTATATTAGGTCTCTTTGTGACCTAGGTGGGTTTATCCATGATGTACCTTGGCCTAGGATCATGCCCTCTACCTAGGATAAGTCATGCCACGACCCCAATGGGTTGCACCATAAGGATATCTGGTTAGGGTTGGAACCTTTTCCTAGACATGGCCACATAGATACCCAGAGGTGTTTTTTTATGGATTAAAAGGGTCTTTTCATGATGGTGTTTTAGGCTTTTTTTACAGGTGATTTTGGTAATTTGAGAGGGGGCCTTATTTGGACCCCCTCAAGGTCCCTTGGTTTAAGTCATTTAAATGAAAGGGGATATCCCTCTTTGGATATCCACTTCTCCACCTTTCACCCCCTTTGATTCAATTAGTTTGGTAAGTTTATTCCACATATATTCTAGGTAAGTAATATCCATTTATACTCATTGTTCTCCTCCCTTCTTTCTTTCTAATTGTTTCTCACTTGGGTAGGGTTTTGAGGATGAAATTCCTACAAGGAATGGTGGAATTATTTTTCTTGACAGAGATTTAATTTTTGGCTTATAGATGAGGTCTTGAGAGGGTATTTTTACAATTTTGATCATTATTTATACCGAGGTATGTATTTCTGTGATATTTTTAGGGTTTTGGTGAATTATTAATTAAAAATTATTTTTGAGTGTTTTAATTGGGGATTTCAGGCGGCTTAGGTTTGGGTGCATGTCGACTGTGGACCACATACCATTTTCTCTTGGTTATATTTTTTTGACCACCCTATGGGGTTTTTTATTATTCCGTTGTGTATTTTTGGTTTTGGATGTTTATCATATTAATTTACTGGTGTTTGTGGTTGGGTTAGGTGCTTGTAGATCCGAAAGTAATCTCTAGGAGCTTGGGATCAATCATAGATCATCAGTTGAGATAGTTTTATCTATTAATAACTCTTTAAATCTAAATTAGTGATTTATTATGTACTTATAAACCATGATTGAATTTATTAACGGTTGTGAAATCTTTTTCTATGTTAAAAACCAATTTTTTTTATAAATTATGCATTATTTAAGTGTTGTCAAAATTCCATAAAATCTCTTTACAAAGGAATTAATTTATTTAAAATGGATATTTTTATACATAATAATTTTAAAGGGAATAAATTAATTTTTATATAAAATGGTTTACAAACTAGATATGGTCTTGAATTTTCTTAATTGTTATTGTATATCAAATATTGTTTTAGATGTTTTATTGATGTTTAGACTTGTGTATAGTTCAGTTATGTTAAAGAAAGAATATAATTATTTTAAAGTATTTTGAAATTATTGTTCCATGATTTGGTTTTCAAGATATGAATTCACATCTTGGTTTTTTCAAAATATGTTTCTGAAGGCCCAATTAAAAATTTATTAAAAAGGGTTTCTTAAGGTAAAAAATTTCTGAAAAATATCCCCTATTGAGTTTCTTATTCAAAAGTTAATTTGATATTGATAATATGTGATCTTATGGAACTATCCTATATAGGGTATGTGTTTCCTCTATTTTAGAATTGTTGAGAATAAGGCTGATTTTGTAAATAGTTATTGGTTTCACTTGAGAGGCCTTTGGTGTGTATTGGTAGTCTGGATAGGTGCTACCCTAGTATATATTTTTTGATGGCTTGGGATATTGACTTAGTTATACTGAGTGATCTAATTGGGTAGATTTTTACTTTAGTGAGAACTTGGGATATCCTAGAATTACTAGGTTCATGTATATTTGCTAGTGTTTTTTGAGTGAGTGCTAGTTTCCCTATATATATAGGTTAGAGACCCATGTTGTGTATGTTTTATTTGATTAAGATGTGTTGTTTCTTATTTCTCAATTCTTTATTTATAAATTTCTATATGGATGATTACATATTTCCCATTGTCATGGTTTATGGTTTTCTGGTTTATTTTATATCCCATATTCTATGTTTGGTTATTACTGGTTATATTCATCCATTTATATTCTATTTTTTGAGGGGATTATATTTATTAATTTTCTTATTTTAATGTAGTTATTTACTTCTACTTATATATATTATGATTCTAATAGATTTATGATTACCATGTTCATGTTCATCACTTTTTTGGATTTCCCTTTTTATTAAAAAGTTTATTTTTTTCCTAATAGATTCTTAAGGTGATTTTAAAATGGGATTTAAAATGTGAATTGTTTTCCATTAAATTTAAAACGAGGGTGCTACAAATATTTGTTTGAAACTATTTTTGTTATCATAAATTATATATATTTTTAAAGGGGTTATTGATTGATTTTAATTAAATGGGTGAATTATTTACTTTTATTTAAAATTGAACTTATATAATGATCACATGTGACTTAGTTTAATCGAAATAGAAAAAATAACATCATAGTTGTTTTTTTAAAATATTATTCAAAAAATTATCATTAAAGAATTATTCATGGGGTATAGGGAGTTTTACTGTTATGATTTTCAATCACACCAATATAACTTTTAAGTTCTATTTAGGTCCCACTTATATTTGGTGATTGGTCTTGGGTTATTGGTTTGGGTATGGGAGCACTTGCAAACAAAGTAGCATTTTTTTTGACACATAGAGATAGGTGATCATGATCTTTATCTTATTTTGATGTCTTATTTATTGAATGTGTTATGACATTTTGGAATTATTATTCTAGTATTTTTTTGTTTTATATTATATTTTGTGTGAAATTTGTTTCCGATTATATTGAGATTCTTTGGCTATGATGGGTGGGTTTTATTTTCTATTTTGTAAGCTATGTTGTATGTTTATGAATTGTTTGGTTTTAATCATTTATTTAAATGAATAATTCTGTATGCATGATCATACGACGTACGGAGTGGTCAAGATTGTCTCTCGAGTGGAAGTTCCATGTTATTATTTTTTCTTCGTGTGAAATCATCTCACTTCGGTACATTTGATGATCAGATACTACTTTTTAATGTGTAGGGTTCAAGAAAAATCTTTGATCCTTTATATGATCCCACTCCAATGCCTAGATCAGGGGTATTATGGGTTGGTTCATGAAAAATAAATTTTCCACATGTTTCCAAAAGATAAAATGTTCCTCCTTACTTTCCTACATAGAATTATTAGTAGAAACTATGGACTCTAATTTGTACAAATTATTCTCTAGGAATAATATGATGCAAAAGCTCCTACAACACTCATGGAAGTTCAAATCAGTAGATAAATTGTCTTTATCCCATATCGATCACATGGATAATGTAGAGGTTGAATGAATTTTTATTTTCTAAAATAAATAATTCATATTTTTTTGTAGTTAATATTGATTTCCAAGTGCTGTGTAATAAATTAATTTTATTAGTCTTTCACTAGTTTATCAAAACTGAATATCATTAACAAATTGATTTAAAATATCCTATCATTTGAATATTATAGTAGAAAATATCCATATTTACCTTTTCATAACCTAGAAGGTCCTAGTAAAATTACTTGTTGGTATTTAGGTGGGTAATATTCCCAAATGCATTAACTCATAGTTCTTTAATCCGTTGAGTGGATTCCCCAATCCTAAAATGAACGACCCATATTTCCTCAACTATTTCCTCCAAGTTACTCAATACTTTGTAAGGGAAACTAATATTGATGCTAAATTGGTTAAGTAAAACCCAAAACTTTTATTATATTTCCCTAATAAATGGAATTATCCTAACAAGGGATATACCAATACTTTGATTTATGGTTTTATTACAAATAAAATAATAGAGGAAAATATCTAACTTAATATTTTCATGAGGCATTTTATTTATCTTATGCATAAATATTTTTTTATCCTTTACAATCTTGTTAATATTATGTAGATTTTTTATAATTAAATATACATGTCTGCTAAAATAATCTACACATAATAAATTTTTTTTGTCTTATAATACTTGTTATTTTATTAATTTTATGTGATCATATTTAAACATTAAATAAACCCTAAATGACATAAATAAATAAATAAAAGTAAAAATTTTACATGCTCATTATCTTTAACTAATGGTCGATTTATCAAGCGAATAAAAAACCAACCCTTTACCCTAGGGGAAGTAACTTATTAAGACCATGTCTTGGATTGAGTTCCATCACTTATCATTTAACCTGTTTATCACATTGGTTGGTTTCACATTGACTTAGCCTTGAAACATCTCTTCTCACTTGGATACAATTAATTTACACTTGTTTACTTAGTCAAAGGTGAGGGGAACTAGGGATTTATGTTTACAAAAATAAACCATAGACATGTAGTCCCATACAAAATAAAGGGGAATGAATGATATATAAATCACATTATTTAATTTTATAATAAATTTATCAAAAAATTACAAGTAATAAATTATTAAATTGAATAAAACCCCTACACATATAGAAAATTTTCAAGATCATGATCATCCATGCATGCAACAACTATGCATTTAAACTAGATAACATTAATTTAAATTCATTCCTTATTAAAGTAAATTTATCAAATTAATAAATTAATAATCTTATTAAATAATTATTTTTATCTTAATTATCCGTCCAAACAGTCCTCAATATTACCATACCTTGTAATTTTAAATAAATTAAAAAAATAAATTTAATTTAAAACTTTTGAAGTTCATGGCATGTACTAGAGGTGGAACGCCGTGTACACTTCTAAACATATATAAATCCATTTATGTAATTTATCAATTATAAGGTGTATACTATCACATTAAATAATTATTATCTAATGTTGTGTATAGTCCTTATCACGTATTGTGTATTTACATGAAATTTATACCTATATGGAATGTCTCAATATACACAGTGTAATATTCCATGGGCCAGGTCCTCTAGTCAACATGGTGTGTTTGACTACACAACATTTCTATATAAATGTGGCATGTAATAATAGTGATTACCATGAACTACAAGACATGAATGAATACCAAAAATATTGTGTATTTTTAGAATAATATAGAAAATAATTAATAAATAATTTAATATCTAACACAACCTGTTGAAATCACTCGGTATGTAATTCATATAGAAAACCTTATCAAACATCATGTACAACTATATAAACACCATGTAGTTTAGTTATTATTTAATTAATTTTCCATTCCATGTGTTTAACTCACATGACATGCATGTCTCAGTGTGTACCTTGTGTGAGTTATCCCGAGTTACATGACACGTACAACTAGCTATACAATGAGTAATTCATTATTGGCCACCCACACTACATCCCTAGGGACTTAAGGTGTTTATGGTATGGGTTATTTTGTGTTACATTTCATATAAAATCTAGATACATTCCTTGTACTTCAAGTGATGTTGTTTTTCTCAACTGGTAGTCAATACACACTGAGTATTAATTACTTGTCACATATTTTGACCACAAATATTATATGATTTATTTAGGAAAAAACTAATTGGGATTTCATGGTGTGTACACTATCCACATGCCATGTAACCCTATATTTTTATATGTCAATTAGTAATCAATACGCAATATTTTACTAAACAAACCATGTATTGAAACTCACACAACATTCCATGATTATCATGACCCATGCTTATACAGCTGGCCAAAGCTACACAATGTATAATTATGGTTACATTTTGTGTAATACCTAGAGGAAGATCTGTACATTGAACTATATTTGATAGTTAAAGGAAGAAGAAAAATAAATTTTAGGAAATGTGTCCTTGAACATGAAAGGAACTCATATAGGGTTCTTACTTGTTCACGGCCTAAGGATGGATCCTTTCAAGAGGACCTATTTATGTTTTCCAGTAGAGAATGTGGTGAATCCACCAATTAACTCTTTATAGTAAATCCTATTAATGTCTATCTACCTATGGAATATCATAGAAATTATGGGTTCTTCTAAAAGTGATTATATCAAGAGGTAGGTAAGTGTGTATGCTTATATATTTCTAGTAATTTTAGAACCGAAACATAAAGATGAAGAAATACAAGGCTTGATAGAAATATTGGATTTCTATAATCTTTGAATTATTAAAAAAATCACAATATTTAGATAGTTTAGAAGGATCTAGTTATATTAGAGATAAATACAATTATAAACAAGTTTATCACCCTCAAGGGACTTTGGATAGATAAATAATTTTTATTCAGTACTATATATACCCACTGTGAAGTGCTAGAGAGATCTCAATTATGGAATGATTTATCTGTATTCAATTATAGGGAGATCATATGGCTTGTGGGAGGATTGTTTAATATGATATATGTGAACTCTAAAAAAGAGAGGGTTTGGACCTTCTAGGAGGTCTATCAATTATTTCAATGGATTCATGGATGAAAAATAACTGATGGATTTGGGTTTTATAGATAAATCTTTTACATGGTGAAATAAATATAATGTTCATAGAAATTTGTGTATTTGATTAGATAGATTCGTGTCTAACATTAATAGGATGGATACTTTTGATAGTTTGACGGTTACTCACTTACCTTGGGGCTTATTAGACCACTCAACTTTTATTATGGCACTGAGGAATATGAATTTTTAAAATCGAACATCCAGATAATCTAATAAATTGACCAATAAGGATGGATTTATATAGGTAATTAGCTCTACTTGGAATAAGAATTCTATTGGCCCACCCATTTCATGCCTCCAGTAGAAATTGAAAAACCTTAAGTAGGCTATTCTGAGGCTGTGTGGGGATCATATTGAAGATGTTTATATAGTTAAAACCTTATACAGAGACATTTAATCATTGAAAAAATGTTTCTAGGGGAATAAAACTATTAGGTATATGATTAAATGATCACGAAACAAGATTAGATGAATTCGATGCTGATAAAGGAATAGGTTGAGGCCATCGAGAAATCTAGGGCTTTACGGCTTTAGGAAGGTGATCAAAATATGCTATATTTTTATGCACACATTCAAGAAAAATATTATATGTATAGAATTAACTTATAAAAGTAATATTTAAAAATTTTATCATATATTCATGTTATTGGTGATCTATCTATTAGGCTCTTTGAAGGCATTCTCACTAACCCTATCTCAGATTCCTACTTGCATAGTCAAGATGTAGAAGGGTTGGATTTTGTAAATAATATTATATCCAAAGTACAATATAGTTAAAATAACTCCACCAGATACTTATATAAGAAAATGATATTTATGAATATGTCAAGGGGATGGGTGTGGAAAGTGCACCGAGTCCAGATGGATTTCCTGGTTATTTCTTTTTCACTACATGGGATATCATTAAGGGAGATGTCATAAGTGCTATGATGGATTTTTTCAAAGAAGGATTCATTATAAAATCTATGATATACACTAATTTAGTCCATATTTCCAAGATTTAACACATACACCTCTTCCAACACTTCCATATGATTATCCTTCACAATTTTTCTTATATAATAATTGATATGATATTGAAAATAAGTTACTTTAACTTCTCCCATATCTTATATATTATGAGAAATATGGATTTATAAATGGGATATGTTTTCAAGGGAAAATTGGTATATCACAAGAAATTATAGCAGAGTTGGATAAATTTTTTTTGGTAGGAAATGTGATGATAAAACTTAACATGGAGAAAGAGTTTGATAAGATGTAATGGGGATTTATTTTACCAAATTTGAGAAATATGGCCTTTGATAATTATATTTATGACCTACTATTTTGAAACTTCTATCCTCCATGGATTTCCATTTCTATTGTGGGTGTAATATTTAGTTTCTTTAAATCCTTTTGAGGTCTTCAACAAGGTGACCCACTTTTGCTAACACTATTTATAGTTTCCCAAGATTATTTAAGAAAATAATTGAATCCAACTATGGATGAGGGGAATGTGGGTTAGTATATTGGTAGGTATGAGACTCTAGTAATCTCTTATTTCTTTTTCTTGGATGGTATTTTGGTTTTCATAAATGGTTGGTAGAATTTTGGTTCAAATATCATGAGTGTCTTTAAGATATATGGAATGTGGAGTGACCAATCCTTAAATGTTGATAAAAGTGGTATATTGGTTTCTAATAAAATGTCTACCAAGAGGAAGGAATATATAGAGATATGGATATAAATCAAGAATAAATACCTCCCCTTTGAATACTTAAGAGCTCCATTGATCCATGACTGAGTGTGGATTCAATATTTTGATGAAATCATGCTAAAGTGGATAATAGAATCCAAAACATAGAGAATAAATTATTATATTTCAGAGTAAATATGAACTTGATAAAAATTGTTCCATCATATATTATTATACACATTCTATCTTTAATGATAGTACCAAAAGGTTCCCTTCGTAGGTTAGATAATATTATTTCACACTTTCTTTGGGACAATGGAAATAATAAATAGTTTTATTGGGTTGGATGGAAAACCTTAATGATTTCAATATAGGAGGGAGGTTTCAATTTAATTAGATTGGATGAAAATGTAAAAAAACTTCAAGATAAGTTGGATTGGACTATTTGTAAGGCACCAACTTAAAGGAATGTTTCATATGGCCTAAGAATTATAATGTCTAGGATGTGGTATCAAGGAATAAAGGTGGTTCATCCCTGGGGTTTTGGAACAAAACTACATCAATTATACCTACCACTCTTGAACATGAGAATCATAGGTGGTGGTTAATGGGGATGTCACTTTATAAAAGGATTGGTTAGTGGGATTGCATATATTTTTCAAAGGTTTTTGGTCCCTAATATCACTATTAGAGAGTCAATGTCCTATTCAACATTTTTTAATATAATGTTAGGCAAGGATCAAATTCTATCAGAAAGCGATATTGTTATGAAATATACTTAGGATTAACTAGTTTATATTATTACATCCAAGGGTAATTTATTTTCATATGAATTTTTATTTTATAAAAGACACCTAAAGCTCAAACTATGATGGGGAGAATATATATGGAATAAGGCGATCCCCAACAAAATGAGATTTCTCATTTAGAATATCATAATAATTTCATTACCATGTGATGTTGTAGTAAAAATGAGAGGTATCTACCTTGCCTCTAAATACAGGTTCTATATATCTATTCAGAAGTGGAATCTATAGACTATCTATTTAATAAAACCATGTGGGTGACTGGGATGTGGAGATATTTTGGAAGCATCATGGATGTTCAAGTTAGGCTAGAAACATTTGAGGAACTACTAAATATTTGGATAATTGGAAATACAATCCATCATGAAAATCCCATACATCTATTCATTATAGCTATTTCATGATGAATGATTTGGATCTGGTGTAATCAAGTTAAACATAGGGATATAAATATCTTACTGGAAGACGTCATCCACCACCACCTTTACCTTATATGCAATGTAGTGCATGGTATCCAGAATGAAGTTCTAGGAACTTTACTACATCATCAATGGGTGAATACTCTATGCCTGGAGCATCACATGAAGATAAGCTCTATGAGATGGTAGATCTATTAGTATCCACTAATTTCTAAGTATAATCTATGCGTAGATGTTTTTTATAGAAATAACTTGATAGCAGGGGGATGGGTTGTGTGAGATCAACAATGTTCAATCATTCTATCCTTTATGTTCCACTTCGATCATGGAACCTCTATCCTAGATGAGGTTAATGCACTATAATTTGAACTAAAACTATGCCAAGAGAGAGACATTACACTTATGAGTGTTGAAATTGATGTGAAAATCATTATTAAATTTTTGAAGGACATTGAATCTACCTACTAGTTTGTCCATTATCTAATGATGGCATATGCTTCTAAGATTTAATAGGTTACTAATATTATCCATACTCAGAGAGAAGGAAACATGTTGGTGGACTCTCTGGCCCTCCATGGTCATCCAGACAAAGATTTGGAGATCTTTGAATTGTATAGAAGTCTCCCCTCGACATGTAATAAATTTTTTGTGCTAATTTTTTGGGCTTGAATTTTTTACGAGCACCAAGATGGTGTTTATTTTTGTAATTTTTGTATCATTTATCTACTAATTATGTTTTTAATAAAATTAAAAATGGTTTTCATAAAAATATGATGTATCCATTATCTCTAGAACATACATATGGTATCTTTCAACATTATTCATTTATTGATGTCATGTTATTTGTTATAAGAAACTAAACTAACATATTATCAAAACATTAGAATTAAGGAATGAAGAACTAGAAATGAAAAACTAATAATAAAATTCTCAATTGGTTAAAAAATAAAAAAAATTATTAATTAATATATGACCACTCTAATACCACTTGAATGTTCTAGGGAACAAGGAAAATAGTTGTGTAACAAACTCACCCAGGTTAACCAAACATATTACCCTCTCCACTCCATCACATGGAAACAATAACGTTATTGGTTTCCATGAGCTGGAAAAAATCATTAGGGAATTAAAATAATAATTAGTTGGAATAGTTTCACCCTCAAGTAATAGTAATAACCAAGAAATCTAAACTAACTTATAATCTAACATGATGCATCCATACATTTGAATTCCATGAATAATAAATAAATATCTCAAAATAATAAATCCACACAAATAGGGCATAAGAAACATAAACATATAAAAGGAGTCATAATCAATGAAAATGGTCCTACTCAGGTTACAAATATATACAACATCATGAAAAATACATAATATGTCTGATATAAATACATCCTGAGAACCAAAATATGAAAGACCAAAAATATAATATGCCTCACATATCTAGATTGGTTGATACATGAAAATTATTAGATAAACAATAAATAAAAAACTTGAGATACCAAAAATCATCTATATTCGACCCATGGTCACACATTATATCCAAAATACCCATCAAATTATTAGAGAATGAGAATCAATCAGATATCACAACTTGGGAACTTTTATAAATACATAAGATCTAAAAACACAAATATAAATTTGTACATTGGGTGTGAGATAAATAGTACTGGTAGTATTTTACGATAGATCATATGAAGTTCTATTTTATAAGACAACCCATAAACACTAGTTTGAAATAAAATTAAAATTAGGTTTCTAAAATGATATCATCCTTTCAAATCCACCTTTGAAAACCATTTATAAATACACAATAATATGAATGAAAAAAATTAAAGCATAATCAGACACCAAAAAATTATATAAATGTAATAAATAAAATAAACCACAACAATATAAAATGGTTCTAAAAAATCAATAAATAAGAAGATGCAATGGAATGTGAGGTGAGAATCTCTTATACAAAATCATCAACCAAGGAATGAATATCATAGGAAAATTACTAGGTATTAACATTATATGATCCTAAACAATACTCAATTGGAATAAATTGTTGTCCTTTTTTTGAATTCCTAAATATATAACCACACGACTTACTCTTACTTGCCTCAGTTCAGGAACTCCCCTAACTAAGGCATGAACTACACTGGTGGATACTAGACAATGTAGAAATCTAAGATGATGTAGAATAAATATAGAACTCTCACTTAGTATCCTAGGGTTCCCATACAATAAATCAAGTGGAGGTGAGAAAATAATCAATATATAAGTTCATTATATATTTCAACTTTAAAAATACAATAAAGAAATCACATATCACCACCAACACCCACTTAATAAACAAAACCTTTTCAAATCTATTCATGTATCACATAACACTTTAATTTATCCCTAAAAGGGAAAAAATCTATAAATACATAATATAAACCAAGGTTATTAATCAAATAGTGTCACTAAACATCAAGTAAACTCTTTTATAAAATAAAAAGCAGGCCTTTGAAGATTGACTTTGGATGCCAAGTCATTTTACCATCATTTAGAAATCAATTTTAAATCACAGTTCTATTAATTTAAAATAAAAAATATTATTTGAAATCAATAAAGTCATTCCTTATAACCAATAAAAACTCAAAACATATTTTTAGTTGAAAACACTCTATAAAACCATGATTTTCCCATTTCAAAACAAAATGGTTCCAAACACACACCATTTTATTGAAAAGAAACCCTTTAAATGGGTATCACTCTTTTGAAATAAAAATAAGTTCAAAACCATTATTATTTATCAAATTAATTTGAAATAATATTCCATAATATTTACATAAACTGTAGGCTTGAATAAAAAATTGATTTAGAAAACTAATAACATGAAAACCATTAAATACCATTATTTTAAGTGTAGAAATCATTGAAATTATTTTAAAAACTTGTAAAGAGTAACATATATTGATATTATCTGATAAGAAAAAAATTTATAAATCTTAATCTTTTAATGGATTTTTAAATAAAAGGAATTGTACAAAAAAATACATCAATCAATCAGAAACAAATATACTTTGAAGGAAGAAGTGAAAACTTGTAAGGAGACACCCTCTACAATCCCTAAAAAAACAAATCTCAAAATTAAAACCAACCAAAAACCTATATTAAACTAACATGGCCATTACGGTTCATGGAAGAAAAATAAAACCAAATGGAGTAGAAGGAGGGAGAAGAGGAGAGACAAAAATAAAGAATTCACTATAGAGAATCACTTGAAATTGAAGGAGAAAGCACTCAAAATACAAAAGAAAATAAGATTATAAAACATAGGTATATCTAATATCTAATTAAATATAAATTATTGGGAGGGGAGAGATAGTGGGCATAAAAATTAGTTAGGGAGAGAAAAAATTAAATTTTTAGTGAATCTGAATATCATGGATGGTTTGGCCACATGGTTTACGAAAATGTGTGCTAATCATATATATTTCTCTAGAATAGAACCAAAACCACACATTATTTGTCTCTATGGTTTACCAAACTATGGAATTATTATGAAACTCTCATTAAAATAATTTTCACTCCCTCAAATAGTTTCCTTGCATGGTTCTCACTAATCAAGCACAAGAAGTTCACTAACACCTCATACGTAGGATTTTTCTATATGGTTCTCCCTAAATGGTGTTTCATAATATGTAAGGTTTCTCATAAAACTAATAGAAACTCAGGATATAAAAATGGTTTTAAACCATTAGTATAGTCTTTAGAACCATTAATTTAACTTATATTAATGTTTTCTCAATCCGTTGACTCTTAGGCTATGGGGATAGGAGAATACCGACGGTTCTGAATAACTATGGGTGAAAATACATTGGGAAATTCATATACCAATGGTTATAAGGAACCATCGATATATTATCCTCTACTAGGTAGCACATCCTACCCATCCTACAACCCTCCCTACAAAAAATCTACAAACAAACTACAACAACCTAAAAACCAAAATATATATATAAAAAAATATTATATATTTTACATTCCACTAATTAATAAAATAAAACTAAAATAATAACATATATATAAAATAATTTTGGATTATAAAATACCATCTACAAGGTTGTAATTATCATAAATATGATTTCAGAAATAGAGAAAATCAATATCTCACTCCAAAAAAACATTTCCAGCATTATCACTATCATTTTGGTCATTGCTACCATCATAATCATCTCAAAACACATCATAATAATTATCGCCTAAAATAAATTCATCACCATTTGCACCTAAAATGTCATTACACTGATCATCACTAAGACCATCACCACTATTGCCTAGAGCACCATAAAATGAGCGAATCTCTAATATAAACATTTCAAAAAACATAGAGGAATCAAATGTAAGTGATGAAAAAACATCATTGCTTTCATGGAATTATTGATGAATTTATCCCCCTTCCATGATCTAAGGCTGCTAATTTTTTTCTTCTGCTGCTTTTGCATAGGGATCTTTCAAGTACTACTTTGTACTAGTAGAGATTTTTTCATTACATTAAGTGGGCCAATACTTTGTGGGAATTATAGGCTTCCCAAGTTGATAATTGTCTCTACACTGATGCTCCTCACCTAATACCTGTGGAAAATGATAATTGGGTCTAGAATTGTTATCTCATTTCTCATAAAGAGCCTCTTGATCACACTACTGACATTATAAAATAGATTAAAATATAGTAAATAAATTTTGAAAATTTAATGCATGCAATAAATCTTATAATATTTTCTTATATATTAGAATTAACATAACTCTCATCTTTATTATTTCTACTTATGTAAAATATTTTTTTTAAGGTACACACCTTTGAATGTTCTACACTATTCACTATGGAATTCAATTCATGTATGAAAATAATATTAAATAATTTTTTTAATTATTAAAACATAAAAAAGAAAAAATATTGTTGGAACATGATGTTTTCTATTCTATAAATCCTAAACAATCTAATAATTCTTAGTTGCACTAACAAAATTTGGTTTCTCTCATTTTTTGACATGGTCATTCATCCCAAAGTGTACACAAACTTCATATAATACTTATTATTTTGTTTCTTATTGTTCAATCCTAGAAATTATAATCATTCTCAATCAAAACAATCAAATTATAATGATACCCTAAATTGATTAATCTTCTAGAAACAGTCATATCCTAGTATCGTGTGATATGAAAATCATTCCTCTAAATCTATTCAGACTCAACCGGTACAACCATTATATAACTCATGCTTATATGCTCCCTATAGATCACCCAATTCCATCAGTTGTGTACCCCTTACAACTTCACCATCAAGAAAATTATATTTAAGATTCTACCAAAATATATATCATATAAATAAAAAACAATATACAATTTAATCTAATAAAATTTCCTACCCATATCCAAGTCCATGGATTACCCTTGATTTCATCTCCAATATGTACCTATCAAACTAGTTTCATGGGAATTATGTCACTATATTTGGTGACCATCACCACAATACTTATACATTCTCTCATAGGTTTACCAATCATTTGATTTCCTTTATTGTAACCGACCATCACCTATGTTTAGTGGTTCCACACTTTATGAAATTAAGTAATCCCACATTTCCTAATAGTAATAGATCTAGTTGGGAATATTAAAAGAAAAATATTAAATTAATACATGATAAAATTAAAATATATTATGTTTATAAAACATAATAGGGTTGTATACTTATACCTAGGGTAGGATAATCACTAGGATTTTATGGATCCCTATGCTATAAAGGATCAGTAACCTATATAGTGAATGTTGTATCTAATATATTCTCATGATTATTATCATGCTCTGGATGATCAGAATGTACTGGTGTATAATTTGAAGGAGTGTGAAGAAAAAAAGTCAAAAGAAATTAGAGAAGTATAGAATGGAGGAGGAATAGAGTTCAGTATAAAATGATAATATGGATGAGGAGTAGGATCCATCATATTATAAGGAAATAGTATATCAGAAACATGGAAGGATGAAAATAATGATAACAATATAGGTGGTAAGAATATCCTCAATGCCTCTATGGGAACTATGAGATAAGAAATTTTGGTATATGGTATATCTGGTGGAAGGTATGGGTGTGACCGGGTATGAATAATATTGTGATTACCTCTAGTACCTCCCCTCAAACTACCAAGTTGGCCAACATTGTTACTAGTTTGGCTAGATAGTTGTTGTCTCCTGGATTTTGGTTCTTAATTAAAATTTAAGAATGATTAGTTTCATGAAATTATACACTATAATATATATATATATATATATATATATATATATATTTGAAATACAATACTCATAGTGGGAAATAGAGGATGAAGACACAACACTCTCATGCATCGATCATTTTTAAATAATCTCTTACTATATATATATTCAATTTCTTTTTCATTTCCTACATTAGAAAATAAATATACATTTAATTAAAATTTCATTAATAATAGTAAAGTCAAACAATGCATAAGAGGTGACATGAAATAATTATGGCATACTAATTTTCAATCTAAACAAGTGATATTTAGTGAAAAAACATAATATTGTAATATTTCAAATTGAGATAAAATATCATAAAATTTTTTGTATAAAAATAATAAAACTTACTAATTAGCATGTTAAACTTGTTTAAGATATGGTTTTCGTATTGTATGGTCAATTCATTCAAATTTAGTTTGGGATAATTTGATTCAATTTTGGATTATTTTAAGTTGTTTCATTTATATTTGATTTATTCTTGAGTTTGGTTTAGTTCACCTTAGTTATGTTTAAGATAATTTGATTCATTTTATTTGAGTTTATGTTGATTTAGTTTACATTTATATGATTAAATTTAATTTGGTTTATATTTAGTTGGGTCAGGTAGTTTTAATTGAAGGGTAACAATGTTATTTCTCACTTCATTTAATATACCATGATTTATTTTGATTGATCAAATGTCTTTAATAAATTTTTAATTTTTTTGAATGATTATTGGTGGTAACCTGATAGATTATTCATTTATTTTCACTTGATATGAACATTTTATGATAATTATATTGTTTTAGAGTTATATTTTTGAAAATTGAAAGGTTTATATTATTATTTTTTCAAATATTATAAATATAAATGGTTTGGTTATGTATTTATTCATTATTTGTATTATTTTAAAGAAAATGTGTTTTTTCTGTTTTTATTTTTCCATGTGTTCTCTATGATGTGGATTTAATTAATTTTTTTAAGGGGTAAGTGTTTTAAACTAAAATGAAATAATATTAAATACATGAGGACTTTTTTTATTTAGATTTTAATTTGAAATTTAGTTTTTACATTATGAAACTACTTTATTTGATTCAAGTACATTTGAGTTTGATTTCATTTTCATTGAGCCTGGTGGGGTTAGGTAGTTTTAGTTCCATTTTTTTGTTTTTTTGTATTCAATTCTATTTGGGTCAATTTGGTTTAGTTTAGGATAGTTTTATTTAGTTATACATGCTTTTTATTTTTTTGATCTAGTTATGTGTGGTTCATTTTAGTTTAATTCTGGCCAGATCATGTATAATAAAATTAGTTATGTTCACATTAGTTCTAGTTTATCCAGTTTAGTCTGTCCCATAGAATAGGGGAAATGGGTATTCTAGAGTCATCTTTATTCATCAACCCATCATCATTATCCATAATATCTAAACCTACTTAATGTTCATAATAAAAAAATATAATTGAATTTACCAAATACTTGATAGACCACTAGGGGTAAATCAGTGGTCTTTATTTTTATGAATTCTTTACTTTTTAAATTGATCCTCTAAAGTGAGTTAAAGATCTATATCAACTGAAATAATTCTCATAGTGTCACCTCATGTGAAATAAATAAATGAATGATATAATCACACAATATTTGCAATGTAACACCAAAAATTTTTAGAATTTATTTTCATTAAATAAAACATTTTTTGATATATTATGTTTATCGTAATATCAAAGTAAAATAAAAAATTGATATGTTTTATTGATATAAAATATTAAAATTATAAAGAAATATTAATTCATTACGAGGGTTCTATAATAACCAATAGTAAGAAAAATATAGTTAGAATAAATTAAAAAAACATATAAAAATACCATGGGAATATAATATTTATCCCCATGGTCCATCATGAATATCATAATCTGAATCAAAATAAATAATAAATGGCTAATAATTATAACTATTTTTGGAATGATGAGAGAGAATTAATGATTTTGAGGATTTATAAAAGTTTACAGAGGAAGGTCATATGGTCGTTAGGATCATATAGACATTGGGATTATATGGAAATTAGGATCATATAGCCACTGGGATTATATTTCCATTTTAAGTATATGACCATTGGTCTTATATACTCATTGGTTAAAATACCAGTAAATTGTTTTAAAAAGAAATGATTATTTTTGATTAAGATCAATTTTTTATGGTGTTGTGTATTTTATAATAACAAATTAATCACTTTCAAAATATTTTTATGAAAATATGTGGAATTTAAATATATTAATATTAATTTAATGATTTTTATTATATAAGTAATGAGTATAGATTCATTTTATACTTCAAAAATACATTTTCTTTAAAAATGGTTTTTGTTTCATTTTGTGCATGGATATTATAATTAAAATTTTGAAATTTTAGAAATTATGTTTTAAAAATAGAAATAAATTTTCAAAGAATAATTTCATAATAGAATTAGGATGTATTTTTGGGAATTTTTTTTGAAAGATTGATTTTTGAGTTAATATTGAAAAATGTCGTTTTTTGCAAAATTGGCATTTATTTTCTTTAAATAAAGTAATTTAAATATCCCATTATATTTTTTATTTAGTTTTAAAGTAACATAATATAAATTTAATTAAACATAATAAAAATAATTCCATATATATCAAAAATATATTTTATTTTGGTATAATTTCATTTTTAAGCTTAAAAACTCAATTTTCTAGGAACTGTTTTTCATTGCATTTTGTGCACTAATATTAAAGATAATTTCTATCAATTATAAAAAATAAATCCTATAAAATGGATTACATTTTTTGAATTAGGAGATTAAAATTTAGTAATGAGTTCAATTATTATTATTATTATTAATATTAACCATGGTAAAAATTTTCCACCACGATAAAAGGTTAAATTTGGTTAATTAAGGTGAATACTTTGTTATAAGGTCATAACATTTTATTTAAAATCTTATTATCTCATAGGATTTAGGTTCCCATTATCCTATCTTCCTAAGAAATTTTTATACCTCTATATCAGGAAATCCCTTCCTAAATCTCTCCCCAAAATCCCTGCACAGATTCTAGAGGTCTTGGTCTCCCCAAAAACTATCCTAAGAAATGTTAAAGTGTAATCCAAGGGAGGTTTTCCAAAGAAGAGGTATAATTCGTAACCAAGTGTTTCATTATTATATCTTATTATACCCCATTCTAATATTCTTTAACCATGTATAAATAATAACAGTAGTATCTTCCATGTACTAACATTTTATTACGATTATGGTAAAACTATTTTTCATCTTCTTTTTTTATCCAATGGGGAATGATAAAATCTCTTGTGCGTACGTGTGGAATACCACCTCCATGAATAGATGTGTTTAATTTTTAATACCTAGATTATTTTGATGGTTAAATGATGGATCAAATTAATATATATTATATTTATAAAATAATTATGATTCTTTAAAGATAATATATGACTTACCTCTTTACCCTTTCTATCTATTGAAAATTGATAATGTCGCTCGGGCATACATGTGTAATAGCACCTCTACAATGCTATGTGATTAATTTTTATTTACACCTTACAAGGACAGTAATAAGTATGAAAATATTTAGTAAATATGAAATTTATAATATTTTTTTATGATTTTAGAA
Organism: Viscum album; assembly: GCA_963277665.1. Classification (NCBI taxonomy): domain Eukaryota; kingdom Viridiplantae; phylum Streptophyta; class Magnoliopsida; order Santalales; family Viscaceae; genus Viscum; species Viscum album. The sequence goes on from OY728146.1 coordinate 1,127,679,683, forward strand.
AAGTAAAATACTCTCTACTTTATTTATTTTCCACCTAGTATAAAAAATAGAATTCCATTCATGTGTATGTACAAACTACAATTTCAATGAAACAATGTTGTTTATTATTCATTACCTACCTAAATGGTTGTTTTTAAAATCACTTATAACATATATATATGATAATTTTAATATTCTTAATTTTATGGATTTTATGTAACCATAACACCTTTGACCATGGTCAACACACCAATTTTATTTTGTGGTCATAGATAAAACATCCTCAAAACATCCAACTTGGAGTTAATGATTTATTTAACTAAATAAAACATTATAAAAAATGAAATTATTAGAATAATTATAATATAAGGAAGATAATAATTTTTCTTAAGAAATTTAATTTTTTTATTATACAGGATTTACAGAACGTGCAAAGCTATACGATACTTGTGGTAAGGGATTTATCATTTCATTTTCCTTTCTTTAATACCTATTCCATTTTCACTACACATTTTTTTGTATATACTACCATATGGATGTATTTTATCATTAATTTAATAAAATTAATGTGGTACATAAATCATTTTCATGTTCCCTCCTTCAATGTTTTTTTGATTCAAAAGTTACTCAAGTCCCAAGGAATTTTATTTAAAAACTTATTTTAATGTATTCCTTCCAAATATTTATCCTTAATGTTTATGTTCATTTAAATGTTTCCATAATTTTATTATTTATGCTTAAAATTATTATAAAAAGTCATTTTCATCTAATTTTTACTTTTTTATAATGTTTTTAAAAAGGAATGTTTTTAGTGTTTTTTGTATGGGCTAATTTTGATTTTTTTATCGAAGAATAAAAAGATTTTTTTAAAACATGTACAACATGAGAGGAATTTTCCACCATCACATCCTTTATTTGATATAAATATCACTCTTCAATTTTTCATTTATTTACAAATTAAATTTAATTCCCATTCTTTTAGGGAATATTTTATTTCAAATCATTTTCAAAAGAAAGGGATATTTCTCCCGATTTTTATGCGAAAAAGGGAAGTGATTTGATTATGAGTTCAAATGAGTTTTTCAAGGGTTTTATGAAGAAAAAGTGAAAGATTGTAAATTATTTCTTTCTTTATATAGTACTTGATCATTTAGATGATGATGGGTGAGCCTAATATAGCTCTTGACAATGGGTGAGCCTGGTATAGCTCTTGACAATGGGTGAGCCCGATATAGCTCTCCAACATATTAGGTAATGAATAATATTCAATGGAAAAAATGAGGGAGATAAATAAGTAGGTTACTCCTATATAATTTACCAATATTTAATTATTCTAAAATAGGTTAAACATGAGTGAAAATAGTTTTTTAATATGATTCTCCAAGTTACTAATTTTATACTTGATATAATTTTTTATGGAAATATTTAGATTTCATTAAGTAAATAATGTTTTTAAACTTTCAAAGGTGAAATATTTTTTTAAACGAAATGTTTTCCTGAATTTCCAGATTCCTCTGGATGCCTTAATCATTTTTTTCATATGATTTATATTGGGTTTCAAAGGTTTTATTTGATTAATGATTTATTTTCATATGTGTAAAGTTTTAATTCATGTGTTTAATGTTTTATTATTAAAAAGGTAAAGGTTTTAAAGGGTTTTAATATTTTTCACTAGACTAATAGGATTAATTTATTTATATATCACTTAATAATATTATTTTCCTCATCCCATGTTTTAATTTTTTTACATGGACAAAATATGAGTAGGAACTATCATGAATTCTAACTCCAAATAAATGAAATTTTCCTTGAATGAATAAAGTGAGTTATGAATGAAATAGGAGTGTGAACTTAATAATCCCATTTTTGTAGAAAAAATGGACATTTTTCACCAATATTTCTTATATAATGTAATATTTTTCCCAACTATCTAAAACAATAAAACTAAAATATTATGGTAATATAAGAAAGAGAAGCCCTTATCAAAAATCATGTAATTATGGGTTGATTATGATATTGGGTGTTATATAAAAGGTTTAGCCTAAATTCATACTCCTTTCCATATTAGTTATTCCCCTATACATAGATTATCCACCATCTACAATAGTCTCTTAAAAAAGGAGATTCCAATCCCTTTGGGATAGAGTCCATAATATTTTCTTCACTTCCAGAGTCCACTAAAAGATGAAAATTTCTTCAATAAAAAGATACAATATAGAAATACCACATTCTTCATTAGATGATCCTACCCCATTAATAGATGGATTAATTGGTCCATATATGAAATTTTATTAAATTCATCCAATATAATTAATAGGTCTGATAGTTATGAAACTCATAATAGATTAGATGTGATCTGTTTCATCTTCTTTACCATTGAATACCTAGGTCAAACTAGTATCCTTTTTTATTAAAAACCTCTTAGACTCAAAATCTTCTCTCTTCGGTACTATGATATATCAATATATCAAAATTCTAAAAAATATTCTTAAGGCTAAAATTACCTTTATTTAACTTCTTATAATAATATATAATTCAATTATATATTAATTTTTTTCATCATTGAAAACTATAATAAAAATAGTTTTAAATATTTGAATTTAAATCCTAGAAGATTCAGATCAAGTATCCAATGATTTCATATTCGTAACAATATACAACTGTAAGAAGTTATTTTTATTTTAATTTAATTCTATGAACCAAAAATTATTTACAAATTTAATCTATTTTTAAATACCCAAAATTCAATGGAAATCATTCTATTCTTCATATGTTTTATAAATAATCATGGCCTCATCTTTCTCGAAACATCCCATGATTTATTCTCATGTAGATTATTCTCTATCTTCCTAATTTACATGTATACACATGAAACAATATGCATGTATTGATCTATAAAAATATCAAATTACTATGATTTGTATCCCATGAAGCTCATCTTAAGTTAATAATTACAATTTAATTATTTATCACATGGTTTTTTAATTAAATGTAGTCCCATATCCTCCTTTAAATCTTCCCTTTATTTTATCACTTCTTTATTTGGTGATCAAACGATCAAAAATCATTTCTCTTCATTTAAATACCCAAATAAATTGGGTTATCTTCCTTCAATAAAAATCATCATATCATCCATGGTATTTCATTCATCTCATATAGTAAATATCTCAGGATAAACTATTGATGTTGTGACCTTCATTTATTTTTATTTTTTATTCAATTTACATGCATAGAATGTAAATATGTATTTATATACCATTTTAATATTAATAAACTTGATATGTATGTAAATGGACTTGATTATTTGGAAATTACTCAATCACCTTCATCCCATAGAGGATCTATGGAGGTTTTTTCATAGAATCACATCCACATGGAAGATCCTTATTCATGGAATATCATGTGCATGGGAGATTCATTCCCTCCTCATAAGAGAAGTAGTGTTTGTGAACAAAAATACTCATATAAGATCAATGAAATTAATCATGGAATAAATATCTTGAAATAATGGAATATCTATATTGTTCATCTCATATAAGGTTCGTTCTCTTCTTCATGGAGTATCCATGCTCACAGAATCCCTTTATCTTCACTCATGATCAATCCTGAAATATAATAAGAACATGTCATGATCATTTAATAATTGTCCTAAAATTATTGGATATAATGTTTTTTACTATTTTACATCTCTAAATACGTTATTCAAGTTATAAATTTGAAAAACCATTTCCATTAATCATTAAATCACATAAAACATCTTATGGACTTACATGGTTTCTTTATTAAGTATGGAATCCAATTACTTTCTAAGAATACATAAAAATATTATAAGAATCACCATCAACTTCACTAAATATTTATTTTATCATTGAAAAAAATTTAATACATACCCGATCACTTCAATACCCCTCTTTTAATTTGTTGTAAATACCATAAATACTCAATACTCAATACTATAATGTGTGGTCAAATAGATTCTTTCTTCACCCCTTTATTGATAATACATGAAATATTAAATGTAATGTATTCATCATCTGTTATTATACCTTTAAAGAAAATCAAAATATTCCCCATTTTTTGAGATAAATATGATACCATGTAGTTATATTAGAAAAGATACTTTAGTTGGTATAATCTAAGTTTATGTGGGCTATCCTAGTGTAATAAATAAGAGAGATACAAACAAGGTTGTCTGTATTGTCCATACACTACCATGAATGTGATATAATTCTAAACAATTTCTCATTTATCAAGTAGGGGTTTTATAAAATAGTTTTATAAAGAAACTTTTAATATTACCAAATTCAATAAATACATTATAATGCTCAATCACAATACATATAACTCCTCTGTTTTCTCATTAGTTTATCAACTATTACTCCCCCTTAATAAGTAAATTGAATATAAAAAAACAAGGGGATGTAATAGTGTTTTTCATACCTTATTAATCAATATTAAAACAATAAAAAATTTCTACATACAATGAAAATAATATTCTGACAACTTCATCTCATGTAAGACCCCCCTCAAGAGACTACTCTTCCTATTCATCATGATAGATTTCCAACATTGGAATTTCATGCAAACTAATCTTTTTTATTTTCTAGAGTTGAAAAAACTTTAAGTTTATCATTTTTTTCACTCTGTGTACAACACTCATTCATCTCCTTAATTATCTACATGTTCGTTTATAAATAAATTGGAACAATAGGTAATAAGGAGGAACCTCTTGGTTTATCAAAAGTAAAACTCAGTGTGAGAGTTTCCTCTCAACTAAGGACATTATTTTCTTCCAATATCAGCACAGAAATATTTATTTGGACTTAATTATATTTCTCATGATGATAATATTAGAGTATTTATAGGTTTTTAAATTTGTGTGTCATGCAACTATAGTGCTTTTCCACTATGGATATTAATATTATGGAATTATTTTTAAGGGATTCATTCCAAGAATGCATCCTAGAAATGTTATGCGTGGTTTTTTACATGGTTTAAATATTGGTAAATGAGATAAATTATTTCTTAATTAGAGTAATATAATGTATTTTTGTTAACATGGATATTATCACTGAAAAATAAAATATATGGATGACCAAATGAATTATGTTAGAGAGAGAAATTGAATTAATTATAAAAATTATTGTGGGGGATTTATAGGGAAAGTTGACTTGGAAAATTAGATTAATTGATGATATGTTTTTACTCATTAATGAATTTACATTTTGGTATATTTGAGGTTTAGATGGACTATTCTATAAATAGAGGAGTATACTAAAACACTCACCTCTATGGTCTCTCTTTATTTTCTTTGTCTGTGATAGTGTGACTCTAAATGAAAAAGTAGACATAAATAAATTAAAGGATAGAAAATAATTGGATAATTAATGAATGAATGAATGATTTTATTCTATATATATTATTTATTTTTTAGAGTGTTTTAGTTTTCATAATTCATCCAAAAATAATAAATTTTATGTTATCCTATCAATGGTGTCATAATGGGGTTTTACAACATTTAAAATATGTCATGAAAAAGTGTAAAGGGGGTTCCACCACTCTCAAAAAAACCCCCCTTCAATATTTATTCAAATGTAATTAAATATTATAGAGTTATGTGGGGTAATTCCTAGTTTAATGGGATTCATTATTCTATTTAGAGGTCAGAAACTCTTAAAAAGAGAGTTTCACAGGGTCACGGTAATTTTGTATAGGGAGTTTCATGGGTTCATACTAATTAAACATGGGTCATGCCAATCATCATTCACAAGTGGATTTATCTAATTGGGTTTAAAATTAAAAATCATAGAGGAATCTATATGATAAGGATTTTTATTTGATTTTGAATTTCTCTATGAATTGTTTTCACCACCGAGAGGGGCGGGGGTTATTAGTGGTGCTCAATTTTGTAATTTATTTTATTTAAAATTAACCTTTATGACCTATAAGTATGTGATACACTCAAGGTAAATATCCCATCCTTTTCTAAATATGATATAAAATAAAATTACACATGTCACAGAAATGTTTTTCATGTTTCTACCCCAAATGAAGCTACCTACTCCTTACCATGATCAATTATTGAAACCAAGTCATTGATTTTAAACTATAAACACAATAAGTTTCAATGGGTATCCTCTAAATACATTATTTCATATTTTATAAGAAAGAATTTCCATCATGATACCCATCATATAATTGGAATTACATCCACTCATTTCTAGTTAAAAACATTTCACAACTTGGTAATAAAGACCATAAGAATATCCTGGTTACTTCAACACCTAATGATGATCTTTATCTAGGAGTCTTCAAGATGATTAGAAAATAATGTAAAAAATTCTTCATTATTTTTAATTATTTGAACTTTGGTCTGATTCTTCCTTAAAATAAAGTCCCCAAATGATCAATAATAGACTCAGTTTCATCGACATAGATGATTAATGAAGTACCGAGAACTTATATATCTTTTATCCTTTATATTTATCTAATAAAACTATTATACAACTTAGTAAAGTTTCATCACTCATATTCTCAATATTCAAAAAATTTCTCTTTATTAATTTTATTCTTTTATACTCATCTATAAGTGCGAATAATATATTTATAATGAAATATGGAAATACCTTATCATTCTCAGCTACATGCTATTTTCTGGTCAATAGCTACTTGAAAAATAGTATCTTTGATCATGAATAATAATTTATAATATTTGAATTTCAAATTAAAATGAATATAAAAAAGACCCCCTTATTCAAAATTAATTCAAAATTCCATTAATATTAGCTTAGATAATGAATTTTACTTGTATCCTATGATTTTAAAGACTTGAAGTCTAGCTAAGCATTATTTAATTTCGTACCTATTTTTTCTTCACTGGTTTTTCACAAATTAAGAAATATTACAAATTATTAACCTTATAAAATTTTAATCTTACAAACTTTAAACCTTATGAAGTTATAAATTTATAAAGATATAAACTTATAAAGTACCATAAAAACCATATGAAGTTCCCTTTATCTCAATAATAAACCTTACAAAGTCAAATATTAACTTTACAAAGTTAGAATTTAACTTTATGAAGTCTAGGAATAAACCTTATAAAGTCTAAAACAACCTTACAAAGTTCATGACTTTTTTATTTTTTTAGTATTCTATTTAGGGAAAACCTTATGAAGTATAAGATGATTCATATAAAGTTGTGACATAGCCTTACAATGTTTAAAAAACTTAACGAAGATGAAAAATGAACCTAATAAATATTTACTTTACCATTTGTTCATCTCATTTAACCATATAAAGTCTGAATGCACCTTAGGAAAACTGGAAATGTACCTCACAAAAATTTTAGGACTTATGTATATTCAAGTATCAACATAACATTTACAAAATTCCATAAATGTACATGGATCCTTCATAACACATCACCATCCAAATTCAAACATCTTAAAAACACTTCACACATATTATAAAGAATAATTCTCATCCCTACACAAATATTTGACAAAAAATAAAATTTTATTCAACAATTCTATTGGGTTCTTCAATATCCCCTTTATATTTATTTTCAACCATTATCAACTCTTTTCAAAACTCAAAAAACCATTCACGAAGAATTAAATCACAACCTTTCTCAAGTGATAAGAATATTGAAAACACACCACTTGATAAATTAGTGTTGTTGAGATAATTCCATCTCTCGATGACAATAAAATTTTATCCAAGTATATCCTCACGAATTCATTCAATCAATGCTTATATTTTTACACCCCATTTTTATAATAACAAAAACTCATATATCCATAACCAATTGATAAAAAGTTGTTAACTATTTATAACCTTTTGATGATTTAATCCAAATTTTTTTGAGGGTTCCATACAAAGTCTCTCAAGTGACAAGGAAGGGATGAATATTCATGTTCATCCTTAAGGAATAAAATATTTCCTTATGAATTTTCTTGATGAATATATCAGAAATATGGTATTGAGTAGAAATTTACTCCATACTTCTATTTAATGAAGTGAAACCTAGTATCAATGTGCATCAATCTTGAGTATTCCATTGTATTTTTATAGACATTAATAACAATTTAAATGCCACATAAAATTTTAAGAGGTATTCAATCTTCACCCTCAAGTATTTAAGATATTATTTCAATCAGATCATCTAGATATAATAATTGGTAGAAACAACATATTCATTTTCTAGGGTTCTTAAAGTAATAGATTTTTTTTCTTGCAATACTTACTCACACAACTTTCTCATCATAGGAAAAGTCTACCTGTGGTTGATCATCTATCATAATAATATTCTGGCTAGTCTATATCTGTAAAACAAGATAGCTTCTTATTCATTCCTTCATTATACATTAGCCCATAAACCAAGGTTCCATTGATGTATTTCAAAACCCTCTTAGTAGCCATAAAATATGATTCCTTAGGATCACATTTATATCATGCAAAAATTTTGCCAACATAGAATATATAAAATATAGATTTAGTGAGGTAGATTTTTCATCCAATAAATCTTATAAACTCCTTTTGGTTTACATATTCTCTATTGATATCCTTGAAAAGTTTCAATCCATACTGTATAGGTACAAACACTAGTTCATAGTCCACTATTCCAAAATTAATCAAAAATTAATTTACATACTTTTTATTGGGAAATAAGAATAAAATTTTCTTTTTGTAGTACTTGGAATCATAGAAAGTAACTCAAATCTCCCAACAAGAACATATTAAATAGTTTCTTCATTTTTGTAGAAAATTATTCACAACCACTCTCTTGATCACTTGTAAAAATATATCATCAACATATTCAATTATAATGAGAGTGCTTACCTTTATTTCTTTGACGTACATGTTATTTTATACTTTTCATTTTGTAAACCTCATACTTATCAATCAACTATATAGCTTTTAATACCAATCTCAAGTGGATTACTTTAACCCCTAGAGAACCTTATTCAATTTGAAAACCTTATTTACATTATTATGAAGAATAAATCCATCAATATTCTCAATATAAAAATTTTCTTCTATCTATCCTTTCAAGAAGACTAATTTCACATCCCATTGATATATTTTGTACTTACATTGAGATAAAACTACCCTGAAAATTATTATGTATTTTTACCTTACAATTAGGGAAATGTTATTTTTTCAAATTCAACTCCTTACACTTGTGAATAGACTTTTCAAAAAAGACTATCCATTTTTATTGATACTTTACCTTTATCATTCAATTTATTATTGAATACCCACCCTGTCCCAATTAAATTTTTATCTTTTAGTATATGGACAAGATTAAATGTTTAATTTCCATAAATATGATCCATTTCATCATTTACAACATCAACCTATTATTTTTTCTTGATAGCATTGACAATTGATTGTAGATTTATTTGGGAAATAAGAGATGTTTTGTTATCAAGCCTCAACCATATTTTTGTCTAAATTGATACAATTTGGTTCCTAATAATATTTTTATCCTCCACATGTTTATTAAAAATTTGGTATTTTTACTTTTAATTTTTAGGATCCTATTATTCATCATTGGTTTGGTTAGAGTCTACATCAATGAAAATTGGCTCTCTCTAATCCTTCTTCATTCTATTTTTTGATATCTTCATGTTGTCTACCTCATAATTTTCAAAAATTAATTTATTTTTCATGCTTGATGTGCACTAATTCTCAACAATATTCACATAAAAAGATATTATATAGTTTTTTCAGCTTCTTATTCTATAATTCATAGTCTATTATATTTGATAGGTATCCCTTGAAGATATATTCATCTACTTTTTCTTCAAACTTTCCTAGATCGGTGTTCTTAATCTTCATGTAACAAGTAACACTAAAAACATTAGGGTACTTTATTATTGGATTTATTTTTTACCCCATATCATATGATTCCATGTGTGTTTTTGGTCTCTATGAACTCCTACCCAATATATGCATAGTTTTACACACTGTTTCCCCCCAAAAGAACTTTGAGATTTTATGTTCAACCAGAATTGTATTTACAATATCAACTAAACTCATGTTATGTATTTCTAATTTACCATTCTATTGAGGAGTGTAGGATCTATTTTATTGATTTTTGATTCATTAATTTGAAATATAATTATCAATTTTATTATAAGTGTACTATTTTCCATTATCTGGTCTTAGTTTTTGGACATAGACTCCCAACTACTTCTCAGCTTAACTTCTAAATATTTTAAACATGTTAATTACTTAAGACCTTTGAATTATAAACCTGACATTGGTCATTTGGGCGATATGTTTTTCATATGATATATTTCTATATTTATAATTATGGTAGGTTTCTTATCACAACATGATTTAATATTTTACTCATAATCCTTTATTCTGGATAACCAAGTCTCATGTGTCACAAATTAGCTTCATCTTTAGCACTCAGATAATATGAATTAATGGGATCACCAATTTTAAATAAATTATAACCTTTTCTCTTTCCCTAAGCGATAATACTTCTATAATTTGTTCTTTTAATAATGAAAAATACTTTATTTAAAATAATATTATGCACAACATCACAGGGTTAACTAACACTCATTTGATTATGCTTTAGCTTCTAAGAAATAATACATCTTTTGAATTCAGATTTTGAGAATATATCTCACTAGTACGAACACATTGATTTTTTAGAGAATAAAAATTACCAAAATTCATTGAACCTCCTTCATTATTTTTAATATTATTATAAATTTTAGTATCATTAGTCATATATGAAGAATAAATATTATCAAGAATCCATGTCTTGGTTTTCTTTAAATCCTTCAATGAAACTTTATCAAAACGTGAATTTTATTCCTTCAATTTCTAAATTTCATTTCCATTATCAACCCTAGAATTTTATTAAATTAGGATAGTCATGAACTTTTTATAACAATGACCATTTTTATTACATCTACCATATATTTCTTCCAAAGACCCAAACTTGTTTTGTGTTTGTAGATATGATGAATTTATGGTCATAACTTTCTTCCTTTGAGATTCATTTTTCATCATCTCAGAATTCCCCTTGAATCATACCTCTATTATAGAGAGGACATATTGAACTAGCATGAATATGTTTTGTATCCAAACACTTCAAAACACCATCTATAGCAATTGAACCTTGGTTTTCCATATTGGTAGATTTTACGTCCTAAATATTATTATTATTATTTTATCACATACTATATGGGTTTTTACCTTGGGATAAAATATCATCTTGAGATATTCCTCTCTTATTTTATAGTAAAGTGGATTTATCATTAGTCTTATCAACCTTAGTAGATCCAAATTAAACATTGGAACATTCACTATTAGTAGAAACAATTTAATCTTAATATTTAGCAAGAGTATAATTAACCTTCCACTTTGAACTCCTATTTTCCCCAATTTGTGATGATTTTATTTTGACCTCTACTACCTTATTGAAGTATTATCTGATCTTATTTAGTCCATTTTAATTTTTAGGATAATTTTATTTTTTCTTTATTAACTAAAAATCTCTAAAAAAAAGTTTTTCTTCAAGGGTTCTCCTCCTTATTTTTTACTACTTAAAGATTATTCAAATTTAGAATCATGATCCCTAAAGTTAGTAAATTTTATAACAAACTCATATTCTGATTGGATGATTATTGAAGAGTCATATTATTATTCCTAACCCATAAAACATATTATTTTTATTCTTGAAAACTTATTCTTGTTCTCACAATTTTTATACACTTATTTTGATATTTTACCTCACTTATTTTTTTGAGGTTTTTCATCATGTTCATTTGCCTCATATTTAACATTCTTATTCTTTGGAAAATTTATAAAAAATGTATAATGTCACCAAATTTTTAACACTTGGGTGGGTGTATAATTTTAAACTTAACCTTTCTATTTTTTAATTTATTTTATATAATATCCATAATTATCTTGTATTATTTATCCTTTTACTTATATTTATATTCTCTTGAGTTTTTATCTTCTTTATCTCTGTTATTGAGTTTACTCATGGCATCAAAATACATTTCCTTCTTAAAATTATTTTTTAAAGTTAGAATCTTTCTCATTTCATTATTAGTGATAATGTTGTGCAATTCATCAATGGAAAGATCCTCTTTATCTTATAATATTAATATTTTTAAATCAAACCTATTTGAAAAGTTTCTCATTAATTTTTTAGCAGTTTGGAAATCATACAACTTTTCTCTATAGCCTTAGATACTAATGATAACATCATTGACTATTTTAAAGTATTTATCAATGTTTTATTCCTTATCTATCTTTATATCTTCAAATATAACTCTCCATATTTATACCTTTACTTCATTAACTTTCTAATTTCCTTCATAACTAATTTATAGTTTACCCCAAATTTCTTTAGATATTTGAATCACCATAACTTTTGTAAACATTTTAATATAGATATATGCGAATATCTTTTTGAGATTTTTCATCAACCCCTAAAATTTACTTATTATCAATGGATATTGAATAATTTCTCTTCATGGGTGGAAAACCCATAATACCTGTATCTTTAACTTCCATTCCAAGTGATATAAGATAAGGAAACATCCAATTATTCTAGCTATGATAGTTTTTACATAGAATTTGGGGACACCCATATTATTGAACAAATTAAAACAATCAATTTCCTGCAAATTTTGGATATAATAGAGCAAACTTGGATGTTCCAATACTACTTAAAGTGAAAAAATGCATTTAATCATCGAGAAGAGGGGTTAAATCAGTGGTATACTCTTTTATTATTATTTCATTTGAAATTAACCTATGTCACTTGTTAGGATTTGATCTAATAAAAGTAAATATCTTAAGATTACTCGGATATGAAATAAAATAAAATAACCCAGGGTGCACATAAGTTTTACAAGGTTTAACCCCAATGAGGGTACCTAGTACTTATTGTGATCAGTTATTCACCACAAATCATAGATTTTACACTAAACCAATTAAAATTATCCATTATAAATATCTAAGCTAGTGTATAATAAATTTGGAACTTTCAATTAGTGTCCTAGGGTTCCCAAGCCATCAATCAACCGAATGTGATAAAATAATAAATCTAAAAGTTCATCATATAATTTTACATTAAAAACATAATAAAAAAATCACATCTCACCTTCAACACCCTCTCAAGAAACAAAACCTTTAAAAATCCATTAACAAATCACGTAAAAATTAAATTCATCATTAAAATGGAAAAAATTTATACAATACATAATATAAACCCAGGGGCTCAAGTTGAGGGTTTCTCTAAACATTAAGTAAAATATTTTATAAAATGTCAAACTAGCCATTGAAAACTGACTTGGGATGCCAAGTCATTTTAACATCCTTTATAAATCAATTTTAAATCATATTTCCATCAACATAAAACAAAACACATTCTTTGAAATCAAGAATTTCCTTCCTTAAAAGTAATTAAAAATCATAACATATTTTTACATGAAAACACTACTTAAAACCATGATTTTTATCTTTGAAAACTTAAGATTTCTAAACAACCCCTTTTTATTGAAAAACCCCTTGAAATGGGTTTCAATATTTAGAAACCAAAACATTTACAAAACCACTCTTAGTTATCAAATTCATTTGAAATAATCCTCTACCATATTTACATGAACAGTTTTCCTGGATAAACAATTGATTTAGAAAACTAAGAACAATAAAACCATGAAATCTCTTTACACCAAATGTAGAAATCACTAAATTCATTTTGAAAACCTATAAATGGTAACATATATAGATATTATTTCATAAGAAAAGACTTTATAAAGAATAAAAATTTCAAGTCTTGTAAAATAAAAGGAATTACACAAAAACACCTACCTCAATCAAGTGAAAATAATTCTCCATTAAAGGAGGAAGTTCAAAATCATAAGGAAATTCCCTCTATAAGACCTAAATAGCCAAATCCTTAAATTAAAACTAAGAAAAACCCTATATCCAACCACCATGGAAATTAGGGTTCATGTAAGTAAAATAAAACCAAGTGGAATTAAAGGAGGAATAATAGAATAGATAGAATATAGACTTTACCAAGGAGAATCACTTGATATCAAAGGATAAGGATCTAAAATAAAAAAGGAAATAATAGTATAACTCCCAAGGATCTATTATGATTTTTTTGACATGAATGAGTGAGAGGGGAGGGCCAATAGGCATAAAAATGAGTTAGGGAAAGAAAACAAATTATCTTTTAGTGAATATGGGCATGTTGCATGGTTTTGCCACACAATTTATCAAAATACAAGCTAATCATGTACCTATCACTAGAATAGATTTAAAATCTCATAGGGTTTAGCTGAATATATTACCAAACCATGCGCCAACTATGAAATTTTCACTAAAATAAGTCACACCCCATCACATGTTTTCCTTACATGGTTCTCCCAAATCATTCATCTCACACCCTAACCATGGGTTCCTTTTATTTTTAATTATTTCTCAATGTTAAATCTTTGATTGAAGTTCATATTAGGATCCCAACTTAAAATTTTTGAGGTTCGATGATTTTGGTGGGTTTTGGACTAGTGCACGGGCATTTCCTAGTTGGCGGTAACCGTGCGGTCGGCCTAGGTTCCCCTACGGTCTCCCACTACTTAAAATAATAAAATTTTATACGAATAAAATAAGGTAGCTGTTTCAAATATAATAATAATAATATTATTGTACAGATAATAATAATATTATTATCATTTAAATTTATTATTAATATAATTATTATTAAATAGTTATTAATGTTATTGTTTTTAAATTTTTACTGTTACCATTGTTATTTAAAAGAACAAGAGTATTATCAGAATTATTATTTTCATTTTTGGTGTTGTTATTATTATTATTAACATTATTAAAAAAAATAAGGAACCCTAAACCTGCACCCCCTTTCCCCTGTACGCTATGCGCTGTGCACCTAGACCCCCTTCACGCCTATGGCCAGCCCGCTCTGGCTAGCCTTGCCTCACCTCTCAACCCCGCTCCGGCCAAGCTCCCCTTGTCGCTCTGCAATGCCTTTTTGTGGTGAACTATCTTCCATCACTCCCTCTCCCTCTGGTGCATCAAACCACCCCCCTCTGTTCCTTACGCACGAACGACCCCCCGGTCAGACCTCCCTTTCCTGACACACCCTTCTATGTCTGGAGGCCTACTACGAGCCACAATTCCCCTCACTAATAGCCCTCTCCCCTCCGGTTTGTTGTATTCTATTTCATTTTGGAGTTTTTATTTTTGTGTTTTTCTTAGTTTTTAGGGTGTGTGAAGGGAACTCAGAGATTAGTCCTTCCTTTGGCTAAAGGGGCATCGCAGTCATACACCATTGAGGTAAGAGTTTCCAAAATTTCTCTTTTCAGAACTTTGCATAGGCACTTGCATGATTTAATTTAAGTTTTAAATGACTTTACCACCTTTATTAAACCTATGAATTGATGAATTTTTTTTTCATTGTTAAAATTTAATAAGAATAGGTTTTCAAGGATATCTATGTGCATTTCCTAGGTTTTTAACACCTAGGGTATTTGTTCTAAATGCTATGGTCCTTTTTAGTTAAATAGGAGGTTTTTATAAGATGTGTAGTTTCTCTTTTTTTTATAGTGGAGTTGTTTGTTTATGAATTTGGTTTAGTAGTTATATTTTGGAAATGTGATATATCTCTGTAACTATATTAGATTCTTGGAAAAAAGTTTTGATGGTTCCAAAAAGGGGTTGTGGTATTTTTCTTAAAGAATGTAAGTAGTGGGATTGTTTGAGAGAAAGTGGTGTTTTTGTGGAATTTTTTTCAAATGTTTTTTGGAATTGGTGTTCCATTGGATGTTATAACATCCATGGGTGCACTAGGTTCACACATTGATGTGTTCTCAATTGAATATGGTACTCAGAAAATGGTTTTCTCTTTAAACCTCAATGGATTAAATGGATTTTATTTTTCAAATAATGTTAGTCCACCTGAGTGATTTATAAAGTAGTTTTTAAAGGTGTTTTTTAAGGATATGATATCTGGCTTTGAAACATGTTTTGATGTGTGTTTGAAAAGTATAAAGGCCCATTTGGTAGTTGTGAAATGACTTTGTGTGTGTTTTGGGAACTTAAGTGCCTATTTGGATTTGTACATCTAAAAGTGGTGTTTCTTGTGTTTAAATGTGGTTTAAAATGTGTTTCTTATGGTTTAGACCAGTTGGCTTTGAAATAGTCTTGCATGAGTTGTTGGAAGCTGTGGACCATTTGACATTTTTAAAAGTGGGTTGGTTTTTAAGTAGTTTTAAATACTGTTTGGCACTTTTGTATACTTTGTGTGTTTTGACTTGGTTTTAAAAATGCACTTGGGTGCAATTTGGTGAAATATTGGTTTAAAGTCCTGTTTGGCCACATTACTATAAAGATGATGTTTGTTTTTGTTTTAAAATTTTTCTATAATGGATGTTTTTAAATGGTTTAATGTTGCGAACTAAAGGACCATTTGTATTGACTATAGAAATTTTTTTATTTTGGTAAGAGTGAGTACTCGGTCAGCAGTTTAAAATGTTTACTGAAATGATTTTGATGTTTGTATGGCATGAATGCCTGGTTGGAACCTTCGATTACATGATTTGAATATGTGATATAAGTATGTATATATTTATGGGGAACCTCCATAGGGGGATATCCATTTATGGGTTATCATATAGAGTGTCAGTGTTTGGGGTAGGCAAGTGCGATGATGACAGGTAAGATGAGTCACATGTGAGAGGGCCTCCCACTTACACAGTATTATTATCACAAAGGGTTCTTGGGAATATTTTAGATGATCAAGTGATGGTTGATTTCTAACCCTGATTAGACAGGTTAGTACCCCCTGGAGTTGTAGATAGGCCATGAGGGATGCGCCACTAGTGAGGTTCGGTTAGGGAATCTAGTTGGTTATAGACTATGGGGATTCACCATACTCAGATTGGTTGTTCCGAACCGAGTATTTCCAGGGGTCTTCTAGAGATGTTTAGGATCACCCATGGTTACTTAATTATTTAAATTTCTTGTTTAATTTCCATTGTAATAGTTTATCTCCATCTTGAACTATTTACCTGTTCTATTTTAGCACAAATTATGTATCACTTGTCTTGGTTTTCATTTATAAATGGTAGTTGGTTTTGGAAATGATTTGTATTTGTGTTGGATTTTAAAATGAGAAAATGATTTTTTTATTAAAATCTGAAAACCCTATTTTATAGCTGTATTTCAAACTAGTGTTTATGGACTACTTTGGGAATGGGAACTTTTGGATTCTGTGGTTGATCGTTGGCACTCCTACTGAGCATTTTTGTGCTGATTCCTACTTTATATTTTCATATGCAGGTTTTACTTTTGGTTTAAGTTCCTAGTCCAGTAGCTCAGTGTTGGAGTAGGTTCATTTTTGTGGTTGGTGGAGACCAAGAAGCCGCAAGGAGATCAGGTGGTAGCAGTTCAGTTTTTTCTGTTTAGTTTCCATTATGTCAAGTGGTATTATGTATCTAAATATATGTTTTATTTATTGAAATAAATTTGTTTAGTATTGTTTCATATTAGTTTGTTTTTTATATTTATTTGATCCTAGTTTTGGGCTGAAATCATTCCCATTGGTTGTATGTTTGATTCCCGACACTAGTTTCCATCTCGGGGGGATTAGGAACACCCCTTGAAAGATGTTTCAGACCGGCTTGGGTGACTGGTTTAGGGTCAACTAGGGATAGTTCCTAAACAAATGGTACCAGAGGGACCCTTATTATTTAGGGTGTCTGTTATATGGAGATTAGGAATTTTGGGACTCGGGAGGTAGGTGCGGGAGGAGCGTCACAAAATCTTGCTCGTACTGATCCTCAAGTTACCAAGGGTAGTCTAGGATTTGAGTCTTTTGTCTTTGTTTTGGATTGAGGGATAACAATAGAGGTGAATAAATTTCATGTTGTGGACCTTCATGGAGTAGTGACCCATGTGGAGTCCAAGTACCTAGTTCAAAGTCCTCTTAGTGTTAAGACTTACTTGGGGCGTGGCCCACTGCCACATCACTAGGTTATTCAAAGTCACTAGTTCCTTATTCCAATGGTTCATTTTGGTTATACATTGTCTTTATTTCAGTTGGTGATAGAGTTTTTTTAGAAACTAAAATGGTTTTGGAGATGAATGTTCCCTCTTAAAAATGGTTTTAAAGTGAAAATGGTTTTAAAATGGAAAAAGGTTTTCTTCAAAATAGTTTAAAGTCGATGAGGTTGGTTTTTGAAAATAAAGTGGGTTAGAAATAAAATTTTCCTTCTTCCAAGTGGTTTTGTAATTGGTAAGGTAGTTTTGAAAGTTAAAATAAATGGAGGTTTTTGGAAAAGTAATTTTTTCTTGTGTTTGTATATGTTTGGATTATGATCCTGTTGCTCTTGGCTTAGGCTGTTTCTTTGATTGAGTTTTGGCTTGATTCCAATTTCAGTTGCATTTTTATGGTTATTCAGAGTATGCTGCCTAGAAAGGTCGCTAGTGTTTCTAGTGATTCATGAATATTTTCCGGTTCTTCTTGAGTTTTGATTGTCCTTTTATGAATTTGAGGTCTGTTAGAAGTAGCAGAGTGGTTTTATAGGAGTAGAGCATGTCTTCGGGTTGTTGGGAACTCCCGATTTTGTTAGAGTTCATATTGTTTTGGGTTTAATGGAGGGTCCAGTTTTGGACTAGTGGAGGTTGGGTGCCTCATCATTGTTAGGATTTGGGGAGTGGTTAAAGGGTAGTTAGTTTTCATGAGGGTTCCCCATTTGGTGAGTAGGGTGTGCCAGATGAATATGTTTTTGAAGAATCTGGTTCGTCGGTGTTGGCTTGCAGTTCGTCATACCATTCTATTGAGTACCACTAGAGTGGCCAGTTTGGGCATTCTAAGTCATCTAGTTCCATCCCTCTGAATTCCTACTATTGTGTGATCATTCAGTTCACCGAGGAAGGTTCCGAAAGAGGTGCCATTCGAGGAAGGAGTTCTGGTTGGGGGATGCTAGTACCTAACTTTGAGTCATAAGATGCTTTGACAATCAAATCCCCAGCCTCAGGTCTCACAGTAAAGCTCACACACATTCAAGAGTTACCAGGGGTGTGAAGCCTCAATCTAGTTTGTGAGTTCTATGTTGGGGCTGGAACATCAAAAGCCTTTTCATCTTTGTTTTTATGTTGTTAAAATTTTTCTGTAACACCCTTAGATTTTATGAGATAGATTCTTTAAATTTCTTTGATGTCTTGTGTTGTATGATAAGAAAAGATTAGATTTCATTATATGCAACACCATATTATCTTGTACTATACGCTATACTATTTTTGGCTTGCGTTACACGCAAGAGCGACCTTCCTCAATAACTTGCATTGTACAAAATGTCGAGTTTCACTCAACAACGATATATTAGTAAAGAATTATTATTTAATGGGATAAAAACTAGCTGTTATGAATAGTATTAACCACATTTTGAATTTCATAAAATTTAAATTCATCTTATGTATTTTTTATAACATGATATAAGAACAAATTTAATTTTTTAGATAAAATAAGTATTTAAAAAAAATGCAATTTTGCCACCTTTTGATGACACACCAATTTTAAATCTAGTTTTTAATAATTTAATTTATTCTATTTGAAAAAAATAAACATTTAATTTGGAATTAGAACATAAAAATTTACATTGGATAAATTTTTGTTAATTTTCTAATAAAGTTCATTTTTAATGAATAGAAAAAAATACCACGTTTTAAGTCAAAACTGCATTTTCATGTAATTTATTTATATAATTATATTGTACATTTAATTGGTTTTAAAGTATAATTGGATTATATTTTTATCATGTAATCCAATGTTTTTCATTGGAAGTAATTTCACTTTTAAATTTGACATAAGCACATGTCAATCTTTTTATAGTTATTACTTCTTAAAAACCCACGTTTTGGTTTTAACAATGGGAATTAATTTTAAATTAATCACTGAAACTTATGTGTTTTGAATTTGGAAAAATGGATTCCATATTTATAATTATAAGGTTATTTTTTTTAAATAGGTAACTTTTATTTTTGGACATTATGAATAGTAACTTAAGTAATTATTTTATTTACAATGGTTAAATAGAAAATCTAGTAAATAAGGGTGAAAAATAATATTATAATAATATTATACTACCCTAAAAAATTTCATAATCCAATTGGATGAGATGGTTCCAACCATGGAAATCCTTGGGTTGATTTTTTGACACCATAGAACCACTTAGATGTGAAAATGAAGTTTCATAAGAATTAATTTAAAGTAAAGAGAAATATGACATAAAGTTGTATCTTCTTAATAAAAAAATTTTAATATGAGGTTATACATAATAAAAATCAGACTATAAATAGTCAATGTAAAGATAAAAATATTTCCTACATCATGGTATTTTATTTATAATTTTTTTGACACCAAATGAATAAATTTATTTATGACACAATGATGATGTAGTGATTAGATTATTAATGAATGATATAAATAAATTATATTATAAATATTAAAATAAATTTATTTTGAAACTTTTTATGACATAAATGAATTTTATATATTATTATTACTTTTTAACTTTTAATTAATGAAGTTTTTTTTAAATAATAATGTTTTTATAGATTTTTAAAAAATTCATGCTATGAATAGTATAAAAATTGACATAAATGAGTTTTTAAAACATATACTATTTTATTAAATGATATAATAGTCCAAAAAATATTATTTGGACAAATGACTTAGATAATGTTTAACATGTTATTAATGAACTACTTGAGGTTCAATTATCATTTTATAGTAACTATATTAACCATATAGTACGAATATACCAGAAGACATGGTAAGAGTTAAATTAGTTAACTAAGGGTTAAAGCTAAAAGATAATGTTACATTTGAGACCCAAAATTGTTTAAAACCTATTGGTTGAGATTATTTAGAACAATAATTATATTATATTAGAATTAAATTAGTTTTGGACCTTTTTAAACCAAAAAAAATTTATAATAAAATAATATTTCAAGATTTTTCTTAAAGTGCCCCTCACCTCCCTTATAAATGGGCACCTTCATTTTTATTTAACTCACACCTATAAAGAATTTTGGTTTGGTTAAACCCTACAAATTTCTCTTATCAAACTCCCTCACTTCATACTAGAGTCCTAACTTTGTCCGTAGAGCCATCCTAAGGATCCATTTTGTTCAAATCGAAAGGAAACACCCAAAGAAGAGGTAACCATTTTATCCCTTCTTTCAAAGTTATTTTCTTCTTCTTCTTCTTCTTCTTTCTATATTGACCCCATACTAAAGTAATAAATATAGTATGTTATATATTCTGAGATGTTATTATAATTATGGTACAACATTATATCTCCTTTTATCCATCATACGAATAACAATATCACCATGCATGCGTACGTATGACTTACTGTCTCCACACCGTGGTGTAATTTGTTATTCAAAAATACTTTATTAGGATGGGTATAATGATGATTATATTGGAATTAAATAATTAATATAACATTATAATTATTATTTATAATTATTATACCATCTAATTACATACCATTTAACCATCAAGAGAATGATACCGTTACTCGTGCATACATACGGCCTACCGTCTCCATGACGCGGTGAGATTCGTTCTCCACGTTAACAATTAAAGAATGATTAAAAAGTTCATACGATGAGTGAAAATAAAAATTATTAACTTAATGTAATGAATAAATTACATCATATTCATAACAAACATGACTTACACGGCAAATCAATAATGGGAAAACGAAGCAGTTAACATCCGAAATAATGGTAATATTGAGATACTATTAACAAAATGATATAATAAGATCATATATGATATTATAAATATGTATATGGTCCTAGTATAATTTAATAACACGATTTAACCATTATACAAGAGGTGAAAAAACCCTTTACTAATGAAAAGTTCAAGGTAAGGGATAATTTTTCAAACTCATTTTTATATGATATTATTTATACATAAGTATTTACTAGGGATATAATTATCATCCATTTCATGTTTTCTAATAATGTTATTAAAAAATATTTAATATTATTCTATGTATGTTTAGAGACATTGTTACCCATTTTTTACTTTTATGACATGGTATGGAAAGAATATTTCTTTTGTTTACCATATAAGGTACTTTTTGACTTTTCTGGAAAAAGTAAGAGGAGAATATTTTTTTAACTTATATGGAATGAATGGATTTTTACGGTTTCATGTCACCTTATTTCCATGAAGATTAATCTATACTATATACAGTTTATTTTAAACTAAACTATTTTATTTTAAATTTGTGCACAATTCTGATAAAATAAAACATTTTTGAAGAAGAAAAGATATTTTCCTCAAGAACTAAGTTTAGGTGGTTTATCAAAATTATTTTCCATCTAAGATGACTCTATTTAAATAGGGTTATGTTTTTAACCCTATTATTAATATGATTTGATTATGTTAATTATGGAATGATATTTTATATGGATTACGTTTTGATGGAATGTTTTTTAATAAACCCATTTTATTTCTCGGGTTATGATATGATGAATGATTTATGTTTTTTGTGTCACTTGTAAGAATAATTTCATTGTGAGATGGGTGGGACCTATATCTCTATACAATTAATTGGGTAAAGATTTATATCTTATGGGATAGACATGACTGGAATAGTAAGTAAATAAGGTTCAGTAATACACAGTTAGAATGGAAAGTAAACCCGGTTCAATAATGGACTTTGCACACTATGATGGTCTTGGCAGTAATACCTTGGCTACTATGGAAATCATATTATGTGATTATTAGTTTAAAACAATTACATATTTTATTCCAATGCTATTATATAATGGTTAACGTTCCTTTATGATCTATGCCTTACGTACCGCTAAGATTTATTTCATGACTCAATATTTTGATGTTTAAACATTATGTTAATGTTTTTATATTCAAATGTTTATGGTTTGTTTTATGTTCTCCATATTTACCCTTACTAAGAATTTTAGCTCACCTTTTTTATGTTTTCTTTTCCCTAGGATATAAAGAAAGGTTTCAGGTAGGAAAACAAAAGAGTAAGATCTTTATGGGAGATGTTTAAGATATTTCAACATGTTATAAGATGATCTTACGAGTTTCCAAAGACACTAAAATAATACAGTCTTTGGGCATATTTTTGTGTCATGTATTAAGTATTTCCCAAAAGAAATTTAATGTACATTTATGTCAAGCTGGGGTCATTAGATTTTCTATCAGAGCGAAGGTTTAGTCAACCTTTGGAAACTAAGATGCAAAAACTTTAGTGAGATCCCTAGAGATATTTCTAAGGTATGTCTCAATATGTCCCTAAGGTTAAGTATAACTATATATTACAGTCCTAGTATTGTGGAAATGATCATGAATAACCTAGGATTAAAACTATGATGTTAGAGATTGAAATTAATCCCCCTTGATTATGTTGTTTTCCTAGTATGATTTTTCCTCTCACACTATTCTTTTTTAGGTTTTAGAAAATGGATGAAACTCAAAGGAACCATGTTAATGTTTATTACACTAGGAAATGAAATGATTGTCCTCATGAACAACCAAATGTTATGGGATCTTGAATAAAGAATATTATTTATATGACCAAAAATCCTACTAGGCTTGCAAATGACCAAATATGGGAACAACGTTCTCTTGAATCTGTCTTAAGGAAACATCCACCTTTTTTTGTGGAACGACTAATCCACTAGTTGAATATAAATGGACTTGTACCATTGAAAAGATATTTTTCATTCTCCATTATTCATAATGTGAAAAGGATAAGTTGGGAACTTATTGCTTGGAAGGTAAAGAGAATATATGGTGGAACTTTATTAAGAAAACGAGGCAATAAGATAAAATTAAATCCATTGACTGGGATGAGTTTGAGAACTTATTTTTTAGTATATTCCTTCCTTGTATTCATCTTACAAAAAGGGCGATTGTAGTTTCTCATCTATATAATGGTTATGATAAGAAAATAAGGATAAAATTTAAAGGAAACTATAAAAATTATAGAGAAAAGCATATTATATTTTTTTTATGCTCAAAGTGTGGAAGTAAACATGCAGGAAATTGTCTTAAGGGGACTGAATAATGTTTTAAGTGTGGGAGATGAGATCATCGAGCATTTTACTACTAAAGTAATGGGAATAAAGAGAAATCTCAAAAGAGTGCACCTCCCACAAATTAGGATTACAAGTGTAAGGTAATGGGGCATTATGCTAACCAATGCCCTAATCCAAGGGTTATGAATGATTATAGATGTCAACAAACTTTTAAAGCCAAATACAAAGTAAAATCACATGCGATCACTATTGGAGATGTAGAGTATGCTAAAGTATTGGGGGAATGATTAAGTTTTTATTTAATGGGATTCTAAAATAGTGTTTTTGAATCTCTTTTATGGTATTATGGAATATTGGAATATCTAGGTATTGAGCATATGGTACCAGTAACCATGAAAAATAATTGAAATATTTTTGGAAATCACATGATATACGCATAATGAAGGGATAAGGAGATAATGAGATGTTTGATAGTATTAATGAGCTCATGAATGATATAAGGAAAAAGTGATATCGTTGTTTGAGTATATAGAATTTTTGGTATTTTTGGTTTGTGGAATAAGTTAATTTTGACAGAATGCATGATTTCACTAAGGTTCTATGGTAATTCATGTTTTTATCATGTTCCAAGAGAATTCATGATTAAGTTATTCACTTGTTTTGAATGTGACAACAGAGAGCTACCAAATGAGATATGTGAGACAAATGTTAAGTTGATTTAGTTTACCTCATTCTAAAGTTTTATATTTTCAATTTTTGGAAGGATTATAATATTATCCATATTTGGATAGAATACATTATATTCTGATTTATGTTTGTTTGATTAATGTATTATCCCACTATAGGTAGACTTATGCATATTTGATAACTTGTTCTAACCTTTTTGTTGAGATATATTGAATGACCTATTATTCTATCGCATGATCTTCTAACACTTCAATAATGAAAAATTCAACTTCATTTGTTTAAATAAGAGATGAAGTGGAAATTTTTTAGGGAACAACCAACTGTGAGAATGTACTGAAATCACATAAGTATTTCTCATCATGAAAAAATTGATCAACTTTAAGAAAAAGATCTAGAAACCAAAAATTTTATCCTAGTATCTTATTATCCGATGAATCAGATGGTCCCTTAAATCATCATAGATTTATGGTTTTCTGGAAGTTAAATTTCTCTAAACTGTATTCTCTATCACTATTTATCATAACTTGATGGTTAGATTTATCTTTTGTATCCATGTTTTCACTACCCACTTATGTTCTCCTATGTGAAAACCCAGTGATGAGTTAATTTGGGTAACCGTTATGTTTCTAACTTTATTTTTTAAAATTTAGTTTTATTATTCCATTTTATGATGTGGGTTTTCATGAATGAATCATTAAAATAGTAAACCATTTATAACCCCAACAAATTTTGAGGTCGAAATTCATTTTAATGGGGGTAGAATGTTACACCCTTAGATTTTATGAGATATATTCTATTAATTTATTTTTTTCTTGTGTTGTATGATACACCAAGATTATCTTGAACTATACGCAACACTGTATTATCTTGTAGTATAAGAAACACTATATTTGTCTTGCTTTACACACAAGAGAGACCTTCCTCCATAGCTTGCATTGTATGCAATATCAAGTTTCAATAAACAATGATATATTAGTAAAATATTAATATTTAATGGGATATATATTAGTTATTATGAATAGTATTAAAGAAAATTTTGAATTTTATAAAATTTAAATTCATCTTATGTATTTCTTATAACATGATATAAGAACAAATATAATTTTTTGGATAAAAGAAGTATTTTTCAAAAAATACAATTTTACTGCCTTTTGATGGAGAACCAATTTTAAATCTAGTTTTTAACAATTTTATATATTATATTTGACAAAAAAATTTAATTTGGAAGCATAACATCAAAATTTACTTTGGATATTTTTTTTTGTAATTTTCTGATGAAGTTCATTTTTTAATGAATAGTGAAAACACCGCATTTTAAGTCAAAACTACCTTTTCATATAATTTATTTATATAGTTAGATTGTAACTTTAATTGGTATTAAAGTGTAATTGGATTATATTTTTATCATTTAGTAAAAGTTTATTCATTGGAAGTAATTTAAGTTTTAAATTGGATATAAACACATGTCCATCTTTGGATAGTTATTACTTCTTAAAAACCTGCCTTTTGGTTTTGACAACAAGAATCAATTTTAAATTAATTACTGAAACTTTTGTGTTTTGAATTTGAAAAAATGGATTCCATATTTTTAATTATAAGGTTTAAATTTTGTAAATATGTACCTTTTATATTTGGACATTATGAATAGTGACTTCAGTAATTATTTTATTTACCATGGTTAAAGGAAAAATATGGTAAATAAGGGTAAAAAATAAAATTATAATAATATTATACTACCCTAAAACATGTTATAATACTATTGGATAAGATATTTACGACCATGGGAAACTTTGGGTTGATTTTGGGACCCCATGGAACCACTTGTATGTGAAAATGACATTTTATTAGAATTAATTTAAAGTAAAAAGAAATATGACATAAACGTGTATCTTCTTAATAATTTTTTTTAATATGGTGCTATAAATAATATAAATTATACTATAAATGGTCATTGGAAATATAAAAATATTTTATACATCATGGTATTTTATTTAAAATTTTTATACACCAAATAAATAAATTTATTTATGACATAATGATGATGTGGTGATTACCTTATTAATGAATGATTAAAATGAATGAGATTATAAATATTAAAATAAATTTATTTTTTATACTTTTTATGTCGTAGAATAATTTTATGGATGATTATGACTTGTTATATTTTAATTAATGAAGTTTTTTTGAAACAATAAAGTTGTTATGGATTTTTAAAAAAGTCATGATATGAATATTATAAAAATTGACATAAATGAGTTTTTAAAACAAATATTATTTTATTAAATGATATAATAGTCCTAAAAATATAATATTCGTCCAAATGACTTAAATAATGTTTCAAATTTCATTAATGAGCCAATTTAGGTTCGATTGTTACTTTATAATAACTATATTAACCATATAGTATGAATATACAAGAAGACATGGTAAGAGTTAAATTAGTTAACTAAGGGTTAAAACTAAACTATAAGGTTAAATTTGAGACATAACTTGTCTAAAACCTATTGGTTGATATGATTAAAATAAATAATCATATTATATTAGAATTAAATGATTTTTGGACCATTTGAAACTGAAAATAATTTTATAATAAAATAATATTTCAAGATTTTTCCTAAAGTGCCCCTCACCTCCCTTATAAAAGGGATCCTCCCTTTCTCTTTAACTCACACCTCTAAAGCATTTTTGTTCGGCCAAAATCTTCCCTTTTCTCCTAAAAAACTCCCTAAATTCATCCTAGAGACCTATATTTGGGCATATATCCATCCTAAGGGTCCCTTTTGTTCAAATAAAAAGAAAACACCCGAAGAAGAGGTAGTCATTTTTTCCATTATTTCAAAGTTTTTTTCTTCTTATACTTTCAATTTCTATTATGATCCAATAATAAAGTAATAAATCCAGTATATTATACATTATGAGATGTTATTATAAATATGGGACAACCTTATACCCTCTTTTATCCATCCTACGAATAACAATATTACTATTCGTGTGTGCGTACGACTTACCATCACCACGTCGTGGTGTAATTTGTTATTCAAATTTTTTTTAGAATGGGTATAATTATGAATATAATGGATTTAAATAATGAATATTACATGATAATAATTCTGTATAATTAATATACCATCCAATTAGACACCATTTGACCATCAAGAGAATGATACCGTCACTCGTGCGTACGTATGACCTACCGCCTCCACGACGTAGTGAGATTCGATCTCCACGTTAAAAATTCAAGAATGATTATAAAATTTATACAATGAGTGAAAATAATAATTATGAACTTAATTTTATGAATAAATTAAATCCTATTCATAACAATCATGACTTACATGAAAAAATAGGAATGGGAAAAAGAAGTAGTTAACACCCAAAATAATGGTAATATTGAAATACTATTAAAAAAATGATATAATAGGATCATATATAATATCACAAATATGGATATGGTCCTGGTATAATTTAATAACATTATTTAATCATTATAAAAAAGGTTACCACACCCTCTAATAATTAAAATTACAAGGTAAGTGATAATATTTCAATCTCATTTTTATCTAAGATTATTTATACGTAAGTATTTACTGAGGATATATTTATCATGCATGTCTATGTTTTTTAAAAATGTTATCATTAAATTTTTACTATTATTATATGTACTATTCAAGTCATTTTTACCCATTTTTACTTTTACTACATGGTATGTAATGAATCTTTCTTTTGTTTACCATACAAGGTACTTTTTTGACTTTTCTGAAAAATGTACGAGGATAATGTTTTTTAACTTACACAACATGAATGGATTTTTATGGTTTCATGTCACCTTATTTAAATAAAGCTTCTTCTACACTATCTCATGTTTATTTTCAACTCAACTATTTTCTTACAAATTTGCATGGCCTATTGAAAAAATAAATCATTTTTGAAGAAGAAATGATATTTTCCTCAAAGACTAAGTTTTGTTGGTTTATCAAAATTATTTTCCATATAAGATGACTCTCTTTAAATAGGGTTATGTTTATATCCCTATTATTAATATGATTTGATTATGTCACTACAAGAAAACCGCCTCTTATCGGTGGTTTACAGAAACCGCCTCTAAACAGGGCGTCAGCAATATATTAGCGGCGGTTTTATGCATTTCACGGAGGTCAAAGAAAAGTGTCGTAGTACCTCATTTCACGGCGGTTTTTGGTAAATTTAGCGGCAGTTTTACGGGCTATTTAATTAGAGGCGGCTATAATCGCCACGAAATTTAGGCGTGTCATGCGCCTGCTTAGCAGCGGTTAAAACCGCTGCTAATTTCGGTGAGATTTCGCGGCGGTTTTAACCATCACTAAGTTTATTGCCGAATACATTTAGCGGCGGTTTAAACTGCCACTAAATGTATAAGTGGTAAAACATTAGCGGCGGTTAAAACCGCCATGAAATGATGACCCGAAAAAAAAATAGCATTTCTGCTTATACTGCACCACTGCCCTGGAAAACAAACCAAACAAGAAACCATTTATAAATTATAAAACATTCATGGTTTTAATCACACCCAACACAAGTACTAAAAACATTCATGGTTTTAATCACACCCAACACAACTATCAAAGAAGAGAAGGTTTGGTGTTACACCCAACATATATACATGAAGATAACAATGGTTAACATTACACCCAACCCATATAATAAATAACAACAATAATTGGAATTACATTCAACCCATGTAACTAACAAGAACACTAGTTTTAATTGCACCCAACCCATATAATAAGTCATAGGAATATTTGGAATTATGCCCAATCTATGTAAAAACCAAGATAAATTGTCAGAATCATGTATAACCTACATAACAACAAAAATTTGGTTGGAATCACACCCAACCCATATACCAATAAGAATGATAGTTGGCATCTTATATAACTTATTATAAAGTTTTCAACATTGTTAAAAAATAGCCAACCTATATAGCATGCCAAAGAAATGGTTAGCATTATGACAAACCTAATTAACAATATAGAAACATCATTGGAATGAAACCCAACTACAGGACCAAGTAATAAAAAGAATTTAATTACACCCAACCAAAAATATACATCATTTTACTCAAGTCACTCTTACTTGGATAAGATCTCCACTATCAATTATGTTGTATATAATTCACCACCATTGAGGAATTTCTTTAAATAACTTTTAAGATATTATCATTTCACATTAATACATACCCCTCTTGGTTATCATTCCAAGTTCCACCACCAATTTCAATTTAATTCATGGATGTACATGATTAATAATTATAAACCATAGGACCTTACACAGCCCTAACAAACCTTTCCTAAATCTCATCTATGAGGAAATCTAATTTTGTTCCATCCTGATCCATTGTTACCTTCCCTTCTACACTTGTGCATCAAACAACACATACAACATATATATAATGAGGAGAAAATTTATGCACCACCTACGCAATATTCATAAACACCCTTTCATTTAATGTTGATGAAAAAGTTGATCCAATTCAATAAGAATACCTAAATCATACAAAATACCTAAAACTATGGATTTAGAATGAAACACAAGATAACATCAAATGAAACAAGACATTGGGGGTCACATGGATTTATACTTATAGTTTAGAGATGATCAAAATTGAAAATATTTGATTCCATAAAGGATTAAAGTGTATGGATCAAAATGTGCCAAAGAAGAGAGGGGAGGGATCACTACTAGTCGTTTGTCCAATAAGGAGGAGGAACAAGGATTAAATGGGTTGATGTTCAGTTAGAATAAGAACCTTTAAAACATCATTGTTATAAAATACTTTGTATCGATGATTGACATTATGGTTCCAGGAAATAAGGTCTCTCCAGTCTACCACATAAGAAGACATTTGAGAAATAGATGACATATTTAAAGAGAATAGAGAATATATTAGAAGATATGTAACAATTAAGATAGAATTAGTTGTGTTAATCAAACAAAATAAGTGCATAACTTGGAAAACATTACGTGGACCACATGATCCATTCTTGGTCACGAAGATCACATAACCCATAAAAAATCTTTTGATCACATGATTTTTCTTAATAAATATAATCATGTTACCATGTGAAGGTCACATGAATCACATAAAGATTAGTAGATCATGAAAAAAACCTCAAGAGACAACCGAATCACACAAGATAGACTAATGGCCAAGGGTGTGCATCAAAGTTCAAATAAATTACCATTGATTAGTTCATGGACTGATTAAGTGAGATATTTAGACAAGGTGATCATAGAAAGAGGTCAAGTGACATTATCACATGATTAGGTCTCTTGTATGGTTCTTTTGATGAGGACATGCAAAGTTGTCTTGCAAAACAATCGCACGAGAGAGGAGGTTTTGAGAGCTATGGAGCTTCATGTCACCGGTCAATTGACCAGCCTCTCACCCCTATTTATAGGGAACCTCAAGGAATATGAATGGACTTATAGAAGACCAAAAGATGTTTTGAATTCTAACCATAGAAAGCATAAGAGACTCATGAAGTCATTTCCTACCTCATAACTGAGTCCTTGTTCCTTCGAACATCACTTTTGTGGGGGGGGGGCATTTTTTGACGCTATCCAAATGAGCATTGTATATTTTAGGAACAAAGAAATACCCAAATCATAGGTACTAATATATACCCAAAGGAAAGAAAATTATAGCATGTATACATATAGATTAATCACCTAGGTCACAAGGACCATGTGAACTTAAATGAGGCTCATGATCACATGGCCCTAGGAACATCATGCAAAGGGGTTATGCAATTCATGTGATCTGTTCCTGGTCATGTGAAGCCCCATAAAATAGCCCAATTAATCATGTAAAACCCCTCTGATTATTCTTTTTTATCATATGAAATGTCATCTAAAAATCTCCCAATATGTTCATAAAATAAAAGTTAGAAAAGACGGAAGCTTCATTGGAAGGGAGTTGCATTGGTTTTCATGTGATGTGGTTACGTGCCTCATAAAAACTATTAATGATCATGAAAATCACCTCAGAAAACCATCTTGGTCTAGTGATATCCATTCAACATGGCTGTTTGGACATGCAACACCCTAATGAGTCCAATTCCCAATGCTGAATTTACAATAGAAACATCAAAGAGCCTATTACCATAGATAATCTAACCAATGAAACAAACACATCATTCTCTTTACCACCTGAGGTTATTGTGATCATTCAAGGTTAGCCACTGAAGCTCCTCCAAGACCAATGGTTTTTTAAAGGTTCCATACACCACACATGTTATATATACAAACCAACCTTTCCCATATTTGTTCAATACATCAACAATACTACTCATGGTCTGATGATGCATCATCACCCTCTCCACCTCCATCTCCTGATGCCACCTGTAAGAACATTATATTGAAAATTAAATATTGTTGCATATTTATAATTAAACTTAAAACCAATAAAAGTTTTTAAACTAAATGATTTTGATTTTTTGTGATTTACCTGCTCACCACCACTCGGTGCACTACCACTGGGGGCATATCTACTCATCTGCTGATATAAATCAGTCAATGCTTTCTGCATAGTGGATATCTGAGCCCCTTGGTCTTCAACTGTGGCTCGTAGCGAAGAAATCTCCCTATGAGCATCTTCAGGTATGGGATGACTATAACCAGGAGTATATGCGGCTGGAATCCCTGATGGCCTGCTAAATACCTCAGATGGTACAAGTCCCAAACCCATCCCACGCACTCTACCAGGATGCTCCTTCCCAAGGACTTGAGTAACCGGGTCATCCTGGGAGACTGAGTAGGACTGCCCATGATTGGCATCCCATAGTTCTTTAATTTTTACCTATAAATCAAATATCAATACATATTAACACAATAAAAAATGATAATAAGTTATTATAATAAAAATTTGACTTCATACCCCAACTTCTTTGGTAGGCTCATTAACAAAAGAGCCGTAT
The DNA here is from genome assembly GCA_963277665.1 of Viscum album. Classification (NCBI taxonomy): domain Eukaryota; kingdom Viridiplantae; phylum Streptophyta; class Magnoliopsida; order Santalales; family Viscaceae; genus Viscum; species Viscum album. Next base: position 1,127,712,415 of record OY728146.1, read on the forward strand.
GATTTTCTATGAACATCCAACCACAGTTCAGTCCGGGAGGCTTCGTGCCCTAAACTTTGTGACTTCATTAAGAAAAGATAAATCAAAAATTAAATATATTAAATAGATAATATTTTATTATAAATATTTAAACTATTTAAAATATTACCAATGACATTCGGCTTCTAGAAAAGCTTTTTGAGCCTACCGTGTGAGGGATGACTTGCTTCGCCCTGTTTGATGCATTCTGTCATGAGAGATCCTAAAATAAATAAAATGCAATTTAACAGTAATGTATCCAATGTCATTTCCTCTTCATAAACATGTATTAATGTAAAATGAGGATAATATAATAATATATATTTCAATACTATCCGCTTCTCATCACGATGCCTCTCAACAAAAACTTTCTACTTCTCTTTCGGTACCCCACTGGGTAGCTTGTCATACATTTGTTCCAAGGTCAACGAAGTATCGTTGACATCACACCACAATCTCCATTTAAAATCTTTCCATTTTTTACCAAGATTTTTCAAAGTCCACTTCCGTGCTATCACATCAGCAACTGTGAAGTGGAAGAACATCTGTATACAGAAATTAATTTTGAACATATTAGTAACATGACATTCAATTAAACCATAATGTAATAAAATTACCTTTATTTGAGAATCAAAAACTTCATTTTTCCAGTTTGGAGGCAAATGTCTCCAATCATCATATGAAATGGGAAGGGAAATGGGCTCTGCTGCCAACTGACCTATAATCTGGCCAAGTAACCCCGCGGCATCATCTGTATGGACTCCATAGGAATCAAATGGCACGACTATCTTTTCTCCATTCAAGTTTCAAACATCTGAGATTTTTAAGTGTTTCTCCACGGTTTCATTTTTTTCATCTTCAATGAGCAAACAATTAGTATAAACAAAATGAAATAAATTTATTTAATTAAAATTTATACCTATGACTGTGACCCTCCAGTATGTTCGGGATGAACTGGAAGGGGTCTATCGCCGCCCAACTGATGAGGAACTTGTAGGGGGAGTCGACAACTCATCCTCTAATGGGAGGCCCTCTGATGGTGTGAGAGATGGTGCAGGGGGAGATGGTGCGGGGGTGTAGGCAGTTGGTGCCTCAGATGTCATGGGGAGTGACCCAGATGGAACGACATCCGTCGCAGAACTAGAAGAAATGGTATACCACTTCCTCTTTGGCATTCCTGTCATTTTATCAAATAAAATTAAGTTCAGAATATATATTTCAAAAAAATTATTCAAAAAAAAAAAATTAAAAATGATAATAGATGCCCAGTACTAACAAACAAAATATATATAACAATGATAATGAATGACTGTAGAAATGAAACAAGTGGTTGCTGCATGAATGAATAATTGTACATACAATCATTTTCCCCTTCAATCATGTCGGTTTCCTACTCCATTTCTTCATCCAATTCATTCATCCTTGCAAGACTAATATTTTCAATATCATGATGGACAAATAATTCTGCTTCCTGTTGTTGATGACATTCAATTTCAGAGGTCAAATCTTCCACTTCATCACCCATATCATACAAATCTCTTTGTATTACGTGAGTAACTACACTCCACCCTTCATCCACAACATCATTCACATAATATACCATTTTTTCTTACGATGTAAAGATACATGGATCATGCATTTCACGATCACCAACATCCATCAAGCGAGAGAAGTTCACAGAAGTAAATTGTAATGAATCTCTTTTAAAACCTCTGATAATATCGACCCATTTTCATTTGAATAAAACAACAGAAAAATGTCCATGGTAGTTTAATTCAATAATATCAGGCAGATTTCCATAGTATCCCACTTCAGCAAATGTAAATATACCACTATTCTGTGTTTTCAAACCCACTTCTCGATCGACTGTACGAAATCTAAATCCATTCACATTATAAGCGTCGAACTTTCTAACTTGCTTTATAGGACCTCTAGCAAGAAACTTCAAATCTTCTAACAAGTCTGCTCGAGTATCAGTATTCATGATCTGAAAAAAAAAATATAATTTAATAAATTTACAAATTGTATGTGTCAAACTAATATTCATATTTATTGCAATATTTATGAACTTACACGTCGTGCAAACCATTCTACAAGCTCTTTATTCACAGCTTTCATTATATCTTTCTCATTTCATGTTCGACCTCTTATTCATCTCTTTTTTGTACCCTCAACTCTTCAATAAATGGATATGAAATTTCACTATTCAGCAGCACATATCTATGTGCCTGTAATAATTTCAATTCTGTCAGTGTCACATTTGAGGTCCTCCCAACTGATCGTCCAATAGCAGGAAATATTTTTGATTTATGATGCATTTGAGATTGATTTGATGTGTTGTCAACACGTCCAACTCGATTAAATCTTGTCTCAATATCATCTAAATACCTGGAACAAAAGGTAAGACATTCCTCAGCCAAATAGCCTTCAGCAATAGAGCCTTCTGGTTGAGCTTTATTTCTCACGTATGATTTCAAATGCCCAAGATATCTGTGAAATAAAATAATAATATTATGCATTTATGTAAATGTAAAAAATTGTTTACTTACCTGGAAAACATATAAATAAAATACCTCTCAATTGTATACATCCATCGATAATGAACGGGGCCTCCTAATTTAGCTTCTTCAACCAAATGCACAGTTAAATGCATCATGATAGTAAAAAACAATGGAGGAAAGATAATCTATATTGCACAAAGAGTCAATACAAACCTCTCCTAGAGGTTGTCAAGATGAAATGGATGTACAACCTTCTCACATAATTGCCTGAAAAATGTGCAGAATTGGAGTAAAATAGCAGTAACTTTTTCAGGTAATAATGTACGCAATGCCAATGGTAGTAACTGCTGTAACAAAATATGTGAATCGTGACTTTTAAATCCATGTAACTTACGATTATTCAAGTCAACACACCGAGAGATGTTACTCAAATACCCATCAGATACCTTCACATTCTTTAAAATTCAAAGGAACGTATCTTTATCCTTATTTTTCATTGCGAAAATGGCCGGAGCATACTTTTCATTCTCATCTGGCCAGAGATCGCGTTTTATGTTCATTACTTGTAAGTCTTTGCGAGCATTAAGATGATCCTTCAACTTTCTATGCTCATAACTAATGAGAAAATCAAATTATCACAGACATTATTCTCAATATGCATCACATCAAGATTGTGGCGCAACAAATTAAATTCCCAATATGAAAGTTTGAAGAATATACTTTTTTTCTTCCATTGTTGCATTCTGATTTCACTTGACGATGCACTTCGGACCCGTTTTCCGCTATCATTCAAATGATGAACCTTCCCAAATTCTATTTCTACATTTTCAAGCTGTGTTAATATTTCAGAACCGGTTAACAACTTTGGAGGTGGTCTACGATTAATGAAACCATTAAATTTTGATTTGTTCAGCCGAAATCTATGAGATGCATTGAGAAGTCTTCGATGGCATAAGAAGAACCATTTTCTACTGTGAGGTAGCCGTTTGGGCTCAAAATCAAAGTTACAAATGGGACAAGCCAAACCCGTATAAGTGTTCCAACCAGATAAATTCCCAATCCCAGGAAAGTCACTAATGGTCCACAGTAAAGCAGCATGCATTTTGAACATTGTTTTAGAAGAAACATCAAATGTCTCAACACCGTTACTCCATAACTCCTGCAATTCTTCAATCAAAGGCTGCAAGTATACATCAATATCATTTCCAGGCATTTGTTTTCTAGGAATAATCATTGAAATGATAAAAGATTATTGTTGCATACACATCCACAGAGGCAGATTATAAGGGATCAAAACAACTGGCCAAATGCTATAACTTGTACTCAAAGTCCCAAATGGGTTGAATCCATCAGCAGCCAATCCCAATCGAACATTCCTAGGATCAGCTGAGAAATCTAGATGTAATGAATCAAATGTCTTCCATGATTTGGAATCTCATGGATGTCTCATTAACCCATCATTGTTATTATCTACAGAATGCCACTTCATGTGTTCAGCGGTTTTTGATGACATGAATAATCTTTGAAATCGAGGCTTCAAAGGAAAGAAACGCAAAACCTTTGCAGGTGTGCTCCTTTTCTTCTTCTTCTCCATGAAATTATGTTCATTCAGACTTCCAACATCACCCTTTGCCTGCCATCTAGAAGAAGAACATTTATTGCAATTCTGTCTACTTGAATCCTCTCCCCAATAAAGCATACAATCATTGGGACACGCATGTATTTTTGTATAATTCAGACCAAGCTTGTTAACAACTTTTTTCATATCATAAAAAGATTCTAGGATTTTTTCTTCAGGAAATGCATCACGTATCAATTCCAATATCATGGACATTGCCTTATTTTTAATTCCACATAAACATTTGATGTGATACAACTTCAGCAGAAATGAAAGTTTTGAATATTTCAAACACCTACAATACAACTCTTGATTTCCATCGTCATCTAAATCATGAAACGAATTTCCTTAGTGAAGTTTTCTCTTACATTTGGCTCCAAAGAATCAAGAGGAGGATCCAATGATATGTGACAATCTTGATCTTCCTGGGTTACAGTCTCAATAACATCACTTGTCACGTTGCAATTTATAGCACCCTCTTCTGGTTGTTCTGATATGTTTTGATGCTGATAGTGGTACCTTACAGTGCCAAATGCATCATTTATTAGGTTTTTCATTTCATTTTCCATTGTTGATGAACTTGGGACCTCATTCTGTGGATTAACATCAGTGCTCAATCTTTCTGTAACGTTCGATTCTCCATGCCAAATCCAACACAAATATTGATCACGTAATTGCTTCAGTATTAAATGTTCATAAACCTCATCTCTCTTCAACCATGTTCTAAATTTACATTTAGGACATGGAAATTTTATTCTCCCTTCAACAGATCGATTATAAATCGAAAAATCTAAAAACTCATTCAAACCCTTAACATACTGAGGTGTGTTCATCGGTAATGTGATCCAACTTTTATCCATGTATATCACAATGTGCCTACACAAAATATACGATAGTGTAAGATTACAGAATCATAATATAATAAAGATGACCAATTGATCATAAAGTATGCATAATATAATAAATATGATTCATTGATCACATTTACCACTTACTTAGCATGCCCAGACAAACGAAACAAGTCTGGTCCCTAGGAGACAGCGTGAACACCTCATTGAGGAGCAGTGAGAATATCGGGTTACACAATTATCATAACACTGTCAATCAAACATTTATGTTGCCTCAAACAATTTCTATCCCCACTACATTAATGAGATACATTGGTCCACTCAGATTAATTCCACACCCTCACAAAAAATACTACAACTTTCCTGAACATCTCATATACTCACGTGCTTGGTCATCTCAATTAAATGTTTTATTTTATTTTCCATATCTAGAAATGGGATACCAGTCGGTATTTATAACATCCATCCAAAATCACTAATATAGAATACCAATGCATGGGTTCCCATTTCTAGAGTTTCCCCTCATTGGATTATGTTTAATAATCATTACCTTCACTTATCAATATTATAGATCAATAAAAATAATATGGAATATTTTTTTACCATATTTAGTTTCATAATTTTAACAATGTTGTTGATACTTGTTTATAAGCCAATGAATATTCTTCTCACTAGATCCAACACAGTGATAACACATTATGATAATTCCCCCACTTAATTTTAATGTTTTTTCATCTATTAACCATTTATTTAGTCGTGATTACCTATTCTTCAAAGATGGACAAGGATTATTTAATTCATTAAAAAGATGAGTTTTATTTTTTTGGTCTTTATCAACATTACTATAAATTATTATCTTTTCATTACATATAATCAAGTACCTTATATTTATATAATAAGCATATGGTTCAAGTGATCTTTTATTTTGAGTGATGATACTTTTTTTTAAAAGAATTAAATGGTTCTGTCCCATTTATCCTCATAAACCAAAGAAAAATATTCATATATCTATTATCCATATATATTACATGGTTGTACCTTTCATGAGTTCCTCACGAGGGTGTCGTTGAGTTGGAGACAGAGAACACGAGTCGTTGATGAAGGAGCAGTGAACTCATATTTTTCCATGGATTACATCTTTTACATGACTTATTGAGGGCAAAAATTATTTATAGTGGGGAGTTTGTAAGATCCTATTACTGATATATCAGGTATTTTTTATCCTCTTCATGGTTTTCCTTTTTTCCATTGTCTGTAAAGGACTAGGAAGGAATTGGTAAGATACCTAAAATGGTGAAGTCAGATATTTGTTGTACTTTCATCTTTAACCAGCTTTTTCTACATGATTCAAAAGTCTTTCACACTCTATAACTATGTTACACACCGTGTAACTATTACTAGATACAAGTCATGAAAGGGTATTCATGCTGTGAAAGTTTACACCTCGGGAAGAGTGGTTTCACATCGTAAATTTTAAAATAATGGATTTTTAATTCGAGGTGAATGATTTTTCAACATACTAGAACACCATGGATTTCACAGTAGGTAATAGTATTACACATCATCAAATGGCCCTCGTGTAGTTTTTAAAATAGGAGAGTGGCTATTTTGGTTTCAGTTCTTTTCTCCAAGGCCTTGGATCCCTACCTAGAGATCTTCTCGGGTTATTTTGGGAGACTATGCTCCATCTAGATTGATCCATTCAACATTGGATCTTTTATTATAGTCGTGGCACATCTCTCTGGGTAAGAAATATTTCTGATTCTTCATTTCGCTTGATAATGGTGGCACCCTAGGGTAAAATTATCAGATCTGGTGGCCTAAGTTTTTGAATCTTTGTGTATTCTTCTAGATCCTTTGGGAGATCTCATTATAGAGGCCATTCCTTGGTTAGTTGTGGTGCGGCAGATGTCTGTTCTTGAGGTATTTGGTGTTTTCCCTTTCCACCAACCCCTTCTTTTCTAATTTATATCAATATTAAGGTTTTTATTATATTCTAGGGCCTTCGTCTTCATCATTGGGTTTTCATTGTTGGGGGATCCCATTACGGGAATGTGTGACTTGAGCTTTGAGGTAGGTGGTTCCATCTCTAGCCTATGATAATTAGCCTAATTTCTCTTAATTTATAAGTTGATTTATCAAATTGGAATGACTATTTTCATTTGTTTAAGAAGGGGTTTTTGAGATAAATGTTTTTCCATGATTTTTGATAAATGAAAATGAAATGAGTACTTTTAAAATATTGAAATTTATTTGTGAAAATGAGCACTTAGGTTACCTTGTGTACTTAGGTGGAAGATTTATCTTGAGTCCATCGTCCATGTTTTGTGATTATTAGGAGGTTTTCTCATGGGTATTTCCTTGGTTTCCTAGTCCCATTGTTCTAGGGGAAAACTTAGCATTTTCGGGGGGGGGGGGGGTTACTCATGGGGTATTCCTCTTATTCATAGGTATGTGTTATAGGAATTGGATTGTGCACATGATTTATTATGGTATAAGTATTCTTCTAGTCTAAACTATAGTGTTCCTTGGTACTTATGGCTCTACTGCTTATTTTATTTTGTACTGATTGGATTTCTGAGTTATAATTGATATACATCATGTACCTACTTTTGTTTAGAACTAGGAAAAAGGGAAATGTTTACCCATGTTTTCTATAAAATTTCATTACTGCTTATTATTCCATGTTATCACCTAGTAGACTCCAAGAAAAACATATCCTCATCGATCTAACAGTTATTCCAAGGTTCAAGTTTCTAAACTACTAGACTAGAAAATCCCTAATAGAGCCACTAATGACGTGATTACTTAAGTAAACTAAATCACATCACCCCAAAAATGAAACCACACCAACCACTCCAATTGGATCATAGACAGGGTCAAAAAAAGTTGGAAGAACCCATAATATGAACACTCTAATTTCATAATAGATCTTTTTTGGAGGGGGGGATCACATCAAATAAACTAAAGCATAGACCCTTAAGTATTTGTTTCCCCAAAATCACACCAAGATATCCCAAAACATCCTAAATGAAACATCAAATTCTCCTTAAATTCTTTTAAAACAACAAAATTCACAATAGAATAAAAAAACTATTCTCAAAAAATGCATTTTCCAAAAATAATTTTTTTAAATAACACATGTTTTTATAAAAGAATCAAATTTCATACATAAATCCTTAAACATTATCAAACATTTCTTGATACCACCTAAGATTCTCAAATCTCAGTATTTAATTAATGTAAAAAACATTTACTATATCAATTTCATTAAATGAAAATAGTCTGTTTTTCAAACCCCCCATGGGGTTCCAAATTCCTTTAAAACTGAATTGGTTTTTAAAAGAAAAAATTATTACAGAAAACCAATTCAAATGATTTAAAATAAGAAAAAAATCCCAATAATTTTCCAAAAAATAGAAAATTAGCAAACAAATCCCAAAGGATTCCTATCAAATTAGATTGATTTTCCATAAAACACTCATTTAAAAAACACACATGTCACACAACAATCAAATCAATTATTTTCTAAATTCCTAATAAAATAAATGGTTTCAAAATATTTCATCAAACCAAGAACATTTTACAAACAATTTATATGGCATTGATTTATAACCAAAGGAATGTTTTCTAGGGAAATCTATTTTTTGATGCACATAAAATGATTTTCACAGCACATCCACAAACTGAATATCAAAGAAACAAAATAATACTAAAAATTAATCCAAATATTCAAATATAACACAAGACCTACCATAACCATAATCTCTATCAAAATTTTCTATATTTCAAACCTAGTTAAATGGATACATACCTAGAAAAGACGGGTCGCCGGAGATGGAGGTCGCGGGGTCGCCGGAGGTCGCGGGTTGCCGGACGGTTGGGGGTCGAGGGGTGCGGGTCGCCAGGGGGGTTAGGGGAAGAAGGGAGGGTGCGAGGGTTTGGGGGAAAGATCTAGGTGGGGGTAGGGAAGGGTCGCGACTGTTTTAAAAAATTTCGGGTTTCGCGGCAGTTTATTAAAAACCGCCGCGAAACCTTTCGACGAAAATGTTTAGCGGTGGTTTTGTGAACCGCCGCCACAAAACCGCCGCTAAACCCGGTTTTTTTGTAGTGTTTTAATAATGGAATGATATTTTATATGGATTATGTTATGATGGAATGATGTTTAAGAAACCCATTGTATTTATTGGGTTATGCTAAGATGAATGATTTATATTTTTGTGGTACATGAAAGAATAATTTCTTTATGAGATGGGTGAGACCTATATCTCCATCCAATTCATTTGGTAAAGATTTATATATTATGATATATACATGAATATAATGATAAGTAAATCTAGTTCAGTAATATATGGCTAGAACAACAAGTAAACCCGGTTCAGTAATGGACTTTTTCCACTATGATAGTCTTGGCAGAAATGCCTTGGCTAATATTGAAATCATATTATGTGTTTATTAGTTTTCCATAATTATATGTTTTATTCCAATGATATTCTATCATGGTTAATGTTCTTTTATGATCTATGACTTATTTACTGCCAATAATTATTTCATAACTCAAGATTTTGATATTGAAACTTTATGTTCATGTTTTTACGTTCAAATGTTTATGGTTTCTATTATCTTCTCCATGTTTACCCTTACTGAGCATTTGAAATCACCCTTTATATTTTTTATTTTCCCCAGGAGATAAAGAAATGTTTTAGGTAGGGAAACAAAGGAGAAGATCTTTTTGGGAGATATTGAAGATCTTTCACCATGTTAGAATATGATGTTCTGAGTTTCCATAGAAACTAAACTAATACGGTCTTTGGGAATCTGTTTATGTCATGTATTAAGTATTCTCAAAAAGAAATGTAATGTCCATGTATGTCAATTTTGGGTTGTTATATTTGGCATCAGAGTGAAGTTTCAGTCAACCTTTGGAAACTAGGATGTGAAAAATTTAGTGATATCCCTAGAGATATTTCTGTGCTATGTCTAGGGATATCCATAAGGTTAAGTATAAATATAGCTTACTGTCCAAGAATTATAGTAATGACCATGAATAACATAGGATTAAACCTAAGATGTTAGATATTGAAAGTACATCCCCTTGATTATGTTGTTTTCCTAGTATGATTTTTCCTCTCACACAATTAATTTTGGGTTTTAGAAAATGGCTGGAACTCAAAGGAACCATATTAATGATCAATGCACTAGGAAAGGCAATGATTGTCCTCCCGAACAACCAAATGTTATGTGATATTGAATAAATAATCTTATTTATATGAACATAAATCCTTCTAGACTTCCAAATGACCAAAGTTGTGAACAACATTCTCTTGAATCTTTCTTAAAGAAATGTCCACCTTATTTTATTGGAAGGACTGATCCACTAGTTGTAGGGAAATGGATTTGTACCGTTGAAAAGATATTTTTCATTCTCCATCGTTCAGAATGTGAAAATGTTATGTTGGGAACTTATTTCTTGGAAGTTAAAGCGAATATATGGTGGAAATTTATTAAGAATACGAGGTAACAAATAAAATTAACTCCATGGATTGGGATGAGTTCAATAACTTATTTTTCAGTATGTACCTTCCTTGTATTCATCTTATAAAAAGGGAGATTGTAGTTTCTCATCTATCTAATGGTTATGATAACAAAAGAAGGATAGAATTCAAAAGAAACTATAAAAATTATGGAGAAAATCATATTATATTTTCTTTATGCTCAAAGTGTCGAAGGAAACATGGAGGAAATTTTCATAAGCATACTGACTAATGTTTAAATTGTGGGAGAGGAATTCATCGAGCATTTTACTACTGAAGTAATGGGAATAAAGAGAAATCTCTAAAGAGTGCACCTCCCCCAAATAAATATTACAAGTGCAAGGTAATGGATAATTATTCTAACCAATTCCCTAATCCAAGGGTTATGGATGATTATCGATGTCAAAAACTCTTAAAGCCAAATACAAAGTAAAATCACATGCGATCACTATTGGCGATGTTGAGTATGCCAAAGAATTGGTGGAATGATTAAGTTTTTATTTAATGGGATTTCAAAATAGTGTTTTTGAATATATTTAAGGTGAAATTCATGATCTCATGAGCTCGTTAATACTATCAAAATTCAGTAGTAAACCATTTATAACCATGATGAATTTTGAGGGCAAAATTCATTTTAAGGGGGGGGGGGGTAGAATGTAACACCTCGGGATATTATGAGATAGATTCTTTTAATTTATTTGATGTATTGTATTGTACGCTACAACAAGATTAGCTTGAATTATATGAAATATTGTATTAGATTGTAGTATACGCAACACTATTTTTGGATTACGTTACACGCAAGAGCGACCTTCCTCGATAACTTGCAGTGTACACAATATCGAGTTTCACTAAACAACGATGTATTAATAAAGTATTGTTATTTAATGGGATATAAACTAGTTGTTATGAATAGTTTTAACCACATTTTAAATTTTATAAAATTTAAATTCATCTTATGTATTTTATAGAACATGACATAAGAACAAATTTAATTTTTCAGATAAAAGAAGTATTTAAAAAAAATACAATTTTGCTTCCTTTTGATGGCGTACTAATATTAAATATAATTTTTAAAAAATTTATATATTCTATTTGACAAAATAAACATATAATTTGGAAGCATAACATCAAAATTTACTTTGGATAAATTTTTGGTAATTCTCTGATAAAGTTCATTTTTAATGAATAGTGAAAAATACTGCATTTTAAGTCAAATCTGTCTTTTAATATAATTTATTTATATAGATAGATTGTACATTTAGTTGGTTTTAAAGTGTATTTGGATTATATTTTTACTATTTAATCCATTGTTGGTCATTGGAAGTAATTTTACTTTTAAATTGGACATAATAACATGTCAATCTTTTGATAGTTATTATTTATTAAAAACCCACATTTTGGTTTTGACAACAGGAATTAATTTTTAATTAATTACAGAAACTTATATGTTTTTAATTTGGAAAAATTTATTCCATATTTGGAATCATAAGGTTAAAATTATGTAAATGGGTAACTTTTATTTTTGGACAATATGAATAGTAACTTCAGTAATTATTTTATTTACTATGGTTAAAGGCTAAATATGGTAAATAAGGGTAAATAATAATATTATTAAACCCTAACACATGTCCTAATCCTATTGGATGATATATTTCCGACCATGGTAATCCTTATGTCGATTTTGGGATCCCATGGAACCACTTGGATGTGAAAAATGACATTTTATAAGAATTAATTTAAAGTAAAAAGAAATATGATATAAACTTGTATCTTCTTAAAAAAATAGTTTTAATATGGGGTTATAAATAAGATAAATTAGACTATAAATATTAATTGGAAAGATAAAAATACTTCATATATCATGGTATTTTATTTATAATTTTATACAAAAAAAAATAAATTTATTCAGGACACAATGATGATGTAGTGATTACCTTATTAATGAATGATTTAAATAAATGAGATTTTAAATATTAAAATAAATTTATTTTGAAACTTTTTATTCCATCCATGAATTTTATGGATTCCTATGACTTGTAATAATTTAATTAATTTAGTTTTTTATAATTAATAATGTTTTTATGGATTTTTTAAAAAGTCATGATATGAATAGTATAAAAATTAACATAAATGAGTTTTTAAAACAAATACTATTTTATTAAATGATATTATAGTCCTAAAAATATAATATTTGGCCAAATTACTTAGATAATGATTAAAATGTAATTAATTAACCACTTAAGGTTCTAATGTCATCATATAGTAACTATATTAACCACATAGTATGAATATACAAGAAGACATGGTAAGAGTTAAATTAGTTAACTAAGGGTTAAAGCTAAATGATAAGGTTAAATTTGATACATAAACCTTTCTAAATCCTATTGGATGAAATGATTTGGAAAAATAATCATATTATATTTTAATTAAATAATTTTTGTACCTTTTGAAACCGAAAATCATTTCATAATAAAATGATATTTCAAGATTTTTTTAAAGTGCCCTGCATCTCTCTTTTAAAAGGGCACCTCACTTTCTCTCTAACTCACACCTATAAAAAATATTGGTTTCGGCCAAAACCTTCCCATTTATACTCTCAGAATCCCTCACTTAATCCTTGAGGCCTAATGTTTGGTATAGATCCATCTTAAGAATCCCTTTTGTTCAAATCAAAAGGAAACACCCGAAGAAGAGATAATCATTTTATCCCTTATTTCAAAGTTCTTTTCAACTTCTACTTCCTACTTCTTTGTTGATACCATTATAAAGTAATAAATACAGTTTATTATAAATTCTTATATATTATTATAATTATGATACAACCTTATACCTCCTTTTATCCATCCTATTAATAACAATATCACCATGCGTGCATATGTATGACTTACCGTCTCCACATCATGGTGTAATTTGTTATCCAAAAATAATTTATTAGGATGGGTATAATGATGAATATAATGGATTAAAATAATAGATATAACATTATAATGATTATGCATAATTAATATACCATCCAATTACATAACATTTAACCATCCATAGAATTATACCGTCACTCCTACGTATGTACGACCTACCGTATCCACAAGCCGGTGAGATCTTTTATCCATGTTAACAATTCAATAATGATTATAAAATTTACATTATGGGTGAAAATAATAATTATGAAATTAATTTAATGAATAAATTACATCCTATTCATAAAAAACATGACTTAAATGGAAAAATAGTAATGGGAAAACGAAGCGGTTAACACCCAAAATAATGGTAATATTGAAATACTATTAACAAAATAATATAAAAGGATCATATATGATATAATAAATATAAATATGGTCCTGGTATAATTTAATAACATTATTTAACTATTATAAATGAGGTTACCACACCCTTGACTAACGAAAAATACAAGGTAAGGGATAATTTTGCAATCTCATTTTTATCCAAGATTATTTATATGTAAGTATTCACTGGGGATATATTTATCATCCATGTCCATGTTTTATAAAAATGTTATCATAAAATGTTTACTATTCTTATATGTATGTTTAAAGTCACATTTACCCATTTTTGACTTTTACTACATGGCATGGAAGTAATTTTTCTTTTGTTTACCATACGAGGTAATTTTTTACTTTTTCGGCAAAAGTATGTGGAGAATGTTTTTTATCTTATATGACATGAATAGATTTTTACAGTTTCAGGTCACCTTATTTCCATGAAAATTAATTTACAATATCTCTAGTTTATTTTCAAATAAACTTCTTTATTTTAAATTTTCATGGAATTTTGATAAAAGAAAATGTTTTTGATGAAGAAAAGACATTTTCCTGAAGAACTAAGTTCAAGTGGTTTATCAAAATTATTTTCCATATATGATGAATCTCTTTAAATAGTTTTATGATTATATCCCTATTATTAATATGATTTTATTATTTTAATGATGGAATTATATTTTATATGGATTATGTTATGATGGAATGATGTTTAAGAAAACCATTTTATTTCTTGGGTTATGCTATGATGAATGATTTATGTTTTTGTGGAACACATAAGAATGATTTCATTATGAGATGGGTGGGAACTATATCTCCCAACAATGTATTGGGTAAATATTTATATCTCATGAGATATACATGACTGAAACAACAATTAAATCCAGTTTAGTAATACATGGATGGAATGACATGTAAACTCGGTTTAGTAATGGACTTTGTCCACTATGATGGTCTTGGCAGCAATGCCTTGGATACTATGGAAATCATATTATGTGATCATTAGTTTGACCTAATTACATGTTTTATTCCATTTATAATCTATCATAGTTAATCTTCCTTTATGATCCATGCCTTACGTACTACCAAGATTTCTTTCATGACTTAACATTTTGATGTTTAAACTTTATGTTCATGTTTTTATGTTCAAATGTTTTTGGTTTGTTTTATGTTCTCCATGTTTACCCTAACTAAGCATTTGAGATCATCCTTTTTTTTATTTTCCACAGGATATAAATAAAGGTTTTAGGTAGAAAACCAAAGGGTAAGATCTTTATGGTATATGTTGAAGATAATTCACCATGTTAGAAGATGATGTTCCGAGATTCCAAAGATACTAAACTAATACGGTCTTTGGGCATCTGTTTGTGTCATGTATTAATGATTCTTGCAAAATAAAAGTAATTTCCATGTACATCAAGATGGGGTCAATAGATTTACAATCTTTGTAAGTACATCATTTCATTTTAAGAGCGTGATAGACTTGTTCTATTAAAATCTAACCTATTGTACCATTTTAAACATGAACCTTTTTAAATCATTAGTTTTCCTTGAGTGTTTAAGTTGTGTTTGTTTAAAGATATTTAAGTTTTTTGGAATTAATAGCTAATGTACCAATTCGTCGTTTGGTTTCAGTTTCTTTTCTGGATTCACCCCTAGCATTGGGGATTTTTGGCTGGTGTGGAAAGTTTCTCGTTCTGATAATGGTGTTGTTTCACTCATTCTATAGAATTTGGTTTGGATTGGTTGGGAGTTCCCACATTATCCCCTCCCTAAGGTGGTGTGTTCAAATTCTAAAATTTATCTATTAGTGGAATTATTTTGGTCAGGATAGCTGCCTTGTGTTCTCCCCTTGTTGTGGGTTGTGGTTTCATCTAGATTGTTCGAGTGTGACTTGGGGAATAAATAGTCACCCCAGAATTCCTTGTTTCTTCTAGTGAGGTTTAGGAATGAACTTAATTTCTAACTAACCTTCAGCTTAGTGACATTATGCGGGAAGAAAGTGTCCGTGGTGTGGAGAATTTTTGCACCCCAACCATGGGTTCCTTTTATTTTTAATTATTTTTCAATGTTTAATCTTTGACTGAAGTTCGGTTTTGGGTCCCGACTTAATTTTTTTTGATGTTTGATGATTTTGGTGGGTTTTAGACTAGTGCACAGGCACTGCAAGATTGGAGGTAATCGTGCAGTTTCCTAGGTTCCCTTAAGGTTTCCCACTACTTAAAATAATAAAATTTTATAAGAATAAAATAAGGTAATTGTTTCAAATATAATAATAATAATAATATTAAAAATTATTAAAAATATTTCTATCATTTAAAATTGTTACTAATATAATTATTATTAAACTGTTATTAATGTTATTGTTCTTAAATTATTACCATTACCATTATTATTTTATATAATAGGATTATTATGAGAATTATTATTATCATTTTTGGTGTTGTTGTTATATTATAATTATTATAATAATTATTATTAATATTATCAAAAAAATAAGGAACCTTAAACTTGTACCCCACTTTCCCCTACACACTGTGCACCCAGACCCCCTCTAAACCTCCATCCAGCCTGCTTCGGCCGACCTCCCCTCGTCGCTCCACCCTGCTCTAGCTAGCCTCCCCTCCCCACTCTACCATGCCTCCTTGCAGTTCACCATCTCATGATGCTCCCTCTCCCTCCGATACAGCACACAGACCCCATCCCCTCTGCCCCCTTATGCGTGCGTTACCGCCTAACTGGACATACCCTTTTCAGCGCGCCCTTATCTATTCGGAGGCCTACTACCTGCCATGATTCCCCTGGATGGTAGACCTCTACCCTCTGATTTTTTGTATTCCATTTCATTTTTGGGTTTTTATTTGCATGTTTTTCTTAGTTTTTAGGGTGTGTGAAGGAACTGTAAAGCTCATCCCTTCCTTCCACTGAAGCGGCGTCACAGTCGCATGTCATTGAGGTAGATTTTTCTAACCTCTCCCTTTATAGAGATTTTCATAGGCACTTTCATGATTTAATTTATGTTTTAAATTCCTTTAATACCTTTATTATACCTATGGATTGATGTGAATGTTGTTTTTTCATTGTTAATATTTAATAAGAATAGGTTTTTAAGGATATATATGTTCATTTTCTAGGGTTTTAGCACCAAGGTTTTCTATTCTGAATTCGATGGTCTTTTTCAGTTAAATTGGAGGTTTTTATGAAATGTGTAGTTTGTCTTGTGTTTTAATGGAATTGTTTGTTTATCAATTTGGTTTGGTTTTTATGTTTTGGAAATTTGATATAGCTCAGTAGTTATATTAGATTCTTGGAAAAGGTTTTGATGGTTCCAAAATTGGGTTGTCATATTTTTCTTAATGAATGTTAGTGGTGGGCTAGTTTGAGAGAAATTGGTGTTTTGTGGAAATGGTTTAAAAATGATTTTTTGTACTTGGTGTGACATTGTATTTTGGCACATACATGGGGGAACTAGGTGCGCACATGGATGTGTTCTCAAATGAATATGGCACTCAAAAAATGGGTTTCTCTTTAAACCTCAGTGGATTAAATGGATTTTTTTTTTCAAATAAAGTTGGTCCCCTTGAATGATTTCTAAAGTAGGTTTTAAAGGTGTTATTTAAGGCTTGTATGTATGGATTTTAAACTTGTTTTGACATGTGTTTGAAAAGAAAAAAGTCCTTTTTGGTAGTTGTTAAATGATTTTGTGTGTGTTTTTGTAACTTAAGGGCTTGTTTGGATTTGTAAATTTAAAAGTGGTGTTTCTTGTGTTTAAACATGGTTCAAAATGTGTTCCTTATGGTTTGGCCCAATTGGACTTGAAACAGGCTTGCATTAATGGTTGGAATCTATGGCCCATTTGGCGTTTGTAAAAGAGGGTTGGTTTGTAAGTAGTTTGAAATCCTGTTTTTCACTTTCGTATACTTTGTGTGTTTCAACATGGTTTTAAAAATGCACTTGGGTACACTTTGGTGAAATATGGGTTTAAAGGACCGCTTGGATATGATAGTATAAAGATGTTGTTTTTTTGTTTTTAAATTGGTTTCTAAATGTTGCTGTTAAATTATTGAATGTTGTGAACTAAAGGCCCATTTGTATTGATTATATAAAAGAATTTATTTTGGTAAATGTGGGTACCCGGTCGGTGCTTTAAAATGTTTGATGAAATGATTTTGATGTTTGTATGGTGTGATGGACTGGTTGGAACCTTCGATGAGATGATATGATATGAATATGCGATATAAGTATGTTTATATTTATGGGTAACCTCTATAAGGGGATATCCATTTATGGGTTATCATATAGAGTGTTCGTATTTGGGGTAGGCAAGTGTGGTGATGGTAGGTAAGGTGAGTCATGCATGTGAGGGCCTCCCACTTACACAATATTACTATCATCATGGGTTCCTGAGCATCTTTTAGATGATTGAGTGAAGATTTATTTCTAGCCCTGATTAGATGGGTTAGTACCCCTTGGACTTGTAGACAGGCCAAGAGGGATGCACTACTACTGAGGCTAGGTTAGGGCGACTAGTTGGTTATAGAATATGAGGCTTCACCATATGTCGATAGGTGGTTCTGAACTGAGTATATATAGGGGTGTTCTAGGGATGTTTAGGATCACGCATGATAACTTAATTATTTAAATTTCTTGTTTACTTTCCATTATAATATTTTATTTTCAACTTTCACTGTTTACCTATTTTCTTTTAGCACAACTTTGGTACCACTTGTCTTGGTTTTAGTTTATAAATGGCAGTTGGTTTCAAAAATGATTTTTCTTTTTGTTGGATTTTAAAATGGGGAAATGATGCCGTTTTTATTAAAATATGAAAACTCTATTTTATAAATATATTTAAACAGGTGTCTGTAGACTTCTTTGGAAATGGGAACTTTTAGATTTTGTGGTTTATCTTTGGCACTCCTACAAAGCATTTTAGTGCTCACCCCTACTTTATATTTTTAGACACATGTTCAACTTTTGGTTCAGGTTCCTAGTCCATCTACTAAGTGTTGGAGAAGGTTCAATTTTGTAGTTGGTGGAGACCAAGAGGATGCAAGGAGATTAGTTGGTAGTGATTCAGTCTTTCCTATTTAGTTTCTAGTATGTCTAGTGGTATTATGTATCTAAACCTGTCTTTTATTTATTGAAATTTAGTCGTTTAGTCTTGTTTCATGTCAATTTGTTTTTTATATTTATTTGATCCTGGTATATAGCTGAAATAATTCCCATTGGTTGTATGTTTGATTCCTGGAACTAGTTTCCATCCTGGGGGATCAGGAATACCCCTTAAGACATGTTGCAGACTGGCTTGGGTGATCAGTTTAGGGTCGACTCATTCTGGTTCGTTAAAATTCACAAGTAGTACACCAACACCCTATATATAATATTTTTTATATGGTTTTACCAAAATTTTGTTTCATCATATGTAAGGTTTCTCATACTACCACTAGAAACATTGGCTATACCAATGGTTCTAAACTATTTGTATTTTCTTGGGAGCATTTCATATATCCTATATCAATGTTTTTGCAAACTATTATCTCTTAGGCTATGGTAATAAGTGTATACCAATTAGTTATAACTTAAAAATCTAATGATAACACATAAATACAACTAGTTTAAATTATAAGATGCCATTTACATGGATTTAAATGTCATAAATAGAAAGTAAAAAAATGAGTCAGATCAATATATAACTCCAAAAAATCCATATCAATATCACTACTATCATTTTGGTCATCAATACCATCGTATTCATCTATAAAATTGTCTGAATAATTATCATTCAAAATATATTCATCACCATTAGCCAATGAAAGATGATTACCCAGATCACCATTGAAATCATCACCACCATTTCCTAGAGAATCATAAAAAGAGTGCATATCTAAAAGACATATGTAAAAAACTATAGATAATTATAGTGGAAGTGATTAACACATAACCATCATTAATTTTATGAATTTCTTGGTGTCTTTATACCCCTTCCATGATCTATGACTAACAATTTTTTATGCCTCTACTAATTTTACATGGTCCTTTTACAATGGTTGATCAATACTAGAAGAGGTGTTTTCATTGCTTGAAGTGGACCAATAATTTGTGGGCATGATAGACTTATTAGGTTGATAGTGGACTCTCCCAAGGTTCTCCTCACTTAATACATATTGTAAATGATCATTGGGTTAAGAATTGTCATATAATTTCTCTTAAGTATCCTTTTGATCATGTTACTAACTTTATAAAATGAATTAATATGTAAAAAATAGATGTTCAAAATGTTATTCATGTAATAAATTTTATAATATTTTCTTTCATATTAGAATTAAAAAATATCTCATATTTCTTCTTACTACTCAATAAATATAGTTTTATTCAAGGTACATTCCCTTCAATGTTCAACACTATTCATTATAAAAGTTAATGAATGTAAGAAAATAATATTAAATAATTATATTAATGGTTGAAACATAAATAAGAAAAAATATTATTGTAACATTATATTTCATATTCTATAAATCTAAAACAATGTAATCATTCTTAGTTGTACAAAAATAAATACTTGGTTTATATCATGTTTTGACATGGTCATTCATCATAAAGTGTGCACATACTTTATATAACCCTTGTTTTCTTGTTTCTTTTTGAATAATACCAGAAAAGAAAATAATTTGTTTAATAATTAATGTGTAATTAATAATAGTAATATTTTTCAATTAAAATAATAAAATTAAAATACTACCCTAAAAATTTAAATATTCCAGTAGGAAATCAACTCATGGAACTGTGTGACAGGATAATTATTAAGGGTTGATTTACCCTCTAAATATGTTCCATATCTACTAGCCTAACCATTATATAACTCATTATTATATTCTCTATATATCTCACTTAATTTCATTAATCAGGAAACACATAAAATGTCACCTTCAAGGAAATTGTAGAGAAACTGTTATCAAAATATTAGTTCATATAAATGCAGTAATAATATATAATTTAACTAATAAAAGTTATTACCCGTATCATATTCTATGAAGTAACCCCAATTTCATCTCTAATGTGTCACCATGTGACTAGTTTCATGGGAATGATCTTATTATATTTTGTGACCATCACCATAGAACTCCTATATTGTATCACACCTTTACTAATAATTTGATTTCCTTAATTTAACTTAACTATCACCTGTGTCAAGTGGTTCTATACCTCATTCAATAAAGTAATCCCATGCCACCTAAAAATAGTAGATCTAATTGTGAAGAATAAATTTTTTTTAAATTAATATTATTATAAGGAAAATAAATTATGGTTACAGAATTTAATATGGTTTTATAAAAAAACTTAAGGCAGAATAATCAGTGGTATATGATGAATCCATATTCTATAGAGGATCAGAATCAAATGTAGTTCCAATTGGATCTAATGTACTCTCATGATGATTAATATTATATGTATGATCAAAAGGTATGGGAGTAGAAGTCGAAGGAGTGTAAAGATAAATGTCTTAAGAAATTAGATAAGTAGGGAATAGAGGTGGCATAGTTTTTAGTGGGAAAAAAATAATATATATGAGGAGGAAGAGCCATTACTGGACAAGGAAGTAGTATACACTACTGGAAAAATACCCTATACCAATGGTTTGGAACCGTTGGTATACGCCTCTAAACCGCTGGTATTTGCTATACCAACGGTTTGGAGAACCATCTCCAAGTAAGCCGTGAGGATCGGTCTATACCAACGGTTTTGGGAAAACCATTGGTATAACTAATATGAAAATCTATACAAATGGTTCCATAATCCTTTGGTATATGTAATTCAAAAAATAATCATCTGATTGGTTTTGATCCCAGCACCTATCGTTTATGATTGAACAAGCTAACCAACAACATAACATACTTTTGTGAACATAATTTAATAAATATATATATATATTATCATAATTATTTTAAATTTTGATTTATTTAATGTCCTCTGTAAGAAGATTCCATTAAAAATACATGAACCTATACCAACAGTTCTCAAAACCGTTGGTATAGACCTATACCAATGATTTTGAGAACCATTGGTATAGGTCCTTTGATTTTGGGACCTATACCAATGGTTTTGGAAAAAACATTGGTATAGGGGGGACCTATACCAACAGATTGGACACACCATTTTTAGAGGGTCTCTATAATGGACCTATACCAATGGTTTTCGCCAAACCGTTGGTATAGGTCCAAATTAGTGAACCTGGTCCCCCTTATACCAACGGTTTGTCCAAAACTGTTGGTATTGGTCCATATAAGTGACCTATACCAACAGTTTTGGCCAAACCATTGGTACATGTCGAAATTAGTGAACTATACCAACAGTTTGCCCAAAACCGTTGGTATAGATCATATTTCCAGTAGTGATATAAGAATCATTTATAGTTGAAAATAGTGGTGAAAAAAGGTGGTCAGAATATCCTTGATGCCTCTATGGGAACTGTGTGATGATAAACTGTGCAAGATGGTATATCTTGTGAAGGGTATGGGTGTGATCATATATGACCAATGTTGCAAGTACCTCTAGTACCACCCCCACAAATTATCAGGTTGGCCCCCAATGTTACAAGTATGGCTAAATAAGAGTTTTCTCTTGGGTGGTGGTTCCTAATTAAAATATAAAAATTATTAATGAAATGACATTATACATTATGTAATTGATATATATATATATATATATTAAATACTATACTCATTGATGCAACAAGAGGATGAATCCCTATCTCTCTCATGCATCGATCATTGTCAAACAATATCTTCCTTTATATCTCTTCAATGTCTTTAATTTCCTGTATTATAAAACAAATATACATTTAATTAGAAATTCATTATTAAAAGGTAAGTCAAAAAACACATAATAGGTGACATGACATAATTAAGGGTTACTAATTTTCAAGAAAAAAATAGGGATATAGAGTGACATAACAAAATCATGTAATATTTTGTTTTAAGATAAAAAAACATAAAATTTGTGCTATAATGTAACCAAAACATACTAATTAGTATGGAAAACATGTTTAAGATGTGGTCTTCTTATTGTATGGTTAATTACATCCAATTCAGTTTTGGTTGAGTTGATTTAATTTTGGATTATTTCTAATTGTTACATTTCTCTTTGATTTATTATTTAGTTTGGTTTATTTTAGCTTAGTTATTTTTATGATAGTTTGGTTCCATTATGTGAGTTTAAGTATATTTAGTTCACATTTATTTTATTTAAGTTTAATAGGTTATATTTATTTGGGTCCTAAAGTTTTAATTCAAGGAGTAAAATATTATTTCCCATTTCATTTCATATGCCATAATTTTTTTTGGTTGATCATATGTATTTAGTAAATGTTTGTTATTTTTTGAATGATTATTGGTGGTAATATGATATATTTTTCATTTATTCTCACTTTATGTGAACATTTTATGACAAGTTTATGGTTTTAGAGGCATATTTTTTAAAATGAAATGGTTTTTGTTATTATAATTTTAAATATGATAAAATACATATGGTTTGGGTTGGTATTTATAAAAAAAAGTATCCATTATTTAAATTATTATGAATTAATTCTATATTTTGTGTTTTAATTTTAACATTTTTATTTTTTATTGTGAATTTAATTAAAAATTTTCTAATGTGTAAGTGGTTTAAAATAAAAGGAAATAATATTAAATAAATATGGACTTGTTTGATTTAGATTTGATTCAAAAATTTATTTTTTACATTACAGAACTAGTTTATTTGATTCAAGTCTATTTAGGATTTCTTTTATTTGGATCAAGCCTGGTTGGGTCAAGTATTTTTAATTCATTACTATTTTGTTTTATTGTATTCAATTCTTTTTCATTAAATTTAGTTCAGTATGTTATGGTTTGATTTAGTTATAATTTCTTTATATATTATTTTTTCAATTTAGTTATGTGTAGTTCATTTTAGTTCTATTCTAGTTAGACCAGATAGAATAAAATTAGTTATGTTCTCATTAGTTCTATTTTATCAAATTTAGTAAATCTCATGGAATATGGGATAAGTGTTTTCTAGAGTCAGCTTTGTGCAACAACCCATTATCATCCTCTATAATTGTTGATCATGCTTATAGTTCAAAAGAAAACAATATATCTAAAGTTTCTAAAGACTGAAAGTACCATTGTGGGGGGGGGGGACTAAATTTGTTGTCTTTCTTTTATGAATTATTTAAATTTTAAATTCAGCCTTCTAAACTGGTTAGAGTTCTCAATATACTCAATGAATACTCATATCCTTACCTAATGTGCAATAAATAAATGAAAGATATCAGCACTCAATACTTACAACGTAACACCATAATATTTTAGAATTTATTTTCCTTAAATAAAATATTTTTGATAACTTATGTTTCATGAAATGTTAAACTATAATAAAAAATGATATATTTTATTGAGATAAACTATTATAATTCTAGATAAACATTAATACATTATGAGGTTTTTATATAGATAAAAATTATAGTCAGTGGGATTATATATCCATTAGACTCATATGGTCATTGGGAATATATATCCATAGGAACTATATGACCATTTGGAATATATAGACTTCAGGTATACTATGAGTAAAATTTTAATAAAAATAAAGGATTAGATATTATTAAAATCATATTCTTTAAAGAAAATTTTTATGGTGTTGTGTATTCTATCATAATTAATTAATCACATTTAAAATATGATTATGAAAATAGTTTATATTTAAATATATGAACTGATATATTAACATTAATCTAATGGTGGTTAAATTATAATAAATAATTATAAATTCATTTTATACTTCAAAAATACATTTTATTCAATATATAATTTTTTAAATTTCATGAGCATATATTATCGTAATTTTTTTCCAATTTTATAAATTTTGTTTTAAAAAATAGACATAATTTTGGAAATAATCATGTCGTAATTGGAGTAGGATTATTTTTTTGGGTTTTTTATGGAATGACTGATTTTTGAGTGAATGGTGGAAATGCTGATTTTTGCAAAACCGTCATTTCTTTTCTTTAAATAAAGTCAATTAAAAGTACCATTATATTTCATATTTGGTTTTAAAGTAACATAATATTAATTATATTAAAAATAATATAAACAATTCTACATTAATAAATATTTCATTTTATTTCAATATAATTTCATTTTTAATTTTTTCAACATAATTTTTTTAAAGAAATTTAATTTATTTTGTGCACTTATATTAAAAGTAATTTATTACAATTTTACAAATTAAATAATAAAAAATGGATTCCATATTTTTGATCTTGTGGTTAAAATTTATTAATTAGTTAAAATTTATTTTTAGTCATTATGAATAGTAACCATAGTAATAATATTTCGCCACAGTAAAAAACCGACCTAATAAATCTTAAGGTGTATGCCTACGGAGGTTTTCCAAAGAAGAGGTACAATTATAAACCAATTGGTTCATGTTTATTTCTTATTCTACCTCATTAAAATCTAATTTAATTACAATGGAATAATAAAATCGGTATCTTTCATATATTAAAATCTTATTATGATTATGGTAAGACCCTTTTTCATCTCCTTTTTTGTCCCTTGGTAAATGAAAACATTGCTCGTGCGTATGTGTGGACTACCAACTCCACAAAGTGATGTGTTTTGTTTTTCATCACCAGATTATATATCTAGTTTAAATTATGTATAAAATGAATATATATAATATTTATGATATAATTATTATTATTTTAAGATAAGATATTAATTACCTCATTATCCTTTCCATCCGACGTAAATTGATAGCATTGCTTATACGTACGTGTGGAATATCATATCCACAAAGTGATGTGATCAATTTTTTATTTCCACCTTATAATAATAGTCATAAGGATGGAACTTAATTATATCCAAGCTAAACATACATAAATAATACATTGATACCATTTTTTAATTAATACATCTCACAAATAGTCACACAACCCAAGGACGGAAAGGTTTAGTATCTTAGAGACTAAAAACATTATAAAACTAATTTTACATGTTGTCAAAATTTGTACATAAACTAAATTATTTCTTAGAATTTTCATGATACATAATCATATTCAATTCCTATGTAAGGTAAAAACATAATAAGTGTTGAGCTCAAATTTTCAGTAAGAGATAACATATCAAAGGTCATAATGGTAAAATAATAAACATGCATGACAACATGAATAAGGAAAAAATCTAATTCAAAAGAACATAAATTAATAAGTGTTAACCAAAATAAAAAAAATATACATATTATCTCAAATGATAACACATTTACCATGGTAGGAGAGAATAAAACATAACATAATCCTCAAAATAAATTAAAGAAAGTGGTACAATCATAAACATTGGATTTCTTATCATTGTGAACTGGGATACCTAAAAAAATATTCACATGTAAATATTGAGTCCACAAAAATTCCATCACACTCACCCTTTTGTGAACCTAGATTCTCACAAACCTATTCACACAAAAAACTAAGAGTATAGCTAAATTCCAACACACTCACACTTTGTGAACCTAGATACTCATTAACCTATTAACATAACAGTTATATATAATGATATATAAAAATTTACCGAATAAATTATAGATAGATATATGTATCATACATCAAAGAATCCATACATTTGTGAGCCACTTGAAAAAGAACCATCACATCATAAAATAACCCATAGAATGAAAAATGGGTTTTATGATATCTTAAAATGGTATCTCATAAAATAGAATAAAAATTAATATAAAATGATACCAAAATTTTTTCAACAAAATTAAATACATTATAATAGGACATAAAAGGTGAATCATTAAACAAAACTCCATTATAACTAAATATTTTATAAACCAAGAAGATATTTGAAGAAAACCCATTTAAAAAAATTATTTCTTTAAAACCTTTATATTTTGTTTTGTAAAATTGAGTTTAAAATCATTTTCAATATGTTTTACGTAATGTTTCAAATATAAATTTCAAAAAATTATTTATTTTAAAAAATAATTTTTAATGAATAATTTTCTTTTATAATAAAATTTGGTTTATAAGATAAAATATAAGATCTTGAAATTAAAATACATTTTATCAAAAAAAATATTTTGATGAAAAACCACATCATTTAAAGAGTAGATAAAAGATCCCTTTAAGAATTGTAAATGATAATTAATTGTTTCACAAGAGATAAAAATTAATATCTTTCCAAATAATAACTAAAACATTGATGGGAAGGGAAAATATAGACATGGAAAAGAAAGGTTCATTAGAAAATACACGCATTATTTTTTGTAGTCTCACATTTTATAAATTAAATCATCATGGAAGAATAAATGGATTAAAAAATAATTACATATTGAATAATGAGGTTTTTAACGTAATATTATCATAAATATTATTATAACCAACTTTTAATTATAAGGTTCAATAAGAGTAGTATAACTCAATAAAAGGAAGTTGAATTATCAAAACCTTTATAGCTTTAGTAATATTAGGATAAAACGTCATTAGAAGCCTGAAAATATTATGGATAGGTAAATAACATTTATTAAATCATATAGTATTAAAAAATAAACTTGTGGGTAGTATATACACCATAGAGATAATAAATTGGTGCAAAAATTAAAAAATTCTCAATGAGAAGGAATTGAGATGAAAAACCCTTACCTTGATTTTTTGTTAACATGGATTTGACCTAACTTCTTGTATAAAAGGAATAACTATATTAGATAACTATTTAATTCCATTTTAATATCCAAAACCTTTTATAAAATCCATTTATATAGATGCCCTTGAATGATATTAGAGTTGAGTATTCACAACATGAAAACGGAAAATCAAGGAATGATTTTGGAAGCATGACCACTATAGAAAAGGTATTCTGAAATAAATTAACAGAGATAGAAATATAGTCTATAATTAATATAGAACTAGTAGGATATTAAATCATTGATTATGAAAATGTGTGTGAATAATCACATGGAAATCAAAGTTCTTATAATAATGGATGTTCTTGAATTGAAAAGAAGAGGGAGAGAATCAAAGAGTGATTTAGGTAGACAACCAACTATACAAAGAGTTTTATAGAATGTCTTTAATGAGAGGTAAGGGTATTCAATAATAGGGAATCATTTATATATTAATTTTTTGATTATGAACATATGAAATCATAATCAATTGAAACACAAAAGGGTTATAAAAAATGAAGTTCTTGAATAAAAAAGAGGAGAACCCTTGCATTGATAAGTATCTTCATAAATATTGAGAGGACTCCTTAGAACCTTAGGAACTCCATGTAAGGTATTTATAAAGAGATATATAGGGAATTTAATTTCATGATCAAGTAATTTTTGGTGCATTGGAATGAGAGAATGGGTGGGAGTGTGCTCCTTTTATAGTTAAAAAGGGCCTTCTCATGGAAAAATAGAATTAGGTATGGGGTAATAATGGAATCACAGGATTGTTAGGTTGGTTTGGTGAGTTAGGTGAATTAGGTGGATAAATGTTATATGATTCATGTGGGTATGAATTTTATACCAACCAAGTCCTTCTATAAGGTGTATGTGACATCTTAATTATTAATAATTTGATATACTATATTTACCCATTTTTACCTTTGTTAATATTAATTAAAAATTAATCATGGTAATTATTTTGTTAATAAAAATTTAAGATTGAATTATTACCAAATTTAAAAGTGATTAATTTGAATATGGGATCTATTTAACCTAATTAAATTTCTATATAAGAGAAAATTAACTTTTAAATCAAAACATATAATGTGTGGAAAAACTATTTTTATAGAAGGATTTTGTTTTAATTATTAAGTTTTCTTAATATTATTTAACATTTATTAACGATTAGATGAATGATAATTTATTTTTATATATATTTAAACATCATATTAGAATATTAATTTAAAATATATCTATTTAATTTAAAAACAAAATATTAAGGAAACATTTTATTCTTTGAAAAATAATCATTTTACGAAGATGACTAGTTTTTACATAAGGTAACTTAATCATTATGATTAAAAAGGTGACTATTATTACATAATTTGGTACCAATAATTATGAATCTTAAATCCATTTAATTTGACTAAAATTATCAAATTGATAAAAATTAATTTTAGAATACTAATTAATAATGTATTTAAATTTTTTTTTGAAAAATATTACTTACATTCTAAAATATCAAATATTGGGTTTTAATTAAATAAAAATATTTTAAAATATATACTATTACTTATGATACATATATTTGTTTAAGAACAAGGTTTCATAAGTTTAATATTACCCTTATATCCCAAGTGATGTCGTAAAATACATAGTATTTTCAAAAATAGTATTTTTACACTGTTCACTTAAAATCGACACAAGAAGTTCCATGAGCTCATGAGCTCATTTTTACATTAAATTAATTATTATAAAAATTCATTTCATAAGAAAACCATTTTCACAAGGATACCAATAGTATTAAATGGTTTACTAATTCATAATGAGTTGTTTGATAATATTAATGAGCTCATGAGCTCATGATTGATATTTCAGACCATGGGCATCCTTGTGTCGATTTTAGGAGCTCATGGAACCACTTGGATATAAAAAATGAAATTTTATAAGAATTAATTTAAAGTAAAAATAAATATGACATAAACTTTGTATCTTCTTAAAAAAATAGTTTTAATATGTGGTTATACATAAGATAAATTATACTATAAATATTAATTGGAAAGATAAAAATATTTACTATATCATGATATTTTATTTATAATTTTTATACACCCAAAAAATAAATTTATTTATGACACAATGATGATGTAGTGATTACCTTATTAATGAATGATTTAAATAAACGAGAATATAAATATTAAAATAAATTTATTTTGAAACTTTTTATTCCATCCATGAATTTTATGGATTCTTATGACTTGTAATATTTTAATTAATTATGTTTTTTATAATTAATAATGTTTTTAGGGATTTTTAAAACAGTGATGATATGAATAGTATAAAAATTAACATAAATGAGTTTAAAAAAAATACTATTTTATTAAATGATATAATAGTCCTAAAAATATAAGATTTGGCAAGATAACTTAGATAATGATTAAAATGTCATTAATTAACCACTTTAGGTTCTATTGTCATTTAATAGTAACTATATTAACTATATAGTATGAATATATAAGAAGACATAATAAGAGTTAAATTAGTTAACAAAGGGTTAAAGCTAAAAGATAAGGATAAATTTGAGACATAAACATGTCTAAAACCTATTGGTTGATATGATTTAGAAACATAATCATATTATATTCGAATTAAATAATTTTTGGACCTTTTGAAACCGAAAATATTTTCATAATAAAATGATATTTCAAGATTTTTCCTAAAGTGCCCCTAAACTCCCATTTAAAAGGGCACCTCTCTTTCTCTCTAACTCACACCTATAAAGCATTTTGGTTCGGCCAAAATCTGCCCATTTATACTACCAAAATCCCCCACTTCATCCTAGAGGCATAATGTTGGGTAGAGATCCATATTAAGGATCCATTTTGTTCAAATCAAAAGGAAACACCTGAAGAAGAGGTAATTGTTTTATCCCTTATTTCATAGTTATTTTCTTCTTATACGTCATGTTTATTTGTTGATACTGTAGTAAAGTAATAAATAAAATATATTATAAATTCTTAGATGTTATTATAATTATGAGACAACCTCATACCTCTTTTTATCCATCCTATGAATAACAATATCACTATGCGTGCGTACGTACGACTTACCGTCTCCACACCGTGGTGTAATTTGTTATCCAAAAATACTTTAATTTGATTGGTATAATGATGAATATAATGGATTTAAATAATTAATATAACATTATAATTATTATGTATAATTAATATACCATCCAATTACATAACCTTTAACCATCAAGAGAATTATACTGTCACTCCTATGTACGTACGACCTACCGTATCCACAACACTGTGAGATTGGTTTCCATGTTAACAATTCAAGAATTATTATAAAATTTATATGATGAGTGAAAATAATAATTATGAACTTAATTTCATGAATAAATTACATCCTATTCATTAAAAACATGACTTACAAGGAAAAATAGTAATGTGAAAATGAAGTAGTTAACACCCGAAATAATGGTAATATTGAAATACTATTAACAAAATGATATAATAGGATCATATATGACATCATAAATATGGATATGGTCCTAGTATAATTTAATAATGTTATTTAAATATTATAAAGGAGGTTACCACACCCTTGACTAATGAAAAGTACAAGCTAATGGATAATTTTGCAATCTCATTTTTATCCAAGATTATTTATGTGTAAGTATTTACTAGGGATATATTTATCATCCATGTCCATGTTTTATAAAAATGTTATCATAAAATAATTAATATTCTTATATGTATGTTTACAGTCACATTTACCATTTTTTTTCTTTTACTACATGGCATGGAAGGAATTTTTCTTTTTTTTTACCATACGAGGTACTTTTTTACTTTCCCGAAAAAAGTATATAGAGAATGTTTTTTAACTTATACGACATGAATGGATTTTTATAGTTTCATGTAACCTTATTTACATGAATATTACTTTAAAATATCTCTAGTTTATTTTCAAATAAACTCTTTTCTTTTAAATTTTCATGGCATTTTGATAAAAGAAAATGTTTTTGAAGAAGAAATGATTTTTTCCTCAAGAAATAAGTTCAGGTGGTTTATCAAAATTATTTTCTATCTAAGATGACTCTATTTAAATAGGGTTATGTTTATATCCCTATTATTAATATGGTTTTATTATGTTAGTTATGTAATGATATTTTATATATATTATGTTATGATGGAAGGATGTTTAAGAAAACGATTTAATTTCTTGGGTTAGCTATGATGAATGATTTATGTTTTTGTGGAACATGTAAGAATGATCTCATTATGAGATGGGTGGGAACTATATATCCCTCCAATGCATTGGGTAAATATTTATATCTCATGAAATAGACATGATTGGTACAACAAGTAAATCTGGTTTAGTAATACATGTATGGAATGATAAGTAAACCCGGTTCAGTAATGGACTTTTTCAACTATGATGGTCTTGGAAGAAACACCTTGGATACTATAGAAATCATATTATGTGATTATTAGTTTTCCACAACTACATGTTTTATGCCATTTATATTCTATCATGGTTAATCTTCCTTTATGATCTATTCCATACGTACTACCAAGATTTATTACATGACTCAATATTTTAATGTTTAACCATTATGTTCATGTTTTTACGTTCAAATGTTTTTGGTTTGTTTTATGTTATCCATGTTTACCCTTACTGAGCATTTGAGATCACCCTTTTTATGTTTTATTTTCCCTAGGATGTAAGGAAAGGTTTTAGGTAGAAAAATCAAAGGGTAATATCTTTATGGTATAATTTGAAGATCATTCACCATGTTAGAATATGATGTTCCTAGTTTCGAAAGACACTAAACTAATACGGTGTTTGGGTATCTATTTGTGTCATGTATTAATTATTCTGAAAAATAAATATAATTTCCATGTACATAAATATGAGGTTAATAGATTTAAAGTCATTGTATGTTGATCATTTCATTATAATAGTGCGATAGACTTGTTCCATTATTATCTAACCATTTGTACCAGTTTAAACATGTCCCTTTTTAAATCATTCGTTTTCCTTGAGTGTTTAAGTTGTGTTTTTTGGAGATATTTAAGTTTTGTGGAATTAATGGCTAATGTACCAGTTCGTCATTTGGTTTGAGTTTCTTTTTAGGAGTTACCCCTGGCGTTGGGGTTTTTTGCCTGGTGTGGAAAGTTTCTGGTTCTAATAATGGTGTTGTTTCACTCATTTTATAGATTTGGTTTGGATTGGTTGGGAGTTCCCATGTTAGCCCCTCCCTAAGGTGGTGTATCCAAATTATAAAATTTCTCTATTAGTGGAATTATTTTGGTGGGGAGAACCACCTTGTGTTCTACCCTTGTTGTGGGTTGTGGTTTTGTCTAGAATGTTCGAGTGTGATTTGGGGAATAAATAGTCACCCTAAAATTCCTTGTTTCTTCTAGTGAGGTTTAGGAATGAACTTAATTTCTAACTAACCTTCAGCTTAGTGACTTTATGGGGGAATAAAGTGTCCATGGTGTGGAGAATTGTAGCACCCCAACCATGGGTTCCTTTTATTTTTAATTATTTTTCAATGTTGAATATTTGACTGAAGTTCGGTTTCGGGTCCTGACATAATTTTTTTTGAGGTTTTATGATTTTGGTGGGTTTCAGACTGGTGCACAGGCACTGCAAGATTGGTGGTAATCGTGTGGTTGCCTAGGTTTCCTTTCAGTTTCCCACTACTTAAAATAATAAAATTTTATAAGAATAAAATAAGGAAATTCTTTCAAATATAATAATAATAATAATAATATTATTGTGTAGACAATAATAATAATAATATTAAAAATTATTAAAAATATTATTATCATTTAAAATTGTTATTAATATAATTATTATAAAATTGTTTTTAATGTTATTTTTTTTAAATTGTTACCATTATCATTATTATTTAAAAGAATAGGATTACTATGAGAATTATTATTATCATTTTTGGTGTTGTTGTTATTATTATTATTATTATTATTATTATTATTAACATTATCAAAAAAAGAAGGAACCTTAAACTTGAACCCCCCTTTCCCCTGCGTGTTGTGCATCTAGACCCCCTCCGAACCTCCATCCAGCCTGATTCGACCAGCCTCCCCTCGTCGCTCCACCCCGTTCTAGCCAGCCTCTCCTCACCACTCCGCCATGCCTCCATGTGATGCACCATCTCCCAATTATCTATCTCCTTCTGACACAGCACACGAACCCCCTCCCCTCTTCGCCCTTGTGTATGTGTGACCCCCCAATCAGACATCCCATTTTCAGTACACCCTTCTCTATTCGGTGACCTACTACCTTCCACTATTCCCCTGGATGGTAGACCTCTACCCTCTGGTTTTTTGTACTCCATTTCATTTTTGGGTTTTTTATTTGTGTGTTTTTCTTAGTTTTTAGGGCGTGTGAAGGGACTGTAAAGCTCATCCCTTCCTTATACTGAAGCGGAATCGCGGTTGCATGTCATTAAGGTAGGTGTTTCAACTTTTCCCTTTATAGAGCTTTGCATAGGCACTTTGATGATTTAATTTAAGTTTTAAATGCCTTTCATACCTTTATTATTCCTTTGGATTTATGTGAATGTTGTTTTTTCATTGTTAAAATTAATAAGAATAGTTTTTCAAGGATATATATGTTCATTTCCTATGGTTTTAGCACCTAGGTTGTCTGTTCAGAATGCTATGGTCCTTTTTAGTTAAATCGGAGGTTTTTATGAGATGTGTAGTTTGTCTTGTGTTTTAATGTAATTGTCTGTTTATGAATTTGATTTGGTTTTTATATTTTGGAAATGTGATATAGCGCAGTAATTATATTAGATGCTTGAAAAAAGTTTTGATGGTTCCAAAATTGGGTTGTTATATTTTTCTTAATTAATGTTAGTGGTGGCATCGTTTGACAGAAATCTGTGTTTTTGTGGAAATGGTTAAAAAATTATTTTTTGTACTTGGTGTGAAATTGGATTTTGGCACATCCATGGGTTCAATAGGTGAACACATGGATGTGTTCTCAAATGAATATGGTACTCGGAAAATGGTTTTCTCTTTAAACCTTAGTGGCTTAAATGGATTTTAGTTTTCAAATAAAGTTGTTCCCCTTGAATGATTTCTAAAGTAGGTTTTAAAGGTGTTATTTAAGGCTTGGAAGTATGGATTTGAAACTTGTTTTGACATGTGTTTGAAAATCATAAAGGCCTTTTTTTAGTTGTGAAATGATTTTGTGTGTGTTTTTGTAACTTAAGGGATTGTTTGGATTTATAAATTCAAAATTGGTGTTTCTTATTTTTAAATGTGGTTCAAAATACATTCCTTATGGTTTGGCCCAATTGGACTTGAAACAGTCTTGCATGAATGGTTGGAAGCTATGTACCATTTGGAATTTGTAAAAGAGGGTTGGTTTGTAAGTAGTTTGAAATCCTATTTGGCACTTTCATATACTTTGTGTGTTTCAACTTGGTTTTAAAAATGCACTTGGGTGCACTTTGGTGAAAGCTTGGTTTAAAGGCCCATTTGGATATGTTTGTAACATACCAAGTAATTAATGAATAATATTTATAGTTATCTATGTCTATTTATGAATTAGATAGTGTTTTAGAGGCTTAAAATTAGAATAAATCCAACCCTAAGCATGAAATACTCAAATATTTTTAAAAGATTATTTTACTGCCTTTTGATGGCGAACCATTTTTAAATCTATCTTTTGATAATTTTATAAGATATTTTTGTCAAAATAAACTTATTCTTTATTATTGGGACATTTAAATTTACTTTGGATAAATTTCTGGTATTTTTCTCATAATGTTCATTTTTTTAAAGAATAGTGAAAAATGTTGTATTTTAATTCAAAACATCTTTTTAATATAATTTATTTATATGATTAAATTATCTTTTGATTTGGTTTTAATGTGAAATTAGAATTTATTTTTACCATTTAATCCAATAGTGGTCGTTGTAATTAATTTCACTTTAAAATTGGACTTAAACTAGTGTCAATCTTTTGATATATATTGTTTCATAAAAACACGCTATTTGTTCTGACAACGGGAATTAATTATTAAATTAATTATTGTAACTTATAAGTTTTGAATTTTTTAAAATAGGCATCATTTTTGAATTCAGAATATCAAATATATCTTAGGGTGAAGTTTGGTATTTTTCTGAAAAACTTCAATTTTTGATGAATAGTGAAACCACTAAATGGTACTTAAAAAAACTGATTTTTCGTTTAAACGAAATTTTACCACCTCTGTATTTTGAATTTCAAAAATCCTACATACATGGTTTTCATTAAGAAGTAAAATTTGGTTCAATGGGATTAAAATAATTTTTTGGTGAATAGTAACTTTTAAGTTTTTAATCGCGATTAGAGGTAATTAGTGTAGTTTAAGGTAAAAATAATGTTTTAATTATATGAAATGAGCTTGAAACATGTCCTACCCTTATTGGATGTGTCATGGCCGAACAAAACAACTGATGGGTTGATTTTTGGGACCCGATGGAGCCACTTGGGTAAGATAATGACATTAATGCCTTTTATTTAAAGTAAAAGTAAAAATGACACAAACATGTATTGTTTTACTAAATTTTTTTTTCAAGGGGTTATACAAGTCATAATTTTGACTATAAATAGTCATTGGAAAGCTAAAACGATTTCATA
Source organism: Viscum album (assembly GCA_963277665.1). NCBI lineage: Eukaryota > Viridiplantae > Streptophyta > Magnoliopsida > Santalales > Viscaceae > Viscum > Viscum album. Next base: position 1,127,748,574 of record OY728146.1, read on the forward strand.
CATCATTGTATTTTTTTAATAATTTTTAGACATTAAATAAATTAAATTATTTATGACATCATGATGATGCAACGATTACCTCGTTATTTAATGATTTAAATAAAATGAAAAGATAATATAAACTCTAAGACCTAAATATGTAAAAAACCTATTGGATGAGTATATTTCGAACCCTTATCACCTTATACTCAAAATAAATCAACGTGGGACTTTAAAATCCGAAACTCATTTGAAAATAAAGTAACATTTTATACCTTTCCAAGAGTGCCCCTCCTCTCCTCTTATAAAAGGCTCCCACGTCTACCTTTTTACCCACACCTCTCAAGCCTTTGACTCGACCATTATCTGATCATTTTGTCTCTCCACATCCCTCTCCTCGTCCTAGAAGCCTTACCTTTGGTAGGAATCTCTTCAAGAAACCCTTTTGGTTCAAACCAAAGGGAGTTACCCGAATTTAAGGTAATGTCTTCACTTGTGTTCTTTTGTTTTATTTTGCTTCTCCAACCCCCTATACTCTTTTTATTAATTTATTTTTGTAACAACTCCATTATATTAAATATACTATGATGTTTTTATAAGAAGTATTCGAGCTAAATTTACACACACCTACATCTAATGGTTAAAGAACATACTGTTTCTGTGGATGGTGAATTTCTGCCTCACGAAACGATGATTGTTCAATATTCTTTTAACACCTTAAAAGGTGGCCATTAATATGTCACTATATTTATATATCATATATAATATGTTTATGTTTTACTTAATCTTTTTTATTTTTCCTTCATGGCATACCTTTATGGTTTCCGTTATGGGTAAACGCGATATCTTCATTTTAGGAAGTGCGGACTACCGCCCCCTCAAAGTGATTTGATTCATTAATACCATATGTGGTATATATAAAGGATATATTTAATTATATTATATATGATACCATACTGGAATTATAATACTATTATGTATCATTATGTTTTAATTCCATTAAATATGAAATAGAAATGGAAGTAGCGTCCATGCGTACGTACGACTTACCGTCTCCATGAATGGTGCATTTCATTTCTTACCTCTAAATGTTATGTAATTTTATAAATTCACTTATATACTGGATATATATGATATATATGATATCTAAATCATGAATATAACTCTAGATATAATGGATACATTAACAACTTGTAATTATAAAGAGTTTATTTTTGACTTAAGTACCAAATATCGACAAAATGAACTTTATGAAATTAAATGATTACATAACATTTATAAAATGGTAATAAGTTATATAAAAAGGAATAATAAACTTGAAAAAGGTTCTTAAGAAAGTAAAAATTAACTCAAGTTTATTATTTAGTATATTAAAGAGCAATCGAGTCACGTCGGACATGAGGTAAGGGAACTTCTTAACCCAATACCCGTTCTTTGGGTTAATCTCCTACTTTCAAATTATGTCATGATATTATTATGTCCTATCTTGTATTTGTACTTTATTTATGTGTACTTTTAGTGAATGCACATAATGGTTCTATTTTATTTAAAAATGATCTTTGTAAGGGACTTCGTCTCAATCTCTATTCATTGAGGCATATTTTGTTTTATACACAACTTTCTTTTATACGGCGTATAAACCCCTTTGACTTTTACGATTATTCAAAAGGAATATTTTTATATGAAAAGTTTACTAAATGACAAAAGGGAATGTTTTTTTTGTCGTACGTATGCGGCGACAACAACTTTTCCACCGTCGTGACCATTATTTGAGTTTCGGCTTCCTCTACAATCCATAACCTTTTTTTTAATGAAAAATAAATACAATGTTTTACTTTTCTTTTATTTTGGTATTGAAAATGGTTTTGATAATGTTCTTATTATATCAATGTGTTATTGATATCTTGTGATTGAAATGTGGAAATTTTATGTTTCCTTTATGCATGTTTTATGTGATACAATTATGTTATGGTTCATGGGCATTGTTATGAAGACGGGTGGTTCCATGATAAACTAAGGGCGGGTGAGCCCGATATAGCTCTCCAATGCATTGGGTAATACGAAGGAGTTAAACGTTAAGGTTTCTCCGAAGAGATTTAGGGAATATACTATGATGGGTATTCCAAACGTAACCAAGAGGGTTACTCCCTACGTAAGAATGTTATGAATGCCTCAAGTTACCTTTATGTCTTATGATTTCTATGATTTATTCATGATTTGATGAGGTATGTTAAAGTGATTATGTTTTTTGAGTAAAGTATGATTTCATTGATTCTTATGTATATATGTACTCATATTTCCTTTCCATATTTTTATATCCCTTACTGAGCTTTTTATGCTCATCCCAAGTTTTTTGAAATGTTTTTCATAGGTCAAGGGAAAGGTACATGATATGATGATAGTATCAAGGAAGTGTCAAGAAATAATCCATGTTTTATTTTAAATATGTTGTCGTTGATGGGAAAAAATGAATACTATCTTTATATAACCACTTTGTTTAAATGTGGAATGTAATGCAAGTTTTATGATCTAATTCTCTAAAAATCTAAACCTAAAAAGATCCTCAATGTGTAATCTTGTAATAAATCAAGATTAAGTAAGGATTAAGGCTGGGGCCTTATAGTTGCTATCAGAGGTCGGTTTAGATAACTTTAGGAGTTAGAATTCTTTTAAATGATTATCCAAAAATATTTTTTTTATGGTCAAATTGAAATGATATAGCATTTAAAGATTAACATGTTGCTTCGCCTAAGATATTTCTGTGTTAAGAATGGTTTTTCATAGAGGAAACAGAACAACTTTTCTGGGAAGGCATACAGAGGGAAATGACCTTTCAAATCAGTATCCTGAGACAGTCAGAATCAGAAATAAACAGTTTGTTGCAGTGATGGCTCAGTTGACTCAGGTGAAAAATATTGGTTGTTTTTATTGATGATATTTTGGTGTTTCCTAAAAGTAAAGAGGAGAATTAGAGACATTTAAGGGTTATTTTTCAAACCATAAAAGAAATGAAATTGTATGGGAAATTCAGAAAGTGTGAGTTTTAGTTGCAAAAAATTTCTTTCCTTGGTCACATTGTTTCTAAAGATGGGATAACTGTTGATCCTGCAAAAACAAATGTTGTTGAAGAATGGCCAAGACCCACAAATGTAACTGAGATTTGTAGTTTTCTTGGTTTGGAAGGCTATTACCGAAGGTTTGTTAGAAATTTTTCCCAGTTATCTAGTCCAACAACTATGCTAACTCAAAAGGGTGTTAAGTTTATCTGGACAAAAGAATGTGATGGTTGGTTTTAGGAATTAAAAAGAAGATTAGTGAATGCTCTAGTTTTGGCACTATCTTCTAAGAATGGTGAGTTTGTTATATACAGTGATGCTTCATTGAAAGGACTTGGTTGCGTCCTAATGCAGAATGATCAGGTAATTGCTTATGCTTCACGTCAGTTGAAAACTCATGAGGTAAATTACCCTACACATGATTTGGAATTAGCTGCTGTTGTTTTCGCTTTAAAAATTTGAAGGCATCATTTGTATGGAATAAAGTGTGAAATATATACCAATCATAAAAGTTTAAAGTATATATTCACTCAGAAAGAATTGAACATGAGACAGAGGAGATGGCTGGAATTAATCAAGGATTATGATTTTACAATTCATTACCATCCGGGAAAAACAAATAAAGTGGCTGATGCTTTGAGTCGAAAAAGTAATGCTTCATTAACAATGTTGTGTTTGGAACATTATCCTTTGGTTAAGGATTTGATGGAATTTGGAATAGAAGTTTTTGTTGAAGGATGTTCTTCTGTTTTGTTTCAGGTATCAGTGAAATCTTCTCTATCAGACAGAATCAAGCAAGCACAAAAGCAAGATAGTGAGTTGCAGAAAAAGGTAGAGATGGTTCAGAAGGGTAAGATTCATGAATTCAACATTGATTATGATTGTGTTTTGAGATTTGGGAAGAGATTGTGTGTGCCTTGTGATTTACAGTTGAAGAGAGAGTTGTTATGTGAAGCTCATAGTTCCCCGTTTTCAGTTCGTCCTAGTAGTACTAAGATGTACAGAGATCTGTGGGAGTATTACTGGTGGGATGGAATGAAAAGAGATATTGCTGATTTTACTGTGAAGTGTTTGACTTGTCAGTAGGTTAATGAAGAGAGGCATTTACCAAAAGGGATGCTTCGGCCGTTACCAGTGCCAGAGTGGAAATGGGAGAATATATCCATTGACATTGTTGTGGGATTACCAAAGTCATCTCGAGGTAATAATGCAATCTGGGTTATTGTTGATCACTTGACTAAATCTGCTCATTCCCTTGCTATACGAGATACTTTTTCCCTAGATAAACTTTCCCTTTTGTATCTTAAAGAGATATTCAGGTTACATGGAGTTCCTCTCTCCATTGTATCTGATCATGATCCCAGGTTTACTTCTAACTTTTGGGAAGGCTTTCAGAAGCCATTGGGTGCTGAATTAAATTTTAGTACAGCTTTTCATCCTCAGTCAGATGGGCAGTCAGAACGAACAATTCAGACATTGGAAGATATGCTACGTGCTTGTTCGATAGATTATCAGGGAAGTTGGGACCAACATCTTTCTTTGGTTGAATTTTCATATAATAATAGTTTTCATTCCAGTATACAGATGGAACCATTTGAGGCGTTATATGGGAAGCAGTGTCGAACTCCAGCTTTCTGGGATGAAGTGGGTGAAAGGAAACTGATGGGACTAGAATTGGTAGAAGAGTTGGCAGAAAAAGTTCAGAAAATACAGAGACACATGAGAACAGCTCAGAGCAGGCATAAGAGTTATGCAGACAATAGGAGGAAGGATCTCCCTTTTGAGGTAGGTGATCATGTTTTTCTCAAAGTTTCACCATGGAAAAGTGTGATGTGATTTGGTAAGAAAGGAAAGTTGAGTCCAAGGTTCATTGGACCATATGAAATTTTGGAGAGAATTGGATCAGTTGCATACTAAGTGGATTTACCTCTGAGTTTATCTCAGGTACACAATGTTTTTCATGTTTCGATGTTGAGAAAGTATATGCCAGATCCATCTCATGTTTTGAGTCCAGCGGTAGTTCAGCTGGAAGAGAATCTATCTTATGAGGAACAACCGGTCCAGATTCTTGACCACAGGGAGCAAGTGTTACGGAATAAGGTGATTATTCAGGTAAAGGTTTTGTGGAAAAACCATATGGTTGAAGAGGCAACGTGGGAATCTGAATATGATATGAGGGATAAATACCCCCACTTATTCGATAAGTAAATAAATTGCAGGGATGTAATTTTCTAAAGGGGGAAGGATGTAACAGCCCAAGTAATTAATGAATAATATATATAGTTATATATGTCTATTTATGAATTAGAGAGTGTTTTAGAGGCTTAAAATTAGAATAAATCCAACCTTAAGCATGAAATACTCAAATATTTTTAAAAGATTGTTTTATCGCCTTTTAATGGCGAACCATTTTTAAATATATATTTTGACAATTTTATAAGCTATTTTTGTCAAAATAATCTTATTCTTTATGATTGGGACATTGAAATTTACTTTGGATAAATTTCTGGTATTTTTCTCATAATGTTCATTTTTTTTAATGAATAGTGAAAAATGTTGTATTTTAATTCATAACCTCTTTTTAGTATAATTTATTTATATGATTAAATTATCTTTTGATTTGGTTTTAAAGTGAAATTAGTATATATTTTTACCATTTAATCCAATAGTGTTCGTTGGAATTAATTTCACTTTGAAATTGGATTTAAACTAGTGTCAATCTTTTGATATATATTGTTTCATAAAAACACGCTATTTGTTATGACAGCGGGAATTAATTATTAAATTAATTATTGTGACTTATATGTTTTGAATTTTTTAAAATAGGAATCATTTTTGAATTAGGAATATCAAATATATCTTAGGGTGAAGTTTTGGTATTTTTCTGAAAAACTTCAATTTTTGATGAATAGTGAAACCACTAAGTGGTACTTAAAAAAACTGATTTTTCGTTTAAACGAAATTTTACCACCTCTGTGTTTTGAATTTAAAAAATCCGACATACATGGTTGTCATTAAGAAGTAAAATTTGGTTCAATGGGATTAAAATAATTTTTTGGTGAATAGTAACTTTTAAGTTTTTAATCGCGATTAGAGGTAATTAGTGTAGTTTAAGGTAAAAATAATGTTTTAATAATATGAAATGACCTTGAAACATGTACTACCTTTGTTGGATGTGTCATGGCCGACCAAAACAACCCATGGGTCGATTTTTGGGACCCCATGGAGCCACTTGGGTAAGATAATGACATTAATACCTTTTATTTAAAGTAAAAGTAAAAATGACACAAACATGTATTGTTTTACTAAAACAATTTTTTCAAAGGGTTATACAAGTCAGATTTTTGACTATAAATAGTCATTGGAAATCGAAAAATATTTCCTACATCATAGTATTTGTTTTATAATTTTTAGACATTAAATAAATTAAATTATTTATGACATCATGATGATGCAACGATTACCTCATTATTTAATGATTTAAATAAAATGAAAAGATAATGTAAAATCTAAGACCTACACATATAAAAAACCTATTGGATGAGTATATTTAGAACCCTTATCACCTTATACTCAAAATAAATCAATGTGGGACTTTAAAATCCGAAGCTCATTTGAAAATAAAGTAACATTTTATACCTTTCCAAGAGTGCCCCTCCTCTCCACTTATAAAAGGCCCCCACCTCTACCTCCTTACCCACACCTCTCAAGCCTTTGGCTTGGCCATTCTCTGATCATTTTTTCTCTCCACATCCCTCTCCTCATCCTAGAAGCCTTACCTTAGGTAGGAATCTCTTCAAGAAACCCTTTTGGTTCAAACCAAAGGGAGTTACCCGGTTTTAAGGTAATGTCTTCACTTGTGTTCTTTTGTTTTGTTTTGCTTCTCAAACCCCCTAAACTCTTTTTATTAATTTATTTTATAAAAACCTCAGTATATTAAATATACTATGATGTTTTTATAAGAATTATTTGAGCTACACTTACACACACCTACATCTAATGGTTAAAGAACATACTGTTTCTGTGGATGGTGAATTTCTGCCTCACGAAACGATGATTGTTCAATATTCTTTTAACACCTTCAAAGGTGGACATTAAGATGACAATATATTTATATATGATATATAATATGTTTATGTTTTACTTAATCTTTTTTATTTTTCATTTATGTCATACCTTTATGATTTCCATTATGGGTAAACGTGATATCTTCATTTTAGGAAGTGCCGACTACCGCCCCCTCAAAGTGATTTGATTCATTAATACCATATGTGGTACATATAAAGGATAGATTTAATGATATTATATATGATACCATACTGGAATTATAATACTATTATGTATCATTATGTTTTAATTCCATTAAATATGATATAGAAATGGAAGTAGCGTCCATGCGTACGTACGACTTACCGTCTCCATGAACGGTGCATTTCATTTCTTACCTCTAAATGTTATGTAATATTATAAATTCATTTATATACTAGATATATATGATATATATGATATCTAAATCATGAATATAACTCTGGATATAATGGATACATGAACAACTTGTAATTATAAAGAGTTTATTTTTGACTTAAGTACCAAATATCGACAAAATGAACTTTATGAAATTAAATGATTACATAACGTTTATAACATGGAAATAAGTTATATAAAAAAGAATAATAAACTTGAAAAAGGTTCTTAAGAAATTATAAATTAACTCAAGTTTATTATTCAGGATATTAAAGAGAAATCGAGTCACATCGGACACGAGTTAAGGGAACTTCTTAACCCAATACCCATTCTTTGAGTTAATCTCCTACTTTCAAATTATGTCATGATATAATTATGTCCTATCTTGTATTTTTACTTTATTTATGTGTACTTTTAGTGAATGCACATAATAGTTCTATTTTATTTAAAAATGATCTTTGTAAGGAACTTCGTCTCAATCTCTATTCGTTGAGGCATATTTTGTTTTATACACAACTTTCTTTTATACGGCGTATAAACCCCTTTGACTTTTACGATTATTCAAAAGGAATATTTTTATACGAAGAGTTTACTAAATGACAAAAGGGAATGGTTTTTTTGTCATACGTATGCGGCGAAAACAACTTTTCCACCGCCATGACCATTATTTGAGTTTCAGCTTCCTCTACAGTCCATAACCTTTTTTTAATGAAAAATAAAAACCATGTTTTACTTTTCTTTTATTTTGGTATTGAAAATGGTTTTGATAATGATCTTATTATATCAATTTGTTATTGATATCTTGTGATTGAAATGTGGAAATTTTATGTTTCCTTTATGCATGTTTTATGTGATACGATTATGTTATGGTTCATGGGAATTGTTATGAAGACGGGTGGTTCTGTGATAAACTAAGGGCAGGTGAGCCCGATATAGATCTCCAATGCATTGGGTAACACGAAGGAGTTAAACATTAAGGTTTCTCCGAAGAGATTTAGGGAATACACTATGACGGGTATTCCAAACTTAAACAAGAGGGTTACTCCCTACGTAAGAATGTTATGAATGCCTCAAGTTACCTTTATGTCTTATGATTTCTATGATCTATTCATGATTTGATGAGGTATGTTAAAGTTCTTATGTTTTATGAGTAAAGTATGATTTCATTGATTCTTATGTATATATGTACTCATGTTTCCTTTCCATATTTTTATATCCCTTACTGAGCTTTTTATTCTCATCCTAAGTTTATTTAAATGTTTTTCACAGGTCAAGGGAAAGGTACATGATATAATGATTGTGTCAAGGAATTGTCAAGAAAGAATCCATGTTTTATTTTAAATATGTTGTCGTTGATGGGAAAAAATGAATACTATCTTTATGTAACCACTTTGTTTAAATGTGGAATGTAATGAAATTTTTATGATCTAATTCTCTAAAACTCTAAACCTAAAAAGATCCTCAATGTGTAATATTGTAATAACTCAAGATTAAGTAAGGATTAAGGCTAGGACCTTATAGTTTCTATCAGAGGTCGGTTTAGATAACTTTAGGAGTTAGAATTCTTTTAAATGATTATCCAAAAATATTTTTTTATGGTAAAATTGAAATGATATAGCATTTAAAGATTACCATGTTGCTTCGCCTAAGATATTTCTATGTTAAGAATGGTTTTTCATAGAGGAAAGAGAACAACTTTTCTGGGAAGGCATACAGAGGGAAATGACCTTTCAAATCAGTATCCTGAGATGGTCAGAATCAAAACTAAATAGTTTGTTGCAGTGATGGCTCAGTTGACTCAGGTGAAAAATATTAGTTGTTTTTACTGATGATATTTTGGTGTTTACTAAAATTAAAGAAGAGAATTAGAGACATTTAAGGGTTTTTTTTCAAACCATAAAAGAAAAGAAATTGTATGGGTAATTCAGCAAGTGTGAGTTCTAGTTGCAAAAAATTTCTTTCCTTGGTCACATTTTTTCTAAAGATGGGATAACTGTTGATACTAGAAAAACAAAGGTTGTTGAAGAATGACAAAGACCCACAAATGTAACTGAGATTTGTAGTTTTCTGGGTTTGGCAGGCTATTACCGAAGGTTTGTTAGAAATTTTTCCCGGTTATCTAGTCCAACAACTATGCTAACTCGGAAGGGTGTTAAGTTTATCTGGATAAAATAATGTGATGATTGTTTTCAAGAATTCAAAAGAATATTGGTGAATGCTCCAGTTTTGGCACTACCTTCTAAGAATGGTGAGTTTATTATCTACAGTGATGCTTCGTTGAAAGGACTTGGTTGCGTCCTAATGCAGAATGATCAGGTAATTGCTTTTGATTCGCGTCAGTTGAAAACTCATGAGGTAAATTACCCTACACATGATTTGGAATTAGCTGCTGTTGTTTTTGCTTTAAAAATTTAGAGGCATCATTTGTATGGAGTAAAGTGTGAAATATTTACCGATCATAAAAGTTTAAAGTATATATTCACTCAGAAATAATTGAACATGAGACAGAGGAGATGGATGGAATTAATCAAGGATTATGATTGTACAATTCATTACCATCCGAGAAAACCAAATAAAGTGGTTGATGCTTTGAGTTAAAAAATTAATGTTTCATTAACAATGTTGTGTTTGGAACATGATCCTTTGGTTAAGGATTTGATGAACTTTGGCATAGAAGTTTTTGGTACAGGATGTTCTTCTGTTTTGTTTCAGGTATCAGTGAAATCTTCTCTATCAGACAGAATCAAGCAAGCACAGAAACAAGACAGTGAGTTGCAGAAAAAGGTAGAGCTGGTTCAGAAGTGTAAGTTTCCTGAATTCAACATTGATAATGATTGTGTTTTGAGATTTGGGAAGAGATTGTGTGTGCCTTGTGATTTACAGTTGAAGAGAGAGTTGTTATGTGAAGCTCATAGTTCCCCGTTTTCAGTTCATCCTGGTAGTACTAAGATGTACAGAGATCTGCGGGAGTATTACTGGTGGGATGGAATGAAAAGAGATATTGCTGATTTTACTGTGAAGTGTTTGACTTGTCAGCAGGTTAAAGAAGAGAGGCAGTTACCAAAAGGGATGCTTCAGCCTTTACCAGTGCCAGAGTGGAAATGGGAGAATATATCCATGGACTTTGTTGTGGGATTACCGAAGACATCTCGAGGTAATAATGCAATCTGGGTTGTTGTTGATCGCTTGACTAAATCTGCTCATTTCCTTGCTATACGAGATAATTTTTCCCTAGATCAACTTTATCTTTTGTATCTTAAAGATATATTCAGGTTACATGGATTTCCTCTCTCCATTGTATCTGATCGTGATCCCAGGTTTACTTTTAACTTTTGGGAAGGCCTTCAGAAGTCATTGGGTACTGAATTAAATTTTAGTACAGCTTTTCATCCTCAGTCAGATGGGCAGTCAAAACGAACAATTCAGACATTGAAAGATATGCTACGTGCTTGTTCGATAGATTATCAGGGAAGTTGGGACCAACATCTTTCTTTGGTTGAATTTTCATATAATAACAGTTTTCATTCCAGTATACAGATGGCACCATTTGAGGCGTTATATGGGAAGCTGTGTCGAACTCCATCTTTCTGGGATGAAGTGGGTGAAAGGAAACTGATGGGACCAGAATTGGTAGAAGAGTTGGCAGAAAAAGTTTAGCTAATATAGAGACACATGAGAACAGCTCAGAGCAGGCAGAAGAGTTATGTAGACAATAGGAGGAAGGATCTCTCTTTTGAGGTAGGTGATCATGTTTTCCTCAAAGTTTCACCATGGAAAAGTGTGATGTGATTTGGTAAGAAAGGAAAGTTGAGTCCAAGGTTCATTGGACCATTATGAAATTTTGGAGAGAGTTGGATCAGTTGCATAATGAGTGGCTTTACCTCTGAGTTTATCTCCGGTACAAAATGTTTTTCATGTTTCGATGTTGAGAAAGTATATGCCAGATCCATCTCATGTTTTGAGTCCAGAGGTAGTTCAGCTGGAAGAGAATCTATCTTATGAGGAACAACCGGTCCAGATTCTTGACCACAGGGAGCAAGTGTTACGGAATAAGGTGATTAAATAGGAAAAGGTTTTGTGAAAAAACCATATGGTCGAAGAGGCAATGTGGGAATCTGAAAATGATATGAGGGATAAATACCCCCACTTATTCGATAAGTAAATAAATTGCGGGGACACAATTTTTTAAAGGGGTAAGGATGTAACATCCCAAGTAAGTAATGAATAATCGATATAGTTATCTATGTCTATTTATGAATTAGATAGTGTTTTAGAGTCTTAAAATTAGAATAAATCCAACCTTAAGCATGAAATACTCAAATATTTTTAAAAGATTGTTTTACCGCCTTTGGATGGCGAACCATTTTTAAATCTATCTTTTGACAATTTTATAAGCTATTTTTGTCAAAATAAACTTATTCTTTATTATCGGGACATTGAAATTTACTTTTGATAAATTTCTGGTATTTTTCTCATAATGTTCATTTTTTTAATGAATAGTGAAAAATGTTGTATTTTAATTCAAAACCTCTTTTTAATCTAATTTATTTATATGATTAAATTATCTTTTTATTTGGTTTTAAAGTGAAATTATAATATATTTTTACCATTTAATCCAATAGTGGTCGTTGGAATTAATTTTACTTTGAAATTGGACTTAAACTAGTGTCAATCTTTTGATATATATTGTTTCATAAAAACACGCTATTTGTTCTGACAACGGGAATTAATTATTAAATTAATTATTGTAACTTATATGTTTTGAAATTTGTAAAATAGGCATAATTTTTTAATTTGGAATATCAAATATAGCTTACGGTGAAGTTTTGGTATTTTTCTAGAAAACTTCAATTTTTAATGAATAGTGAAACCACTAAGTGGTACTTAAAAAAACAGTTTTTTCATTTAAACGAAATTTTACCACCTATGTGTTTTGAATTTAAAAAATCCGATATACATGGTTTTCATTAAGAAGTAAAATGTGGTTCAATGGGATTAAAATAATTTTTTGGTGAATAGTAACTTTTAAGTTTTTAATCGCGATTAGAGGTAATTAGTGTGGTTTAAGGTAAAAATAATGTTTTAATAATATGAAATGACCTTGAAACATGTCCTACCCTTATTGGATGTGTCATGGACGACCAAAAAAACCCATGGGTCGATTTTTGGGACCCCATGGAGCCACTTGGGTAAGATAATGACATTAATGCCTTTTATTTAAAGTAAAAGTAAAAATGACACAAACATATATTGTTTTACTAAAACAATTTTTTCAAGGGGTTATACAAGTAATATTTTTGACTATAAATAGTAATTGGAAAGATAAAAAGATTTCCTACATCATAGTATTTTTTGTATAATTTTTAGAAATTAAATAAATTAAATTATTTATGACATCATGATGATGCAACGATTACCGCGTTATTTAATGATTTAAATAAAATGAAAAGATAATGTAAACTCTAAGACATACACATGTCAAAAACCTATTGGATGAGTATATTTCTAACCCTTATCACCTTATCCTCAAAATAAATCAATGTGGGACTTTAAAATCCGAAACTCATTTGAAAATAAAGTAACATTTTATACCTTTCCTAGAGTGCCCCTCCTCTCCTCTTATAAAAGGCCCCCACCTCTACTTCCTTACCCACACCTCTCAAGCCTTTGGCTCGTCCATTCTCTGATAATTTTGTCTCTCCACATCCCTATCCTAATCCTATAAGCCTTACCTTAGGAAGTAATCTCTTCAATAAACCCTTTTGGTTCAAACCAAAAGGAGTTACCCGATTTTAAGGTAATGTCTTCACTTGTGTTCTTTTGTTTTATTTTGCTTCTCCAACCCCCTAAACTCTTTTGATTCATTTCTTTTGTAACAAATCCAGTATATTAAATATAATATGATGTTTTTATAAGAAGGATTAGAGCTACACTTACACACACCTACATCTAATGGTTAAAGAACATACTGTTTCTGTGGATGGTGAATTTCTACCTCACGAAACGATGATTGTTCAATATTCTTTTAACACCTTCAAAGGTGGCCATTAAGATTTCAATATATTTATATATGACATATAATATGTTTATTTGTTTACTTAATCTTTTGTATTTTTCATTTATGGCATACCTTTATGGTTTCCATTATGGGTAAACGCGATATCTTCATTTTAGGAAGTGCGGACTACCACCCCCTCAAAGTGATTTGATTCATTAATACCATATGTGGTACGTATAAAGGATAGATTTAATGATATTATATATGATACAATACTTTAATTATAATAATATTATGTATCATTATGTTTTAATTCCATTAAATATGAAATAGAGATGGAACTAGCGTCCATGCATACGTACGACTTACCATCTCCATGAACGGTGCATTTCATTTCTTACCTCTAAATGTTATGTAATATTATAAAATCATTTATATACTGGATATATATGATATATATGATATCTACATCATGAATATAACTCTGGACATAATGGATACATGAACAACTTGTAATTATAATGAGTTTATTTTTGACTTAAGTACCAAATATCGACAAAATGAACTTTATGAAATTAAATGATTACATAACATTTATAACATGGAAATAAGTTATATAAAAAGTAATAATAAACTTGAAAAATGTTCTTAAACAAGTATAAATTAACCCAAGTTTATTATTCGGGATATTAAAGAGAAATCGAGTCACGTCGGACACGAGGTAAGGGAACTTCTTAATCCAATATCCATTCTTTGGGTTAATCTCATACTTTCAAATTATGTCATGATATTATTATGTCCTATATTTTATTTGTACTTTATTTATGTGTACTTTTAGTGAATGCACATAATAGTTCTATTTTATTTAAAAATGATCTTTGTAAGGGTCTTCGTCTCAATCTCCATTTATTGAGGCATATTTTGTTTTATACACAACTTTCTTTTATACGGCATATAAACCCCTTTGACTTTTATGATTATTCAAAAGGAATATTTTTATACTAAGAGTTTACTAAACGACAAAAGGGAATGTTTTTTTTGTCGTACGTATGCGGCGACAACAACTTTTCCACCGCCGTGACCATTATTTGAGTTTCGGCTTGCTCTACAATCCATAACCTTTTTTTAATGAAAAATAAATACCATGTTTTACTTTTCTTTTATTTTTGTATTGAAAATGGTTTTGATAATGTTTTTATTATATCAATGTGTTATTGATATCTTGTGATTAAAATGTGGAAATTTTATGTTTCCTTTATGCATGTTTTATGTGATACGATTATGTTATGGTTCATGGGCATTGTTATGAAGACGGGTGGTTCCGTGATAAAATAAGGGAGGGTGAGCCCGATATAGCTCTCCAATGTATTGGGTAACATGAAGGAGTTAAACATTAAGGTTTCTCCGAAGAGATTTAGGGAATATACTATGATGGGTATTCCAAACGTAACCAAGAGGGTTACTCCCTACGTAAGAATGTTATGAATGCCTCAAGTTACCTTTATGTCTTATGATTTCTATGATTTATTCATGATTTGATGAGGTATGTTAAAGTGCTTATGTTTTATGAGTAAAGTATGATTTCATTGATTCTTATGTATATATGTACTCATGATTCCTTTCCATATTTTTATATCCCTTACTGAGCTTATTATGCTTATCCCAAGTTTTTTGAAATGTTTTTCACAGGTCAAGGGAAAGGTACATGATATGATGACAGTGTCAAGGAAGTGTCAAGAAAGAATCCATTTTTTATTTTAAATATGTTGTCGTTGATGGGAAAAAATGAATACTATCTTTATGTAACCACTTTGTTTAAATGTGGAATGCAATGCAAGTTTTATGATCTAATTCTCTAAAACTCTAAACCTGAAAAGATCCTCAATGTGTAATCTTGTAATAACTCAAGATTAAGTAAGGATTAAGGCTGGGGCCTTATAGTTGGTATCAGAGGTCGGTTTAGATAACTTTAGGAGTTATAATTCTTTTAAATGATTATCCAAAAATATTTTTTTTATGGTCAAATTGAAATGATATAGAATTTAAAGATTACTGTGTTGCTTCGCCTAAGATATTTCTGTGTTAATAATGGGTTTTCATAGAGGAAATAGAACATCTTTTCTGGGAAGGCATACAGAGGGAAATGACCTTTCAAATCAGTATCCTGAGATGGTCAGAATCAGAACTAAACAGTTTGTTGCAGTGATGGCTCAGTTGACTCAGGTGAAAAATATTGGTTGTTTTTATTGATGATATTTTGGTGTTTTTTAAAATTAAAGATGAGCATTAGAGACCTTTAATGGTTATTTTTCAAACCATAAAAGAAAAGAAATTGTATGGGAAATTCAGCAAGTGTGAGTTCTAGTTGCAACAAATTTCTTTCCTTGGTCACATTGTTTCTAAAGATGGGATAACTGTTGATCCTGCAAAAACAATGGTTGTTGAAGAATGGCCAAGACCCAAAAATGTAACTGAGATTTGTAGTTTTCTTGGTTTGGTAGGCTATTATCGAAGGTTTGTTAGAAATTTTTCCCAGTTATCTAGTCCAACAACTATGCTAACTCGGAAGGGTGTTAAGTTTATCTAGACAAAAGAATGTGATGTTTGTTTTCAGGAATTCAAAAGAAGATTGGTGAATGCTCTAGTTTTGGCACTACCTTCTAAGAATGGTGAGTTTGTTATCTACAGTGATGCTTCATTGAAAGGACTTGGTTGCATCTTAATGCAGAATGATCAGGTAATTGTTTATGCTTCACGTTAGTTGAAAACTCATGAGGTAAATTACCCTACACATGATTTGGAATTAGCTTCTGTTGTTTTCACTTTAAAAATTTGGAAGCATCATTTGTATGGAGTAAAGTGTGAAATATTTACCGATCATAAAAGTTTAAAGTATATATTCACTCAGAACGAATTTAACATGAGACGGAGGAGATGGCTGGAATTAATCAAGGATTATGATTGTACAATTCATTACCATCCGGGAAAAGTAAATAAAGTGGATGATGCTTTGAGTCGAAAAAGTAATGCTTCATTAACAATGTTGCGTTTGGAACATGATCCTTTGGTTAAGTATTTGATGAACTTTGGAATAGAAGTTTTTGGTGCCAGATGTTCTTTTGTTTTGTTTCAGGTATCAGTGAGATCTTCTCTATCAGACAGAATCAAGAAAACAGGGAAGCAAGACAGTGAGTTGCAGAAAAAGGTAGAGCTGGTTCAGAAGGGTAAGTTGCCTGAATTCAACATTGATAATGATTGTGTTTTGAGATTTGGGAAGAGATTGTGTGTGACTTGTGATTTACAATTGAAGAGAGAGTTGTTATGTGAATCTCATAGTTCCCCATTTTCAGTTCATCCTGGTAGTACTAAGATGTAGAGAGATCTGCGGGAGTATTACTGGTGGGATGGAATGAAAAGAGATATTTCTGATTTTACTGTGAAGTGTTTGACTTGTCAATAGGTTAAAGAAGAGAGGAAGTTACCAAAAGGGATGCTTCAGCCTTTACCAGTGCCAGAGTGGAAATGGGAGAATATATCCATGGACTTTGTTGTGGGATTACCAAAGACATCTCGAGGTAATAATGTAATCTGAGTTATTGTTGATCACTTGACTAAATCTGCTCATTTCCTTGCTATACGAGATACTTTTTCCCTAGATCAACTTTCCCTTTTGTATCTTAAAGAGATATTCAGGTTACATGGAGTTACTCTCTCCATTGTATCTGATTGTGATCCCAGGTTTACTTCTAACTTTTGGGAAGGCCTTCAGAAGTCGTTGGGTACTGAATTAAATTTTAGTACAGCTTTTCATCCTCAGTCAGATGGGTAGTCAGAATGAACAATTCAGACATTGGAAGATATGCTACGTGCTTGTTTGATATATTATTAGGGAATTTGGGACCAACATCTTTCTTTGGTTGAATTTTCATATAATAACAGTTTTCATTCCAGTATATAGATAGCACCATTTGAGGCGTTATATGGGAAGCATTGTTGAACTCCAGCTTTTTGGGATGAAGTGGGTGAAAGGAAACTGATGGGAATATAATTAGTATAAGAGTTGGCAGAAAAAGTTCAGCTAATACAGAGACATATGAGAATAGCTCATAGCAGGCAGAAGAGTTATACAGACAATAGGAGGAAGGATCTCTCTTTTGATGTAGGTGGTCATGTTTTTCTCAAAGTTTCACCATGGAAAAGTGTGATGCAATTTAGTAAGAAAAGAAAGTTGAGTCCAAAGTTCATTAGACCATATGAAATTTTGGAGAGAGTTGGATCAGTTGCATACTAAGTGGCTTTACCTCCGAGTTTATCTGAGGTACATAATGTTTTTCATGTTTCGATGTTGAGAAAGTATATGCCAGATTCATCTCATGTTTTGAGTCGAGAGGTAGTTCAGTTGGAAGAGAATCTATCTTATGAGGAACAACCGGTCCAGATTCTTGACCACAGGGAGAAAGTGTTACGGAATAAGGTGATTAATCAGGTAAAGGTTTTGTGGAAAAACCATATGGTTGAAGAGGCAACGTGGGAATATGAAAATGATATGAGGGATAAATACCCCCACTTATTCGATAAGTAAATAAATTGCAGGGATGCAATTTTATAAAGGGGGGAAGGATGTAACATCCCAAGTAAGTAATGAATAATAGATATAGTTATCTATGTCTATTTATGAATTAGAGAGTGTTTTAGAGGCTTAAAATTAGAATAAATCCAACCTTAAGCATGAAATACTCAAATATTTTTAAAAGATTGTTTTAACGCCTTTTGATGGAGAACCATTTTCAAATCTATCTTTTGACAATTTTATAAGATATTTTTGTCAAAATAAACTTATTCTTTATGATTTTGACATTGAAATTTACTTTGGATAAATTTCTGGTATTTTTCTCATAATGTTCATTTTTTAATGAATAATGAAAAATGTTTTATTTTAATTCAAAACCTCTTTTTAATATAATTTATTTATATGATTAAATTATATTTTGATTTGGTTTAAAAGTTAAATTATAATATATTTTTACCATTTAATCCAATAGTGGTCGTTGGAATTAATTTCACTTTGAAATTGGACTTAAACTAGTGTCAATCTTTTGATATATATTGTTTCATAAAAACACGCTATTTGTTCTGACAACGGGAATTAATTATTAAATTAATTATTATAACTTATATGTTTTGAATTTTGTAAAATAGGCATCATTTTTTAATTCGGAATATCAAATATAGCTTATGGTGAAGTTTTGGTATTTTTCTGAAAAACTTCAATTTTTGATAAATAGTGAAACCACTAAGTGGTACTTAAAAAAACTGATTTTTCGTTCAAACAAAATTTTACCACCTCTATGTTTTGAATTTCAAAAATCCGACATACATAGTTGTCATTAATAATTAAAATGTGGTTCAATGGGATTAAAATAATTTTTTTGGTGAATAGTAACTTTTAAGTTTTTAATCGCGATTAGAGGTAATTAGTGTAGTTTAAGGTAAAAATAATGTTTTAATAATATGAAATGACCTTGACACATGTCCTACCCTTATTAAATGTGTTATGGCCGACCAAAAAAACCCATGGGTCGATTTTAGGGACCCCATGGAGGCACTTGGGTAAGATAATGACATTAATGCCTTTTATTTAAAGTAAAAGTAAGAATGACACAAACATGTATTGTTTTACTAAAACAATTTTTTAAAGGGGTTATACAAGTTAGATTTTTGACTATAAATATTCATTGGAAATATAAAAAGATTTCCTACATCATAGTATTTTTTTATAATTTTTAGACATTAAATAAATTAAATTATTTATGACATCATGATGATGCAACGATTACCTCATTATTTAATGATTTAAATAAAATGAAAAGATAATGTAATCTCTAAGACCTAAACATGTCAAAAACCTATTGTATGAGTATATTTCGAACCCTTATCACCTTATCCTCAAAATACATCAATTTGGGACTTTCAAATCCGAAACCCATTTGAAAATAAAGTAACATTTTATACCTTTCCAAGAGTGTCCCTCCTCTCCTCTTATAAAAGGCCCCCACCTCTACCTCCTTACCCACACCTATCAAGCCTTTGGATCAGCCATGATCTGATCATTTTGTCTCTAAAAATCCCTCTCCTCATCCCAGAAGCCTTACCTTAGGTAGGAAGCTCTTCAAGAAACCATTTTGGTTCAAACCAATGGGAGTTACCCGATTTTAAGGTAATGTCTTCACTTGTGTTCTTTTGTTTTATTTTTCTTCTCCAACCCCCTAAACTCTTTTTATTAATTTATTTTGTAAAAACTCAAGTATATTAAATATACTGTGATGTTGTTATAAGAAGGATTTGAGCTACACTTACTCACACCAACATCTAATGGTTAAAGAACATACTGTTTCTGTGGATGGTGAATTTCTACCTCACAAAATGATGATTGTTCAATATTATTTTAACACCTCCAATGGTGGCCATTAAGATGTCACTATATTTATATATGATATATAATATGTTTATGTTTTACTTAAGCTTTTGTATTTTTCATTTATGGCATACCTTTATGGTTTCCATTATGGGTAAACGCGATATCTTCATTATAGGAAGTGTGGACTACCGCCCCCTCAAAGTGATTTGATTCGTTAATACCATATGTGGTATGTATAAAGGATATATTTAATGATATTATATATGATAACATACTGGAATTATAATACTATTATGTATCATTATGTTTTAATTCCATTAAATATGAAATAGAAATGGAAGTAGTGCCCATACGTACGTATGACTTACCGTCTCCATGAACGGTGCATTTCATTTCTTACCTCTAAATGTTATGTAATATTATAAATTAATTTATATACTGGATATATATGATATCTACATCATGAATATAACTCTGGATATAATGGATACATGAACAACTTGTAATTATAAAGAGTTTATTTTTGACTTAAGTACCAAATATCGACAAAATGAACTTTATGAAATTAAATGATTACATAACGTTTATAACATGGCAATAAGTTATATAAAAAGGAATAATAAAATTGAAAAAGGTTCTTAAGCAAGTAGAAATTAACTCAAGTTTATTATTCAGGATATTAAAGAGCAATCGAGTCACATCCGACACGAGTTAAGGGAACTTCTTAACCCAATATCCTTTCTTTGGGTTAATCTCATACTTTCAAATTATGTCATGATATTATTATGTCCTATCTTGTATTTGTACTTTATTTATGTGTAATTTTAGTGAATGCGCATAATAGTTCTATTTTCTTTAAAAATGATCTTTGTAAGGGACTTCGTCTCAAACTCTATTCATTGAGGCATATTTTGTTTTATACACAACTTTCTTTTATACGGTGTATAAACCCCTTTGACTTTTAGGATTATTCAAAATGAATATTTTTATACGAAGAGTTTACTAAACTAAAAAAGGGAATTTTTTTTGTCATACGTATGCGGCGACAACAACTTTTCCACCGTCATGACCATTATTTGAGTTTCGGCTTCCTCTACAATCCATAACCTTTTTTTAATGAAAAGTAAATACCATGTTTTACTTTTCTTTTATTTTGGTATTGAAAATGGTTTTGATAATGTTTTTATTATATCAATGTGTTATTGATATCTTGTGATTGAAATGTGGAAATTTTATGTTTCCTTTATGCATGTTTTATGTGATACGATTATGTTATGGTTCATGGGAATTGTTATGAAGACGGGTGGTTCCGTGATAAAATAAGGGCAGGTGAGCCCGATATAGCTCTCCAATGCATTGGGTAACACGAAGGAGTTAAACATTAAGGTTTCTCCGAAGAGATTTAGGGAATATACTATGATGGGTATTCCAAACATAACCAAGAGGGTTACTCCCTACGTAAGAATGTTATGAATGACTCAAGTTACCTTTATGTCTTATGATTTCTATGATTTATTCATGATTTGATGAGGTATGTTAAAGTTCTTATGTTTTATGAGTAAAGTATGATTACATTTATTCTTATGTATATATGTACTCATGTTTCCTTTCCATATTTTTATATCCCTTACTGAGCTTTTTATGCTCATCCCAAGTTTTTTGAAATGTTTTTCACAGGTCAAGGGAAAGGTACATGATATGATGATAGTGTCAAGGAAGTGTCAATAAAGATTCCATGTTTTATTTTAAATATATTGTCGTTGATGGGAAAAAATGAATACTATCTTTATGTAACCACTTTGTTTAAATGTGGAATGTAATGCAAGTTTTATGATCTAATTCTCTAAAACTCTAAACCTGAAAAGATCCTCAATGTGTAATCTTGTAATAACTTAAGATTAAGTAAGGATTAAGGGTGGGGCCTTATAATGTTATTATAAAGATGATATTTTTTTGTTTAGAAATTGGTTTCTAAATATCATTGTTAAATGATTGAATGTTGTGAACTAAAGGCCCAATTATATTGATTATAGACAAGAATTTATTTTTGTAAATGTGGGTACCCATTCAGTGGTTTAAACTGTTTGATGAAATGATTTTGATGTTTGTATGGTGTGATGGAATGGTTGGAACCTTCGATGAGATGATATGAATATGTGATATAAGTATGTTTATATTTATGGGGTACCTCTATAAGAGGATATCCATTTATGTTTTATCTTATAGAGTGTTCGTATTTTGGGTAGGCAAGTGTGGTGATGGTAGGTAAGGTGAGTCATGCATGTGAGGGCCTCCCACTTACACAATATTACTATCACCATGGGTTCATGGGCATCTTTTAGATGATTGAGTGAAGATTTATTTCTAGACCTGATTAGATGGGTTAGTACCCATTAGACTTGTAAAAAGGCTAAGGGGGATGCACTACTAGTGAGGCTAGGTTAGGGGAACTAATTGGTTATAGACTATGGGGATTCACTATACGCCGACATGTGGTTCTGAACTAAGTATATAAAGGGGTATTCTAGGGATGTTTTGGATTACCCATGGGAACTTAATTATTTACATTTTTTTACTTTCTATTATACTAGTTTATATTAACTTGCACTGTTTACCTATTTTCTTTTAGCACAACTTTGGTATAACTTGTCTTGGTTTTAGTTTATAAATAGCAGTTGGTTTCGAAAATTATTTGTCTTTGAGTTGGATTTTAAAATGGGGAAATGATGTTGTTTTTATTAAAATATGAAAACCATTTTTTATAGATATATTTAAAATGGGTGTCTATGGAATTATTTGGGAAAGGGAACTTTTTGATTCTGTGGTTGATCTTTGGCACTCCTACTAAGCATTTCGGTGCTCACGCATACTTTATATTTTTAGACACATGTTCAAATTTTGGTTCAGGTTCCTGGTCCAGCTGCTAAGTGTTGGAGAAGGATCAATTTTGTGGTTAGTGGAGACCAAGATATCACAAGGGGATTTGGTGGTAGCGATTCAGTTTTTCACATTTAGCTTCTAGTATGTCTAGTGGTATTATGTATCTAAACCCATATTTTATTTATTGAAATTTATTTGTTTAGTCTTCTTTTATCTCAGTTTGTTTTTTATATTTATTTGATCCTGGTATTTGGATGAAATCATTCCTATTGGCTGTATGTTTGATTCCTGGCACTAGTTTCCATCCTGGGGGGGGGGGGGGTCGGGAATGCTTCTTGGGACATGTTTGCAGACTGGATCAGGTGATAGGTTCAGGGTCGACTCAGTCTGGTTCGTTAAAATTCACAGGTAGTACACTGACACCCTATATATAATATTTTTTTTATGGTTTTACTGAAATTTTGTTTCATAATATCTAAGGTTTATCATACTACCACTAGAAACATGGGCTATACCAATGGATCTAAACTATTTGTATCATCTTGGGAGCATTTCATATATCCTATATCAATGTTTTTTCTAAACTATTGGCTCTCAGGCTATGAAAATAAGGGTATTACAATGGTTATAATGAACCCTTAGTATAAACCCATTGGGATATATATATTTATATAATATCTGTTATATGGTATAAATGTACTATAATAATAGTTTTAAGGAGTCATTGGTGTAGGTCCCTTTCAACAGAGAGCACATCCTACCCAACTTTCACCCCTCACAAAAAACCCACAAGAAAAATATAACAACCTAAAAACAAAACATATTTAAAACTAGACACAATACATAATCAAAATAGGGAATATTATATATTTTAGATTACACTAATTAATAACTTAAAAATCAAATGACAACACATAAATACAATCAGTATCAATTATAATATGCCATTTACATGGATTTAAATGTTATAAATATAAAATAAAAAACAATTCAGATCAATATATAACTACAAAAAATAAATATCAATATCACTACTATCATTTTGGTCATCAATACCATCATATTCATCTATAAACTCATCCTAATAATTATCATTCTGAATATATTCATCACTATTAGCACATGAAAGGTCATTACCTTGATCACCATTGAAATCATCACCACTATTTCCTAGAGAATCATAAAAAGAGTGCATATCTAAAAGATATATGTAAATATATATATATAATTCTAGTGAAAGTTATTAACAAATAAATATCATTAATTTTATGAATTTATTGGTGTCTTTATACCCCTTCCATGATCTGTAACTGACAATTTTTTATGCCTCTACTAATTTTTCTTGGGCCTCTTACAATGGTTGATCAATACTAGTAGAGGTGTTTTTATTTCTTGAAGTGGGCCAATAATTTGTGGGCATGATTGACTTATCAGGTTGACAATGGAATCTCCCAAGGTTCTCCTCACTTAATAAATATTGTAAATGATCATTGGGTCAAGAATTGTCATATAATTTCTCCTAAGGATCCTCTTGATCATGTTTTTGACATTATAAAATGGATTAATATGTAGAAAATATATGTTAAAAATATTAGTCATGTAATAAATTTTATAAAATTTTCCTTCATATTAGAATTAAAAAACTATCATATTTCTTCTTACTACTCAATAAATATAGTTTTATTCAAGGTAAATTCCCTTTAATGTTCAACACCATTCCTTATAAAAGTTAATGCATGTAATAAAATAATATTAAACAATTCTATTAATGGTTGAAACATAAATAAGAAGAAATATTGGTGTAACAAGATATTTCATATTCTGTAAATCTAAAATAACATAATCATTCTTAGTTGTACTAAAAGAAATACTTGGTTTATATCATGTTTCGGAATGGTCATTCATTCTAAAGTGTGCATGTACTTCATTGAACCCTTGGTTTCTGGTTTCTTTTTAAATAATACTAGAAAATAGAACTATTAGTTTAAGAATTAATGTGTAATTAATAATAGTAATATTTCTCAATCAAAATAATAAAATTAAAATACTACCCTAAAAATTTCACTCTTCTATTAGGAAATCAACTCATGGAACTATGCGATAGGATAATTATTAAGGGTTGGTTTACCCTCTAAATACGTTCCAACTCTACTAGCATAACCATTTTATAATTCATTATTATATTCTCCCTATATCTCACTTAATTTCATTAATCATGAAACCCTTAAAACTTCACCTTCAAGAAAATTATAGCAAAGCTGTTATCAAAATATTAGTTTATATATATGCAGTAATAATCTATAATTTAACTAAAAAAATTTATTACCCATATCTAATTCCATGAAGTATCCCTAATTTCATCTCTAATGTGTCTCCATGTGACTAGTTTCTTGGGAATGATGTTATTATATTTTTTGAGCATCACCATATAACTCTTATATTGTCTCACACATTTACCAATCATTTTATTTCTTTAATTTAACTAAACTATCACCTGTGTCAAGTGGTTCCATACCTCATGCAAGAAAGTAATCCCATGCCACCAAAAAATAGTAGATCTAATTGTGAAGAATAAAAAAAATATTAAAAAAATATTGTTATAAGGAAAATAAATTATGGTTACAGAATTTAATATGGTTGTATACAAATACCTAAGGCAGAATAATTAGTGGTCTTTGATGGATCAATATGAAATGGAGGATCAGTATCCAATGTAGTTCCAATTGGATCCAATGTACTCTCATTAGGATTAATATTATATGTATGATCAAAAGGTATGGGAGTTGATGTTTAATTAGTGTAAAGATAAAAGTCTTAAGAGATTAGATAAACAAGGAATAGAGGTGGCATAGTGCTTAGTGGGGAAAAATAATATATATGAAGAGGAAGATCCATTACTAGACAAGGAAATAGTATATGAGAATCATTTCTAGTTGAAAATAGTGGCGAAAAAATGTGGTCAGAATATCCTTGATGCCTATATGGGAACTGTGTGATGATAAACTATGAAAGATGGTATATCTTGTGAAGGTTATGGGTGTGATCATGTATGAACAATGTTGCGAGTACCTCTAGTACCACCCCAAAAACTACCAGGTTGGTCCCCAATGTTACAAGTATGGATAGAGAATAGTTTTCTCTTGGGTGGTGGTTCCTAATTAAAATATAAAAATAATTAATGACATGAAATTATACATTATGTAATTGATATGTATATATATATATATATAGATTTGAAATACTATACTCATTGCTGCAATGAGAGGATGAATCCCTATCTCTCTCTTGCATCGATCATTGTAAAACAATATCTTCCTTCATATCTCTTCAATGTCTTTAATTTCATGTATTAGAAAACAAATATACATTGAATTAGAAATTCATTACTAAAAAGTAAGTCGAAAAACACATAAGAGGTGACATGACATAATTAAGGGATACTAATTTTCAAGAAAAAATAGGGATATGGAGTGACATAACAAAATCATGTAATATTTTGTGTTATGATAAGAAAACATAAAATATGTGCTATAATGTAACTAAAACATACTAATTAGTATATAAAACATGGTTAATATGTGGTTTTCTTATTGTAGGGACAATTCCATCCAATTCATTTTCAGGTTGATTTGATTTAATTTTGGATTATTTCTAGTTGTTTCATTTCTCTTTTATTTATTCTTTAGTTTTATTTATTTTATCTTGGTTATTTTTAAGATAGTTTGGTTAAATTATGTAAGTTTAGGTCTATTTAGTTCATATTTATTTGATTCATGTTCATTAGGTTATATTTATTTTGGTGAGGAAGTTTTAATTCAAAGAGAAAAATATTATTTCTCATTTCATTTCATATACCATTATTTATTTTTGGTTGATCAGATGTATTTAGCAAATGTTTATTGTTTTTTGAATTAATATTGGTGGTAATATGATATATTTTTCATTTATTCTCACTTTAGATGAACATTTTATGAAATATTTATGGTTTTAGAGGAATATTTTTGAAAATGGAAAGGTTTTTGTTATTATAATTTTAAATATGATAAAATGCAAATGGTTTGGGTTGGTATTTATAAAACATTTATCCATTATTTGTATTATTATGAATTAATTCTATTTTTTCTGTTTTAATTTTTACATTTAATTTTTGTTCTATGAATTTAATTGATATTTTTCTAAGGGGTAAGTGGTTTAAATTAAAATTAAATAAAATTAAATAAATATGTACTTGTTTGATTTAGATTTGAATCTCAAATTTTATTTTTACATTATAGAACAAATTTATTTGATTCAAGTCCATTTAGGATTTATTTTATTTGGATAAAGCCTGGTTGGGTCAAGTATTTTTAATTCCTTAATATTTTTTTTATTGCATTCAAATCTATTTTGTTCAATTTGGTTTAGTATGTTATAGTTTGATTTAGTTATAATTTCTTTATATATATTTTTTTTCAATTTTTTTATGTGTGGTTCATTTCAGTTTTATTCTAGTTAGATCAAATAGAATAAAATTATTTATGTTCTCATTAGTTCTATATAATCTAATTTAGTAAATCTCATGGAATATGGGATATGTGTTTTCTAGAGTCAGCTTTGTGCAACACCCATTATCATCCTCTATAATTGTTGAAATTGCTTATAGTTCAGAATAAAACAATATATCTAAAGTTTCTAAAGACTGGAAGTACAATTGTGGGGGGGGGGGTAAATTGTTTGTCTTTATTTTAATAAATTCTTTAACTTTTAAATTTAGCCTCTTAAACTAGTTAGAGTTCTCAATATACTCAATGAATTATCATATCCTTACCTAATGTGCAATTAATAAATGAAAGATATCAACAATCAAAATTTAAAACGTAACACCATAAGATTTTAGAATTTATTTTTCTTAAATAAAACCTTTTTTGATAACTTATGTTTCATTAAATATTAAACTAAAATAAAAAATAATATATTTTATTGAGATAAACTTTTACAATTCTATATAAACATTAATACATTATGTGGTTTTTATATAGATAAATATTACAGTCAGTGGGATTATATATCCATTAGACTCATATGGTCATTGGGAATATATATCCATTGGAACTATATGACCACTGGGCATATATAGACTTCGAGTATACTACGAGTAAAATTTTAATAAAAATAAATGATTAGATATTATTAAAATCATATTTTTTAAAGAATTTTTTTTGGTGTTGTGTTTTCTATAATAATTAATTAATCACTTTTAAAATATTATTATGAAAATATGATATATTTAAATATATTAACTGATATGTTAAAATTAATTTAATGGTAGTTACTTTATAATAAATAAATATAAATTCATTTTATACTTCAAAAATACATTTTATTTAATATTTTTGTTTAAATTTTAGGAGCATATATTATAGTTAATTTTTTCCAATTTTATAAATTTTGTTTTAAAAAGTAGACATAATTTTGGAAATAATCATGTCGTAATATGTTTAGGATTATTTTTCGGGTTTTTATGGAATGACTGATTTTTGAGTGAATGGTGAAAATGATGATTTTTGTAAAAACTTCATTTCTTTTCTTTAAATCAAGTCATTTAAAAGTACTGTTATATTTCATATTTGGTTTTAATGTAACATAATATGAATTATATTAAAAATAATATAAATAATTCCACATTAATAAATATTTCATTTTATTTCAGTATAATTTCATTTTTATGTTTAAAACATAATTTTTTTAAAATAAATTCATTGTATTTTGTACACTTATATTAAAAGTAATTTATTTCAATTTTATAAATTAAATCATAAAAAATGGATTCCATATTTTCAATCTTGTGGTTAAAATTTATTAATGAGTTAAACTTCATTTTTAGTCATTATTAATAGTAACCATGGTAAAAATATGTCGCCATAGTAAAAAACCAACATAATAAATCTTAAGGTGTATGTCTAAGGAGGTTTTCCAAAGAAGAGGTACAATTCTAAACCAATTGGTTCATGTTTATTTCATCTTCTACCTCTTTCAAATATAATTTAACCATGATGTAATAAAATCATCAGTATCATCCATATACTAAAATGTCATTATGATTATGGTAAGGCCCTTTTTCATCTGCTTTTTTCTCCCTTGGTAAATTAAAACATTGCTCGTGTGTATGTGTGGACTACCAACTCCACAAAGCAATGTGTTTTGTTTTTCATCACCAGATTATATATCTAGTTTAAATAATTTATAAAATTAATATATATGATATTTATGATATAATTATGACTCTTTTAAGATAGGATATTAATTTCCACCTTATCCTTTCCATCCGACATAAATTGATAGCATCGCTTGTGTGTATGTGTGAAATATCAGATACACAAAGGGATGCGATTATGTTTTTATTTCCACCTTATAATAATAGTCATAAGGATGGAAATTAACGATACCTAAGATAAATATACATAAATAATACGTTGATACTATTTTTTAATTAATACATCTCACAAATAGTTAGACAACCCAAGGACTGAAAGGTTTAGTGTCTTAGAGACTAGAAACATATTAAAACTAATTTTACATGTTGTGAACATTTCTACATAAACTAAATCATCTCCAAGAATTTTCATGAGACATAATTATATTCAAATCCCAGGTAAGGTAAAAACAAAATAAAGGGTGAGCTCAAATTTTCAGTAAGAGATAACATATCGAAGGCCATAATGGTAAAATAATTAACTTGCATAAAAGAATCAATAAGGAAAAAATATAATTTAAAAAAACATAAATCAGTAAGTGTTATCCAAAATAATAAAAGACATACATATTATCTTGAATGATAACACAATTACCATGCTAACAGAGAATAAAACAAAACATAATCCATGAAATAAAGGAAAGAGAGTGATACAATCATAAAAATTGGATTTCTTATCATTGTGAACCTGGATACCTGCCAAAATAGTCACATGTAAATTTTGAGCCAAAAAAAATTCCATCACACTTGCCCTTTTGTGAACCTAGATTCTCACGAACCTATTCACAAAAAAAAATGGGAGTATAGCTAAATGTCACCACACTCACCCTTTGTGAACATAGAAGCTTATTAACCTATTAACATAACATTTATATATCATGATATATAAAACTTTACCCAATAAATTATAGATAGATATATGTATCATACATCAAAGAATCCATACATTTGTGTTCCACTTGAAAAACAACCATCACATCATAATATAACCCATAGAAAGAAAAATGGGTTTTATGATATCATAAAATGGTATCTCATAAAATAACAAAAAAAAAACATAAAATGATACAAAAAATTGTTCAACCAAATTAAATACACTATAATAGGACATAAAAGGTGAATCATGAAAAAAAACTCCATTAGAGGTAAATATTTTAGAAACCCAGAAGATATTTGAAGAAAACACATTTAAAAAAATTATTTCTTTAAAACCTTTGTCTTTTGTTTCTTAAAACTGAGTTTAAAATCATTTACAATATGTTTTAGAAAATTTTTCAAATATAAATTTCAAATAATTATTTATTTAAATAAATAATTTTTAAGGAATAATTTTCTTTTATAAGAAAATGTGGTTTAGAAGATAAAATATAAGATCTTGAAATTAAAATACCTTTTATCAAAAAAAATATTTTGATGAAAAACCACATCATTTAAATAGTAGATAAAACATACCTTTAAAAATTGTAAATGATAATTATTAACTTCATAAGAGATAAAAATTAATATCTTTACAGATAAGAACTAAAACATTGGTGGGAAGTGAAAATATGGACATGGAAAATAAAGGTTCATTAAAAAATACTGGCATTATTTTTTGTAGTCTCACATTTTATAAATTAAATCATCATGGAAGAATTCATGGATTAAAAAAATTACATATTGAATAATGATGTTTTTAACATAATATTATCATAAATATTATTATAACCAAATTTTAATTATAAGGTTCTATAAGAAAGATTATAACTCAATAAAAGGAAATTGAGTTATCAAAACCTTTATCGCTTTAGTAATATTAGAATAAAAAGTCATTAGAATATTGAAAATAATATGGATTGGTAAATACCATTGATTAAATAATATAGTATTAGAAAATACACTTGTGGGTATTATATACACCATAAGGATAACAAATTGGTGCAAACATTAAAAAAGTCTCAATGAGAAGAAATTGAGATGAAAAACCCTTACCTTGATTTTTTGTTTACTTGGATTTGACCTAAATTATTGTATAAAAAATATAACTATATTAGTAAACTATTTCATTATAATTTAATATTCAAAAACTTTTTGAAAATCCATTTATATGGATACCCTTGAATGATATTAGAGTTGAGTATTATCAACATGAAAATAGAAAATCAAGGAATGATTTTGGAAGCATGACCACTATAAAAAAGGTATTATGAAATTGATTAATGAGATATAAATATAGTCTATTATTAATATAGAACTAGTAGGATAGTAAATTATTTATTATGAAAATGTGTGTGAATAATAAAATAGAAATTAAAAGTCTTATAATAAGATATGTTCTTGAATTGAAAAGAAGAGGGAGAGAATCAAAGATTGATTTAAGTAGACAACCGACTATACAAAGAGTTTAATATAATTGTTTTAATGAGAGGTAAGGGTAGTCACTAATAGGGAATCATTTATATATTAATTTTTTGATTATGAACATATGTAATCATAATAAATTCAAACACAAATGGGTTACCACAAATGAAGTTCTTGAATAAAAAAGTGGAGAACACTTCTATTGATAAGTATCTTCATAAATATTGATAGGACTACTTAGAACCTTAGGAAATCCAGGGAAGGTATTTATAAAGAGATATATGGGGAAGTTAATTTCATGATAAAGTAATTTTTCGTTCATAGTAATGATAGAATGGGTGGGCTTGTGCTCCATTTATAGTTAAAAAGGGCCTTTTCATGGACAACTAGAATTAGGTAAGGGGTAAGAATGGAATTACATGATTGTTAGGTTGGTTTGGTGAGTTATGTGAATTAGGTGGATAAATGTTTTATGAATCATGTGGGTATGAATTTTATACCAAACAAGTCCTTCTATAAGGCATATATAACCTATTAATTATTAATAATTTGATATACTATATTTACCCATATTTACCCTTATTAATCTTAATTAAAAATCAATCATGGTAATTATTTTATTAATAAAAATTTAATATTGCCTTATTACCAAATTTCAAAGTGATTAATCTGAATTTGGGTTCTTTTTAACCTAATTAAATTTCTATATAAGATAAAATTAACTTTTAAATCAAAACATATAATGTGTTGAAAAACTATTTTTTGTAGAAGGATCTTGTTTTAATTATTAAGTTTTCTTAATATTATTTAACATTTATTAACAATTAAATGAATGATAATTTATTTTTATATATATTTAAACATCATATTAGAGTATTAATTTAAAATATATCTATTTAATTTTAAAAAATATATTAAGGAAACTATTATTATTTAAAAAATAATCATTTCACCACGATGACTAGTTTTTACATAAGGTAACTTAATAGTTATGATTAAAAAGGTGACTATTATTACATAATTTGGAACTGATAATTATAAATTTTAAATCCATTTAATTTGACTAAAATTATCAAATTGATAAAAATTAATTTTAAAATACTAATTTATAATGTATTTAAAACAATGTTTTAAAAATATTACTTACATTATAAAATATCAAATATTGGGATTTAATTGAAAAACAATATTTTAAAATATATACTATTACTTATGATACTTATATTTGTTTAAGAAAAAGGTTTCATAAGTTTAATATTACCATTATATCCCAAGTGATGTCGTAAAAGCCATGGTATTTTCAAAAACAGTATTTTTACACTATTCACTTAAAATCAATTATTTTAAAAAAAATTCAAAAATTCATCTTAAAATAATATTTAATTATAAATAAAAAAATTAATTTTATTTTTTGAAATTAAATTTATAGAAATTATTAATTTAATTTTTAAATAAAAATTATTAGATATACTAAAAAACTGTTTTCAAGGAAAATAACTTTTTGAATATTAACCATTTTCATTAATATTTATGATCATTTACAAATTAAATTATTATTAGATAATTATTCATATAAAATATATTTAATTTTCATTAATCATAGGTTTTTTGAAATAGAAATTCATATCACATAAAAAGGGAAATATTTTGAAA
Source organism: Viscum album (assembly GCA_963277665.1). NCBI lineage: Eukaryota > Viridiplantae > Streptophyta > Magnoliopsida > Santalales > Viscaceae > Viscum > Viscum album. Next base: position 1,127,781,594 of record OY728146.1, read on the forward strand.
AAATACATTTCTATGAATAAAATGATCATATTAATTATTTTAGTCTTATCAATTCAATTTTATAGGTATTAAAAGTAACCATTATATTACTTTATATAAATATTTTATAAATCAGATACTCTAATTCACTAGTTATTAATTTAAATTCTAGGTTCTAATAAACATATATAATATTTTTATTTTTATTTATATATATTAATGTTTCATTGATGTTTGGTGTTGTATGTGGAACAAGATAGTAAAAAAATTGACTTATTTAAAGCTGATCATATGTTAAAATATATAAGTGTTACAACCCCATAAATAAATTATTTCCTCACAATTTTAATTATTAATTAGTAAAGGAAATATCTAAGTGAATCTAAAAGTTAGGCATGAATTAGGGTATAATTTCTAGATAGATATCAGCATTAAAAACTTAGGAACATATCATTATCCATGAAACATACTAAGACCTAATATTGAGTTTTTCTCTAATCATCTAATACAACTATCTATCTTAATTTGGTATTAAGATCCACATTATATAATTTTATTCTAAAGGGTGTTCATTATAATACTTGAATATACTACCATATGTTGATATGAATGTGATCATGTTATTCCAAATAATTCTATATTTAAGTGGAGATAACAAATCAATATCCCAAATATAATTAAATTTATTTAATGGAAGAATACTAATATTTTAATGAAGCATATTTTCATAAACATTGGATTGGGATATAATATCAATACAACTAGAAGTTATATTTGGTAGTCAAATCATTAGGGTGATGATTTAGTATTCTTAGAAAACTTATGTGGCTTACTAGGTTACCAAGAATAGATTCTAATACCTACAAATCAAAAGTGGTTTGTTAGTTTACCTTTTAACTTCATCTTTCATGACCTTATACTAGTTTTATAGTTGTTCTATTTATTAAGGAGGGTTTTTATGCCTATTACCCTCGGTAATCTAGGGTTAGGAAATCAATTTGTACAATTCCCAAAACTGTTTGCATTTAAAGCATTGAAGAGTGGGTGTAGAATTAGTCGCTAAATTCTCCTCTTCTATTATCCTTTTTTACACCCTTTAGATATTGGAAAGCTTGATGAATAGATCTAAAATATTTAAAAAATTTATGTAATAATATTATAAAAATTCATTGGTGCTTCTATCCACATTTTATATATATAAGAAATTGAAACATATTTATTTTATCATCTTTATCACTTAAGCTTTCAAGAGACTCTATATTTATCTTCGTTAATGTATTTAGTACTTCTACTATGTTGATAATATTAATCATATTTTATGATAATTGGTTTGGAATAATCACCAAGTTATTCTCACACCCATTCTTATGGTCATTTCATTAAGGTAATATTCATGTGGTCGCTCACATCTGTGGTTGTTTTTAGTTCTATCCTCTAATAAAACCAAAAGGTTTGACATGAGTTATGAAAAATTTATAATATAGGGGAATTATAATATATATAATAGGAATTTAACCTTAAAATTACTTGTTTTTTTATATTATCACATTGACCTGTAGTTATTTTAGTTTAACCTATATCAATCATAGTTTAAACTAGGTTATATTAAGTTGGGTTATCTTATAATTGTCAACATAATCCCTCAAAATAACTAAGAAATTAATCTTTTATGTTGATTTTTAAATAGAATGTGGTCAACTAAATCACATCCTCAGAGAGTTTTTAACCAAGTGTTTAGTCTTAGGCTCACTTATCATACAACAGAGTGATGATCGATGTCACGACCCGCCTTCACCAAAAGGAGGGAAGGGTTAGAAGATTTCCAGGCCCTTCCTTCTTTAAGTTGAAGGAGAGATAATGACCCCCGAAACCCACCTTTAATAGGTCCCGGAGTGGCGACTAGCACCAAGGGTATAGAAATTTCTCACAAATGGAAGGCATTACCCTTTTTACTTTATAGGATAGAGAGATAAGGAGAAGAAAAACCCAACAACACCAAGGTAGAAAGAAAAGTAAAGCCAAAAGTAAACCATTTCCCACATGCATGTTTCAAAAGTAAAAGCCACAAAGTGAAAAAGGTGACTACAAGGTAAGTACCAAAGAGGAAAAGAAAAACAACAACTGCAACTGCTCCAAAGGTCCGAGCTAGTAAGGTCTTGCGTGATCCCCGAAGTCCTCCTGGAAACCTAAAAACAGTTTTATATACGTAGGGTGAGCATACAAGTACACTCCGTAGGGAAAACCAAAGAATCTCGTGCACAAGTGGGGGAACGTACTAAAGTCCCGTGAGAAAAGGAGTAAACCAAACACCTATCAAGGTAAACTATCCACCCTAGGCCTCACCAAGGCACACTCCCCAAATAACGCAAGTCAAGTAATATATGTATAATAAGATCACATCGATGTTTGGGTACCCCGCGCCACTTTCCCACTGGTTATTGAGACATCCTACGCATCGGACCAATCCCTCCATTCTCACCGCAGTCCCACTGCCACACCCACCCGCACACACCTGGGCCACAACCACACGCAGTCACACTGCCGAAATCCCACCCGCACACACCTGGCCCTCAACCGCACGTAGTCCCACTGCTGAATCCCGCCCGCACACACCTGGGCCACAACTATCACATGTAACCATGCCTGCAAACACCTAGGCCAGAATAACCACCACCACACCCGAAAACACCTGGTCTAAAAGATCCACTGCCACGCCTGAAGACACCTGGGCCTCATCCCGAAGACACTTTGGAAACCACCTGCCGCACACACCTGGACAACCACCACACTAACCCGCCCGAAGGTTCTTAGGATAATAATGGACCTCAGGCCATCACAGCCTGCCTGAAGATACTTGGGCTATCTGGGAAAGGGATCAGAAAAGGAGCTAATAACCAGCCACTATGAATAGTGTTGGGAAAAACACCCTCCCCCATGAATGGGGGTGTTTGGAACTAAGTGCTCAACTTGGGTGGGGCGCAAATAAGAAACACAAAGCTACAAGTATATATATGTAGGTAACAAGCACTCACCCAAGCTAGGTTTTTCTTTAGACAACCTAAAGATCACAACAACACTCAAGTCCGAGTCACGACTCATGCTAACAACCCATTTGTCCCCTTTCTCATTTCACGTTCAGTAATAATGTTTATGTTTAAGCACTACTGGGCAACTAGTAGGCATAGGCATAAGTCCAGGAAAGTAAACAGTCAAACATCAACCAAAACGCCCACACCCGGTTCTCAACAACCGAGGATTCCACCCCAATTCGTGATATAAACAAGTACCCCCCGGTCTTAAAACTCACAACCACCGAATCCATACCAACAAGAGATCCCATCCCCCAAATTCACACAACCACCGAGAGTATAAAAGAACAGGGGATCCCATCCCCTCCCACATTTCCAGCAATCGGCCTGAAAGGAAAACAACCAACTACCACCACTAAAACAAGCAGGGCCTTGCTGGTATTTTCATATTTAAACAACTTAACACACTCCATGATTTCAAATTCCATGTGTTCTAACCGGGAGTTATCACATAAGGGTTTATCCCGGTGCTTTCAATTTATTCCTCCAGATATACGTGTTTAACCAATTCACTTTTAACAGCAGAAGTTTACAACCACAAACAAGCCATTTAAAACATTTGCAGGGTTCATCAGTGCATAAACAACGACCACCAATGACCTCTATTTTCAGGAGGCATAAGCCAGCACAACTCAACAAGATGGTCATAGAAGAAAAAACATCAAAAAATATAAGACAACATCAACAATCACATCCCCCCCTCTTTCTTTATAGAATTCGTTCATTATCTTAATTAAGTTCGGTCCAACCAGTTCTACAGCAACAAAAGCACACCCTCCCCGCATGATACACAAAAGAGAGAGGAGAAGGAGAAATTCCCTACTTGTTGATAGATTATCGACATTTAGTCCGGGCACGGAACTTTACGGATAACGATGCGCTCGATGCACCAGAAGCTGTTTGTGAAAAGGCATGATCGAGGAAAGGAGAAACCATGGCTAACCCTTATTTTATAAGAGCCGAGGACAGTTGAGGTGAAAACACAAAACCGCGTAAGGCGCAGGGGTCGTGGGTTGACCATGCGGCTCCACTCGTCACAAAAAGGGGGTCAGGTGGTTTACGCCGACTCATGAATTGATTAAGTATTTAATTAAAACTCTTATGCACGTTACGAGTCTTTAAAACACGCTTAAACGAGTCAGAATAGGGTTTAAAACCCTATTTGCGCAAAGGAGTGCTACTGGAAACAACTTGACAAGGCCGGATGACGCCGATCGGTCGCGCCGATCGGTCTCACTGATCGGTCACGATGATGGGTCTCACTGACCGGTCTCGCCGATCGGTCTCACCGATCGGTCTCACCGATCGGTCCCTCGGATCGGTCTCACCGATCGGTCTTACCGACCGGTCGCGCTGATCGGTCTCACCAATCGGTCTCACCGATCGGTCGCGCCGATCGATCTCACCGATCGGTCTCACTGAGACGCCACTCCTTTAGGACCCGGATTTTGGAAAAGGGAAGGACCAAGAGAGTCCGGGTCATCACATCAGATACCTCTCAAACTATTCTCGTCCTCGAGAATTTAAACAACCCAGATGGGAAGGGCGGGTCCGAACAACCAACCCGAAAGATACCTCTCAAGAGTGAACCTCATCGTTAACTAAGAACACCTTCCTGTCACGAACCGAGCAACATACCATGCCAAACTGCCCGAGCAAGTGGGTTGGGGAGTCTCCTCCCCCATGTCAAGATATTATCCGCTTTGGGCGACACTGACTCGCCCGCACGGGTTTAATCGCATCCACCTTAATGCGTCTCGATTAGGGGTCGGGTTCTCTCCTTCTCCATAGCCGAGGCTTTTCACACACAAGTAGAGGAAGAAAACTAGTAAATTTCATAACCAAAAGACAAAACGTTCTATCACAACAGGTACAACAAGGAACAAAACTCAAAACAACTCCGGGTACTGGGTACGTATCTGTGCTTCCCTCTCCCACGTACTCTCCTCAAGCCCACCATGTCTCCACAACACACGAACCAAGGGGATGTTTCATCCGCGAAGCACCTTTTCTTTGCGATCCTCGATCACCACTGGTCTCTCCACAAAGGTCACGTCGTCCTCAATGTCCAGCTTAACCCAATCAAGGACGTGTGACTCATCGTGCAGATACCAACGGAGATGGGACACATGAAAGACATCATGTATCCTTAGTAGCGGCGGTGGCGACGCTAGCTGGTAAGCCACTTCGCTGACCCGCCGCCACACTTGGAAGGGTCCGATGAATCTCAGAGAAAGCTTACTCCCTTTTCCTAACCTCCACTGCCCACGCCGAGGGGAGACCTTTAAGAACACGCGGTCCCCAACCTCAAACTCCAAGGGCCTCCTCCTGGTATCAGCATACGACTTTTGTCGGTCCTGGGCCGCCTCCATCCTTTCCCGTATGAGCTGAACCTTCTCTGTCGTGTTCTGCACCACCTCCGGACCAAGGATGCTTGCCTCTCCTACTTCGGTCCAACACACAGGCGAACGACATGGCCTACCGTACAAAGCTTCAAATGGGGCCATTCCAATGGTAGAGTGGTAGTTATTATTGTAGGAAAACTCTACCAGAGGCAATTGTTGCACTCATGATCCTCCTGAGTCCAGAACACATGCTCGCAGCATATCCTCCAAGGTCTGGATGGTGCGCTCTGTTTGTCCATCTTTCTGGGGATGGAAAGCAGTGCTAAGGTGTAACTGGGTGCCAAACGCATGCTGCAATCCTCTCCAGACTTGCGAGGTAAACCGTGCATCCCTATCCGAGACTATAGACCCCGAAACTCCATGCAACCGCACCACCTCATCCACGTACTTTCGTGCCAAAGCATCCACAACACTCAACTCCCTGATCGCCAGAAAGTGAGCCGATTTCGTCAACCTGTCCACTACCACCCAGATGGCGTCGTACCCTCCTTGGACCTTGGGTAGTCCCATGACGAAATCCATCGAGATGTCATCCCACTTCCACTCGGGGACATCTAGGGGCTGTAGTAGGCCGCCTGGAACTTGGTGTTCAGCCTTCACTTGCTGGCACACTAAGCACTTGGCCACAAACTCTGCCACTGCTCGCTTAACTCCAGGCCACCAAAACTGCCTCTTCAAACCCTGGTACATCTTGGAAACTCCTGGGTGTACCGCTAGGGGTGAGTTGTGGAACTCACTGAGAACCTTATCGCGCATTGCCTCCGGGAAAAACAACCTTTTCTAGAAGAGCATCCGGTTCTAACCATCCTCTGTCCATCCTTCCAGAGCATTGCCCTGGTCAACTTGGTCACACATCACTTCACAATCTAGGTCTCCCCACTGAGACTCCTCCACTTGATGAAACAGGGATGAGTGCACTGCCATCTGATATAGGCAGCCTCTGCTGCTATCCATCTTCGCATCCTGGTGTAAGGCGGCCAACTCCTCCATTTCCTTCCAGGCGTTCGTCGACTCTCGGACTGCATCCTTCTGCGTCCTCCTTCCCAAGGCATCGGCCACCAAATTTCCCTTGCCCTCAGTATAAGAGATCTTGAAGTCGTAATCCTAGAGGAACTCCACACATCTCCGCTGTTGCAAGTTTAAGTCCCACTGGTAGAAGATATAACTCAAGCTTTTGTGATCCGTGAAGACCAAAAAGCGTTCCCCGATGAGGTAGTGCCGCCATAACTTTAGTGCAAAAATGACCGCTGCAAGCTCCAGGTCGTGGGTAGCGTAATTATGCTCATGGGAACGTAGCTGCCTGGACCCATAAGAGATCACCCCTTGTCGCTGCATCAACACGCATCCTAGGCCCTATCCTGAAGCATCACAGAACACCTCATAAGCCGCCCCTTCTTCTGGTAATCTCAGCACTGGGGCACTGACCAACTTCTCCTTTATATAGCTGAAGGATGACTGGCACTGCTCACTCCATACAAAAGCCTGGTCCTTCTTGGTCAGAGTCGTCAAAGGGGCTGCTACTCGGGAGAAATTGGGTACGAATCTCCGGTAGTAACCCGCCAGCCCGAGGAAACTTCGGACTTCCGCCACATTCTTGGGTGCTTCCCAAGAAACAACCGCCTCATCCTTTGATGTGTCCACCGCTACCCCCTGCTCAGACACCACGTGCCCGAGTAAGTGCACTTCCTGTGTCCGGAACTTTCATTTTGACAACTTCCCATAGAGCTGGTGTTGTCGGAGGACCTCCAAAACTGTCCTCAAGTGCGCTGCATGGTCCTACTCTGATCTTGAGTAGACCAGGATGTCATCGATGAACACAACCACGAACCGATCTAGGTACTCCCGGAAGATGGAGTTCATAAGCCCAATGAACACAGCCGGGGAGTTCGTAACACCGAAGGGCATGACTACGAACTCGAAGTGTCCATACCTGCACCTGAACGCTGTCTTCGGGATGTCGCTCTCTTTCACCCTTAGCTGGTGGTACCCAGACCGCAGGTCGATCTTCGAGAACCATCCTTCCCCTTTCAGCTGGTCGAAAATATCATCTATCCTTGGAAGAGGGTAGCGATTGTTGATCTTCACCTGATTCAGCCTCATGTAGTCTATGCACAACCTAAGACCACCATCTGCCTTCTTTGCGAACAAGACCGGAGCACCCCACGATGATGCATTCGGATGAAAATAACCCCTCTTTATCAGATCGTCAATCTGTATCCGCAACTCCCATAGCTCCAAAGGTGCCATCCGGTAAGGAGCCATCAAGATTGGACGAGCACCGTCCTGCAGGTTTATCCTGAACTCGATATCAAGTCGAGGGGGTAGAGTCGTCACCTCCTCGGGAAAGATGTCCATAAACTCACGGATGATCTCTGGCACTTCCACTATTTCAGCATCTACTGATTCCACTGTCAGCTCGGTCAACAAGGAGAGGAGAGGTTCATCTCTCCTATTTCCCTTCGGACTGCTTCGCTCGCTGGTGAAGGTAACACGCCGGCTGTCCAAGTCTGAGAACACCACCCTTCTTCGAAAACAGTCGATGACGGCGCACACAGAAAATAGCCAGTCGATGCCTAGGATGACATCGTATGGCTGAATCTGTAGTAGAAGAAGATCCCTAACTGACTGATGTGGCCCTAACATCAGTCTACATCCCTGAAAAACGAACAAAAAGTCGGTCTGACCTCCGACTGGTGTGCTCAACACCAGGGGCACTGGGAGTCTCTCGGTATATAGACCCAAGGCACGAGCTAGAATGGGTGCAACAAAGGAGTCTGAAGCTCCGGTATCGAACAAAGCATAAGAAAGAGTGCTAAACAGACTGATCATACCTCGAACAACCTCTGGCCCTGCTGGAACTGCTGCATCTGCAGCGTGCAACTATCCATGCCCAGATCCCCTGCCCCTCGGTTGTCGACCACCTCCCCGACCATGCCCTGGTTGAGGTCCCTGTGGAGCGCCCTGAGGTCGGCCTCCTCCCCCTACGTCTGCCCTCGGAGGAGAGGGAGCTCGCTGTCCCTACTGCTGCTGCTGGAAGGGTCTGGCTGGAAGCTGCTACTGGGGTGGGTACTGGGGATGACTTCCACTACTGTACTACATCCGGTCGGGGCACTGACTCCGGAGATGCCCAGGGCTCCCACAGATGAATCACCGTGGTCCCGAGCCCGAGGGAAAAGGGCGAGGGCTGGGGGATTGAAACTGAAACTGCTGCGGCCTACTCCCTGCGGGTCGGAACCTCGAGGGTCCTGACGCTGGAGGCCTGGTGCTGACGGCCTTCCCCTTCGATGGTCCCAGCTGGATCCCCTCTCGCGACACTCCCCCTAGAGCATGCATCCTCTCCACCACTTCAGCCTTCTTCTGGACCTCCAAGTACGTCGGCAGGGTAAATGGGGTAACAACATACTGGAGGGAGGGTCGGAGTGCCTCCTCTAAACGTCTTGCTCGAGACTCCTCGCCGGGAAAGAGGTCCATAGAAAAACATAGGAGGTCCTTGAACTTGATCCCTAGCTCCCTCAAGGACATACTCCACTATTGTAGGGAGAGTAGTTCCTGCATCTTTTCTGCCTTCATCGTCGAGGAGAGGAATTCCGCCCAGAAATCCCTCTCGAAATCCACCCAAGCCACCTCAGACTCTCTCCTCTCCCCCAGGTAAAGCATCCACCACTGACGTGCCGCTCCCCACATCTGACTAACGGCCAGAGGAACCCAGTACTCGGTCGGGGCCCGAATCAGGCTGAAGGCTATAACTAGCTCTTCTAGCCAGCCTTCCATCTTCATATCGGAGGTTCTACCCTCATACTTCTCGAGGGCCTGTCGCTGGAAGGCTCGAAGAGTCTTCTGCCACTAGTCGTCCTCTTCCTCTCGATCAGCTCTCTGCCGATCGGCCAAAGTAGTCTCTGGGGCCTCAATCGCCTGTACCACACGTGGTCGCCTTCCAGGTGCCATAGCTTCAAGGTAAACAAGGAATGCCTAAGCCCAAGTAGTGCAAAATACCATTCTTAAAACTTCTTAAAATTTAATTTATTCTTAATTCCCAAGACATCCCAGAAACACAAGAACACAAGTCATTATGATGCATGTACCTTTCCTAGGGTCTCTACCCTGCAATCAGTGTGGCCTCACTTGGTCATTCGGTAGGTCCAGAGTCCTTGCATCGGATCACGGGGGGCCCTAAAATCACGTGTCCTAGCCGGTCTTACCTGGCCTAATTCAGGCGCCAAGGTCACCCAACACTGTTGCCTTACCATCCCATGCAATCCTCACTGTGCCTAACTCCAGACTCCATCCTATTTCTCAACCATCACCTCTGATACCATTCTGTCACGACCCGCCTTCACCAAAAGGAGGGAAGGGTCAGCAGATTTCTAGGCCCTTCCTTATTTAAGTTGAAGGAGAGATAATGACCCCCGAAACCTGCCTTCAATAGGTCCCGGAGTGGCGACTAGCACCAAGGGTATAGAAATTTCTCACAAATGGAAGGCATTACCCTTTTTACTTTATAGGATCGAGAGATAAGGAGAAGAAAAACCCAACAACACCAAGGTGGAAAGAAAAGTAAAGCCAAAATTAAATCATTTCCCACATGCATGTTTCAAAAGTAAAAGCCACAAAGTGAAAAAGGTGACTACAAGGTAAGTACCAAAGAGGAAAAGAAAAACAACAACTGCAACTGCTCCAAAGGTCCGAGCTAGTAAGGTCCTGCGTGATCCCCGAAGTCCTCCTGGAAACCTGAAAGCAGTTTTATATAAGTAGGGTGAGCATACAAGTACACTCAGTAGGGAAAACCAAAGACTCTCGTGCACAAGTGGGGGAACGTACTAAAGTCTCGTGAGAAAAAGAGTAAACCAAACACCTATCAAGGTAAAATATCCACCCCAGGCCTCACCAAGGCACAATCCCCAAATAATGCAAGTCAAGTAATATATGTATAATAAGATCACATCGATGTTTGGGTACCCCGCGCCACTTTCCCACTGGTTATTGAGACATCCTACGCATTAGACCAATCCCGCCATTCTCACCGTAGTCCCACTGCCACACCCGCCCGCACACACCTGGCCCACAACCACACGCTGTCCCACTACCGAAATCCCGCCCGCACACACCTGGGCCACCACTGCCACATTTAACCATGCCTGCAAACACCTAGGCCAGAACAACCACCACCACGCCCGAAAACACCCGGGCTAAAGGATCCACTGCCACGCCCGAAGACACCTGGGCCTCATCCCGAAGAAACTTGGGAAACCACCTGCCACATACACCTGGAAAACCACCACACTACCCCGCCCAAAGGTTCTTGGGCTAATAATGGACCTCAGGCCATCACAGCCTGCCTGAAGATACTTGGTCTATCCTGGAAAGGGAGCAGAAAAGGAGCTAATAACCAGCCACTATGAATAGTGTTGGGAAAAACACCCTCCCCCATGAATGGGGGTGTTCGGCACTAAGTGCTCAACTTGGGTGGGGCGCGAATAAGAAACACAAAGCTACAAGTATATATATGTAGGTAACAAGCACTCACCCAAGCTAGGTTTTTCTTTAGAGAACCTACAGATCACAACAACACTCAAGTCCGAGTCACGACTCACGCTAACAACCCATTTTTCCCCTTTCTCATTTCACATTCTGTAATAATGTTTATGTTTAAGCACTATTGGGAAACTAGTAGGCATAAGAATAAGTCCAGGAAAGTAAACAGTCAAACATCAACCAAAACGCCCACACCCGGTTCTCAACAACCGAGGATTCCACCCCAATTCATGATATAAACAAGTATCCACCCGGTCTTAAAACTCACAACCACCAAATCCATACCAACAGAAGATCCCATCCCCCGAATTCACACAACCACCGAGAGTATAAAAGAACAGGGTATCCCATCCCCTCCCACATTTCCAGCAATCAGCCCGAAAGGAAAACAACCAACTACCACCACTAACACAAGCATGGCCTTGCCGGTATTTTCAGATTTAAACGACTTAACACACTCCATGATTTCAAATTCCGTGTGTTCTAACCGGGAGTTATCATAGAAGGGTTGATCCTGGTGCTTTCAATATATTCAGCCGGATATATGTGTTTAACCAATTCACTTTTAACAGCAGGAGTTTACAACCACAAACAAGCCATTTAAAACATCAGCAGGGTTCATCAGTGCACAGACAACGACCACCAACGACCTCTATTTTTAGGAGGCATAAGCCAGAACAACTCAACAAGATGGTCATAGAAGAAACATCATCAAAAAATATAAGACAACATCAACAATCACAGCCCCCCTCTTTCTTTATAGAATTCGTTCATTATCTTCATTAAGTTCGGTCCAACCAGTTCTACAGAAACAAAAGTACGCCCTCCCCGCATGATACACAAAAGAGAGAGGCGAAGGAGAAATTCCCTACTTGTTGATAGATGATCGAAATTTAGGCCGGGCAAAGAACTTTATGGATAACGATGCGCCTGATGCACCAGAATCTGTTTGTGAAAATCCACGATCGAGGAAAGGAGAAACCACGACTAACCCTTAGTTTATAAGAGCCGAGGATGGTTGAAGTGAAAACGCGAAACCACGTAAGGCGTGGGGGTCGTAGGTTGACCACGCGGCTCCACTCGTCAAAAAAAGGGGGTCGGGTGGTTTACGCCGACTCATGAATTGATTAAGTATTTAATTATAACTCTTATGCACGTTACGAGTCTTTAAAACACGCTTAAACGAGTCAGAATAGGGTTTAAAACCCTATTTTCGCAAAGGAGCGCTACTGGAAACAACTTGACAAGGCCGCGTGACGCAGATCGGTCTCTCGGATCGATCTCACTGATCGGTCACGCCGATCGGTCGCGACGATTAGTCTCATCGATCGGTCTCGCGATCGGTCTCACCGATCGGTCTCGCCGATCGGTCCCTCGGATCGGTCTCATTGATCAGTCTTACCAATTGTTCATGCTGATCGGTCTCACCGATCGGTCTCGCCGATCGGTCTCACCGAGATGCCACTCCTTTAGGACCCGGATTTTGGCAAAGGGAAGGACCAAGAGAGTCTGGGTCATCAAAATCGAGTTAATGATCAAGTAACCTTTTTCGAGGTGATTACCCCTAGGTGTATTTATTCTAAAACTATATCACCTTTATAGAATCCACACATGAATATTTTTTTAGGAAATTTACCCACTCATGACTTTAACAATATTTCAAGACACCATCATATATGTAGAATCTTCTCAAGATTTTTCACTAAGGTTCTATAACCCCAACACCAATGGTAGTTAAACCAATCTATAATAATAACTAAACATTGATCTAATACCAAATAAATTAACCTAATCTAATCATACATAAATAATAAATTAATACCATGGTTTAATTAATAGACCTCGTAAATAGCCTAAAAAACCCAAGGACTAAAAGGTTTAGTGTCTTAGAGACTAAAAAAATAAAAATAACTATTTTATATGTTATTAAAATTTACCAATAAAATAAATCCCATCTTATACATTCTATGAGTCATAATCATCTTCAAATACCATGTAAGGGAAAGAAATAAGGGGTGATCTCAAATGCTCACTATGAGATAACATATCAAAGACCATAATTGTGAAATCATATACATGTGTGAAAACACGAATAAGGAAAAATATCTGATTTAAATGAATATAAATCAATAAGTGTTAACCATAAGGATGAAATATACACATATCATCTTAAATGATAACACTTGAACAATGAAAAGATAAAATAAAATTTGAAATGAAAAATATGATCTAGGGGAAATAGGAAAGAAAGTGGCATAATAATAAACATAGGATTTCTTATCTTTGTGAATTTGGATACTTGAAAAACTATTCAAAAGTAAAATTTCAAGTAGTGATAAATTCCATCAAAATCACCATTTATAAACCTATCTACTTACTAACCTATTCACATGTAAAATTGTGAGCAGTGCTAATCGCCATCACACTCACCCTTTGTGACCTAGCTACTTAGTAATATATTTACATAAAATTTCACTCCTATGAGATATAAGATTTTACCCAATTAAATAGAGGTAGATACTGGACTCACCCATCTCATAATCCATACATTTATGTTCCACTTAAAAAATAATAATCACGTCATAAAATAACCCATAGAAAGAAATGTGGGTTTCATGATATTACCAATTATTATTTCATAAAATGACTTCAACAATAAAATAAAATAATACCAAAACTTATTCACCCAAATAAAACACATTATAATAGGACATAGAAAGTTAATAATGAAATATAACTCTATTGGAGGAAAATATTTTAGAGACCTAAAAGAGATTGGAAGCAAAAACTTTTTTTAAAGAATTTCCATAAAACCCTTATAAATTGTTTTTGGAATGAATTTTAAAATAATTTACAATATTTTTTCGATAAATTTTCAAATATAATTTTAAAAAATATTTATGTAAATAAATAATTTTCAAATAATAATTTTATTTTATGATAAAATGTGGTTTAGAAGATAAAATATCATATCTTGAAAATAAAATCCATTTTTATCAAAAAATATACTTTTAATGAAACTAAATCATTTAAAGAGTTGATAACAAAATCCTTTTAAAAATAGGAAATTATGAGTATGAGGGTAAAAATATATAAAACATAATATCTTTAAAAATAGTATGGAAAAATTATTGGGAAGGAAAAATATGGACATCAAAAATAAAGTTTGATTAAGAAATACAGAAATTATTCTTTACAATATTAAATTTTAAATGAAATCATCATGGAAGAAGAAATGGATACAACAAAAAATTCCTCAGATAAATAAATTTTGTAACATAATATCATCACAGAGATGATTATAACTGGATTTAATGATAATGTTCAATGAATAAGAGTATAACTCAATGAAAGTTAACTGAGTTATCAAACCATTTCAACTTTAGTAATATTTGAATAAAAATTAATTGTAATATTGAAAATAATATGGATCTATAAATATCATGAATTAAATCATGGGTTATTAGAAAATAAACTCTTTGGAATTATATAAACCATACAGATAATAAATTTGTGCATAACATTATAACAAGTCTTAATAAAGAGAAATTAAGATAAAAACCTTTACGTAAAATCTTTGTTAACTTAGACATTATCTTATATCCCCTTTAAAAAAATAAATATATTAGTTATAGATTTAATAACCTTTTAATATCCATACAATTTTTTAAACATAATTTATATGGATCCCCTTTAATGATATTAAAGTTAAGTATTCACAATAAGAAGATAGAAAATCAAGGAATGGTTTTGGCAGCATGACCACTATAGAAAAGGGATTATGAAATAGATTAATGAGAGAGAAATATAGACTATCTTTAATAGGGAATAATTATGATAGTAAAGGATTTATTATTAAATATTTTAAGTATAATCACATGTAAATAAAATGGTTTATAACAAATTAAGTGACTGAATTAAGAAGAAGAGGGAGGGAATCAAGGAATGATTTCGACAACATAACAGTTATATAAAGAGTTTTACAGATTGGGTTAATAATGGGGAAGGAGAGACAATCATTATTAGTGAATAATTAGATATTATAGGTTTTATTGTGAACATATGAAATCATAATCAATTTAAACTGAAAGGGATTATCACAAAGAAGTACTTAAATAAAAAAGATGAGGAGGAGAACCCATACCTTTCTATGTAGCTTCAAAAAGCTTGGGAGGACTCCATAGAACCTTAGAAATTCCTTAAAAGGGATTTATAGATATATAGAGAGATATATATAGAGATAATAACTTCATGATAAAGGCCTTTGGGGTGTATAAAAATTAGATAATGGGTGGGAGTGAGCTCCTTTTATAATTGAAAAGGAGGTCCATTTTCATGGAAAACTAGAGTTTGGTAAGGGGTAAGAATAAAATCACATGAGTGTTAGGTGGGTTTGGAAAACTGGTTAATTAGGTGGAAAAATAGTAGTTTAGTAATTTTGGTATGAATTTTATACCTAACAAGTATTTCTATAAGGTGTAAATGACCTTTTAATTATTAATAATTCAAGATACTTAATTTACACTTTCTTAACCTTATTGATATTAATTAAAAATTAATCATGGTAATTATTTTATCCCTAAAAATATAACATGAACCTTATTATAAAATTTAAGAAATAGGAATCATAATTTGGGATCTATTTAACCTAATTCAATTTCTAAATAGTAGAAAATTAACTTTTAAATCAAAACATATAATGTGTTGTAAAGAAGTTTTTATAGACTAATGTCATTTTAACCATTAAAAGTTCTTAATATTATTTAACATTGATTTAAAATCAAATTAGTGTTGATATATATATATAAATCATATTATAGTCTTAATTTTAATTATATTCATTTAGTTTTTAAAAACAATATTTTGGAAAGTATTATTCTTTAAAAAATAATCATTTTACCATGGTGACTAGTTTTTTACCGAGTGTAACTTAATTTTTATTTATAAATATAATTGCATATTATTATATAATTTGGACCCAATTATTATAAAGTTTAAATTCATTTCATTTGACTCAATTTATAAAAGTGACAATTTTTTTAAAAAATACTAATGTTTAATGTATTAAAAATATTTTTTGATAAAACATTACATATCTTATAAAATATCAAATATAGGTTTGTAATTAAAAAAATATTTTTAAAATATATAATGTCACTTATAATAAATTTATTTTATCAATAAAAATGTTTCATAAGTTTTAAGTTATTCTTATATCATAAGTGATTCTATAAATGGGACAATATTTTCAAAGACTATTTTTTGCACTATTCACCTAAAAATCAATTATTTTAGAAAAATAAAAAAAAATCCATATTAAACTAATAGCATAATTATAAATATAAAAATTATGTTTAGTTTTGTCAAATTAAATTTATATAATTTAGTAATTGGGATTTTAAATAAAAACTATGAGATGTAATGGAAACCTATTTTTTTAGGAAAATAACTTTTTAAAAATTAACCATTCTCATTCATATTTCCAATAAATTTATAATTAAATTATTATTAAAAAATTATTCATATAAAATATATTTTATTATCATTAATCATATTTTTCTTAAAATATAAATGCATATGTCATAAAAAATAAATATTTAGAAAAAATACATCTCTAAGAATAAAATGATCATATAAATTGTTTTAGTTTTATCAGTTCAATTTCATAGGTATTAAAAGTAATAATTTCATTAATTTATATAAATATTTTATAAATTTTATACCCCTATTTTTTCCTATATAATTTATTTTTTAAATTTCCTTACATAACATTTATATTTTTACTTAAATATATTGCTGTTTCATTTAAGTTCAATATTGTGTTTGCAACAAGCTTCAAAAAACATTGAATTATTTAAAGGTAATAATATATTAAAATATCATGTTTTTTATATAACTAATGAATAGATATTAAATTTAGAATATATTTATTATTCTATAAAAGTAAAATATTATCTACATTATTTCGTTTCCATCGATATGAAAAATTATACCATCGCTCATGTGAATGTACGGACTACCGTCTCCATGAAACTACATGGTTCATTTTTATTTAAAGTATTGATTTTTTAGTTTTAAAAGAATATATAATGTATAAATATAATAATTATAACATTCTTAAGATTTTATAGTTAATGGAACCATAACCACTTTGACCACGGTCAACACACCGATGTTATTTTGAGGTAATAAACCAAACGTCCTCAAAACATCATATGTGAACTTAACCATTTTAGTAACTAAATAAAACATGGTAAAAAATAAAAAAACAGATTAATGATAATTTAAATAAAATTAAAAAATTTATTAATCAAGTATAAAATTAATAGAATTTAATTTTTTCAGAGTTAGAGAATGTAAAAATCTAGACTAAGGGATTTCTCATCTCAATTTCCTTTCTTTGAGACTTAATCCATTTTAACCACATAATATATTTTATGTGGTGTATATAATTCCATATAGATATATTTTATCATTACTTTACTAACATAAATTAGTTTAAAAATACTTTTCAAGTTTCATCCTTCAAAGTTTCTTGATTTAAAAGTTATATAAGTCGTAAGGGGGTTTTCTTTAAAAAAATTATTTTATAGTATTCCTTTCGAATATTTCTCCTCTATTCTTATGTTCTATTAAATTTTTCAATAATGTTATTATATATAATTTAAATGATGTTAAATTTAGTTTTCAACTACTTTGGATTTTTTAAAAAAAGTTTTAAAAGGTAATATTTTCAACATTTTACGTATGGGTTAATTTAGACTTTTTTTACCAAAGAAAAAAATATTTTTTTAATATATAAAGCTTGAGAATAATTTCCCACCATCATATCCGTTCTTAATTATAAAGAAAAATCTTCATATTTTTATAGTTTTAAAAATTAAATTAAATTCTGAGTATTTTTAGGTAATTTTTCAATTTAAATCATTCCCAAAAGAAAGGTATATATCTACCAATTTTTACATGAAAATAGACCATGTTTTGATTATAGGTTCAAATGATTTTTTCAAGGGTTTTATAATGAAAAGGTGCAAGATTACAAAATTTTTCTTCATGATCCATTACTTTACCATTATATATTATGACATATGATCTCGATATATCTCATGATGATGGGTGAGCCTAATATATATCTCTATTACATTGGGTAATGAATAGTCTTAAAAGGTGAAAAATGAGGGAGATAACTAGTAGGTTACTCTTATGGAATCAACTAGTATTCAGTTATTCTAAAATTTGATAAACATGAGTGAACATGGTTTGTAAATATGATGCCCAAAGATACCAATTATAATCTTTCTAAACTTTTTTATGGAAATATTTTGATTTCGTAAGGTAAGGAAGGTTTATTAAATTTTAAAGGTTAAAGGTTTTAATTTCAAAGAAATGTTTTCATGAGTTTACATATGTCTTAGGATTCCTTCAAGATTTTTCCTTTGATTTCTATTGGGTTTCAAAGCTTTTCTTTGAGTAGATATTGATTTTTAAATATGTAAAATTTTTATTTTTGTGTTCAAAGTTTTATTGTTAAAATGGTAATGGTTTTTGAGGTTTTTAATATTTTTTACTAGATCAATGGGATTCCTTTATTTTTATATCACTTACTAAGATTTTTTTTCTCATACCATGTTTTCAAAAAACATCATCAGGCCCAAAGATGAGTAGGAAATATCATGAAGTAAATCTATGAATAAAAGATATTTTTATTGAAATAAACAAGTGTGTCATGAATGAAATAGGAGTGTAAATTTAATGATCCCATTTTTGTGGAAAAACTAGACATTGTGTTCTAGTCTTTCCAATGTAATGTAATACTGTTACCTAACTCTCTAATAAAATAAAAATAAAATATCATGGGAATGAAATAAAGTTAAAACATTTTCATAAATCATGTAATTATGGTTTTATTATGATATGGGGTGTTATATACACGGTTCAACTAGAATACCTACTCCTTTTCATGTTGGTTATTCTAATCAACATAGATTCTCCCCTATATTCAATAGTCTCTTACAAATAAGGAGAGTCTAATCCATTAAACACAGAGACCATTATGTTTTATCCACGTCTAGATTCCACTAAAAGATACAACATTATTCAACAAGAATATCCAACACGGCATGAACTACTTCTTCTTTAGGTGATACTCCACCAAAAATAGATGGATCAATAGTTTTGCACATGCATAATTCATAAAGATCATAAACATCTTGAACATATATACTGGTCTTAAAACCCACAATAGATTTTATTTGAGCTATTTCATCTTATTAACCTTTAAAATCAGGGGTGAAACTTGTATACTTATTTTGAAAAACCACCCAACTTCATACTCTTCTCTCTCTTTGATACTGTGATATATCAGAATTTCAAAATTCTCAAAATATTCTTAAGGACCGAACACCATTTATTTCCTTTCTTACAATAATATATAAATAACCTATATATTAATTTTTTTCTCATTATTTAAAACTATAATAAAAGTATATATAAATATTTTAATTTAAATCCCATAATATTTGGATTAGGTTTTCCATGATTTATTCTTTATAACTGCAAGTTTTTATTTTTACTTTAATTGAAGGCTATGAATAAAGAATTATTTACTCATTTAATCTAATCTTAAATAACCAAAAGGCTCTATAAATTAATATTTTATTCTTATGTTTTGGAAATAATCATGGTCTTATACTACCTAAAACATCACATGAATTATTATCATGTGGTTTATTCTTTATTTTCACGATTTACATGTATACACATGAAAATGTACGCATGTATCAATCTCTAAAAATATCAAATTACTACAATGTGTTTCTCATGAATATAAAAATAATTGCAACATCACATTTGATTTATTTCTCACATAGTTTTTAAATAACCATGGTCTCATCTCCTCCTTTAAATCTTTCTTTTGTTTTGGCACGTAGTTATTTGGTTATCAAATATACAAAACTAATTTATCTTCATTTAAATACCCAAATAATTTGGGTTCTCTTCCTTCATGTGACATCATCATATCATGAATGGCAGTGCATGCATCTCATAGAGTTAATATCTCAATATAAAGTATTGAGGTCGCGAACGGTATTTATTTTTCTTCTTTATTCACTTTACATGATTGCAATGTGAAGTTGTAGGTATGTAACATTTCAATCTATATGAACTCAAGATGGATAAAACTCATATTGATTTTTTAGACATGATTTTTCTGCCTTCATCTCATAAAATATATTTATGTTTCTTTTCATAAAATCTCATCCACACAAAATACACTTCTTCATGGAAGATCATATACATGGATGATTTCTTCCCTCCTCATAGAATAAGAAGTATTCATGTGGAATAAAGACACTAATTGAATGTGTGTTCACTTCTTCATGGATGTAATAACTCAATATCACATAAGATTTATATTGTTCAACACATGTAAGGTTTGTTATCTTCTTCATAGAAGATCCATGATCATAAAATCACTTCATCGTCACTCATGGTCAATCCAAAAATACAATAAACACACATCATAAGAATTTCATAATAGTACCACAATCATCAGATATAATACTAATTAGTCCTATACTTATCCAAATAAGTTCTTTCGTCTAGAAGCCTCATAAACCATTACCATTAATCATAGAATCACCTGAAATATCTTATGGATTTACATATATGATTTATCAAGCATTACATACAATTACTTTTCAAGAATCCATAAACATCCTCAAAGAATCACCAACATATTCAATAAAAACATATTAAGACATAGAAAATAAATACAATACTTACCTAAGAACTTCAATCTCCCCATTTTAATTTGTTGGAAATATCATAAGTCCTCAATAATCAATACCATAATTTATGTTCAAATAGATTCTTTCTTCTCCCCATTATTGATAATAAATTCAACAGTTAAGGTAATTCCTTACCCATATTCAATTTTTCCTTTCAAGGATCTCAAAATCTTTTGATTTTTTTGTGAGAAGAATGATAACACATGTTTCTCTTAGTAAAGAGCCTTTAGTTGTCCCACTCTCAATCTAATTAGAATATACTAGCATAGAAAATAAGAGATATAATTTTTTTTATATTGTCCTTACACTACCATACATGTGATTTCATGCAAAGAACTTTTTTATTTATCAAATATGGGTTTTATAAAAAACGTTTATCAAGAAAATTTTAATATTTCACACTTTAATAAACACATCAGATTGTTTAAATGAAAAACATGTAACTCCCCCATTTTCTAATTCATTTATTGATTAATACTCACCCATAATAATTAAATTGAACATAAATATAACAAGGGTTTGTAATAGTGTTTTTTGTACCTCATTAACCAATTTTCAAACTATCTAAAAAATCTAGATTCTCTAAAAATAATAATTTTGCAGCTTCATCCAATGTAATATTCCCATTAAGGGAGGATTCCTCTCCCTCTTTATAATGGTATATTTCTAACATTGGAAATCCATGAAAAATGCATCTTATTTGTTTTTTAGAGGTAAAAACACTTTAATTATCCCATTATATGTATAATGTATACAAAACTCATTCATATACCTAAATTGTTTTCCTATTATTTCACAAATGAATAAAAATTTTAGGGAATAAAAAGGAACCTCTTTGTTTATTAGAAGTGACACAAAGGTGAGAGTTTCCACTCAACCTACCCCATTTTTTCTTCTATTATCAATATAGGAATGTTTATTTAGACTCTTATTTCTATTTTTAATCTCATATGTTTGATTATATTCTTTACTATTGCAATCTTCTTCTTTAGGAAGAATAGTCTTTTCCACCTCATCTTTTGAATCTTCAAGTTTCCACTTATAGATGATTTCTCATCAACTTTCACTACATATTCTAAATCCACCTACTTTCCATTAGCCTAAAAAACCCCCATCTTCTTGTTTATCTCTAACTAATCTGGATTAATTACCAAGAAATTTTTCTTAATAGTTTTATTGGGTGTCTCATTTTTTTCTTGACATCGTCATCATTTCATAACTTTTATTTAATTTCCTTTATCTTATGATAATTAAACCCTCTTTCACCATATGGAACCTCTACTTGTAGTCTAGTCATGAATACATCATCTTGGTGACCTTCCAATCCCCATATACCACATACCTCCCCTAAAATTTTTTAACATGTTTTTAGTGGATAACTTTTCTATAGATCTAGTCACAAATTACATTATTTGATATTTTATCCTCTATTTCCTCTAAGACCTACGGGTCATGTAATTGTCTCTAAGACTTCGGGACTTGTAAGGGTTACATATACCCCTTAAAAGTTAGATTGTCAAAAATTTAATAAAAAATAAAGGCCTTCGAGCCATTCAGTCATTCCTCATAGATTTCTTGGTCCAATCCTCCTTGGTTTCATTTTTGACACTTACACTATTACAAATAATACATATCTGATAAATATGATTAGATGAAAATTTAACTTGTTCTCTTGTGATTTTCTTCTCATTAGTTTGAGAATATTCTCCTTTGATCTCTAATAAATTGTTGAAATCTTCTTTGGATTTTTAACTCATGTTGGATTTTGAGATAAATGACCTGTTTCTAAAAAATATACTCCTCTTTTATAGTAAAATTTTATTCAGGGATGACGACCACATCTTCCTACGAGTCTCACCTCGATGAGGACTATGAAGATTTGGCCGAGGCAGTAAGTTATCTCCACGTTTCATCAGGCCGTTCTAGGTCCATGGCAGAGTAGGCGAGGTGGCTTACCGCCTGGGCCTTTCACCTCGGTTGCATCGGGTGCATGACGTCATACATGTATCTCAGCTGAGTAGATACGTGAACGACCCATCCCACATCATCGACCACAGGGAGCTGGACATCGATGACGGGGAGACTTTCGCGGAGGTCCCAGTAGAGATTGAGGATCGAAAGGAGTGGGTCCTGTGTGGACGGTCGATTCCTTTAGTGCGCGTTCGCTGGCAGCACTGGAACCTCCAGGAGAGCACATGGGAGCGGGAGGCTCAGATGCGTGCTTAGTACCACTTTTTGTTTCCCTAGTGTGAGTTGTAGCTTTACAGGGAAGTAAAGACCCGAGGTGGGGGTAATGTAAAGACCCAGAAATTTCAATGATTTTTTTCTTCTTAAATTCTTTGGAATTTTATGAGTCTGCAGTTTCTGACAGTATCTGATTCCGAGGCCCGGTGTGCCTAGAATCAATTTCTGAAGTTTTGTTAAGCTTAAATTAACACGCATAAGCAGTTTTCCTAAAAAAGTGGAATAAATATTAAATGGTTACTCGGATCAGAAATCTGAGGGCACTGTTGCACTCAGGATGGCAGGTTTACCCTAGGTGTGACTTAAGTTTAGTTGGTGCGGGCCTCCTATGAAAAATCCCAAAAATGGCATAACCGTAAATAAAATAATAAAATAAATTATTTTATTTTTCAAATGCTTATAACTCACAAAAGGTAGCTCAGATTAAAAATCTGAGACCACCGCTGAACTCAAGAGGGAATTCTTTGTTTAAGAAGATACTAACTTTGGCTGGCGCGGGCCAGCAGAAAAAGTTAGTTTTTGGCCGAAAATAAAATAATTAAGTGACAATTATTTTATTTTAAAATTCATAACTTCTAAACGGTGAGTCGGATTAAAAATCCAAGCATACCTTTGGGTTAGTTGGGGTATGTTTCACCTAAGTAGAGCCTAACATTGACCAGCATGAGTCGAGGGTGACTGATAATAATTTTCCGAACTTTTTTTGGGGTACGTTCCGTAAACGTACGTTCGGGATTTTATATCTTTTGGACCGGGGGTCGGAATTGAAATCAGAGGGAACCATTGAACTCGCAACGTTGGTAATTTCTTATTGATACCTTCACTATAGTTGCGTTCTGACAAGTTTGGAAGTTAGTTTTTGGCTTTTTATTAAGGAAAATAATAATAAAATAAAGTACAACAATTTATTTTATTTTTGAGCTGCCATGTGTTGTAAGTTGGAACCTCCCTTTAGGGGTTGGTGGTGGGACCGCCACAACCTAACCTCCCATGGTAGGATGATTGGGGTGGGGACCACCCGAGCAACATAACCTCCCACGAGAGGTTATGACGTGGGCTCCACATGGGGCTTAACCCCCCCATTTAATGGGGAGGGAGAGGAAACCTCACAACCCTCTCAATTAATGCTGTGTGTCAACATAAAATTAATTATTGTCAATTGATTTTATGTGTCAATATGAAATTAAATGTTGTGTGTCAACATAAAATTAAAACTATAAATTAATTTTACGTGTCAACATAAAATTAATTGCTATCAATTAATTTTATGCGCCAACACTTTTTAATTCACTTGACCCCCTTTCTTTTTTTAATTTAAGTAACCGCATCATTGGAATTTAGGAAGGTTACTAATAAATGAACCATCATTAATTCCACAATGTTTACACACCTCTCCCCCTCTCCTATATATAGGGAGCTTGGGAGGAGGATTTGGGATGGCTTCACCAAGCGACGAAGCACTGGTAAAGTGACGCGACACCCAACACTTGGAGGATTACGCTTCCTCCAACGAAGAACGCAAAGACGCCGATGATGAAAAATTCTTCCTCAGCTTCTTCCTCGGAACCCCCTTCCGACGTGGAATATCTTCGACGACCCTTCTTCCTTCCTCTTCTCCATCAACGGACCGACGCACGAGCTTGGAAGTGGAATTTTACGACAAACGACGACAACATCATCTTCCCCCGTGATGAACCAATGCCCGTTGATTAAAAAGGTAGGGGTGTGTTTTAAGTTGTTTAATGCTTAATCTTCTCTCGTTAAATCAACTTCATGAGCCGCTTGCTATCATTCTAATGTGGAGGGTTCAATCTAAATAAACACGGCCCGAACCCTCCACAACCATTACAGTTTTGGAACCTTGGATCAATGACAAAGTAGTAGCGGCATGGAAATGTGGCGATGGAAAAAAAGACAGCGAATAGAGGTCGCGCTACCCGCGGCCTCCACGAACTGCGCCGCCAGCCGAGCGGCACCTGACCAGCCTACCTGCACGCTGCCCGACGTGCGCACCAGCCAAAACCGTAGCCATCCCGGCCACCGACACCTTGCCTGCACTCCCCATGCGCTGTCGGCGCACCCCGTGCCTGCTCGACACCCCCCGGTGCCTAGGCCGCCTGGCCGGCGCCCCCTGGCGCCCAGGAAACCTGGACGGAGGCCCCCCGGTGCCCAGGCTGCCTGGACGGAACCCCCCCCCCCCCCGACGCCTAGGATGCCTGCCCTGCACCCCCCGGTGCCTAGGCCGCCTGCCCGGCACCTCGGCCAACTGCCCAGCGCGCCCCGCGCCCTTCTCGGCACTCCCGCGGCCTGCCCACGCCCCACGCCGCCCGAAATTGGCCTCTCAGCCTGAGCTGCGCCCCTAGAGGCGCCGACCGAACTTGCCACTGACTTTTGGGCCGAGACACCCACGTGGCGACTTCGGCCCAAATTGTCCACGCAGTCCGCTGGGCCGGGCCCAGCGGACTGGGCCAAACTTACTGGGATGACCCGCCCAATGGTCCGAGTCAGACCCAACAAGTATGAATGGGTCGACCCAGACCGGGTCGACCCAGACTGGGTTGGGCTGAGTCGTTCTGACCGGGTCGGACCGGACCCGGGCCCACTAATGACCCATTGCTTACTTTGCCCATATCTTTGGCCCCGGACGTCCGTTTGACGAACCGTCAGCGGCGCTGGTAATCTCTTTGAGAAACGATTCCTTTGAAAACACACCATGGGAGTTCAGGGTATAGTTGAGATATGGTCAGGTTGGTTCGTACACAAAACCAACCGGGCCCTCGGGACTAAAAGGCTAATAACTCACAGATCAGGCATCCGATTGACCCGCCGTCTGTTGCATTGATCCCCTATGACGTGGAAGAAATTCGAGATACTTCTTCGTGGGAATTAGTGACACTTGGAGTATCAGCTTGTAGCTCATGGAGTGGACCCTTCCAGAGATGAGTGAGCAGACTACGGAGACCTAGCAGCTGGCTGAAACCTAATGACCACTTGTCCGATTCTTTTCAGAGTGACTTGACTAGCCTAGTGGGGAGCGCTACTATTTGAGGCGATAGAACCATGGCGGAGGAGTGCTACTATGTGAGCTGGAAGACCCGCGGTACTCGACAGGAGGAGAAAATCTGTAGGCTATTAGGGGGAGCGCTATTGTGTGAGGCGACAGACCCATGGCGGGGAGCGCTACTGTGTGAGGCAGCAGACTCACAGTACTTTCCTGGAGGAGTACCTCAGCAGTCTACGGTTAGTGAGTAGCACCTAGGAGTCGCGACAGATGCACTGTATTGGACATAAGAGGAGTTCTCTAGCAGCAGTGGTTTCGATAATTAAAATCCTGGTTTGAGCTGAGTCAATGACCTTTGTGTTTTCCTCATGATTGGGATGGGTTACTTGATAACTTAGGTATATGTATGGGCATATACCTAAGTAATGGTTTTCCATTGATTTCATACTTTTTGGTTTATCCTTGTTGGATTTTGTGAGACCTTGAGGGTCTCGGGGTCTCTACTGAGTATTGTTATACTCACCCATGCACGGGCTATGCCCGCACCTTGTTGTGTTGGATGCAGACGACAGACAGCGCTGACCGAGGTGGAGTGTGCGAGGACTGGACGGTGCCCAGAGGTGGACCTCACGACGAGACGGTACCCAGAGGAGACAGATGGATGTGGAGCACAGAGGAGGCTATCTGTACTTACCCTTTTGGTAGGATCCATGGTGGATGACCCAGGAGCTACTAGACACCTTCCAGTTGTTTGTCTTTTAGTTGTACCTATTTGTCTTTTCCTTGTACTTTACTGTTGGTCTTGTATTTCCGACCCCTTTTACATTCCAGCACATATTTTGTTATACAGTTTTTACTTAGTGTTTTCTTACGCTTGTACTCTGGTTGTGTGTGTTTATGTTTTATAAAGACAATGCCTTCCCAGGTTTTGGGAATTACGCCTTTCGTGCTAGTCGCCAGCTCCTGGCCTATGGAAGGCGGGCTTGGGGTAGTCACGATACGGGCCCCGGGAGACGGGTCGTGACAATAATGCCATAATAAAACATAATCATGGGTATTATACTAGTCAAATAACCACATTAACCACCAATAATAGTTTCATAACGTGGGAATGTATAATGCAGGTCATCATAACCATATCTTCAAGGCCTCATGCCAAGACAATAAATATCCATTTTATCAATGCATCATGCAAAGACCATAGTTTGTCTAATGAGACCTACCAATGCACCGAGGGCTATAGAGGGCCCCTCATGAAACTTAATAAGTTCAACTCATTCCTTATATGAATGGGGATAAACCTTAACAACATATAAAATCATATTGAAACTAATATATGAAATGTAAATAACTTTCCTCGAACATTAAAAATAACACTAACCATTCAGAGTAAATTGGTGAATGGTTTTAAGATAGCACATCCACTATCAAACTAATAATAGATGATATCATAAATTATTAATCAAAATAATATATAAGAATATACAAGTGTGTTGAAACTAACTAAGATACTCTAATAAAATCATCGAGTAATTCTTGTGATAAATACTCTTTTACTTTAAAAAGAAGTGTTTTTTTGGAAAAGTCTTTGTAGAAAACCATAAGTGAAGTGAGATAGTATTTTTATAATAAAATGAATTATTTTATAAAGATAATGGTTTCTAAAAACATATTATAGAGTGTCCTTGAAAATAGGTAAGAATTTGTGAAATTCCCTTGAACTGGGCTTGTATTTCGAGATGAATTTTTGAAAGATCCTTTTAAAACATATAAATACCCATTAATAAAATTAGGATTCTGGTTTTTATACATATATAGAAAATTATAAAAGAATATATGAGGATTAAATATCAATAAATAATAATTAAATTTAGGTAAGTAGAGAATAAGAGTAACCCGAATGAAAATGGAGGTTTGGGTAGAAAACCCTTACCTTAAGTCTGAAGGTGTTCCTCACTTGATCTTAATGACCTGAATAATAAAATTTAGGTTCATAAATTAATGATAAAACAAACTAATCTAAATTTAATTTATTTATTATAACTTTATCATGTTCATTCATGGCATTTTGATGGGTTAATTGATTTAATTTCACAGTTTGGGAGCATTTTCTTGGTTTTCATGATCGGTTTACTTATATTCATGTAAGGAAAAACATGTAGGGGGAGAATGGTTGTCCAGAATATAATTTGTATGTTATTATTGAACAAAAATAAGCTCATATGGTTATAAATTCATTCAGTTATTGGTAGTGAAGATTAATCATTATATTAAACTTTAATGATAAATGTTTGGGTTAATTGGCGGTTCTTGATCACAAAAAACTCATTTTGATTTATAAATTAATATCATGTGTACAAAAGGATTAAAGAACCTAAAATAAGTTATAATACATATATTATAGTATGGTTCAACCATCAAAATGGGTTTAGGACTAGAATTTAAGATGTTAAAAGAAATTGAAAACCCGTCGTCCTTGAACGTGATAAATTAACACTTCTCAGATGGTGTTTTCATTTCTAGTATAAAAGAAGGGGAAATGAGAGATGATGAGAAATTATTACTTTATCATAATAATATTCTAGTAAATGTATGTTACTTGAGTGATCACAACATTTTATGAGGCGATGAAAAGATATAAAAGAAAAAAAAGGAACTTGAAAAGAAAGTAAAAGAATTGAAAAGAAGAATTTACCTCTAGAATTAATCTTCCTTGAGAGCCTCTTTAGGGGAGAGGTTTTTTCCTTTTTATGAGACCAAGGGCTGATAGAAATGGGGGATGATCTTGGTAGGATATTTTAGTCTAATTTATAAAAGGAACAATTCTTTACAGGAGTGAAGAAAAGAGGGAGTGACGAGGGGGGGGGGGGGTTATAATGGAGGAGAGGAGGGTTTTCCCATTATTTTACTCATTATTTTATTATTTCTCCAAAGACAACCAATAGTATTGATTATTATGACCAAGAGTAGTAATATTTTCATGTGAGTTTGACCCAATGGTCATTTACATCATCCATGACTCAATAATGATGCATAAAATCACTGATTTAGTATATTTTGTAAATTATCAAATTTCACTATTCACAAAAAATTCAAGTATTTTAGAAAAATCCCAAAAATTCACCCAAACAATTTTTCAACATGTAGAATTCAAATATGAACTCCATTTTTTGAAAATATTTTTCTAATTATTAATAATTTAATTTTTAAATAAAATGATAATTTATTCAAAAAATAACAATTTTAAAACTATAATTCAATTTATAACACCTTGAAAAATTAATCAAGATCTCATTATATTATGACCTTAAAAAAATAAAATGATAACTGATTTACTATTCATAATGGTAATATTACAATTCATAAGGGTATGTTACTATTCACCCAAAATTAATTTTATCTTATGAGACTCTAAATATCTTACTGAACGCAACTGTGTATGTCAGTTTTTCGAAATTCAAATCACAGAGGTGGAAAAATTATGTTTACTACCTAGGTTATAAAAAAGTGATGTTTTTTAGAGACTTAGTGTTTAATTAATTCAATATTAAATTTATTTTCAAAATCATGGGGTGTTACACATAAGCAATTCATACTCACTCATAATCGATCCTCAAATACAATAAGAACATTTCATAATCATTTATAAATAATTCAATAATCATCATGTAAAAAGATACTTTGTATTAAACATCTCCAAATAATATCTTCAAGAAAGTATCCCCAAAAAAAATTCTATTAATCTTGGTAAGACCTCAAACATATTATAGACTTATATGGATTATTTATCAAACATGACATCCAATTCCTTTTCAAGAATCCATAACATTTCTCTAAGAATCCCCATCACATTTACTAAACACATATTGAACCATTGAAAAAAATCTAATACTTTTCAGGGAACTCTAAAACCCCATTTTAAACATTCTATTTATAACCCAATAATGTCTATGATCAAGAAAAAATCACTAGTTATATCAATCATTATGTTCAATACACAAAGTAGTAACATGATATATTTATCACTTTCAATTAAAAATGATAACACTAAATCAATAGTTATGATCATATAAATAAATCTATCAACATGTGTAACACATGGGAATGTTTATATGACATGAAAGAAATTCCAAAAACATACGTATATTGTTTAATGTATGTCAACATAATTAAAAAAAATACCAAATAAGTAAAATATTCATCAATTTTTCATAAAATATACTAACTACTTTCCTATAAAACATAACGCTTCCTTTTAATAAAATATCATTTTTGAAACAAACAATATATAATATTTATCTTATTCAAATGAAAGATTGAAATACATACACTAATCAAGGGTTGAACATGATTATTAAAACTAGATCAATTTATGAAAAATAATCATGTGGAAATACTTGAAAAACCATTTACTAGAGACTAAATTGAAGAGTAAACCATTTTTTTCACTTAACTTGACCCAACCATTATCACACCACCAATCTGGCTCTTAGACCTCGTTTAAGTGTTGTTTGTTGACTTAAAAATTCATTTAGGTAACATTAAAAATATGGTTAATATATTCCATTATAAGTAGAATAATTATGTGTTCTTAAATATTATTCTAATTTAAGAGTTTTTTAGATTATTAGATTAGGTAGTGTGAGTGATTGAACTATCCCAATAACCAAACTATTTACTCATTATGTTCATTTATATACTCATTGAAATTACTATTTATATCTATAATAATTTATATTTTATTCTAATTCTCATTTTTATCCATGTACTAAATCATATTAAATACCAAGTAGAATCACTAAGATGGTATGATGAATACATAAAAAACTTACTTTTTATTTAGATTTAAAAATCCACTAAACATTACATTAAATTACTTTGAAAATTTTTATAGCTCTCATATGTATTATATGGTCCTATAGGATAACTATTATTGTGTATGTTAAGCATAATCCCCCTTTTAAAATTCAATAATCAACTTGAATAAGATGAATTTTAGACCCTTTTAGATAAATAAATAATTCACTATAATTTGAATTCAAAAAATATTACATAATTTAATATCCATAAAATACATTTTAGAAAGAATACTCAATCGATGGATGTTCTCAATTTGGTCTAAAATCACTAAAATAGCTCTTTCATAATTTTAATTATTTCATATTCTATTTGCTACTATTTTTTAATGGTTCTTAGGATATGTAAGTCATATTGAAAAGACTCTTTATTTGTTGGATATATATGGGATTTTTTATAAATATAAGTCAATTAGGTAATAAGTTTATTATGTTATTTAGATGATCAAATATTGGTATGGATCTAATGATGTCAAGTAGTTATATAATTTCAAAATTTCATTTTTTATATTTTGGTTTACTTCATTTTTTGATGAATTATATAGTTATAGCTTCCATAATTTAGTGATTATTATCATGTTAAAAATATAATTGAAATATATAAAAAGGTAACTATAATAAAAGTTTTATTCATCATTTAGATACTAAAAAATGATATAAACTCACTGCAACTATTGTGTCAAAATTATAGTTTTCAATATTGGTTTAATTGAAGTTATTACTGATACATATAGTTACAGATATATGAATTAAGTGAATATTATTTTATTATAAAGATAGTTAAAATATATAAAAAAAAATCATATGTAACAAAATATTTTTTTTGATCATTTTGACTTTAATAATTTGACATGTTTTCACTGAATTATTTTTTGAAAGAAAATGGAGGGTTAAGACCACGTACCATTGATTATATATATTACCCACCCCTACTTTGGGTTTACAGTAAACTCTAAAAATTGAATTATTATATTCATCCTATATAACATATTTTCCTAGACTAATGGTGGTAGTGATGGTGTTAATTTTATTCCCACCATCGTCAAAAATATGTCTTGAGATCTGTTCAACAATGTCATTGAATTCTAGTTTTTGAGGATCTTTAATAAAAAAACTTTTTTCTCTATTGATTCCAGAATATATGGCTCATTGGAAGATAGTAATAAACTCAGTTCATAACTTTAAATCCACAATCATTAATAAATGTTCAATGTCACATCATTGAATCAAACCACTTTCATTTCATCATGGAGACTTAACCATGGGAGTAATAATCCAATATATATTTTCTAAAAAACTCTATAATAAGACACATTTTATATCAATTTTTTATATCCAATGCACTAAAATAAGAATTTATATTTTCTGTTAACAAATTTCATCATTTTGTGTTATCATGTTTACTACTCAACTAGCTATAACAAATTTGTTTTTATTGATCACCAGTGATTTGAATTCACGAACCAAATTATTGGGACTAAAATTCAATGATCTTATTTTATGAGATACAATTTCAATAAATGAACTAAATATGTAAAATATATATGAATATTTAATATTTATTTTATGAATGTAATTTTCATACCCTCGATTTTAACTAAACATGAAACTAATTTCTTTAAAGGTAAAGAATGATGAATTATACAAATAATTTGTTTATGTTCCATCCATATAAAAGATAATAAATGTTTAAGATATATGTATAATTGTAAAGGATGGGATAACATATAAATTTTCAATTTACTTACTTGATGTATTCTTTGAACAGATCAAAGTTAAACAAGACTGTGTGATGTGACATCTTCATCTCTTTAAGTTTCAATGTATATAATGAATATAATCTAGTAATTCCCCCTATTTGGGGATGTGATTGAAAAGTGGGCTCAATTTTCATGTACTAATCATCTTCATTTCTCATTGGATAGTTGCATATCATGCTCACATCAACAAAATACATTAAAAATAAATCTGTACATTATTGAGCCAAATAACCTTCCCCAAAGGAACCTTTGGAATAATTACTGTTCTTAACATAAATATTTAATGCCTATAAATTTATTTTATTTTGATACATCCAAAAACAAGAAATGGGTATCATTAGAAGTATTATAGTTTGAAGATAAATAGTTATATATAACATGAAAATGAAAAAATATGGAGGGAAATTTTCTCTAACTTATGCACAAATGATGATGCCTCTTACTGATTTTTTTCAAGAAATAGTTGGAAAATTGTTTACTAAAAGTATATTTATAAAAATAGAATTATAGAATCATAATAACCCTTAAATTATTAGATATTTGATAATGGATTTATATTGGAATAAATTCATGAAGAAGAATGTGATAGTCATGAGTTTTTAGAGATTTCAGTTTCACCTCTCTTTAGTTGAATAGTTTTGACATGTTGCTTAAAAACATCAAAAACGTTAATAGTCTCTAGTAATTCCTAATTTTTTTGTCTAATATTTTCATCGTATAAGAAGAACAAGAAACATTCTATTTATTTTGATCGGTTCACTTAGAATATATATCTAGTATGTTACCTTAATCCATTAAGTCACATTGAGATCATAAATCATCTTTGGTCTTTCCTTTGAAATTTAAAATGATTGAAAGAATCATTTCACATATATTTTTCTCAATATGAATTACATATATAAAATGAAATAAAAAATTGGATGACCAATAATGAAAATAAAATAGGATAATTTTCTTCCTATGATTATAATTAAATTTTGGGAAGCATCATTTATCTTTCTAAAATTCATCTGACCTTCCCTAAATAAACAATTTATATCTTATAATTCCTTAAATTCATTATATTAATATCTAAAAAAGGATGCTTCTTGATCTCAGTGATATCATTAAACCTTTGATGATTTTTCTGGTATGGATGATCCATTTTCAAGAATCACTGATGTACCATGAAACTAAAACTATGATGATATTTAAGCCCTCTGGATCATGTATTCTTTATAAAAAGAGTACATGATAGTTTACCCTTCACGATCTATCCAAACGTCATTACATAATATTGAAAAACATTTTTCATTCACATTAACACAACACACATCTGGAATATGTCTTTCAAAGAAGAATCACAAGTTTTCACACCCACATTCCAAAGTTTCTTTAACTCGTTTATTAAAGGTTTCAAGTATAAAAATATATCATTACCACGATTAAAAAGTGTATATATGATTATAATAAAGAAATTGAATGTTTTCTATCCACATCTACTGAGGAAGGTTATAAATGTGAATTAAAACTAGCCACATGTTGTGCGAAGTAAAAATCTAACCAAAGATATTAAAACCATCACACGATAAGTCCAACCTAAAAATAAACACCTTTGCTACAATATCAGGATGTTGTACATCATATGTTTTCTATACTTACCCATTTATAGGTTAAACCAAAAAATCATTATCCTTAATTCTAACAACATCATTGAATTACATATTTGTTGATATTTTATTATATATGAAATGATTTTGGATCCCAGGAATCAATGGAAAGTTCCATATTACCATATGTGCATATTAGATTATGTTTCATGTGTATTTGGATTCTATCAAGTTGTAACACATTATTTACCATCATTAGGCTCATGGTTTCCTCTCTATGAAAAAATTTTAGATCGTTGGAATTAATGGAAAGTGTTATATTTCCATCTGTGCACATGATATTATGTTTCATATGTATTTGAATTCTATTAAGATGTATCATATTATTTATAATAATTTAGGCTCATGGTTTCCTCCCAAGATAAGTTGTAATCTTTCTAGAAAACATGAATTTTATAAGTTGAAAATCAAATATGATTAATTTAATTTCATGTCATATAATTATTTGAGGGAATATATTTATCATCAAGAAGTAAGTTCCTTAAAAATTTATGAAGATAATTGATGCCAATATTAGAAATTGAATACATGTTTTTATCATAATATAGCTAAATTAAAAATTCTATATTTTATATTTTACCACATACCGGATATACAAGAGTCCTTATATCATCAATCATTTTTCCACTCTCTCAACATTATAATTTTCAATAGTTTAATCATGTGTACTCATAACATTGTCTTAATGCAATACCATTATTTATTTCTCATGATTATAAATAAACAATTGTTTAAATATGAAATTATTCATTCCACTCCATTTATTTCAAATATAAACAGTCTAGGATTTTATTTTCTCTCTATTGTGATACTAGAAAAATAGTTTGTTTGAAAACTAAATTTTTTAATATGGTAGTTAACTTCTTTCTTACTTAACCAAGGTCTTATAGCACAACCATAATAAGGGTAGTTTATAATTACCCCTTGCAGTGCATTGTTAAATGGAAAATATAAAAATCCAAATTATTTTATAACTTTATTGTGATTTGATTAGTATCATACATCCAACTTATATTCATTTCTGTATAATTTTTTTATCTCTTTTTTATAAAAAAATTTTCTTAATAAAATCAACATAGTAGACAATAATTAGAAAATTCATGATAACTATGAATCTTTTGAATACATATTAGGATAATAAAATAATTATATAACTATATATATATATATCATGGAAAAACATTTATTAAAGAATAAAATTGTTCCTCACAACATGAAAAGTCTAGTATTTGATCTGTATCTTTTTATCAGGGAAGAATTCCTAAAACTAGCATGACATAATTCAATATCACATGTCCATAAAACATATTTAATAAGATATTTAAAATACAAAATTTAATAAGAAAGTAATCAAATCATACTAGTAGTTATCCAATCAATGAATAATAGTTGATATATTATATAATCATTTATTACCAATAATGAGCCAAACAAAGTTTTATACAAGTAATATGAAAAACTAATAGATACTAGTAGCATAACAATCAAATCAAAATTCTTGGAGTAAGAAACAAGAAATACATTATAATAGAAAAAATGTATGTTCTTAATCCAAATAATTTTTAAATGTTATTAAACATAATTTAAGAAAATTTCTATTTAAAAATATTGACAGTATCCAAGGAAGAAATTTTTTTAACCATTAAAACATTTAAAAACAATAACTTTTTCATTTATAAATAAATATTTTTACCTACGAAGACATTCTAAATGACCCAAGTATAGGTTAAATTAGAGAAATGTGACTAAATTATTTAAAAATATTAAAAAATCTAAGAGGATATGTTTTCAAAAAAGAATAATATGTACAATTCAACTGTATATCAAGAACTAAACCATAACTAAATTACATGAAACCCTAATACATATTAAAAAATAATAATTTTACAAAAAAATTAATAGTTCGTATTTTTCCTGAGGATGGTCACAAATACATTTATAGCACCCTAAATATATCATAGTGTCCAACATAGGGGTTGATCTCAAAAAGGTAGTTTTGAATATCAAAGTGATTCTTCTATAAAATATTTTTGGGTTTCAATATGTTTGTAAAAAGTAAATTAAACATGTAGACACAAAGATGAATATCATAGAGTTGGAATGATTAGAACATAAATAGTGAAAATGAAATAAAAATAGAGAAAAGAAGATGAATAAAAAAGAAAGGGAGTTATCAAGAACATTCCCAAGTCTAGGTCGATATACTCATAAAATACCTGTCATGAATCGCCATATGATCTAGAAAATTTCCCAACCATACTCAGCGTACGATGGACCTCTTGAGTCTCACACCTCTCTCACCCAAAATGATGAATACCTTTTTTTAGAATATATTATGGTATATAAATATTATTCCAAAGTGAAGGGTCACCCAACCAGACCACTCCAACCAAGAATCTCTTCTTGGATAAAGTGATATTCATGAGATCATCAATCACACAACCACTCCTCAATACTCTCTCAATCGATCTAAGAAAAAGAGGGAAATACATATGAAGAAAAAAAGAGTAATTAACACTTCCCTTATATTATCATGCTATCAAATTAAAACTTACACTGTCCACTAAGAGAAAAGAAGAAGGATGATGATCAGTATAGAAACATTGAGTTTCACTTCCAGGTCCTAGACTTATAAATTATCCCTTTATCTATAAAGTTTTAATATTAAAATACATAAGAAAAATAACAAACAACATCACATGTATTTATAAAAGATAACTGGTGTTACATAATAAGAAAAAACGGGGAAGAAGAAATATAATCAGAGTTTGGTCCCATGAATTGGTAATATTAATTACAAAGGATAACACCTTCTATTATTTGAAAAAATAGAATAGAAAAAATTATGACACGGAAATTCTAAAAGTTAGTGAAATCCATGTGGAACACATTTGGGTTCTCTTTACTAGCTTCGAGTGGAACCCACAATGTGTTCGACAATGAGCTGATAAAAAAATGTGACAACTCCACATGGGAAAAACCTTAATGGAAATCACAAATCATCCCACTATCCTTGAAAATATCTAGTATTCTCTAGAATCTTTAAATCTATCTCCCAACTTTTCAAAGTGAAGTGATAATTTTAGGGTATTTATAATTGAATAAAATCAAGTAGTAGTGTTTCCCTTGAGTAGGTGTACCCTTACATGATCATACCCTTAAGCAATTGTACCCTTACATAGTTGTATCCTTATATAAGTAGTGGTACCCTTATATGGGTGTAGCCTTATTAAAGTTCACCATTACACAATACAAATGTTATTCACTCTTTATTTGATCATATTTAGCATCGACTATTTTTTTCTTGCTACTTGGGACCAGCTCGATCTCATGTATTGGTCCTGACACTGAGTTTGATCTTAAAAAAAATTATATGGAAGATTAATCTCAATTTTTTTTATATCCTTCTTGAAGAATACTTGGCCAAATCTCAACTATAACATAGATTCTGATTTCATGCTTGGTCTCTTTGTACTGGGTTTTCTTGGATTCATCGGTGCTTCTTAGAAATCTTGAAATTTATTTGAGCATTTTTTCAGGAACTTCATGCATGAATTATTCCAAAAAAACAGTCACAACAATGGGATGTTTGATGGAACTTCATCTTCTTTATTATATAAGAAACATAAAATAATAGACCCCCTTAATCTCCAATAACTTTTAATTTCTTCCAGAACAATGGTCGCAACAATGCTATTATTAGAGGCCCTTTATCTTCTTTCCTATATAATAAAAAAAATACTAGACCCCCTTCATATTTCAAAAATATTCATCATGATCAGATAAACCCCATCACCCTCCCCAACCCAAGTGTGACATCATTAAAAATAGATGAACCTGGGTTGGAATTATATTCCCAAATACACAAATTTATAATGACTTTTCTTCAGAAAATAGAATATTATATTGACATCATCACATGAGACTTATACTATCAACTTCAGTTCATCTTTGACCTTCTGATTCAGTGTACTTGAAGTTAGAACTAGCTCACATAAGCTAAAATTGATTTGATTGACCGATGCCTTCTTCATGTGAGATAGAATTTTTGGTTTCACCTATATTTCTATGTGGTAAAAGTTGAATTTTATCCCTTCTATGAGTTTCTTCAATTGGTGTTGGATCATCCCTCTTAAATTGGTCATGACTGGTGATGATTTAGTTGGTTAGTGTGGTAATTATTAAATGGTATATCAAGATTATACAAATTCAGATATTTTTTAGGATTTGATATATTTATATTCAAACTCAAATTTTTAGGCATAGTGTTCACCCATTACCAATCGGCTCATCCAACTTTATCATCGTTCATCAAGCTCCATCCTTAGTTCTTCAAGATTTATATTTTTAGTGATCCACTCAATCAATCTTGGATGGTTTCAATTTGAAATTTTCTTTGATAGATCCTCTTCATCTCATAAATTGGCCATCTTTAACTTCTGCGATGTTTTTATTCAGATATTGGGGGGGGGGGCAATGGTAAAATCTACAAGGTGTTCGGGGTAGTTTGATATGGAGAGGAAATAAAAGAAATAAAGGGGACAGAAACATCAATAAGTGAGTGTGGCCATAGTATAAAAATTATTCGGTATCATACCATGGAGATATCATAATACATTGGTGATAGAAAAGGTCAATAGTGGCAAAATACATTCATGGTAGAAGAAATTTATTCTAATGGTAGCATGGAAAGATGGTGGTAGCAGGATATATTGGTGGTAGAAGAACCTTCAGTAGTAGAAGACTTGAGTAAACTGATATCAATTTTTGAATTGTAACACAAGCTGACAGTCGCAAAGAATGGTACCAAAATGGGGGAGTGAAAGAAGTCCAAAAAACACAGAAAATTACAAAATCAGTTACATTCTAAAAAAATGATTTCAATAAAAAATTAATCAACCAATTTGACATATTAAAAAATAAATTTAAAAAATAATGAAAAAATTAAATTCATGGAATTTTAGAAAATGAATTTAAGCATTCAAAACTTCAATCCAAAAAATTTAATAAAAATAATTTAATTACAAAATATTAGTTCTTAAATATTAAGAGAATAAATTCTAAAAACTTTTTAATACGTTATTCCCAAAATAACCAATTTCATTTATAGAATTCAATGAATAAAAATAATTTCACTATATTTTAAAATAAAAATAATTCAAAAAAATATTTTCAATTTAAAATATGGAATTATAGATAATTCAGACTCATTAGAAAAAAATTTCAAAAATAATTTTTAATTAAAAAATTACAAAAAATTTTATTCTAAAAAATTATAAAAAACAAATCAAGAACAATTAAATCAATTATTCACCAAAAACAAAAATTTTCAACAATATTTTCAATGAATATCAGTCTCAACATCCATTTTCCCAATTTTAATAAATCTACATCAAAAATACAATTTCATCACTAAAAAATAAATTAATTCTAGAAAATTTGATATGGAATAGTGCATCAAAAATACATACATCAAACTCCCTCAAAATTAGTCAATTTCACTCTCAAGTAACTTAATACATTTTTATTTATTCATAAACTCATATAAAAAAATCATGCCCAATTTTAAATGTATAACAAAATTATGGAAAGTCACAAATTACTCCATTACTTGAAATTTTTATGTATCCTATATAAATAATACCCATGACCCTAATTCAACCCAAATTCAAATTTCAGTTCAAGGAGTGAAAAACAGTTATATTAATGTTGAATTAAATTTATCACAAAAAGTATAATTAGTTTTCACTCTCCCCTAGGTTTTTTAAACCAAAGTTATACTTTCCACTTCATTGATACAACTCAAAATATTTTTTTATAAATAAATTGTTTGATTTTTCATTTTTGTTTAATATTTCCCTCACCTTACTGAACTTATTTTTTAAAAATGCACTTTTTTTAATTTTCCCTAGCTATAAATTTGTGCATATCACTTTCCAATGAACTTATTGAGTGTTGATTTTATTTATTTTCACAACACAACCAATGCATTTTTCTCAAATATTCACATTGATATTCCAATTGTACATTTTACTTCAGATTTAAATGACGCAAATTACTCCTGATTGAGGTGTCTACCTGAGGTGTTTTATTTCACTAAGTCTGTGTTACTAGGTTCAAGTTCAGACTTCAAGTTTCCTCAATTTATAATTCCAATTCCACAAAAATCTAACCTATCACACTCCCTTTCATAGTTTTCAAAACATATTTTCATAAAAAATATTGGAAAATTCACTTGGTAATCCCTCAATTATAACAACTTTAAAACTAGTGAAAACCATAAGAATGAGCATAAAAATTTTAACTAGGAAAAAAAACATTTAATTTTTATTTACATACCCAAGAGATGTATAAAAAAATGGATTATTTACAAAAAGATCATGGTTTTATTTAAATACATCCTAAAATAAGGATTGGAAGGGAGGAATTTTGAAAAAAAAATTAATGATTTTTATGTGAAAAAATTAAAGCACAAGTTATCATGGAACATTCTCCTTCACCCACACACTTAAAACTCAACATTTTCCCCAATGTTGAATCCTAATATGGGAAAAAAAATTAATCACAAAAAATTTACAGTTCTGTTGTTAAAATATTGTTGAAGGGGTTACATAAATGATTAAAATAACACATTACTACACATATGATCAATTTTTTTTGAATAGTTCATGTTTTTTATAATTTATAAAAATACAACATCATTTTCAATTCAATTCAAATAAAATCATGGTGAACAATGAGGTATTAGTAACATAAAGAATTTTGAGGTAGTAAGCCAGTTTTTGAAATTTTGGTTCAACTTGATTTCCAACACTCTAGATACCCAAATTCTTGAAACCAAGCTAATAAAATAAATCTTTTCAATTCAAATAAATAAAATGGTGGTTCTCCAAGGCTTAATTTAAAATAGTATGTAGTGATAGATGAGAATGACTATAACTTACATAATTGAAAGTAGCATGCCCTTTATATGTAAGAGCTTTTGTCATATAAGTTTAGATAAATTTATTCTAGAAAGTATCACTTATTGTACTTGATTGGTTTCTACTTTGAATCAACTGAATAATTATTTTTGTGTAGTAAAAACTAAATAATTAAAAAAATGAAATTAAAATGAAAAATAAAATAAAAAAGGGAGAAATATAATATTGGAATAAAATCCAAGGGGTGTTGTCTTTAGACTTTCCATAGTTAGAAAATGTTTGGGTGAACCCCAATCTAAAGTATTATAGATTCTTATCTAAGAACCACCATATGTTATTCACTATAATTTAGTACTTTTTAAATTTTATAGGACCCCTTTCACAACCCACTTCAAGAACCCCTCCTCAATAGTGTATTTTTTTTATTAATAGAGAGGGAAATAAACTATATGGGACATTTCCTTATTCTTCTTCTTGAGATTTGGTGTGAAAAAGTTGTAAGAATTAAAATATTGGGCAATATTTTTATTATGGTTTAGTACCGAAAAATAAATTCTTGAAAAAATAAGAATATATAAACACCCACTTTTATTCTTTTACAAAACTCCAACTAATCTTATTCCTCCTTAACAAATACTAAACATAATTTTTCAATTATAATTGGGAGTTTTAGAAGTTCCTTAGTTTGTTTAGTTTTCTCAACACTATCTAGGAAATATCTTATTTTATTTTACTTAACATCGGGGGAATCATCATCAATATTAGTTTCAATAAAATAAAAATAAAATTAAAACTATGATTCTTAAATCAAGAAAAAATCTCCCTGAATTTTCTCAATTTATTCTTCTTGATTATGAATAGTTCTCATGGGAGTAATTATGGGTTACGAGTGAGGTATTCAACCTCCTCCAACCTATCTTCAAAATATACCACCTCATTTGTAATGTATTCCATCAAAAGGGATATGATATATCATGTTGGTTTAATCTTTAGAGTTATTGAAGAATCATTAGACAATTGAGAACATAAAAACCGTCAAATAAATTACTAGAAAAATGATCTTCCAATAGTTTTCCAGATTTATCATGTTTTGCCTGAACCATCTCTTTCCAGCCTTCAAAACATGTTTTAGCATGAGGATATTCTATTTCCAGTCTTGAATTAAATGGTGGATCAATTTCAAAAGTGGGAAACTCCAGCTATTCTACCAAAAACTAAGGGAAATGTGATAAAACTATTTGAGTTATTTTTATAAGGATTCCAAAGTAAGTTTATTAAATTATCTATAATCTTAAAAGAGTTCATGAAACATTTCTTCACTCAAAATATAAAATTTTCATAAAATTTATAGGCAATAATTTTTAATTTTTTTATGATTTTTCAGGGAG
Source organism: Viscum album (assembly GCA_963277665.1). NCBI lineage: Eukaryota > Viridiplantae > Streptophyta > Magnoliopsida > Santalales > Viscaceae > Viscum > Viscum album. The sequence goes on from OY728146.1 coordinate 1,127,824,211, forward strand.
GTCTCATCATCATTTTTTATTTTTTTATAGAAGAAAAATCAGAAAAAACACTAATCCATGCATTGCTTCCGTGGAAATGAAACCAATTTATGAGTGTGTACTTATTGTAAGGATAATAAAAAAATCATTTATAGTAACCTAAATATATATAAATGGCTAACTAAGGGGTTGATTTTGAGGAAGTAATGTCGAATGTCCTCGTGGTTCTTCCCAAAACTCTTTTTGGGTTTTTATATATTTGAAATTAGTTAATAAAACATACATACATAATGATGAAAATAATAGAATTGGAATTACTCAAATAGAAATAATGGAACCAAATTTAAAATAGAGAAAAATAATATTAATAAAAATAAAAGGGGTTAGCAAGAACATGCCAAGTTTTAGGTCGATCCACTCCTGAACTACCTATCATGGATATCCAGATGGTTTAGATCATTTCTTAATTGTACTCAGTACATGATCAATCTATCAAGTAACAAACCTCTATAAATTTTTTTTTGAATAATTAATATTGTAATCACCCCCAATACACAAATATTCTCCCAATGTGAAGGGTCACCCAATCAGACTACTTGAACCAAGAATCCATGCTTGGATGTATTGATATTCATGAGATTATCAACCACATAGACACTCCTAGAAACTCTTTCAAGTGATCTAATTAAAGAAGGGGAATACATATGGATGGGAAAAGATTAATAAACACTTCTATTTTATGGTTATGATCTCTCATTACCAGTTACATTTTCCACTAAGAGAAAAGAAGAAGGATGTTGATAGACATGATGCTCACATTTCTAAAAAGTGTCATGTTTCACTTCTAAGAGATAGACTTGAAAATTATCCCTTTATATCTGAAGGTTAATTATCATAATATATAGGAATAATAATGAAAAAAACATGTATTTACAAAAGATAACCATAATTATTGAATGATAAAAATTAGAAAAGAAATAAAATCAGAGTTTGGTACTATGAATCCACAATTTGAATTATAGAGGATAATATCTCCTATTTTTTTTTAAAAATGGAATAAAAAAAATATTGATATGAAAATTATAAAAATAATTGAAATCCACATGGAATTATTTGATTTTCTCATCACTGGGTTTGAGTGGAACCCCCAATGGGGGCATAAATTCTCTGATAAAAAATTTTAATAACACCACATGGGAATGGTAATGGAAATAACCAGCTACTTCCACTGGCCTTGAATATCTATGGTATTCTACAGAATCTTTTAATGCATCTCCAAGATTTGTAAGCTGAATCAATAATTTTAGGGTATCTATAATTGAATAAAATCAGGTAGGTGTGTTAACCTTATATATGTGTACCCATACATGATCTTTACCTTTCACAAGTGTACCCTTACACTAGATTACCCTTATGTGATCTATTGCAGAAACATCAAGAGTCACACAATATAGGTTTTCATATGAATATAGACAAAAAATAATAATAAAAATATGAAAATGTACACAAAAATTTATATGGTTCAGGAAAAATCCCTATATACATGGAGAGGGAGAATCACTTCAGTATGAAATTCAATAGCACAATTGTAAGGAGATGTTAGAGTTTCTAACAGACACACAAAATCTTAGTTCTAATGAGATAATATAAAGACAAGGTATTATTCCACCAGCCACACAGTATGTCCACTGTGCTATAGTGAATAGTGTCTAAAAGTCCTCACTACTATAGTGTTGTGGCCACCTAAGTCCAAGTTGCTACAATGGCTAGTGGATAGAAGTCCATGGAGCTATAGTACCACTATATCTAAAGTCCAATATGTAATAATAGTCATGAAAATGTCCACATTTATATAGTTCCCTATTTATGTTTCTTGTTCATATATGATATAGTTGGTTAGAGTTTCTACAGTTCCCAAAATTTGGTTCTGAAACCTTCATCCTCTAAAGCAGGGGTGCGTTTCCCCTATAACCCCCAACAATCTCACTATAGAGTCTAAACCATGAGAGTTGCAGCCTAGTGTTCAGTATGGGCCACAATAATTTTGTACAACATCATCCAAAATTTATCAAGCTACACCAATCCATCAAAATATTCATTTGATTAGATTCAATGTCGGATGATTCTGTTCTTACTACTCATGACCTACTCAATCTCATAACTTGGTCTCAATACCTTGTTCAATCTTCAATAATTCATCATGTGTAGGATTCATCTGAAAAAAATGGTTCTTAGTTGAATATTCCTTATTCAAAGCTTGGACATAAGAAAGATTCTAGTTTCTTCATTGGTATTGTTGTACTAGGTTTTCTTGGCTTCATCGATGCTACTTGGAAATATTTAACATTATTTGATCATTATTTTAGTCACCTCATATGTGAATTCTTCCAAAACAATGACCACAACAATGGGGTGGTTATAGGGCCTTAATTTTCTTACCAATATAAAAAATAAAAACCACCACACCCCCTTAATCTTTCAAAAATCAGAATAATTCTCAGAAAAACCCCTCCTAAGTGTGACATCGTTTCAAACAACCGATCCTGTATAGAAATTTCCTTCCCAAATACGCAAATTTTTGACGAGGTTTCTTCAAAAAAGAAAATATATCATGGATAACATCACACAAGGCCCCCCATATCAAATTCAGTTCAACATTGACCTCCTGATTCATTTCACTTCAAGTAATAAATAGTTTTCATGAAATTAATTTTCATAGATCGACCAACATCTTCTTCCTATGAGATTAAGGATTCAGCTTCTCCTAGATTTATCTATGCTGATATTATAATCATGTTTGTACTATGAGTATCTTCAATCAGTGAAAGATTATACCTATTTAATCATTCAATCTTGATGGTTCTTTGGTTGGTCCTCATGGAAATTCTTCTATAGTAGATCAAGGTTTGATGGCTTTATGTATTTTTTTAGGAATTGATCTCCTCATCATCATGCTCAAATTTTAAGGCATGGTGTTCTCCCATTTCCAATCGGCTCATCAAGGTTTTTCTTCATTCATCCAATGTCATCCTCAGTGCTTCAAACATTGAATTTTTGGTGCTATGTGGAATCAATATTTGATGGTTTTATTGGGAACTCATATTCAATCTATTAGTGTCATCTCATCAATTGATCGGTTTTATCTTCTGTGAGTTTTTGTTCAGGTCTGGGGGAGTGGTGGATGAATTATAGGGGTATCTATGGTATTAGGATGTGTAGAGAAAGTGGAATTAGGTAGGGGTAGTGGAATGATAGAGGCTGATTATGGTTATAACATAACTAGATCAGGCGAGTGGTATAAAAAATATTATTCCAACAATAACAGACTCTGCTGGTAGAAAAATACACATGTGTATCATATGTTGGTGGTACAAAATTATAATGGTATTGGCATAAATTTATTCAAATCATAGAAATACTTTATAGAAGTAGTAGGGAATGTCTGTGGTAGTAGAATATTTAGTAGTATAAAATTGGGGTAGAACAATAACAGGTGTATAATGGTAGCATAAACTAATGGTAGCATGGAATGATAGAAAAAATAGAGGAGAAAAATCAATCTTAAAAAACACATAAAATTTCAGAATTAGTGACATTCTAAAAAAATGGTTTCAATAAAATATTAATATACCAGATCACCCAATTTAAAAAATTATATTCTAGTAATAATTAAAAAATTCAATTCAGGGAATTTTAGATAATGAATTTTAACATTAAAAAATTCAATCAAACAAATTTAATAAAAACATTCTAATTACTAAATATAAGTTCTTAAATATTATGAAAATAAATTCCAATAAAATTTTAATTAGTTATTCTAAAAATCACTAATTTCATTTTATAGAATTCAATGAATAAAAGAAAATATAATTACATTTTCAAAAGAAAATAATTGCACAAAATATTTTCAATTTAAAACATGGAATTATAAAATATCACGACTCAATAGAAAAATTTCAAAAACAAATTCTGATTGAAAATTTACAAAAAAGGTTTGTTCTAAAAAAATATAAAAAACAAGTAAAGAAAAATTATATAAATTAATCACTAAAGAAACATTTTCAACAATATTTTCAATGAATATTAGTTTCAGCATTTATTTACCCAAAATTAATAAACCTCTATCAAAAAAACAATTTTAGCATAAAAACACCATTAATTACCTAAAAATTAATGTGGAAAAGTGTGTCAAAATAGTCACATCACATAAATCATTTAGACATACTTTGTAAACAATAATAATTTTTCTAAAATATTGAAACTATAGTGATCCAAACTAGAAATTGTTAGTGTGTTGTGTTTGTTTTTGATCAATTTCCAATATAATCAATGAGTTTATAAAAAAGAAATATACTTTATAGAAGTTGAATACTGGAGTGGTAATGGAAAATTTTGAATAAAATGAAATTTTTTATCAATTTTTACCAAATTTTTGGGTGTGAAAATTTTGAAATTTGGTGAAGTTTCATGAAATATTTAAGTCAAAGAAAGGTGGATCACATAGAAATTTTGTGACCTAAATTACAAGTGTGAAACCCGTATAGGGAAGAAGGTGGATCACATAACAATTTTAGGGAAATTGTTTTTAGTGAATGAGTTTTTACAAAGTAAGGTTTCCTACAAAGGCATAATGTAAACCGATATAGAAAAGTCATTTGTAGAACTGTGTTGAGGATTTCAGGAAAACTAGGAATGAATTAATTGTTTATGAAGGGGTTTTGTTTTTTGTTTGAATGCATTTATTATCAGAAGACCACAATGGATGGTTTCACCTAGAATTTATAAGGGGATAGTTCATGGTGTATTTCTATGAGGGACAATGTGAAAAGTTGTGCAAGGGGAATTATTTTACTTTTATTGTATAAAGATTTTATCATAGGAATTTTACTATAAATACACAAATGTTCATGTCACTAAGCATCAATAAAAAATTAAATAATATTTAAATATTAGTGGGAAAAACATGATGTTAGTAATTTTGTATAGCAAGGTTAGACCACATGGAAAGTTTAGTTCATGAAGGAGGTTCTACAAACTAATTCATGAAGCAATATTCTATTGGGACCAAGTTTGCTGGAAGTTGTTTTTTGGTTGCTGAAAGAAGTTTTTGTTGATTTTTTTATCATTGAGAAAAAATCATTTCACTTTGTATTTTTTGATGATATTATGATTTAAATGAAAGGGGAATCATAATCAGAAGATCAAATTTAGTTTTGATAAGAAAGTTCATCAATACCAATTTTCTATTCTGAAGAAGTTTTCTGAGTGAATTGGTTTTTTAACACACATCATGTCTAGAAATAAAGTTTCAATCGATATGAGGAAATGTATTAGATTATGAATGTATCAATACTAAATGCAACGGTGATTTTTGGATTTTTAATTCTCAAATATCATAAGTTGGCTAAAAAATTGTGATGCAAGCCTTGTTAAAGGAATGGCGAGAACATGTTTTGGGTATAATAATTCATATGATGCAATGAATATATTTATGTTTTCAAATTCATGAATAATTCATGATAAAAATAGAATTTTTTGAAATAAGAAAGGCTGGGAAGTTTGAAGTTGTTGATATACTGATAAGATGATCCATCAAATAGTCCAATCCATCAAACCATCACATTAACCTAATGAAAACTCATAAGGATCAATCTATAGTTATAGAAAAACTAGAAGAAGGAAGTCACTGCTAACACGAGTCCATTGGAGGTGGGTTATCACTGATCCTTTAGAGGCAGTTCAAGACCTATTTGTTGATTCAGATTAGTATGCAGAGTTTTTCAGGACAAATGATTACTAATGGGATCAGATACAGATAAATCATATGATGATCAACAATGTATTAAACCATTTTCATCAGATTTATTTATTCTTCAAATATTTCAAGACTAAAAGAAAAGATACTTATTTTGTTTCAATTGGGTTAAAGAAAAAAGGAAAAAATTATTGTTTATTTATCAAATGGGATAAGATTCCTCGAATATAACCTGACATTGATACAATAGACAAAGGTATAGACCAATTTATTGGATGTTTTACTTCATCAGATATAATATGAGAAAGTTGTGACTAATTTTGGAGAAGGAAAATGGTCTTGAAGAGGTTTTTTGAAGTGTTTTTAAAGGGTTTGAAGTAATATTTAGAAGCATCAATGATATTTATAGAAACAGAAAATAAAAAAAGTCTAATGAAGCTATAATAATGTTTATGGTATAATGGTTTTAAAGTTTTATGATTACCAAATGGTCCAGAGCATTAGAATTATTAGTTTTTTTTTGAGTTGATACATGTCACCCTAATGAGAATTACTTAGTTTCTATATGTTTTTATCATAATAAGAACAACTTCAGAACATCTAATGGTATAATACTGAATAAGTTTTAGAAAGTCAGAGATGAATTTTTGAGATGATTTGAAAAGTTTCAATAAGTTTCAAGAAGAATTGAGAAGATTTGAGAGGTATTAAAAGGGTAAAAATGAAATCGAAATGGAAATGAAATTTGAGTTTCATAAATTTTGGTGAGTGGGAAAACATTTTCAGATTTCCTCCCAAACCACTTTTGACTCTCTTATAAATAAAATTAAATACATTTTACTTTTTTAAAGTTGTATTATTCATGTGTGAAGAGAGAAATAAAAAGTATAAAAATTCTTAGAAGTGAGAAGAAGTTTCCAGACGGAGTTTTACTGAGGAATTTTTCTGGATAAAATAAGAAGAAGAGTTACTAGATCGAATTGAGTAATCGAATGAATATTTCTAGTGAAATTTGGTAGTGGTTCATAATTTTTTTCTAGACTATTATTTCTATTATTTTTTTGGAATTGAGGTATCGAATAAAAAAATCAGTCTAATCCATTGGATTGAGTTTTTGTACAAATTCCAGAAAGTTCAATTCTACCTACTACTATGTTTGAAAGTGACGATATTTGTTTTGAATATTCATTCAAGTGTAAGTTGAGAAGTCAATATAATAACTCATTTTGAACCAACTAGGTATGATTTCATAACTTGTTAAATTTATTTTTGCATCATTCGTTCTAGAATAATCACATGTACTATTGTATTGATTGTAATGCTACACAAGTTTAAGGGTATATCCTACTTTTTTTATCCACACAAATGACTTTTTTCTAGTGTATTTTGTGGTATTTGGTAATTTCCAATCCATTCCAATGATCTATCTACTATTTTTGAGTAATGAACCTTGTAAATACTTGTGTTATTATAGATGTGCTAATGTTTTGTTTTCAGAAAAGTGATAAATCTTTATTAGGAGGTGAATATTGTTGCATAAGAAACTTAACATAATAGAAAAAGATATCACTGATTCACCCTCTCCTTATCTCAGTGATACATCAATCCTGTTTGGGCCTTTAAAAGTGATATCATATCGTAGGTTCCCTTTATTTACTCTTTACTAAAGTTTTTGAAGAGAAATTGTTATGGGAAATCTGAATTGTGTGAACAGTAAGGGGATTCTAGACTTCTATAGAAAGACATATCACATCTAAAAGATAGAATGTTTCCATATATTATGTGTCTTAGGTATGATGTTTTGTAAGTAGCTACAAATGGACTCACTTCCCTTCATGAAAACTTTACTCTGACATCTGTGGACAAGAAGAATCTTGAGAATGATGGAGGAGATTATAATTATTTACTCTCATCACTTTCTAAAAGATATTTTATAAAAGTGAAGATATTTTTTATTGCCAAATATATCTTGGAAAAGTTTAAGAACATTTATGAAAACAATACAAATGTGAAGAAATCCAAGCTACAAATCTATGGGCCGAAGTATAAAGATCCGAAAATGGGTGAGTATGAATCTCTTGGTGGCTTCTTTAAAAGGGTGAATGATGTTATAAGAACAATAAGATGAATTTTTGATAAGTTGGAGGAATAAAATATAATTTAAATGATCTTGAGAATTTTTCACGATAAGTTTGAAATCAAAGTTTCAACTCTTGAAGATATAGACCCTGAAACTCTATCTCTAGAGGATATTCATAGTACTCTCATTACCTATAAAATGAGAAGTTATAAAGTTATAAAAGGAAAAATAAAAGTAGATCAAGAAATTCCCTTCAATGCGGCCAAAAAAGGAGATTCTTAGAAGAATCTTAATGAAAATAATATGGTGATTTTGAATTTTAAAACGAGGTATGTAATAATAATGATGAATTTTTATGATTATTTTCTAAAAATTTAAAAATAGGTACATGAAATTATAATGGGAAACTTCCCTTGAAATGTTATGAATGTGGAGTCTTTTGGAACTTTGATATAAATTTTCCTAGAAGATATAATGTAGAATATAGTGATAAAGATGAAAGAAGATCAAGAAGATAAGGGAAAAACCTGGAAATAATTCTAAATCATTTTCAAAGGGTAAGAGTATAAAGTTCTATAAATCCAAAAGGAGAAGATTTTTGTCTAAATATGATGAAGAAAAAGATAGTGAAGTTTAAACCAAAATATTTATAGAAATTTCTAGAGAAAATACTTTCATTGTAATATAAAATGATGAAGAATTCAAAATAATTAGTTTTGAATAAGGAGAGACTGAGCTTGAATTCCATCTGGAAATAGGGTTGAAATAATGTCTAAGAAAGATTTTAATTCTTTAAAGAGTGATCAAGAATTTGAAGAATGAAATTCCTATAGAAACAAATTAAGAATTTCTTTCTGAAGAGAAAGACATGTTACTTGAAGATATGGATTTTATTAAGAAGTATCTTAATAAATAAAAAAATTGGAATGAACATCTTGAAGTAAAGTTGAAAGAAAAGGAAGGATATTTGTAACTTGTTCAAATAAAGTTTTCTAAAGTTGGATTGGGAGTTACAAGTTTCAAGAAATCAACATTTTATGTTGGTTAAAGTAATATAAATGGTTATCCTAAGAAGGATAAAAACTTAACATCCAATGTTGGAAAGAAATTTCAAAAATTTTGTAAGAGGACGAAGGCTAAGAAAATAATGTATGTTCCTAAAACTGATAAAATTGGAATTTTAGAAGTTTCTAAAAATTATGAGTCCAAAAAAAGTTGTTAATAATTATGATATGTTTGGAAAGAAATCATAATTGAGTAAAAATATTTTGGGTTAAAATAGAATGTTTGGGTAATGAAAATGTTCTAATTTAAAAGATAAGAATTTTATTGAGAAATTTTTTCATAATTCTAAATTGTATAGAAGTTACAAAGGTAAGTATTCATTCTATGGGTACTGCTGGTATTGTGGTGGATTTGGGCATACAAAAAATATGTGTTGGTTTAATAAAAATTACTACAATTATTCCATGATTTATACAAGGAAAATCTCAAGGTTGGTTCAATTCTCTTAAATGAATAAATCTGAGAAGGATGTATTGAAGAAATATGAGAAGGATGTTCTGAAAGTTGAGAATAGTTTCCAACCTTTGGAAACTATCTGTGAAAGATGTTTACAACCTTTACATCTTTCAAAAGGGTGTCTTGTTCTATTACCAGCACAACAACATGATTTTAATAATTCTTATAAGTCATAAGTAAAGAAATGTAAATGGAAGGAAAAAACTCCTATTGTAGAAACCACTATAAAAACTACAAAATAAAAATGGACCTAGATCTTGGATAATAGTTGTTATTATTATATGAAAGGAGACTTGAAATTGTTGAGGAATGCAAAAAATTTTAAATAAGTAATAGTGACACTTGGAAATGATGAATCCCTTAGAATCTGTTACAACCTGTCCCATGGGGCCCATGTCGTGACTATCCCAAGCCCACCTTCCTTAAACCAGGGGCTAGAGACTAGCACTGAAAAGGTGTATCCCTATAACGAGAAGGCATTGCCTTTAAAAAATTATAAACAAACAAACCGAGAACACAACAAGAAGCAACCATGAAGTAAATTATTGTAGTAAAAAGTGTACTGAAAGAAAAAGGGGGCATAATACAAGCCCAACTGGAAAGTACAAGTATAAATGGAAAAGTAAAAACAGTTCCTAGAAGGTCCATAGAGTATCCAACCTGAAGGGTACATACAATTAAAGATCAGTAGTCACTACAACACATCATGTCAAAGGTCCACCTCCGAGCACCATCTAGTCCTAGCTCCCTTAGCCTCGATCAATGCTATTCGTCATCTACACAAGACACAACAAGGTGTGGTCGTAGCCTATGCAGGGGTGAGTACAATGATACTCACTAAGGACCTCGAGACCCCTGAAGGTCTCCCAGAGTTCCATAGAGAAAAAACCACAAAGCAAGACCTCAACCACAAATCATGGAGCAGTCAAAAAATCTACTTAGGTATATGCCCATACATATACCTAAGTTATCCAGATATGCTTGTCTCATACATGAGGGAAGAATACCACAAAGTTAACACCATGAAGGTAAAAGTACGATAAAGATAACACCACAAAGGTAACACCATGAAGGTAAAATTACCACACAGGTAACACCACAAAGGTAAAAGACTCAGCTTACACCAGGTATTAGTGAAGTATAGAAGTACAAATTATTAGTTGTGAAGCTAAATAATCTTATTCTGTTAAGAGGCACTGTGGTGGACCATACAGAGTCTGAACCACATTGGATCGATAATTACTAGCTCTTGAAATGACCCAAACAGGATCAGACCCGCCCAGAGTCGATAGGTAATAACCCCCGCAATGACCCACACAGGATCTGGCCCACATAGGATCAGTATGCGATGACCCACATAGGATCACTGAGCCCTGACCCACACAAGATCTGACCCACACAGGATCAGTATGGGCTGAACCACATAAGATCTCTGAGTTCTGAACCACACAGGATCATTCCCACATAAGATTAGTGCTAACCCACATAGGATCACACGGTACTAACCTCCATATGATCTATCTCCAACCTCCGCCTCACTGCCAATCACTGGATTCCTTCTCATAGTATGTTTGGGAGAAAAAATTCGCAAGCCATCAGTCGTACCTCAACCACCACAAAGTTCCATGAAGAATTATCTCAAAGGACCGCCATATAGTAAGGGTTCCAACATGATAGATGGCATGTTAATCAGATGATCAGTCTATGAATTATAAACATTTTAGTTCTGAGGGCTGGATTGGATTCGAGTTCGATCCAACCCTTCCACACTCCAAATTTTTTCAAAAATAAAGTGGATTATACCAAAAATCACTTCCACATCCTAAGGATTCTAGAGCTGCAGACGGTTCATCAAACAGATGCTCGGTCTGTTAGTTACTCCCCTTTCCGTGAAACAGGGGTGATCACACCTTGGTCTGGACCAACTTGGATGGGCCCACCAGAATATTACAAAGGGACCGCTTCCCAAAAGGGATCCCAACGCCACTAACAGCATGTCAAACGGACACCCGATTCGTCTATAAAGGGCGTTTCTTTATCTGGGGACCGGGTGGGTCTGGGCTCGGTCCGACTTGGTCAGGTCGGCCCAACACAACGAGTCCCAGGGGATACCTAACCCTGCTTGGGTATAACCCACTACGGGTTGACCCAATTTATTGGGTTCATCCTGTCAGGGTTGGCCCGGTTCGGTTCGCAGTGCTGGGCCGCGGTTGGCCCGACCGGTCAGGTGGGGCTCGGCCCACCTGCGTTTGACCACTGAGCCACAGGTTCGGCCTGCTCGGTCAGACCGTGTCTGGACCAGTCTGCTAGAAGGTAGATCAGTCATCCTAGCTGTCCCAATGGGTGCGGGGCCACTTCGGCCAGCTGGTGGGGCGCTTCCCCACCACAAAATGGTCAGTTGTTTTGGCCACCTGGGGGTCTGCCAACCTGGCGCGGTGTGGGGCCAGACCGCTATCCACCTTCTACGGCCTGCTGGCCGCAGCCGTAGCCACCGACGGTTCCTATGGGAATCGACCCTTGTCCCACGCGGTTGGATCGGGCCAGCCGCCTACGGCCTCCACGGCGCGCCGTCATGCGCTGCACTTCACTACCCATGGCTGGTTGCCGCAGGTCTCCTCCGACCACCTCTAGTCACCGCCGACTTGGTGCATCAGCGGTTCGGTGGTTTCTTCTTCACTACCGCCATCTTCTCACTGTCGTCACCCTGTGGAAAATGTCCCTGAAGAATGCAACTTAAACGGAGCGACGGGGGGTTCGGGCCTTGTTCATTTGGCCTGCACCCTTTCTGTTAATATGATAATAATTAGAAGCAAGGAAAAGATCAAAGGATAACTTTAAACAAACCCCGTAATTCAAGATTATTAGAGAACTCTTGAGATTATGGAAGAGTTAATGTTCATCGTCCCTACAACAAGCCACCAATGTTGCCGCTGAAATGTCATCCTTCATTTCGGGGTTCAGTGTCACTCGTTACCACCCTCTAGAATCAGTTCCATCCTTCAAGTGATTGACATCATGGCACTTTATCGGAACTTCCTATCTTGGTGAAGTCGTGTCAATACCTCTCCCCAAGCTCCATATAAATAGGAGAGGAGGAGGGTGAGTAACACCCGTGGAATTAATGGGGGTTCATTTAATAGGAACCTTCCTAATTCCAATGATTCTATTAAAATGGATTTGAGATGTCAATCCATTTAATGGATTGACACATCATTGGTCCCTCCACTGCTACTTGTCCATTGGAGGAAAGGAAATAAATAAATAAAATAACAAAGTTATTTTATTATTCTTTTAAAAAGTCCAAAATCTAACTTTTTCTCAAAAATTACTGCGGTTGAAGTGAAGGCTCCCTTAAGTGAATCCTGGTGCTGCGGATTCAACAATTTCCTTGGATTTGTAACCCAAGCACTGGTTCAAAAGATAGAAAATTTCACTCGCACGTTTACTGAACGTACCTTTAAAAATGTTTAGAAATTAATTTTTGGAATATCGAGCCTCAGAATCACCCACTGTTAATTTTCTAAGACTCTTAATAATTCAATATAATTAAAAAAAATTACATGGAAAATATGGATCTTTACATTCTCCCCACCTTTTGGATTTTCGTCCCTGAAAGCCACAACATAGACTAAGAAAACCAATGGGGGTACTGAGCATGAATCTGAGCCTCCCGCTCCCATGTGCTCTCTTGGAGGTTCTCATGCTGCTAGCGAACATGCACTAGAGGTATCAATCATCCATGAAGGACCCACTCTTGTCGATCCTCAATCTCTACTAGAACCTCCATAAACGTCCCCCCATCATCAAAGTCCAACTCGCCATGGTCGATGACGTGATATGGGTCATGTACGTATCTCCTTAGTCGGGATACATGAAAGACGTCATGCACACTCTCCAAATGGTGGTAGTGCCAAGCGGTATGCCACCTCGCCAATCCTCCAAAGTATCAGAAATGGTCCAATAACCCTCAGTGATAACTTGACACCTCGTCTAAATATCTGCAAACCTCATAGTGGTGAGAACCGTAGAAAGATGTGGTCTCACTCCTCAAACTCCAAAGGTCTCCATATCTTGTTATCCTATGACTTTTTTATACTCTGTGCAATCTTCATCCGCTCCTGGATGATATGCACCTTCTCAGTAGTATCCCGTACCAACTCTGGACCCATAAGTGCTGACTCCCTTGGGTCTGTTCAGCATAGAGGTTATCTATAATGTAGACCATAAAAGGCCTCAAATGGGGTCTTAATGATGGTGGAGTGATAGTTGTTTTTTTATATGAACTCCACCAAGGGAAAGTGATCCTCCCAACTACGGAAAAAATATAGTACTTAAGCAGGTAGCATGTTCTCCAGTGTCTGAATGGTTCACTCCATCTGACATCCATCTGTGGATGAAAGGTGGTGCTCAAACACGTTTGAGTCTCGAATTCCTCCTATAATCCCTTCCATAACCAGGATGTAAAACGTGAGTCACGGTCAGAGACAATCATTGATGGAACCCCATGAAGTCATAAAATCTCCTGTACATAGAGGCATCCCAAGCCCTATACTGATCCCTGCTCTTAGATGGGTAGGAAGTGGGTCGACTTGGTGAGTCAGTCAATGATCACTCAGATGGAATCATGTCCCCTAGACATACATGGAAGCCCAATCACAAAGTCCATGGAGATATCATCCCACTTCCACTCCAACACCTCCAGTGGCTACACTAAGCCTGTGGGAACCTGATGCTCAGCCTTCACATGCTAACAAGTGAGGCATCATGAAACAAACTTCTCTACTTCCTTCTTTATCCTTGGCCACCAGTAATGACACCGGATGTCTTGGTACATCTTCTCCACTCCAGGATGTACTGCTAAAGTGGATGTATGGAACTCCCTTAACACCTCCTCTCATAGCGACACTAGAAACATGGTGCATACTCTGAAGAAGTTGACATGCTCTCCACCTTCAGAAAATCCATCAGGTTCTTGTCCTATGGATATATGAGCATATATGACTCGTAGTCAATGTCCCCAAGATGTGCCTCCCACATTCGCTGAAGAAGTGGGGGAGTGATAGTCATAGAGTGGATGTAAGCTGCTCCATCTCTACGCAAAAAGGATATCTACAATACAGCTAGCTGCTCAGTCAACTCACTCAGAAACTATATACCAGACCTCCTGCTGACTGCGACTTCCACTATGTTCCCCTTCCCAATAGTGTAGACTATCTCAAAGTCATAGTCCTAGAGGAACTCCAGCCATCACCGTTGTCTAAGGTTCATGACCTTCTGAGAGAAGATATACCTGAGACTCTTGTGATCAGAGTAGACTGTAAAACGGTTTCCCATCAAGTAGTGTCACCACATCTTCAAGGTGAAGACCACTGCTACTTACTCCAGGTCATGGGTAGTTTATTTATGCTCATGTTATCTCTTCTATTGTGAACCATAAGCGATCTATGCTTACTACTGCATCATAACACATCCAATTACATCCCATGATGTGTTGTAGTAGACTACATACCCAATTCCTTTTTATGGTAGTCTCAAGATGGGGGCACTCGTCATTCTCTGCCTCAGCTATTGAAAACTCTACTGGCATCTCTCTGTCCACACAAAGGGTTGTCCCTTCTTTTTCAACGCTGACAAGGGTTCCACAACATTGGAAAAGTTGGGTACAAATCTTTGGTAGTACCCAGCCAACCTCAAGAAACTCTGCATCTCGGTCACACTCCTGGGTGGCTCCCAAGCTAGCACAACCTCTATCTTCATCGGATCTACTACAACCCCAGCCTCCGAGATAACATATCCTAGAAAGTGGACCTCATTTATCCATAATTGGAACTTTGAGAGATTACCATAAATCTGGTGCTCTCAGAGTGTATCAAGAACTATCCGCAGATGATAGGCATGCTCCTCCTTCGTCGCTGAGTACACCAAGATGTTGCCAATGAAGACTACCAAAAAACAATCGAGGTATGGTTGGAAGATACTATTCATGAGTCCCATGAACACTATAGGGTCGTTGATCATTCCAAAAGGCATAACCAAGAAATCATAGTGTCCATAACGACATCTAAAGGTCGTCTTCTGCATATCCTCATCTCGTACCCTGAGCTGATGATAGCCTGATATGAGGTCTATCTTAGAAAACCGTCGAGCTCCCTTCAACTGACCAAAGAGATCATCAATCATTAAGAGTGGATACTTTTTCTTCATGGTCACCTGTTTCAGGTGCTAATAATATACACAGAGTCTCAAACTTTCATCATCCTTCTCGGTGAACAAAATCGGGGCTTCCCATAGAGACACACCGGGCCTTATGAACCCCTTCCTCTGCAAGTCCTTAAGCTATACACGTAACTCAAGAAGCTCCACGGTAGCCATCCGATATGCTGGGGTAGATATCAATGTTTTCCTAGGGTACAAGTCGATGTAAAATTATTCCTCTCTGTATAGAGGTAATCCCGGAACATCATCAAGAAAGACATCGACATACAGGTCCACCACTACAGGATAACTCAGACTCTCAGCCTCAACTTCCCCGAGGGTAAGGCTAGCCAACTAATGTGTGATCGGTTGAACCCTCCCCCGGGAAAGTCCATCATGTTCTGAAAAGGTTCCCTTCTCTCTGGTGAAGGAAAACCTGGCCCCAACCTCACGGACACACCGCACTTTGTGCCTAATACAGTCAATTTGAGCATAGACTGTGGATAACATGTCCATGCCCAAGATGGCGTCGTAAGGAATCGACACCGCTACTAGAAGATTTCATCCAAAGATCTCACCTCCTAAATTAATCTCACAATACCAAAAAGAGTGTGTAATCATTGAATCCCCTCTCTTAGGAGTCTCTAGTAATAAGGATCGAGCCAATAGCTTCATCGGAATCTTTGAGCTCTGAATGAGGGTTGTGGTAATAAAATAATAACTGGAACCTATGTCTATAAGTACTGCAGCTAGGGTGGAATAAACATAGATCATACCTATAATCATCTCTAGAGCACTGTGGTCATAGGCCTCAGTTTCCTAGAGATGAGCTAGTACTTGTCAAACTACTCCATGTGGTCGGGGTGAACTACTTAGAGGTGGTGGCGGCAAAACCTCTAATCACTACCCACTACCTGCTGCACGACCAACTCCTCTACCACATCCACCACCCTGCATACCTCCTTTCTAAAACCTTTTCCTATACCTTGGTGGTCCATCAACCATAAGCTAGTCGTCTTTATGGCGGGTCGGGCAATTGCGAGCCATGTGAGCCTGCCCACCACACAAGTAGCACTGCATGATCCTCAACTATCATCCTCTGTCTTGTGAGCCCCTCACCACTGACCCTATATCCTATGGTCATAAACAAGAAGTTCTAGTCCACTTGGGCCCCTGTGTCATCCGTCGACTAGATACTGCAGATGACTCTTCTACCTATCATCCGATGGTGGCTCTTGCTGTGGGTGTTTGCTCAATTAGGGAGTTCTCCAACAAAAGCGCTCACTCTAGCACCCCAGCCTGCATCGGAATGCTGAGCATTATCATTGATGCTCTGATCTCCCATCAGAGACCCTGATCAAAAGTCTATTCCATGAATAAATGGTCTCATACCTTTTCAATGGAGTAGTGGGAGAGATCAGTGAACCTCATCGAGTACTGGGCCAAAGTCATGTTTCCCTGCTATAAGTGCAGCACGTCCTATATACACACTGATCATAGATTTTTTGGGATGAACTTTATCCTAAAAAGGCCCTCAATGTATGCTCAGGTGAGGGTCTCCTCATTATGTAACTAGAGTGTCAGACTCCACCATCTCCTAGCTACTCCCTAGAATAGGCTGGCAGTTAGGATCACCATCATATCAGCTGGTGTCCCAACTAAGTGAAAAAATTTTCCCACACCCTCTAACCAGTCCTCAGCCACCTACAGATCCATCTTGCCTCGGAACCTCAGAGCTCTATGCCCCTGAAACTCATGCAACACACTCAATCAGCATGCACCACCTACTGGTGTGGTTGGTGGAAATGGATACCCAACGGGTAGTGGTCTTGCTGGTACACCACCCGAAGGTGCTAACACAGTAAGAGGGACCTTCATCGAGGCCTCATCGCTTAGTGGGCCTCCATTGTGTACTCTCTCGGGAATCCTGGATGGCTGTCTACATGGTGGCATCCTGAAATAAAATAGGTGCACTATGGTAATTAAGTTATACCTAGTTAGATGACTCAAAGAAATCATAGGAAAAAAACTTTTCAAGACACACACAATAAGTGTTTTCGTGCTCTCAGCCAGAAATCCGAATTCAGGGTCCTGGTGTATGGATACGTCAGCCGCCACACCAACCCAAGATTCCCCAAACAGAAAACCACATTCATTACACTTAACACTATTGACACATTGAAAATATCATAATCCAAGTACTTCAGTAGAACCGACTCCTTTGATACCAATTTGTCACAAACCGTACCCTAGGGCCCATGTCGTGACTACCCCAAGCCCGCCTTCTATAGGCCAGGGGCTAGTGACTAGCACCAAAAAGGTGTATCCCTATAATAGGAAGGAATTTCCTTTAAACCAGTACAAACGCACAAACATAGAACATAACAAGAAAGAACCTTGAAGTAAACTATTATAGTAAAAAGTGTTCTGAAAGAAAAAGGGGTCGGAGTACAAGCCCAACCGTAAAGTACGAGTACAACTGGAAAAGGAAAAATAGCTCCTGAAATGTCCATCAAGGATCTAACTTGCAGGGTATGCACAACTCATGATCAATAGTCTCTATAGCACGTCACATCAAAGGCCCACCTCCGAGCACCACCCAGTCCTAGCTCCCCCAGCCCCAATCAATGTTGTCCATCGTCTACACAAGACACAACAAGGTGTGGGCATAACCCATGCAGGGGTGAGTATAACGATACTCAGTATAGACCCAAAGACCCCCGAAGGTCTCCCATAGTTCCACAAAGGAACAACCACAAATCAGGACCTCAACCACAAAGAATGAAGCAGTCAACAATTCTACTTAGGTATATGCCCATACATATACCTATGTTATCAAGATATACTCGTATCATACATGAGGTAAGAATACCATAAAGGTAACTACACGAAGGTAAAAGTATGAAAAAGATAACACCACGAAGGTAACACCACGAAGGTAAAAGTACCACACAGGTAACACCATGAAGATAACACCACAAAGGTAAAAGACTCAGCTCACACCAGGTATTAGTGAAGTATAGAAGTAAAAATTATTAGTCGCGAAGCTAGATCATCTTATTCTATCAAGAAACACTGATGATGACCATACGGACTCTGAACCACATAGTATTGATAGGTACTAACCCCCAAAATGACCCACACAGGATCAGACCCACCCAAGGTCGATAGGTACTAACCCTCATAATGACCCACAAAGGATCAGTATGCGCTGACCCACATAGGATCATTGAGTGATAACCCACACATGATCTAACCCACACAGGATCGGTATGCGCTGACCCACACAGGATCGATGAGCACTGACCCACACAGGATTGGTGCTGACCCACACAATATCGCTCGGTACTAACCTCCGTATAATCTATCTCCAACTTTCTCTTCACTACTAGCCACTGGATTCCCGCTCATATCACATTTGGGAGAACCACTCCTCAAGCCATCAGTCATACCTCAACTGCCACAAAGTTCTATGAATAAGTATCCTAAAGGAACGACATATAGTAAGGGTTCCAACGTGATAGAAGGAACGTCAATCAGACACACGGTCTGTGACTTATAAGCATTTTAGTTCCAAGGTCCTGTTTAGATTTGGGTTCGATCCAACCCGGATACACTCCAACTTTCTCTAAAACTCAAGTGGAGTATACCAAAAATCACTGCCTCATCCTAAGGGTTCCATTTCCATATACGGTTCATCAAATCGATGCCCATTCTGTTAGTTACTCCCCTTTCCGTGAAACAGGGGTGATCGCACCTTGGTCCAGCCCCACTCGGTTGGGCCCACAAGAATATGCCAAAGGTACCGATTCCAAAAATGGATCCCAATTCCACTGACGGAATGTTGAATGGACACTCGGTTTTTCAATAAAGGGCATTTCTTTATTTGGGGATCGGTTGGGTCTAGGCCCGGTCCGACTTGGTCAGGTCGGCCCGACGCAACGGGTCCCAGGGTATACCTAACCCCGCTCGGGTTCGGCCCGATAAGGGTCGGCTCGATTTACTGGGTCCATCCCATCGGGGTCGGCCCATTTTGGTTTATGGGGCCAGGACGTGGTTGGCCCGACCTATCCAGTGGGGCTCGACCCACCCGCGTTGGCCTATTAGGCCACGGGTCCGACCTGCTCGGTCGGACTGCGTTCAGCTTGGTCCGCCAGAAGGTGGACCGGTCTTCCCAACTGGCCCCATGGGTGCGGGGCTATTTCAGCATGTTGGTGGGGCACTTACCCACCATGTAACAGTCTGCCATTTTAGCCAACCGAGGGTCTGCCAACGCGGCACAGCACGGGGTTGCGCCGTTCTCCACCTGCCACAGACATAGCCAACGGCGACACCTGCGGGCACCGACCCTTGTCCTGCGTGGCTGGCTCGGGACGAACACCTATGGCCTCTATGGAGCGCCGTCGCATGATACCCTCCACTACCCATGGCTGGTTTCCACGGGTCTCCTCCATCCACCATTGTTCACCACCGACTTGGCTCGCCGGCAGTTCAACTGTTTTTTCCGCACTGCCGCCATCATCTTAATGACGTCACACTGAGGAAAACATCCCTGAAGAATGCAACTTAAATAGAGCAGTGAGGGGTCCGGGCCTTGTTTGTTTGGATAACACCCTCTGTGTTAATATGATAACAATCAGAGGAAAGGAAAAGATCAAAGGTAAACTTTAAACAAACCCCCTACCTCAAGATTGTTGGAGAACACCCATGATTAAGGAAGAGTTAGTGTTCGTCGTCCCGGAAACAAGCCACCAATGTTGCCACTCAAACATCATCCCTCGGTTTGTGGTTCGGTGTTGCTCATCACCACCGGCTGAAACCGGCTCCATCCTCCAAGTGATTGTTGTCGTGGAACTTTATCAGAACTTCCTCGCTTGGTGAAGTCATGTCAATACCTCTCCCCAAGCATCATATAAATAGGAGAGGAGGAGGGTGAGTAACGCCCATGGAATTAATGGGGGTTCATTTAATAGGAACCTTCATAATTCCAACAACACTGTTATAAAGGATTTGAGGAGTCAATCCATTTAATGGCTTGGCATGTCATTGGTCCTGCCACTGCAGCTTGTCCATTGGATTAAAAGAAAGAAATAAATAAAATAACAAATTTATTTTATTATTCTTTTGAAAGTCCAAAATATAACTTTTTTTCAAGACTTACTACGGTCGAAGTGAATCCTCCCTTACGCAAATCCCAGTGCTATGGATTCAATGGTTCCCTCATATTTTTAATATGAGCAACAGTTAAAAAGATAGAAAATGCCACTCGCGCGTTTGTTGAACGTACCTTTAAAAATGTTCAGAAATTAATTTCAAGCACATCGGGCCTCGGAATCACCCATCATCAATTTTACCAAATTCTTAATAATTCCATATTATTAAAAACAATTAAATGGAAAATTCGGGTCATTATAGAATCAAAGGTGTTGGATCCATTATTATTATATATCTAAAGTTTAAATCCAAGAAACACTTGTTTGTTGATGGGTTAAAAAAAATATTGAGTGTTTCCAAAATTTTTTATGAAGGAAATAATGTTTTTTTATAGAAAATATGGGTTTTTAGTGAAAATAGATGAATATGGAAAAGTTGTTACAAAAGGGGAAAATACAAAAAGAAACTTGTTTCAAGTTGGTGAAGTTCATAACTCATGTTAATTAAGAATGAATGAAGAAAATAATTTGTGGGATAAAATTGTTTGGATATATGTGTCAGAGAAACATTATAAAGTTATCAAAGTGAGATAGTGTCTATGGTATTCCAGATATGTCAAGAAGAAGATATTGGTGTTGAATTTTTTTCAAAAGGGAAGATAACAATATTAGTTAATAATAAAGATTATATTTTTTATACTTGACCTGAAGAACATATTCATTCTAATATCTGTGGGCTGATGAGAAAACAATCAACATTCAGAGATAAGTAATTAATTTATTTAATTGATTATTTTACTCACATTAATTTTGTTTTTTATATAAAACATAAATCAAAATCTATAAATATGTTTAAGAGTTTTAGGAGAAGAGCTATGAAAGAATATGGGTATTCTGTGAAGAAGTTTAGAATTGATAATGGTGGTGAGTACAAGAATGAAGAGTTTAGAAGTTTTCGAGATAAACATGGAATTTTTAATGAGTTTTGTACACCATATATAGCTAAAACAATAGTGTTATTGAAATGTAAAATAGAAGTTTTGTTGAAATGGGGAGACTATGTTACTTGAACATGGTCTTTCTCATTACTTTTGGAGGAAATCCCCGATCAAAACTGTTTATATACAAAAATAGTGTATCTATAGGCCATGTTTTGATATGACTCCCTATGAATGTTTTTGTGATAAAACTCTAATTTTAAAACACTTCAGAGTTTTTGGGAATCCTTGTATCATAAAGAACAAAAATATAAACCTTGTAATGTTTTATCATAGAGGTGAAGATGAAATATTTCTTGGATATACTCCATATGTAAGAGAATATAAATGTTTCAATAAAGAAACATGAATATTTATTGATTATGTTGATGTAAAATTTCTTGAAATAATGAGTAAGATGTTTCAAAATCTCATGCAGATGAGGAGGATGATGAAGATGAAATAATTTTTGTTAAGAAAACTAATAAGGATGCCAACATTTGTGAGATTAAAAAAATGTATGAATTAGACTCATCTTTTTCCAGTGATGAGTAAGAGTTTCATACATATCATCCCTGGATGAGGAAGCAAGTGAAATATGAAAACATAATTTTTTATCAATATCAAAATGTTCAAACAATAAGAAAATAAAAAATCATTACGCATACTTCCTTGTATTCAAAAGTTGAGCCAAAATATGTTAATGAATCTTTTAAGAATCCTTAATGGATTTAGAAAATGAATGAAGAGTTGAGTCAAATTGAGAATAATGATACTTGGGAACTCATACCTAAAATAAATGGAAAAAATGTTATTGGTACAAAGTGTGTTTTCCAAAACAAGTTGAATGAAGATTTTGAAGTGATAAGAAATAAATCCTGGTTGGCATGAAAATGATACTCACATATTGAAGGAATTGAATTTGATGAGACTTTTACTCCATTGGAAATGTTAGAAAAAATTAGAATCATTATTTCTATTGTTGTAAAATGAAGTTACAAAATTTTTCAGATGGATGTGAATCAACCTTTTTGAATGTGGAACTTTATAAAGAATTTTATGTTAAAAAATGTGTGGTTCTATTATTGGTAAGGTTTAAAGTTATGTGTGCAAGTTGATGAAAATTGTGTATGAGATAAAAAATATATGAGGGAATGGTATTCCAAATTGGATACTTTCTTAATGAATTTTAACTTCAAGATGGAAGGGTTTATAGCATTCTTTACATCAAAGAAATTTAGGATATTTCCCTCATTATAATAGTATATATTGTTGATATTATCTTTTATGGGAATGATGAAAGAACTTTTTAAAGGTCTTTTAAAGATAATAAGAAGTTACTTCAAATGTCCACTATTAGTGAAATGAAATAATTTCTTGGGTTAAAAATATTACAAAATAAGAAACACATAATTATTTAACAATAAAAGTTTTCAAAAGAAATTCTTAATAAGTTTTTCATGGAAAATTAAAAACCATATTACACACTAATTTCAATGGTAAACAAGTAGAATAAATATTAAGAAGGTAAAGAAGTTTAATTTAAAGAGTTTTGGAAGCATATTGAAAGTTTGTTGTATCTTAATTTCTCAAGACAAGACATTGTTTAGGTTGTAACCTTATGTTCTATATCCCAATGTCGACCAAAAGAATCACATATATTTGCACAAGTAAGGATTCTCAGATATATCAGAGGAACAAAAGATTTCAAAATCAATTATAATTTATTAGAAAGTATTGATTTGTTTGGTTACACAGATGCCGATTTGGGAGGAAGTGTTGATGATAGAAGATCCACATTTGGTATAGTTTTATATATTGGGAAAAGTTTTATAATTTTGAATAATAAGAAGCAAAACTCAGTAACTCTTAGAATGGTTGAGCATGAGTATGTTTCTTTAACTCAAGATGTAATACAACTTATGTGGATGAAGACTCAGTTGGAAGACTTACTTGTTGAAGTGAAGTTACCCTTGCCCTTGAGTTGTGATAATTAGAGTACCATCAACCTTAAATTAAACCCAGTACAACATTATTGTTAAAGGGATCAGAGACCGAACAACTAGATGGTGATAAAAAATGTAGTCAATAATTTTCATTATATTGATTTATTCTTCAAATGGTTCAATAGAAAAAGAAAAGATGTTTTTTTTTGTTTCAATTGGGTCAAGAGAAAAATAGGAAAATTGTTATTTATTTCTTAAGTGGTTCAAGATTCACCAGACATGACCTAACACTAATAAATTGGATAGAGGTTGAGACCAATTCATAGGACATTGTACTTCATCAGATGCATTCTGATAAGGTTTTAAACAATTTAATAAAAATAAAATTGTCTTGAAGAGGTTTTTCGAAGTGTTTCTAAAGGGGTTATAGTAATCTTTAGAATTTTCAAGGATTTTAATAGATAAAGAAGAGAAACCAAATCTTAAAAAATTTGCAACAATTTTTATGGTAGAATAGTTTCAAATTTTTATGATTCTCATCTTGTATGAAGTAATAGAATGAGTTGTTTTGTTTTTAGGTCAAAAGTAAAATCATAATGAGAACACTTCAATTCCTATTTGTTTTCATCATAATGAGAACAATATTGGAAAGTAAAATGGTATCATACTGAATTAGTTTTACAAATATTTATATCGAGTTTTGAGAATATTTGAGATGTTCCAAGAAAAATCGAGAAGATTTGAGAAGAGTCTAAAGATTCAAATATGACATTGAAATGAAAATGAAATTTGAGTTTCAGAAATTTGGGTGAGTGGTAAAAAAATTTCAGATTCCTGGCCAAACCATTTTTGGATCTCCTATAAATAGAAATAAGTACATTGTACTTTGTGACACATGTAATGTTTACATGTGAATAGAGAAATTTAAAGTTGAAAATGTTTTGGAAGAGAGAAGAAGTTTCCAAATAGAGTTTTCATGAGGAAGTTTTCTAGACATAAGAAGAAGAATAAGATTTACTAGATTGGATTGAGAAATTGGTCATAGATTTCTGAGGAATGTTTTAAGTGGTTCATAATTTTTTCCAGAGTATAATTTATTATCTATTTTCTAAACTGAGGTATCAGACAAAGGAATTGGACTAAGCCATCATATTGAGATTTTGTATAAAGTTCGGGAAGTTCGTTTCTACTTTATTCAGGGTAAGAAATTAAAGATTTGTGTTTTGAAGATACATTCAAGTGAAAGTTGATAAGACAGAACAATGAATTGTTTCGAACAAACTATTTAATGTTTATTAAATTTTTATAGAAACTTGTAATATATCATTATTTATAGAAGAAGTATATGAAATACTGTATTGATTATAGTGATACACAAGTGTAAGGGTATATCCTAGTTGTTGTATCCACAAAAAAAGATTGTTTTCTATAATATTGTGTGGTATTGGATTATTTACAAAAAATTCAAAGGATATAACTACTCTTGTTGAGTATTGAACCTTGTAAATACTTGTATTCTTGTGGATGTGTGAATGTTTTGTTTTCAAAAATGTGATAAATATTTAACAAGAGGCTAAAATTGTTATAAAATAAAGTTAACATAAAAGAAAAATCCATCATCAATTCACCCATAACCCTCTCAGTGACACCACACAATCCTATAGAAAATAAACATAGTTGTTGTATCCACAAAAAAGTATTTTTTTTCTCAATGCACTGTATACAGAGCACGGAACATTGTACATGATGAACAATAATCTATAGAGTTCTTATGACCAAGGAAGTTTTTAAGCATTGATTTTTTTAGGGATATTTTGGATATTTATTTTTATATAGGCTGTTATTTTTTATTTTTAATGATTTGAAATATATAAAGTAATAATATTGGATCCTAGCACTAAGACAGAATGCAATTCCATTGCCTGGTTTCCATAATATTAATTTTATAAAAATATTAAATATATTTTATATCATGTGCTCATAGATTTTTGGGAAAAGGGAGTTATCTCTTAAAAATAGAATCATATCAAAAATATGAGACTATGGTTGAATCTAAAATGTGATTTTTACTTTATGAATAACCAAAATTTGGTTGGAGTGGGCCTTCCGATGAAGTGTTTGTTGGCTGATGCGTTTAAATAAAATAAATAATTTATTTTTATTATTTTATTAATATAATAGTTGGTGTCCTATAAGGATTCTAGTTTGGATCCTTACAAGTGCAATGAGATAATCCATAAGGGTAATTCCGAATGATCAACATCATCAATGAAGAAAAATACCAAAGATCCAAGTATAATTTTTATTTATGAAATTAATTAAATTAATTATAAACATGATGTGAAAGATCCTTTCTAAAGGTTTCATGCCTCTTTATTCTTTATCTAAATCATTAATTATATTTCATGGAGACTGGCGTTCATTATCGTATTGATCCCGGAATAATCATTGATCATGGTAAAAATCAAAGTTGGGTCCCGTCCCAACCATGCTTCCGCTGTTCCTAGAACCTACAAGTGGCATCAGAGGGGTTAAGTCATAGTTTATAATTATTTAAATATTTCATTTATGAATTACACATTTAATAATTTAGTTGTTTCAATTCAAGTTAATCATTCTACAAATATGAATCTTGAGATCTATTCCTCCTCTTTCATTTCTTGTTCACCTTATAGAAATGATCTTTTCTTTTAATTTTGATTAAAATAAAATAGAGTATCTCATTCAAATGTTCCAAATATTTCTTTCCATACAACACTAGAACACACGAAGTGTATTCGGTAGTACACGCCATGTAGTCAAGATTCAATACATCAGACAGGTCTTCCAAACCAAGCTATGTGTTGGAGTCTTTCTAAGTCTTAAATGACTCCATGTGTTGACCAAGAACATTTGGCACGTGGTTTCCAGATTACATGCCATGTGGACCAATGGACACGGTGTGTAGTCCCTTCGGGTTAGGGTGGGACCGTGTACCCCGTACACGTCTTTCCTGGTTGGAGACCATGTAACGAGGAACTTCATGGTGTGTAGCCCACTGGACACACCGTATACTCTGAATATTTCCAAAGTATACTCATACGCCATTTCCCCAAGCATGTATTTTGGATAGATGGTGAAAAATATTACACATCGTGTAGTTGGAACTACATGTCATATACTCATCCAAATTACACAAATTTATTAAAATTTATTATTATATTATATGAACCCTTGAGACGTGTACCATCATACAAGCATAAAACTGAGGCACAACATAAGATAGGTGTTATAAATATATATGTTTTTAATTTAACATCCGTGTAATGTTCATTTCTACTCATTGGGTAGTTATGAATAGGAATTCATCGGGTTTCCTACAAGGTACAAGTTAAGTACAAAGATAATTTTAAATGAATTTATTTGTTTAAAATTATGATGGATGATAATCTCAAGGCAATTTAGAAAAGGGTTTAAGATAAAAGGATTTATTAATTAAAGAAGATAATTAATTGATTCGAGCATGATTTATCTTAAACAAGATCGATTAAAAAATTGATTAATAGTTTTATTTATTCGTAAATATCATTTCATGTATGGATGATCATGAGTTAGACCAAGACCTTTGTATGTGGATGGTTTCTTTTAATTTATTTATTTGAATTAAATTTGTTGGCCTGCGAGCCTTCTCTTCATTAATATGTAGGGCCTGCATGCCCAAGGTTTCTTTTATGTAAAACCCCTTTTTACCCCTCACCTACATGTGAGTTAAAAAAGTCATATGTAATGGATGAAAATCTCAAGATAGTAGAGGTGGTTCAAGCTGGAGTTGAGATGAACCCAATCCCAAGAGATATCGAGGTGGGCAGGTGGAGGCTGTAAACACGAACCCAAAGGGTTCAATGTGTTTCTCCCCTTGGTCAGGGTTAGTTTATCAACCACTAGATAAAATAACCATTATAAAATCTCAGGATCATGCTATTTACTTTATTTTATTTCTGTCAGTTTCATGGTTTATCATTATGGATGTGTTTTCATGATCACATAATTAATGAATTAAACAAGCATGCAAGATGGAAATAAAATAAACTAGACTTATGCGTAAATATTATCAAGGTATGGTTAATCTCTTAAGTAATTTCCACTTAATATTAATAAGTGTGTGTTAATGATAATAAGAAATTCACACATAAGAGATAAAAAATACCTCAAATAAAATATTAAGTCAGAACTAGCCTTCCGTTACTTGATTAAGGGAAAAACTCAATAAAACTAAGTGTTTGACCAACCCTTGTTGGGACACTTACTTTTATACATGAAGCCCTTATGAAAGGTTTCAGGTTGACATAACCATATTACATTAAGGGGAGTAGCCATTACTAGACTTGGTGTAATATTAGAGGCAAAAGTTGAGAAAATCCAAAGTCGTGATTTCAGTATTGGGGAGTCCACTAAACATATCAAGGAGCTAGAAGCCTATAATTTGCAAAGATCTACCTACCTAAATACCTTCTAATAGCTTGACCAACCCTTGTTGGGGTTATGCGAAGGGTAATATGGATCCTTTAAACTAGAATGTCATGGAAACTGGAAATTTTGAGTTCAATGGTGAGGGCTATTGGGACTTGATAAAATAGTGGGAGACTTAATAAAATTTATTATTTCTTATAAAATGTAATCAAGAAAGTAATAATGATATGCTCTTTTAATTATACAATAAAAATGAAAAACCCGTCCACCAAACTATCCCTATGATCAATTATATAGAAAAACAACATCCTCACTGGCAGTAACTTCCAGGAATGGTTTAGAAACCTTCGGGTTATCTTACGCCATGAACGGAATTCTTACATGCTGGAGTCAGCATTACCTGATCTGCCTACCAATGAGGTGAGTGATGATGACTTCCTGGTCTATGAGAAATATATGAACGACATGTTCGATGTTCAATGTTTTATTATATCATCAATGTCTAGTGAGCTCATGAAGTATTATGAAAACATGGATTCTTAGAGAATTCTCGAGCAACTCCGTGGTCTTTACCAGGAGAGAGAAAGACCAGAAAGGTTTGAGATTTCTAAGGCACTCTTTCAGAGTAAGCATGGAGAAGGTTCCCCAGCTGGGCCTCATGTAGTCAAGCTCATTGGTTACATTGAGCACCTAGAGGTTCTAGGGTTTAAAATTCCAAAAGAACTGGGCACCGATCTCATTCTCGCATCACTCCCTCAGAGCTTCTCTAACTTTGTTTTCTATTTCAATATGAACGACATTGAGAAGTCTCTATCTGATCTTATTATCCTCATTCACCAATTGGATAAAGATATTAAGCGTGAAAAGCCTTCTATCCTTATGGTGAATAAGAGGAAAGGAAAGGCAAAGATCTTTAAGCCCAAAGCTTCTTTATGGTCTTACAAGAAAAGGAAGATCAAAGAGGAGGCAAGGGAAAATGAGGCTATTTGTTTCGCATGTGGCAAGAAGGTCCACTGTAAGAAGAACCATACCCATCCTAAGAAGAAAGGGGAAGCTTCAGGTGTGTTTGTTATCAAATGAAATCTATCTGTTTCTACAAATTGGGTATTAGATACAACTTGTGGTGCTTACATATGTATACAAATAATATAACCAAGTAGATTCTGAAAGATTGATCGAGGAGAGGTAGATCTACAAGTATACAATGGAGCTAGACTTGCAACTATATTTGTTGGGGACTACCACCTCACGTTGCCAATTGGGATGATCATGGTGTTAAAGGGTTGTTTTTATGTGCCTTCTGTAACTAGAAACATAATTTCTGTATCCATAATAGATATAGATGGATTTTTTTCATGTTTGGAAATAAATGTTGCTTCTTTTCTAAAGATATCATTTGTTTTGTAGGTAATATTTATACAACAGTCTTTATGTGTCAGATTACACAAACCAGGTAATGGAAATCGATGATAAAGATACTTCACATGACTCATACAGCACCCAAATTTGGCATCACCGGCTATGTCATGTAAATTAGTAATGCTTAGAAAAGTTACATCAAGATGGATATTTAGATTATTTTGAACTAAAACCACTTGGCATATTTCATGCATGTTTACAAGGTAAAATGATCAAATCCCCATTTGGTGGGAAAGGTGAAAGGGCTAAAGAACTTCTTTAATTGTTTCATACTAATGTGTGGGGATCATTTCTAGTTAATGAAATGGAAGGGTACTGATACTTCATAAATTTTACTGATGATTTTAGTATATATGGATATATCTACTTAATGAGGTATAAGTCAGATTCTTTTTGATAAGTTCAAAGAATACAAGAATGAAGTTGAGAACCAGCATGGTAATAAGATTAAGAAACTCCACTCAGACAAAGGTGGAGAATATGTTAATCAAGACTTCATTGATTACTTGCAGGAGTTTGAGATCCATTCCCAAATCACTCCTCCAAACATGCCCTAGTGGAATAGTGTGAGTGAAAGGAGTAACCACACCCTGTTTGACATGGTGAGATCAATGATGAGTCATGCGAGTCTTCCATTATCCTTTTTGGGATATGTGTCACAAACAGTGGCACACATACTAAACCAAGTACCAACTGAATCGATAAATGATATTCCATATGAGTTCTGGAGTGGAATAAAAACCATGTTATTGAATTTACATGTTGAGGTAGAAAAGCATTTTTAAGTCCTATTCAGGTAAAAAACTCACATCCCGAGTCACAAAGTGTACCTTTATAGGGTACCCCAAGGAAAAAAAAGATATTACCTATACATCCCCTTAGATGAAAAGGTTATAGTGGAATGACATGCCATATTCATTGAGAAGGATAAAATATCCAAAAGAGATAGTGGGAGAGAGATAGACTTTGATGAAGTCAAGGCTTAAGGTACAAAATAGTTAGTAGAGGAATAGATTCCACAAATCCCCATGGAAGAAATTTTTTTTCCAGAGACACAAGTAATGCGTAAGAGTACAAGAGAGGTTAGAGAATAGGAATGGTGTGTTTTTCTAGTTACTAAGGATGGTGACTCATTATTAGTTGATAAAAATGATCCTCTAACCTACAAGGAAGCAGTAAGTGTCACAGGCATTGCCTAGTGGCAAGAATCCATGAATTCTGAAATGGATTCCATGTACCAAAACTAAGTCTAGATTTTGGTATATCCTCCATTTGAAGTAAATCCTGTTGGTTGAAAATGGGTATTGAAGAAGAAACTGGACATAGAAGGACAATTCAGTACCTATAAGGCATGACTGGTTGGAAAAGGTTCTAAAAATCGTCAAAGAATTGACTACGATGAAACCTTCTCACCAGTTGCAATACTGAAATCCATCAGAATTCTACTTTCCATTGCGGCTTACCATGACTATGAGATTTGGAAAATGGATGTCAAAATATCATTCCTTAACGGGAACCTTTAGGAAGATATCTATATGACACAACCTGGCTGGTTTGTGACTCTAAAGGATGCTAATAAGATATGAAAGTTGCAGAAATCTATTTATGGATTAAAGAAAGCATCCAGGTCATAGAACATTAATTTTGATGAATCCATAAAATAATTTGGTTTTATCAAGAATGAATGTGAGCCTTGTGTCTACAAACAATTCAGTGGGAGTGTAGTCGTTTTCCTAATAGTATATGTTGATGACATATTACTTATTGGAAACGAGATACTAGTCTTACATTCTGTTAAGGCATAGTTGAATCAATGCTTCTCCATGAAATACTTGGGAGAGGCATCATATATTCTTGGGATAAAGATATATCATGATAGATCCAAGAGATTGCTGGGCCTATGTCAAAGTACATACATTGATAAGATACTAAAGAGATTCAATATAGAACAATCCAAGAGGGTATTATTTCCATCATCGCATGGCATTCATCTTTCCTAAAAAATGTGTCATCAGGAACATTAGGAAAGAAAGATATCGACAAGGAATCCATACGCATCAATGATTGGGTCAGTCATGTATGACATGCTATGTACTAGGCTAGATGTCACCTACTCATTGAGTGTGGTAGGAAGATATCAAGCTGACCCAGCTGACCGCCATTGGATGGCAGTCAGGACTATCCTAAAGTATCTGAGGCATACTAAGGATATGTTCCTAGTTTATGGAAGATATGAGGAACTAGTCATCAGAGGATACACAGATGCATGTTTCCAGACCGATCAAGATGAAACGAAGTCGCAAACATGATACATCTTCACTTTTAATGGTGGTTCAGTGAGCTGGAAGAGCTCAAATTAGATGTGGTCGCTGATTCTAAAACATAGTTTGAGTATATCATAGCTTATAAGGAAGATAAAGAAGCAATTTGGATGTGAATATTTTTCCCGGAGCAAGATCTGATACCTAGCAGTAAAGATCCCATCACATTGTACTGTGATAATACTGCAGCGGTGGATCTCGCAAAAGATCCAAGGACACATCAGCGGATGAAGCAAATACTTCAGAAGTATCATCTCTTGATATATTTTTCTCAAAGAGGTGAATTTGTAGTGAGAAGTGTTTCCACGGAAGACAACGTGGTGGACCCCTTTACTAAATCCTTGACTTAGCAGAAACATGATCATATTGTGAGGTCTAGCAGACTGAAAGTCGTAGGCAGTTGGCTATAGTCCAAGTGGGAGTTTGTAAGAGTTGGTGTCCTATAAAGAACTGGTTTTACTTTGATTACATGTATATTTAATGTATTATTACATATTTTTCATTATTCTGCATGATTATGATGTAATAATGTCCTAGAGTATTTATTGTATTGATAAGTTCATAGCAGTTCCCTGCTATAATGAGAAACTTGAAATGCTATAACAATATTCTTAAATATAGTTATGTAGTTGGATGACATTCTATGATGGGATAGATAGCATGAAGACCATGATGTGCGATTACTTATAACCAGATGAGACTTCCTCTCATGAAGTTCACACTTGGTAATCTCCAAGATAGAAGATTACGAGAACAGACCTGCTAGTAAGAATTCCGCATGTTTTGGTGTCATCAGATATTCCTATCTGCAAGTGTCTGTAATGATCCTTAAACTTTAATATTATCATTAATACATGTCAATACTTACACACTTTGATTTATTGACGAAAACCATCACACAGATATTAGGCGGGAAGTAGGGTATGTTGGGTGCGTCATAAGTGGCATGTTATTAATTGATAAGTCGAGGAAGGATTTGTCCCTTCCATTTATAGAAGTTTATTTCTTAGCCCTTTGATTGAAATAGAACCGTCGCGTGAAATTCCATGGCCATGGTGTAAGGAAAAGTTTATTTCAGGTAGTCAAAGAATGATGTATCAAGCATAAAAGTTGATGACAAATTCATGAAACCAACTTGATGAGATATTGAGATGAAGGGATTATATTATACAATGAGCGCTCGTATATGGATATTGTTGTTACAAATTTATGTTCTTTCTCTTGGGTGCCTTGACCCATTGCTAGAAAGTACTCTAGGAATTTAGGCAAGCCTGCCTAATGCCAATGAGAAATAATCCTATAGGGTCACATACTAAGTGTTTTGGATGGTCTCAGTTAAATTCTATTTGAATTTAATTAATGAAATAAATATTATTCTCAAGACCATGAAATAAATTTATTCAAGTTACAATGATCTCATAAATTAAATAAAATATATTTATTTATTTTATTGAACATTTAATAAATATTTATTTACTAGTTTCTAAATAAAATATTTATTTAAAAGAATAATTTATTTATTTATTTATTCAGTTGTTCCATAAATGGAAGTGGAGGTCGTGCGGATGAAGGTCGGTCCTATAGTAAAATAATTATTTTCAAGATGGTAAATAATTATTTAAGTAGTTGGCACAAATTAAAATAACTCTGTTATTATTTTTTGACGTGAAATTTTATTTATAATTCTATTTTGTGAAAATTGGAGCACTATAAAAAATGACGCGGTATTATTATTAAATGAATGGGTTTTCTCTAAGTTCATGAATGTATTTAATTGTTTCTATGAAATTAAATATTGTAAATGAAATTCCATGTACATAAAAAGGAAAGTATGCCTATTGTGCGAGACACCACACCACACGACTGGTGAATTGAGAATTGTTGAGCCAAACAGTTTCTCTCTAAAATCCTAGCCTCTCCCCTATCAAGAATGAGTGATTTTCTTCAATTCCAAAGAATAGGCTATCAAGAGTGACCAACAGAAGACACTCGATTCACCGCGCTAGCACCCGGAGAATGAGCGGTGTCAATTAGAGGCCATCAGAGCACGTGTGGATCACCGCTAGAGGGATTCTAGTTTGAATCCTTACAAGTGCAATGAGATAATCGAGAAGGGTCATTCCGAATGATTAACATTATAAAATAAGAAAAATACCAAAGATCTAAGTATTATTTTTCTTTATGAAATTAATTAAATTAATTTTAAACATGATGTTCAAGATTCTCTCTAAAGGTTTCATGCCTCTTTCTTCTTTATCTAAATCTTTGATTATATTCCATGGAGACTGGTGTTCATTATGGTATTGATCCTAGAATAATCATTGATCATGGTAAAAATCAAAGTTGGGTCCCATCCCAACCACACTTCCACTGCACCAGGAAACTACAATTAAATGACCTAAACCTAATTCCTTCTTTAAATACACTGTTATGGTGGATCACCAAGGTTATCTACATAACCCTAATATCATTGAGAGGAGGATCCAACATTTTTCAATACTGGATCAAGATCATGTTACTATCTATAACATGATCCTGGAAAATCAAAATGCAATGAACACAACATATCTTCTTCCATTTGCAAGTACGTTTTCACCAACAAAGGATTCAAATCAAGGCAGTAATATTCATTTTTGGATTATTCCCCTTATTATTTAAATACCAATCATGATCAGTTACTTCTCTTTTATCTAAATAAAATTGTGTCTTTGCATGTTCCTAAGTATTAGTTTTCAATTAATTATTAAATTATTTCTTGTTGCGTCATGTTTTATCACCCAAGCGATCTCCAATATGAATTTTTTGGACAAGAGTTATTGGCCCACAATTTTTGCACCTTTTGTTTGTTTTTTTCCACCCTTTCTTTATGTTATTCATCATTGGAACACATGGTCATGATTCAACATTTCCAGGTGGGATTGAGTGCGATTGGACCCCCAGATTTGTAAGAGATTCACATGAGATAGATGGTTTGATGATCTAAGGAAGGATTGGGGAGTGTTGTGGGATGAAGGTGATTCCACCATGGATTTGGAGATCTAGTGAGGCGGTGGGAGGCTCCATGAATGATGGAGACATAAGGAGACTTCATAAGGGCGATCTAGATTATGTTTTATTTCCAATAGGTGGCCAAAAACGATGTCCGGAGATAATTACTACTGGATTTAGGTGACATTCAGTTGTGATTTGAGATATAGAAGGTGGATTTGGGATCCATAGAGAAGATATAACTTTATGTTAAAATCCACACTAAATAGTATGTGTTGGGATGAAAACACATTTTTTAGCCCTTGGTTGCAGTGACTGTGGTTTCATATGAGATAAATATCAAACACCATGTGGGACCCCCACATGTCATGTGACTCGATGCTGGTATCCCGATGTGAACTTTGGGAGTACACAGACACGGGCATGGACAAGAACATAGTTTATATCTATACACATTCATGGTACACGAACATGTTTAGTGTACACAGACATGTCCAATGTACACAGACATGACCCAAAGGACACCGGCATGACTAAGATCACATGGGCGGGCCCTTAGTGGATGCGACATGCCTTGTGAGACTCGCACATTCCTTGTACATATACATGGATAGTGAGACATGTTATGGAAAGGAAATGACTAGTCATTAGAGATATACCAGATGAAATGTGGTTCCCCATATATTTCGTGTACCTTCTCTTTTTGAGGAATCATATAGCTCTCATATATCCATTATTTGGACTTGGATTTTGGCCTAAAAGTATCCTATCTTAAGTGTTTTTTCATTTAGAATGTGATGGTGTCCTTCATGGTATATTTTAATATATGATGTGAGGTTTTTTTATTGGGAAACTTCTTTAGGTGGTGGTTGTGGGCAGAAGAGATCAGATAGTATCTTTAGAGTGGAACCCTCATGTTGGGATATGGTATGAGTACTCTATCCATATATTAGAACCCTCATACTGGGATAGTGTGTTTTTACTATATCTATCTACCATTAGAGTGGAACCCTCCTACTAGTATAGGTCATGGATCCTCTACCCGTTGAGTGGAAACCTCGTTCTAGGATAGGGAATGAGTTCTTTATCCATCAGCAGAGTAGAACACTCCTATGGGGATAGGGCATGATTCCTCTACCTATAAAGTGGAACCCTTTTGCTATATCAGAGAATGGTTCCTCTATCTATCCATCATCAGAGTGGAACACTCCTATAGAATCAAGGTATTGGTCCCCTACCATTAGAGTGGAACCCTCCTATGAAGTCAGGGTATGGATCCACTACCATTAGAGTCGAACCCTCATAAATTGTCAGGGCATGTTCCATCTACCATTATAGTGTAACCCTCCTAAGGAGTTAGGGCATGGGTTATATACCATTAGAGTGGAACCCTCTTGTAGATTCAGGGAATAGGTCCTCTACCCATATAGTGGAATCCTCATATTGAAATAGGGCATATGTCCTCTATTTATCTATAGAGTGGAACCATCTAGTTGAGTTAGGGAATGGGTCCTCAATATATCTACATAGTGGAGCCCTCATGTTGGGACAAATCATGGGTTTATATCTATCTATAGACTGGAACCCTCCTATTGTAACAGATCATAGGTCCTCTACCTATAGACTGTGTCCCCTCAAATTCGAGACATAGGGGAGAGGTGTGGCTT
Source organism: Viscum album (assembly GCA_963277665.1). Taxonomy (NCBI): domain Eukaryota; kingdom Viridiplantae; phylum Streptophyta; class Magnoliopsida; order Santalales; family Viscaceae; genus Viscum; species Viscum album. The sequence continues at coordinate 1,127,860,661 of OY728146.1, forward strand.
GACATGGATGCTTCTACTAGATGGACACATGAGATGCTAGGCATCATTGATAGACCTCTGAAACTGATGGAATAATCTTCTCCAAGGGTGGGTTGTGATATGGATATCCCCTTTATCTCTCATATAGATTTATTTTATGAGTATATATATCCGTATCCTTGTTGTTGTATTTTGTTTCTCTCTTGATATGGGTTTATCTGTCTATTCTTATTGTGTCTCCTACTACTTCCCATTAAACTTTCAGGGTGTCCTAATGGATATGTATACACTCACCTGTAAATGGGATTTGATCAAATGTTTTGTCTTATGCATATGAAAGACTGGTCGAAGGTGATTACAGAGAAGCATAGGGTCACCCTGGTGCATTTTACCACCTACGGTGGTTAGTAATTAGAGATACGGAGCTGAGATATATCTCATAATTTACATTTATAGTTATTTTTGGTTGGGACATATTTCTGGTTTGGTGTGTATTTTTCCCCATTTCATTTCAGATTAGGTTTTCATACACTTTTATTCACTAGAGGTTGTTACATGCATGATTGTTACTCCAAATGCTACATTATTTTATTTTATTTCTATTCACTTATTTTTGGAGATGATTGGGTATGTACGTATAGGCACATTAGGCTAATTCCTCTCATATTAGTTATGACTTTCAGTTCTTATCGCTATCCCCTAGCCTATGAAGGTGATCTTGGGGTAGTTGTGGCCCAAGCCTCGTTGGTTAGGTCCTGATAGATTGGTATTAGATATAGTTCATTCGTTGGAAGGGTTTTGGAAGTTTTACCCTTATAAGGGTTTGGTTGGGACTTAGGGAAATAATATCAAAGTGTCTCGAGTGCAGATTTGAGGTCAAGGAACCGAGTGTTGGTGTGGAGGCTGACATATCCCTTCACTAAGAATTTGAATATCTCCTTGTTGACATGGAAAACCAATAAATTCATTGTAGGGATCAATGGTACATGCATCATATAGGATTGAGTCCATTGACTATACTTTTTGAGTTATCTCCCCATATATATGCTCATTTGACCATGGCACATCTTGATCACTTTCAAGATGGCTCCATGAAGACAACCATCTAGGTTATCGATTCATGGTCATAACAATAATCATATTAGTGATGATCCCTTCATTATCGAGTCATCACGTGAGATATTTCCTCTAAGAGGTAAGGTAGAAACACCCTTACATATCGAGTAGCGGATTATATTAGCAGAATAGGCTAAAGATGCACAAAAACATAGTGGATTGGAGCTAGGATTGGCTGCGTGTTGATTCAAAAAAAAATTTATAACTTGTGGGTAAAGGAAGTTGAGAACCCATGAGAAGAACTATGTGAATCATGATATATATTTTAAAGTTCTATTCTTCACTCTGAGGATTTGGAGGCACTATCTTCTTGGTGAGTTCTTTTTTGTTTTATCAAACCACCAGAGCCTTAGGTATGTCTTCACACAAAGGGACATGAGCCTAAGACAGAGGCCTTAGTTATAGTTCTTGTAAGACTATGACTTTGAGATATTATATACTTATAGGAAAGAAAATGCGGTGGTATATTCCATTATCAAGATATCCCAGTATTTTTTGGTGGAGGAGGCATCTGATCAAATTGATTCTTTACAACTAAACCTAGTTGAGGAGGAGGGTGAAGATTTTCAACAGTTGATGGTGTTGCATCCTCCACTCCTCTAGTGAGTGAGAGAGTACTAGTTGAGATACATCAAATGTGAGGTATTACGTGACCATATATCCCCAGGAGATCCACCAAATAGATTTTCTGAAGGATGGAATCATGTCATATTTTTCCATGGATGGGCGAAGATCCTAGTCATGATATGAGAGGAGGTGATGAGATTGTTTTACACTATCCTTTTTTTGTAAATCCCAATGTTTATAAGATGTAAAGAAACCTTTAGTGGTGGTTTTTTGGAGCTAGAATGAGGCATAGAATGGCTGAGTTCATCTCTCAGTGTCACACTTTTCAGTAGGTGAAAGATGATCATGAAGTTCTGACAGGTTTTTTGCAGCCTCTTGAGATATCGAAGCAGAAATGTGAAGGCATATCTACGAACTTCATGATAGGGCTTCCACAGATAGTGAGAGGCCATGAAACCATCTAGGTGATAGTTGAAAAACTTACAAAGTCAGCACACTTCCTTGCTATCATGGAGCAGATTTCAGTGGAGAGTTTGGGGTATTTGTACATATCATAGATCTTCTCCCTTCATGGGGTTCCCTCATTGGTTGTTTCTGACTATGATGTGTGGTTAAAAAATTAGTTATGGAGAGGAATACATGAGGAATTCAGGGCCCAGATGAGGATGAGTACATCCTTTCACCCCTAGATAGATGGGAAGATAGATCACACTATCTAGGTGCTAAAGGATTTGCTGAGGGATTGCATGTAATACGTTGGACAGATCTTGGAGGATCACCTGAACTTGGTGGAGTTTTCTTATTATAATATATACCACTCTACTATTGGCATGTAAAATTTCTAGGAACAGTACAGGAGGCCTTGCAGATCACCCATATGATGGAATGAGGTTAGTGAGGTATCTCTTGTCAAGACAGAGATGGTGGAGGTAATGATGGAGAACGTCGAAGTGATATGTGAGTGGATGAGTACAACTCAGGGTAGGCATAAATATTATACAAATCGATGTTTTAGGCCCTTTGATTTTCATCAGGGAGACCACATTTTCCTAATATTCTCCCCATGATGAGGACTGAAGATATTTATCTTGGAGGAAAGTTATACCTAAGGTTCATTGAGTCATTTGAGATCTTACATAGGTTTGGAGAGGTTTTCTAGCACCCCACCTTACCCTAATAGTTAAATAAGGTGCACGAAATCTTCCATGTGTCATAGTATAAGAGATGCATGCATGATACCATGCACATTATTTGCTAGTGTGAGTTGGAAATTGAGGATGTATATAATTTTTTTGGAGCACATGGTGGTGATCAAGGATTAACATGAAAGGATCCTGAATGGATGAATCATTCACATGTTTCATGTGTTATGGCAGCATGAGAGCATGTAGGAGAGCTCCTGGGACTGGGAGAACCAGATGTGCACTTAGTATCCTCAACTTTTTTTTACTTCATGATTTTTAGGGATGAAAATATTTAAGGGTTGAATAATGTATAGAAGCTAATTTCCCTTGTAAGACATTGAAATATATCAAGTAATATTTTCAGATCCAGGTGCTGAGACGGCGTGTGAATACAAGTCTTGGTGTACCTGTAATTTATTTTAAAAAATATTTTATATATTTTATATTACATTCTCATGTTTTTTAATAAAAAATGGGACATATCATAAAATGAGTCTCATATAAAAAATATTATACCATAGCTAAATCTTAAATGTGATGTTTACCTTAGATGAAACCTAAATTTGGTTTGAATGGGGTGTTCTAATGAAACATCCATTGGTGGGTGAATTTAATCTAAATAAATAATCTATTTTAATTATTTTATTTAACGAACCATACCTAATTCCTTCTTTAAATATGATGTTATGGAAGATAACTAGGTTAATCCACATAAATCGGGGATCGTTGAGAGGAGGATCCACTATTCTTCATTAGTGGATCAAGATCGGGTGTCGATCAACAACCAAATCCAGGTGATTAAAAATGTAGTGAACACAAAATATTTTCCTTCTTCATTGGAAAGTGTGTTCTTTACCAACAAATAATCCTAATTGAGGTCAGAATCATCATTTGTGGATTCTACCCCTTATGATTAATAGATTAAGAATGGTCAATTCCTTCACATTAATCTGCATTAAATTAATCCTTTTCATGATCATGTGTATTATTTTTCAATTGATTAATAAATTAATATCTATTATGCCATGTTTTCTCACCTCGACTATCACCTATTTTCATTTTTTGTCTAATAACGCTTGGAATTTTTTTACCCTTGTTTATGTGATTTTACCTCAAACATTCTTCATGTTCTTCATCACTTCACCACGAGGTCATGGTTTGACATTGTTGGGAGGGATCGACTGTGATTGAACCCCCTGATTCATGAAAAATTCTCATTCAATAGATAGTTTGATGATATGAGGATGGATCGTGGAGTGTTACGGGAAGTGGCTGATTTCCATCATGGGTTTGGAGATCCAGTGAGGTGATGGGAGGCTATATGAAAGATAGAGACATGAGGAGTCTTTGTACGAGTGAGACAAATTCTATTTTCCATCCAATGGATGGATATAAATGATGGATGGAGGTGATTAATACTAGATTTGGACATCATATAGGAATAATTTTAGGTGGTGAAGGTGGATCTAGGATCCATAGAGAAAATCTAACTTTTTTTTAAAATATTGACTACACAGCATGAAGTAGGATGAACAGACACTGTGTAGCCCCATGATTGTGGCAGCTTGGGTTTTGAGTGAGATAAATATAACACACCATTTGGGACCCCAACACACCATGTGACTTGGTTTTAGTAACCCAACGTGTACTTTAAGAGTAAACAAACATGGGCATGGCCAGGCACATGGCATGTACTTCTACACGACCATGGTATACAAACACGACTAGTGTATATAGACACAACCAATATATAGGGACACAACCCGAATGACACGAGCATGGTCAGGAGCACATGGGTGAGACCTAAGTGCCCGAGACACACTATGTGAGACACATACATTCCATGTACATCTATATGGATAGTGAGCCATTTTTTAGAAAGGACACATCCATGCAACATGTTAGGACTACATACTGTGTGGGTCCCCTTACATGCCATGTACCTCCTCTTTTTTATGAATCTTATACCTTCCAAATATCCTTCATTTGGAATTGTATTTTGACATGTGAGTAGTCTATCCTAAGTGTTTTTATTTAGAGAATGTGATGATATCCTTCATGGAGGATTTAGAGATACGATACAAGTTTTTTTGAGAGTGATTATTATTTAGGAGGCCCTAGATTATGGAAATGATTAGATGAGTTATTTTTAGTGGAACCCTCTTATTGGAACATGCCTTGAGTCCTTTATCCATAGAGTAAAAACCACATATTGGGACAAGGAATGAGTCCTCTATCTATCTACCATCAGAGTCAAACCATCATACTGGTACATGGCATGGTTCCTATACCCAGAGAGTGGAACCCTCCTTCTGGGTCAAGGCATTGGTTCTCTATCTATTCTTAGAGTGGAACCCTCATTTTGAGATAGGGAATGATTCCTCTACCTATAGAGTGAAACCCTCCTATTGTATCAGGACATGGGTCCTCTGTCTATCCATCATCAGATTGGAACCCTCTTACAGATTTAGAGTATGAGTCCTCTACCATTATAGTGGAAACCTCATACATATTAAGGGTATCATTCCTCTACCATTAGAGTGGAACCCTGATGTGGAGTCACGACATGGGTCATCTACCCTTAGAGTAGAACCCTCCTATTGGAATTGGGCATGAGTCCTCTATCAATCTAAAACCCTCCTATTGGGATAGGGCATGGTTCCTATATCTATATATAGAGTGGAACCCTTTAACTTGGATAGGGCATGGTTCCTCTATCTATCTATAGAGTGGAACCCTATTATTTCACCATGGCATGAGTCCTCTACCTAGAGATCATGTCCTCTCAAATGTGTGACGTAGTGGAAAGGTGTGTCTTGACATGGACTCTTATACTAGATAGAATTGTGAGATATTGGTCATTATTGATAAAACGTTGGAATTAATGGAAGACTTCACTATTATGATGGGTCGTGAGATGGAGATCACCTCTCTCTCTCCTCTAGGTTACTTTTCTGAGCATATATATTTGTATCATTATTTTTGGATTTCATTTCTATCTTCATATGAGTTGTGATGTATATTTTTATCATGTCTCCAAATAATTCCCCTTCATATTTTGAGGAATTCTACTGGGTATGTATATACTCACCTCTACATTGGATTTTCCTTCACATGTATTTCCTTATATAGATAACAGATAGGTCATCAACAATTACAAAGAACCATAGGGATATCCTTGTGAATTTTACTACATAAGGTGGTCGGGGATTAGAGATCTAGAGTTAGTATTTCTTTCATCATTTACATTTTTAGCTTTTTTCAAGATGTAACATCTTTTTAGTTAGGCATGTGTTTTCCCCTTTTCATTTCGGATTATTTTTTTATACTCTTTTATTCCCTAAAGTTTGTTACATGCATGATTGTTACTCTATATGTTACTATATTTTCTTTTATCCTAATGAATTTTTTTCATAAATATGGTTTGCTTCATGCATATATGTACATTAAGAAAAGGTCTCCCATATTAGTCATTCCTTTCAACACTTTTCACCAGCCCCTGGACTATGGAGGTGAGCTTGTGGTAGTTGCGGCTCTATCCCCATTGGGTCAGTTCATGACATTTTTGGTGACCGAGGAGTGAATTGGAGAACCATATTCAACATATCATAATGTAAATTGGGTAATATTCAATTAATAACCTTGAGGTAACCTTCAAGTCATTAAAATGAGTAATAATCTATCTAAAGATGTTCATAAAGGAGGAGTCGATTGAAGTGTCTTGATAGAGGATGTATGTTGTCCCTGAATTTTTTGTAAATGCAATGTTACTAGAATGGGGTGAGTGTGAACAAATAATTTTAATCTATTAAAAATACTGAAGCATAGAAAATCTTGGTATAACTCAAATATCATTAGTGTGTTCTCCTTGGATTATCCCTTATTGGTGAACCAAGTAAAAAATAATGCATTTTATTTTTATATCCTTTATTTGCAATTATAGTGAATGTGAATTTTAATCAGATAGGTTTAATGAGTTCTTAGAAATGTGGGGACATGATCCACTAAATGAAAAGAAAAAAATCAACACCTTGATTCACCCCTCAACTATCAGGGTATCCTGTGTTTCAATAATTGGTATTCGAGTTGAGTTTACATTCATTTATTTTATCCTTTAAATCCCAGTATGGTGAACACATTAAATGTTAAAGGGGTTCCTTTATTTTATGGAAGTAGTTATTAAATCTGGAAGAACATGATGAGATATCAATAGTGGTCTCTTGGATTAGAATTTTTCTCTACTATATTACATGGGATACATGTCAGTGATGAATTAGAACTATCAATAACCAAATTCGATATAATATTAGTGGATGTCTATACTATATCTCAAAATTCTCTATAAGGGGATATTTCAAATAATACATATATGAAGTTTAGGATATCAATGAGTTTCAAGTCCATATATGAAAAACTGTCCAACATTTATAAGGATTGTTCTAAGGTGAAGGAAGAAATGCCTTAAGTGTTTCATAAGAAATCGTATGATTTAAAGATGCACCCAGATGAAAATATTGATAGTTTATTCAACTGAATTACAGATTTTCTGAGATCTATCTGAGGAATGGGTGAATAAATTAAGGATATTATTATTGGAAAGAATATTCTATGCAAGATTCCCATGGAAACTCAAGACTCAAATACAAATATCCATGAAAACTCAAGTTTCATCATGAAATTCGATGATCAAGAACCTGCATATTGTAGCTTCCGATAATAGAAGAATAATACTTTACTAGTATGAAAAACTTATATTTTAGTCTTAAATCATGTGTAATATTTGTTTTTAATGATCAAAATGTCATATCCAATGAAAATAATAGATTTAATAGAATACATTAATATACTGAAACCAAAGGGAGATGGTATTTACATATAATTTATAATTAATTTATGAGTAGATATAGAATTACCTCAACTTATAATTCTTCTTTCATTGATGATCCAAAGGAATAGAATTTATCACACCATAATTGTATTGTAAGATTAAAGTGTAGAATACCTCTATAGATGATACAAACGTGCACTTCAATATCTGATCAATGTTATATAATCACCGGGTTCTAGCACAACCAATCCTAATCACTTGTGTTATTTGTGGTTGGTCACAAAAATAATCTTCATGAAGATATAGAACCCTTGGTGTTCTCTCAAAGGCATGTGAGAGGAGAAAGATAGATCACACTCTAGGGATTGATCCAATCTCTCCCTATCCTTTGTGCACATGAAAAGTGAAATTAGAAAAGATATATAATTATATATTTATTATATATGGTTTAGAGTCAGAAAATCTCACACAATAGCTCAACCATATTTGACATTATTAAATGAACTTATATCCATTATTATTATTATTATTATTATTAATTTCTTCACATGTGTGATGCATGAAGAATATAAATATAAACAATTTATACTTTTTGGACCATTAAACTTAGTCCACTTTCACTCTCTAAAATTTAATAATCCTAGAATAAGGGATATTTAATTAAATAAATGTCACTTAATTATTCTAAAATAAATATAATAAATATATTATTTTAAAAACCTGAAAAATAATATTTACTATTATTTTTTAGCTAACTTATTATTTTTAATAACTTGTGATTAAATTATGATGATCAACCAAAATAAAATAAATATCATTTAATAAAACTAAATAAATTCAACACTATAATTTAACTAAGATTGTAGATACACTTAGTGTGTGACCCTTTAGGACACTTTCTAGGTGGAATTAGACATAACCTCTTAAATTCCAAGGTTAGCATCTAGAAACATCAAATACTTCTATAGATAAATAAGTAAATTTCTCAACAATGTACAACCTCCTATGAATGTTTACCGTGTAATATATCCTTTTATCACAATATCTCAAATCAAGAAGGTTGTATACTAGTGTCATAAGCCTAAATGATCAGTGAACCTTTCTTTTATTTTTGAAAATGAACACTCCCATAGAACACCATGTTCATGGATTTATTCAAGTTATTCTATTCTAATCAAAGTGCCTGAGATATTAACTTTTTTCATGAGACAAATGGGACAAATTCGTTCTTGAATTATCCATTAATGTTTTATCATTCATGACCCACCCAAAATATCCTACTTCACAACAAAAATATTTCATCATGGCCTACATAAATACATCAAAGTACAAGATTCATGATATCCATTAATGTTAATCTTAAATTATAAGGATTAATATACACATCAGTAGATAGAAAAGTCCAATGACATGTGGAAAAATATATCTCTTATTAATGGGTTTGTTCTCATAACCTCCTATCTTGGATATTATCAAGGGAGAACACCACGAGAAGGTGTCTCAATATATTATAATCCTCTTACCCCTAATAGCCTATATTTTCTATGTTATATTAGACAATATAATCTAATAATAGAATAAGTTTCAAGAATAATATCGTGAAACCTATAGGTTCTAATCATAGTGGAGAAATGCTATGAACTTTCAATGAGACATGTATTATAAGGAAATTATCATATACAAATATCATATAGAATAATAATCAATATTTGATAAGAAAACTTATTTAATTAAGAAAAATATGTAATCAGGTACTAAACCAGTTTGTTCTAGGGTACCAACTCCAACACTTATGACCTACCTCTTGAATTCCAAAAATAATATTCTTCATACTACCATAAAGTACAAAAATAACAAGATGGTTCTTTGATACCATTTTGTAACAAATTAGTTTGGGTTAACCTGACATGTTACCATGACCACTTTGTTAGAAGTCCCAAAGAGTGTTCTTGATTTCCATGGGTTGAAGACTAGAACTAGGGAATCAAAATAATCACTTGTGGGAATGGTTTCCCCATTAGATAATAATAATAACCAGCCATAATAAACTAATTAATAATATGGAATGGTGTGTCTATACATTAGAATTATATTCAATAAGGAATAAATAATTGAAAATAATAAATCCAACCAAACAAGGCATAATCACCATTAACATCCAAAATGATCCAAAATCAATGAGAATGGTCCATCTCATTTTATAAAAATATACTAGATCATGAGAAATAAAAAATAGGTTTTGACATAAATACATAAGGATAAAAAAAACTGGAAAGATAAAAATGTAAGATACCTTACCAAGATTGATTGGCCGATATATGAACATCCCCAAATAAACCATAAAATAAAAACCTAAGAAACCAAAAACCATCTTCATATGACCCACAATCACTCACCATATCCCAAATATCTATAAACTATATAATAAAAGAAAAATGATCTGATATCACAACCTAGAAACCTGTAGAAATACATAAGACCAACATACACACATATAGGTGTGTATGTAGGGTGTGAACTAAATGAGGTAAGTAAGGTTTCACCAAAGATCCTATGAAATTCCATTTTATAATAAATTTCATAAATTCTAGTTTAAAATAAAATTAAAATGGATTTTATAGATGATAAGGACTAAATAAAACCAACCATCATTTTTTTCTCATTTCATAAGAAATCTACTCTTTTTAGATAAAAAAAGGTGAAGAAAACTATTTAAAAATAAAATATTGGAAACCAGTAAGAGAATACTTATGAGTTTAGGAAAGAAAATAATTACTTTTTTACTTTTTAAAAAAATTATAAGAATCCCACACATTCCATTGAAATCATCTTTCAAAAGAAAATTATAAAACCATGTAGAAAGTACACCAAACTATGAATGAAATAAAATAAAACTCAAGTTTGCACCACAACATCACAGAATCATAATAAAAAAAACTATATAAATGGTTCCAATCAATGAATAAGGGGATGTAATGAAATGTGAGCTGAGAAACCCCTATATAGAATCATCTACCAAGGAATAAGTATCATGGGAAACTCACCAGGTCCTAACACAATACAATCCTAGAAAATACTCAAGTGGTATCAACTATCAACCTACATTGTATTCCTAAACATATAACCACCCGACTTACTCTCTCTAGCCTCGCCGGGGGAAATATCTTAGCCAAAGCATATACATTACTAGGAGAAACTATCCAGTGTAGTAATCTAAGATAGTGTGGCATAAATTTGGAACTACCACTCAGCAGCCCATGGATCACATGTAATCAATCAAATGGTGGTGAAAAAATAATCAAGCCATGAGTTCATAATATAATTCAGCTTTTAAAAATTGATAGATAAAACACATCTCACCTCTAAAACCTTATCACGAAACAACCCCTTTTCAAATCTATTCAATAATCACATAGAAATTCAATTCAACCCTAAAATGGGAAAATTATATATAAATATTAATATAAACCAAGAGGCTCAAGCTAATTATTTCATCATGCATTAACTAAAATATTTTATAAAATGAAAAATGGGCCTTTAAAAACTAATTTGTGATGCAAAGTCATTTTACCATCATTTGAAAACTAAACCATGAAAACATAATTTAGAAATAAATTATAAATCTCATTTTACTCAATATAAAATTCAACCTGTTATTTAAAATCAATAATTTCCTTGAAACTAACTGAAAATAAAAACACATCTTTAGTTGAAAAAAACTCCTTAAAACCGTGATTTTATTTTTTGAAAATAAAATAGTTCCAAAATCCCCATTTTTTAATTGAAAAAAAATCCTTGGAACATGTTACGCTATTTGGAAATAAAAAAACTTTCAAAATGCCTCTTAGTTATCTAATTAATTATATGAAAATCCTCTGAGACATTTACATGAACACTTGTCATGAATAAAAATTTATTTTGAAAACCAAGAAGAAGAAAACCATGATATCCTTTATGCCATGTTTAGAAATCATGAAAATCATTTTACAAACCCTTAATTGGTAAAAAAAATATAAGTATTATTTGATAAAAAATTAATTTTGAAAGAATAGTAATTTCATGGCTTAATAAGTAAAAGGAATTGTAGAAAAACACCTAACTCAGTCATGTATAAACCACTCGACTTCAATGGAATAAGAATAAACTCATAATAAAATTACCTCTATGGTTGCTAAAACACAAAATCCAAAAATTAAAATGAACTCATACCCTATATTCAAACACTATCACCGTTATGGTTCATAGGAGAAAAATAAAACCAAGGGGAATAGAAGTTGGGAGAAGAGGAGATAAAGAATGGGGACTTTACCTTGGAGAATCACTTTAAATAAAATTATAAGGAGATAAAAATACAAATGGAAATAACAGGAGGATTCCTATGTCTATCCTCTAGTTTGGATAATGAAAATGTGGGGTAGGGAGGGATAATAAGCATATAACTTATTAGGGTGAAAAAATTCACCATTTAATGAATCTATACAATTCGTACAATTTACCTGCATGGTTTATCAAATTTTACATAAAGAATGTATCTTAGATGGGAATGAAATTATAACATTGCACATTTTGGACACACATTTTATTAAACTGTGTGATAACCATGCAACTCACTATAGAACAAGTTGTTCCCTTTCACATTGTTTTATCACATAGTTCTCCCTAAACATGCTTAAGATATACACCAACACCCAATACATATATATATTTTTCACATGATTCTCCCAAAACCATTCACTAGCCATGATCAATTAAACTTAAGGTTTCACGAATGTTTTACTCTTAACCAAAAGTCACATGCACATTTTTCTCTTAAATTTATGTTTTTTAACATAGTTCCCCCTAACCATGAGATAACTATGTAGTAGATGAAAATGTAAAAAATTTAAAATTAAAATTTCTAAAAAACCCAAAATTTTAAAAATTACCTAAAATTAAATAATATATCATACTATAATGACATGGAGGCATCAAGAGTTGGGATTATTCCAAATAATATTTATCATCAATTTCAATGAATATATATGAATAATTGGGAAAACATAAACCCCAAAATATTCATAGAGAGACTATTTTTACATATAATTTATAATTAATTTATAATTTGAATTTCCTCAATTTTATATTTCTTTCATCATTAATGATCAATTTAGTTCATGTTATTGTCATGTCTTTGTTATAGTGAAGAATCCAAAGTAGATTTCTTTTAGAATTGTCATCATTCACTCCATGAATCTAGAAACTTCACCGTTTAAAATTTGCATTCTAGTGTGAAGGTACCAAATGTCTTGCATCATTATCTATATAATAAACCAATAATGCATTCTCTTGTTATTTCAGTCTCAGGAGTGAGGAGAAGAATTTAATCTCATTCTTTAGAGTGTTCTTATGATGGTTCTCTTCTATCTTGAGAGAATATGTTGTGCACACATCCTATAAAATGTTATAACTTGAGTTATATACTTAGGGTTAGAGAATTAGTAATTTCACATATTACCTAAGCTAACTACTTTATTCTAAGTAAAACCCACATCAAATAATAATAATAATATTATTATTATATTCCATGACATGTGGTGACTTGCAGATATTTAAATACAATTTATTAAATAAATAAATCAACATTTATTTAAATGATATGAAATAAAATATATCATTTACATCAGGCCTTTAACTCAGTATGTCAATTCCCCATGACATTTAGAAAACCTCAAATAATAAATATTTATTTAAATAAATAAATATCAATATATTGTTATTTTAATAACTAAATAAATATTATATTAACTCACTAAAATATAAATATTTATTTAATAATCAACTCACATATATTCTAAACTCGAATAGCTGGTGAATGAATTCATATAATCAACATAATCTAAATAATAATTATTTCTTGGTTTGGATAATAATATTTATTCTAAATAATAAATTCAAATAGAATATAATCTAAAATTTTGGATATGCTTGGTGTGTGACTCTTTATTCTTATTTATAAGTTTCATTAGGATAACTGGTATAAAGTCCAAGACTGATAAATAATAACATATCAAGACACCCATAGAGAAGAGTATTAATGTTACAATGACAAAAATCTCATATGAACACTTATTGTGTAATTTAATCACTTCATTTCTATTATATTTGGTGCCCTAGAACCAACGTCTATGTAATTTATGATAACATTTATTCACTATTTTGAATATTAATAAACTTTTTATCACACCATGGTTTTTTTATGTGTCATAGTATGTGATAATGTCTTAAGAGTTGTCATCACATTGAAAGTTCATACTATTTCCCCACTATGATGAGAACCTAGAAGGTCTATGATAGTATTCTTAAATATATGTTCTATAAAGAGATGAAATATTTTAGGGACAAAAATTATTCAATCTATTAGGGGTGGAGATTCATGGGACTTTGAGGCACCTTCTCATGGTGTATGCCCTTGGAAATATCCAATGTCGAATATTATGAGAATGATACCCACCAGTAGGAAATACACATTTATATGTGTCATTGGATGTTCCTATATGCGTATGTGTGTATTGGTCCTTATAATTTAATATTATTATTAATGTGTGTTATAAGTCATGTATTTGGATGTATTGATAAAAACCATGATGACATATGTCTGCTGTGACATATGATAAGTTGGGTGCATCATGAGTAATATTTCATTAATTAATAATATGAGAAAGGATTTGTCCCATATATTCCTTAATGAAATTTGATATCTTAGTCCCATTATGTAAATGATACAGCCTAAATAAATCCATGTCCATAGTGTTTTACAAGAAAATTATATTTTCATAACGTTAATGAAAGAGATATTGAAAACATAGGTTGATGGAATCAGCATGAAACATGCATGATTAGAGAAATTGAAATAAAGGGATTATATTACACATTAAGAATCCGTATGAGGTATTATGTTGTTGTGGAATTTACTTGTTTTTCTCTGGGTACCTTGGCATGTTTCTAGATGCAAACCTTGGACTTTAGATAGCTTTACCCGATAAAACTGAGAAAAAGGCCTAGAGGGTCACACACTAAGTGTATCCAGAATCTTAGTTAAATAATATATTATTATTTATTATTTAAAAATTTGAGTAAATATTATTCCGGCACATTTTTTTAATAATTATTCATGTTTTCTTGATTTCATATATTTCTTCACTAATTATTTGAGAGAATATTATGTGATGAGAATATTTAATAAATATTTATTTTCTATTTAATGAATATAATATTTATTTATTTATTGAATAATAATATAGTTATATTTTTTTATTAAATAAATATTCATTATTCAAGACCTGATAAATATTATGGAAGAATGACATATCGAGTCTAATGGTTTTGTGAGAAATAATATATATTGAACATTATTTTAATAAATAATATTTAATTTAATTATAGAGTTTAGTGCATTTTATAAAATAATAATAATATTATTATTATACAAATGGGTTTCTATAGGGATTAAATAAATAATAAAGGGAACTCGTGTAATTATTTAGTTTTATCCCTGGCAGTATATAAACAAATTTTTTTTTATTTCAATAGATCCAATTAATTTTATTATTCACAATGACATCCGGAGATAATACTCTCAATCCCTAGAGAGATCCCTCTCCAAGAACACTCCAAATAATAGAGATTGATATTCCTCTACATTCTACTCTAGAGTCTAGAGAGATCAAGGAGAATCCTTTGGAAGTGATTCTCGAGGCAATCAAAGGAAAATGACCCAAGTGATGAGATCTACCATGTTATCACCTGGATATTCCTACAATGATGTTCCAAGATTTATGGACCACATGTGGATCACCACTAGAGGGAATCTAATATTGATTTTTATAACAAAATGATGGTACAACATAAGTATGTCATCAGATTCATCATGGAAGAAACAATTTCACATAATGTAATTCTTTAGTTGCTTAAATTAATTGTAAATAATATGTGATGATCCTATGGTTTGTTTCCTATGATTATCTATTTTTTGTATTATTTGATTCAATTATGTTGATGACAAAATTTATCATCATTTAAATCTCATATTAATCATCAATCAAGATAAAAAAGAAATGTTGGAAAAAACCCATCTGATTCATTAACTATATACAGAACCTTCAAGAGGTATTAAATTAGTTTCATAATTATTTATAATTATTTAAATATTGTTTTTTAATATTCAAATTTATTATGGGTTTTCAATTCCATTTTAATTTTTCTTTAATCTGAATTACGAGATATATTTTTATTTTTATTCATTTATCATAAATAAAATCAAATTGGTTAATTTTATGAACAAAATAATTTCAAAGATCCCATCAAAAGGTTCCAAGGATTCTAGGAAGATATCATAAGATTAAAGGTTATGTAACTTGGATGTACATGTAGTGTACTAGTGTTTAATTCACCAAGAATTAATTCAAAACTAATTCAATTCATTTGATTTTCTTACACATGGATAATTTAATTATACACCGTGTGTTGACTGGACCATCCTGGTGCATGATCATCCATAGAACACATCATGTAACTTTAGTACATGAAGTGTAATCCTTTACACACAGATGGTTTATGTATCTTCTTACATATCCTACATGACTGGTTTCCCTGTAACTCAGAGAATACATGTTGTGTAGCTCATGTATATGTCATATACTCAAACATTTACCATGTCATAGTTACACTCTAAGTCCCTTGGCACATTCCAGGGATATACATTTAAAAAAATACATGGCATGCTGGTATAATGTACATGTTGTGTACTTTTACCAAATTACATATAATTAAAATTAATTTATTATACCGTGAATACCTTATCAACATGTGATTATGTGTGGTCATTAAGTTGATATGACACACTAAAATACTACATAAATAATGGTGGTTCTAAACCCATTATGTGCAGGTACTATACAAATACTGTAGTAGTACTGGGATTGTAGACCGGTGACACTATAGTGGTGGCAGACACTGTAATAGTGACTGTAGCGGTAGGAGCACTATAACAGGTGTTGTAGGAGCATGGGTAATGTAGTAGTACTACTAACCAACAGGTTTTTGGGAAAAAATATAGGAATTTAGGGAAATGTAATGGTATTTGATTCCTACTGGGCCTACAGGCCATGTAATGGGTCTCCTCTACCAAAAAACAAAGAGGTCATTTGTTTCAATAAAAAAAAGGCTTCGACCCCAACTTTTATTTAAAAAAATGTTTAAGTTTTATTATAGTTATTACTCTATGTGAATTTAAGCATTAAAAAATACATAAAAATAAAAAAAACATGTAAACCATGTGATTATTAAGTTTATAATACATTTCATGATATTACATAAAAATATTTGTATGCCAAATATCTCGAGAGTAAATAGTATAAGATTATAATACAAGGTGGGTAGTTTGGATGTGTACTCACTGTATTTCCTCCAAGGTACATTTATGTACGTGGATAATTTTAAATGAATTTACTTAAATTGTGTAAAATTATGACGGATGATAACCTCAAATAAATTCAAATGAAAATTGAGATAAAATAATTGACTAATTAATGAAGATAATTAATTGATTCAATCATGATTTATCTAAAATAATAATGACAAGAATTGAATTATAGTTTTATTAAAGGCATAATTTGTTGCATGCATGTATATGATCATGATCCAAGACTATACCTTTTTGTATGATTGGTTTTATTTAATTTATTATTATTATTAAATTACGTTGTTGGCATGTGTTTCACCTCTCATCTCATTATGTAAGGGCCTACATGCCCATGGTTTCTTTTATTTATACCCCTTAACTAATCCTTTGGTTCCCCTCAACTATGTGTGAGTAAAATCACATGTAACAGATAGATCTCCCAAGCTGGTGGAGGTGATTTATGTTTAGATCCTAGGTACAACCAAGCTTGGAGAGATACATAAGTGGACAAGTTGAAAGATGCAACATAAACCGCAAATGGTTCATGGTGTTTTCCCCTAGGTTGATTGTTAGCTTATCATCCTATTAATAAACTAACCATTCATAAAATCCCATGATCATAACAATTTATTATTTTATTTTATTCAAGTTACATAGTTATTTCATTATGGTTGTTCTCTCACGATCACATAAATTAATGAATTAAAAATAATGTAAGATAGAACTAAAATAAATTCTCTTATGTGTAAATATTATCTAATACATGATTAATCACTTAAGTAAATCCAATTAATACTAAGAAGTGTGTAAGAAATATTATAATTATAAATTTATGCATAAAAATAAAATCACTAAATTATATATATTAAGTCATTATAACCTTCCACTACATCAGTTAAAATTGAACCATAGTCCAAAGTGCTTCACCAACCAAAGTTGAGGTGATTCCAATTATCAAGGAATTATAACTTCATATTTTGGGTTGAATTAACATATTTAACATCAAGGGTTGACTACTAAAGAACAAATTGGTGTATCTAAGATGAAAATTTTGATTAAATCCAATTTAGGGATTTCAGGATCGGGGTGTCCACTCAACAGATCAAGGAACTATGAGTTAATGTAGTTGTAATTTTGAATTCCTACTTAAAACCCTTTAAATTGATTGACCATCCAAATTTGGAGTGATGAGAATAGAAATATAGATCCTTACCAATAGAATTTCCACGTAACATGATATTATGAATCTAATGACAAGGGATATTGGGTTTCGATAAAATAGTTGGAGATTAATAAATATAATATATTTATTGGTCTAAATTTTATAAGATAAAGTACTAAAACTCTACTCATCTTATTTGTATAAACATCAATAAAATGACTTAAAACATATCACTATGATCCATACTTGAGATGAATAACCTTCCCACCGGCACAATTTTCCAAGAGCTTCAACGGTTATTACGTGTTATCTTATACCATGAAAGGAAATTGAATGGGCTGGAAGAACCTATTCTCGATGTTCCTGGTAATGAGGCTAGTGAGGAAGAATTATCTCTCTATGATAAATATTCTAGAAATACTAAAAAAGATTAATGTTTCATGCTATCATCCATGGCCAATGATCATTTGAAGTATCCCAAGGATGTGGATGTGTATAACAAGATTTCTCACCTTCAAGATCTCTATCAAGATAAGGCTAAATAAGAGAGATATGAGATATCCAATGCTCTATTTAAAACTAATCATAGAGATTTGGTTCCATATGGGCCTCATGTAGTCAATATTATTGGGTACATTGAATTTTTGGATATCTTAGGGATTAAATTCCTGAATGAGTTGTGAATAGATCTCATAATTTCTTCACTACCAAAGACCTTCTTCAGTTTTATTTTTAATTATAACATCATAAATAAAAGAGAGGATTCATTTATAACTTCTTAATTTTATTCACTGAGTAGATAAGGACATGGGGAGTGACAAACCTACAGTCCTTATGGTGAATGAGAAAAATAAGAACAAGGTTAAGGCGCTTAAGAATCATGACAAGTCTAAATCTCCTAAGCATCTTCCATCCAAGAAGAATAAGATACAGAGGTGGGTCAAGGAAAGGAAATTCGTATGTTTTTCAAGTTGAAAGAATGTCCACTGAAAGAATAATTGTACCCAAAAGAAAGGGGAAGCTATAGGTGCATTTTTTATTGAGTGCAATCTTTAAATATCTATACATTGGGTATGAGATACATCTTGTGGTGCTCAAATCTATATAAAAAATAAGTAACCAAATTGATTCCAAAAATTTTCTAGATGAGATTTGGAGTTGTGAGATGCCAATTGTGTGAGGATGGATCATCTTTCCATTGGTGAATACCACCTTTCATTACCAACATTAATGATATTGGTCTTAATATATTATTATTATGTACCAACTATTACCAAGAACATAATTTATGTATCATTCCTAAATGTAGATGGTTTTATTTTTATGTTTTAGAGTAAAAGTTATTTCTTTTATAAAGACAACACATGTTATGGTATATCACATTTAAATAATGGTCTTTATGTATTAAATTATGAAAAATAAGTATTGGTAGTAGATGATGAATCATGTTCACATGACTCATATAACACCCAGCATTGACATCACTATCTTGGTCATGTAAATGAGAAGTATTTGAAAAATATATATCAAGAGGGTTATTTAGACTTTAATGACCTAAAACCGCTTAAACATTTTCATGATTATTTAAAAAGAAAAATGGCCAAACATTCATTTAGTGGATAGTGTGAATGGATCATAAAGCTTCTAGGATTGGTATAAAATGATGTGTATGTAACACTTCTAGTCGAATATAGAGGTGGACATTATTACATCATAACTTTTACTGATGACTTGTGTAGATATTTCTATGTCTACTCGATGAGTTATAAGTCCTATTCCATGAAGAAATTCAAAGAATTAAATAATTAAGTAGATAATCAACTTGGAAATAAGATAGAGAATATTTTATTGGATCGATGTGGTAAATATCATAACCTAGAGTTTATCAAAAAAATTACATGAGTTTGAGATTATATCTCAACTCAACCCACCTTTCACAAAAAAGTGGAATATTGTTAGTGAATGTATGAATTGTGACTTATTAGACATGTTAGGGTTGATGATGAGTCATATAGATATTCTATTATCCATTTGGGGATATGAATTACAAACTGAAGCATATAAACTAAACTGAGTACCAACCAAAGCAGAAAATAGAATTTCCTTTGAGTTATGGAGTTTATTGAAACTTTTTCATCACATACATGTGTATGGGGTTGTGATGAATTTTTAAGGCCTTTTATGAAAAAAAAACTAGAACCTCAAGGCATAAAGTGTATCTTTATAGGATATCCTAAGGAAGAAAAGGTATAAAACCAATGAAACCCCTCAGAAAAGAAACAGACTATTGACAGACAATCCATATTTCTTGAGAGGGAGAACATCCTCAAAAAGGATAGTGGGAGTAGGATTGACTTCAATGAAGTTGATACTCATGATACATAAGAGTTGGTATATGAATGTATTCCGTAGGTCCCTGTGGAAAAAGTAGTTCCTGAAACAAAAGTACTACATAGTAGTGCTAGATGGCTAAGAGAACTAGAAAGATATGGTTTTCTAGTCACCAATGATGGTGACTCGTTATTGGTTGAAAACAGTGAACCTCTATCCAACAAAGAGGTAGTAAAGAAATAATAAGATAACATATGGAAATAATCCATGAATTCTAAAATGGATTCCATGTATCATAAAAAAGTTTGGGTTCTAGTTGATGTGTGAGTTGATGTAAAGACTGTTGGGTGAAAATGGGCATTCAAGAGAAAACTAGAATTGGAAGTTAAATTAGATATCTATAAACAAAGGATAGTGGACAAAGGGTTTAAATAAAGTCATTCAATTGACTATAATGAAACCTTTTCACTATATTCTCTGTTTAAATCCATTATAATTCTACATTCTATAATAGATTACCATGACTATGAAATTTTGCATATGGATATCAAATCATATTTCCTTAATGGGGGACTTTAGGAAGATGCTATATGAAACAACCAGAAGGTTTTGTGACTCAAGGTGATTCCAAAATGATTTTCAAGGTACAGATATCCTTTTATATATTGAAGAAAACATCTAGGTCATGGAACATTTGATTCAATGAAGCTATAAAATAATTTGGTTTCATTAAGAAAAAATGTGATCCACATGTTTACAAGAGGTTTAGTGGAAATACAGTCATTATCCTAGTAGTATATGTGGATGAAATATTAATTATTGAAAAAACATACAAGTTTTATATTCTGTTAAGGACTGGTCAAATAAGTGTTTCTATATGAAGTACTTAGGTGAAGCAACCTATATTCAAGGGGTCATGATCATTCATGATAGATCCAAGAGTCTACTTGAACTAATCCAAAGTACATACATTGAAAAGATACTAAATAGATTTAGTATAGAAAAATCCAAGATGGTATTGGTTCCAATGTCACATCGTATACACATTTATAAAAAATTTCCCTCATACACAATAGGTAAAAGAGATGATGAGTAATATCCCAAAAACTTAAGCGATAAGATCAATCATGCATGCCTTATTATGTACTAGACTTTATGTTTCCTATCAAATAAGCATAGTAGGAGGATATCAAGAAGATATAGGAGAATAGAATTGGTCTGTAGTTAATGTTATCCATAAGCATATGAGAAGAACTAAGGATGTATTCCTGGTGTATGGAGGAGATGATGATCGTATCATTAGGGGTTATATTGATGAAAGTTTTCAAACAGATCAGAATGATATGAAGTCACTGTTAGAATATGTTTTCTATCTCAATGGAGGATTTGTGAGCTATAAGAGTTCAAAGAAACCAGTGGTCATTGATTCTACAACAGAGTCTGAGTATTTAAATGATTATGATGCATCCAATGAATCCATTTAGATATGAAACATTGTCTATGATATTTATATTTTACCAAGTAGTGAAGACTCTATCATATTGTATTGTTATAATACAACAACAATGGCTCTTACAAAAGATACAAGGTCACACCAATGGAAAAATCAAATAGTATGGAAGTATCACATCTTAAGGTATTTTTATCAAAGGGGGAAATTTATAGTAAGAATATTTCTTAAAGAAAAAAATGTGGTGGACCCCTTGACTAAAGTAATATCTTGGTATAATCATGAGTATCAAGTGAGAGATAGCGAACTAAAGGTTGTTAGCAGTTGGCTCTAGTGAAAGTGGGATTTTATTGGAGTTGATGTCCTAGAACAAACTTTTGTGCATTTTATGATAACCTGTATTCATTATTTTGAATATTAATAAACTTCTTATTGTGTAATGATTTTTATTCTATGTGACATAGTATGTAATAATGTGCTAAGAGTATCTATCGCACAGAAAGGTCATAATAGTTCCCCACTATGATGAGAACCCATAATATCCATGATAGTATTCTTAGATAAATGTTCTATATCCATATGAAATCATTTAGGGGACAAAAATGATTCATACTATCCGGGGTGGAGTCTAATAGGACTTTGAGGTTCCATCTCATGGTGTACACCCTTAGTAATATCTCGTATAGGATATTATGAGAACAACACACGACATTAGGAAATACACATTTATATGTGTCATTAGATATTACTATTTGTGGATGTGTGTATTGGTCCATATACATTAATATTATTACTAATTAGTGTTATAAGATGCATTCATTGATGTATTGATGAAATCTATGATGATATATGTTTGATATGAGGTAGGATACATTGGGTGCATCACGATTAATATTCTATTAATGAATAAGAAGATAAATGATTTTCCCTTCTATTATTTAATGAAAGATGATATATTGGGCCTATTTATGTAAATGATATAGACTAAATAAATTCATGGTCATGGTGTTCTATAGAAAAGTTCAATTTCTGGAAGGCCAGAGAAGAGACATTGAGAATATAGGTGGATGGAAACTGTATACAACCTGCTTGATTATAGATATTGTGATAAAAGGGTTATATTGAACAGTAAGTGTTTGTATAAGGTATTATGTCATTGAGGCATTAACTAATTTCTCTATGGTGTTCTTTCATGTTTCTAGATTCTATCCTTGGACTTTAGGCTAATTTTCCTGATGCCACTGATAAAGAAGCCTATAGGGTCACACACTAAGTGTATCCAGAATCTTAGTTAAACAATATATTATTATTTATTATTTAACAAGTTTAAGAAATATTATTCCCACACATGGTTTAATAATTATTCATATTTTCTTGATCACATGTATTTCATCACCATTAACATGAGAGAATATTATTTGATCATAATATTCAATAAATATTTATTTTCTATTTAGTGAATAAAATATTTATTTATTTATCAGAGAATAATGTAGTGATATTTATTTATTAAATACATAGTAATTATTAAAGGCATGATAAATATTCTGGAGGAAGGGTAAACCAAGTTTAATGGTCTAATGAGAAATAATATATATTGAATATTATTTGAATAAATAATATTTAATTTAATTAGCAAGTTTATCACATGTCAAGAAATAACAATATTTTTCATATATTATTTATTCCATATTTGATAACTTCCAAAATTGGTTTTCTATAACTTGGTATTGTTTTCATATCCTTCCATATTTACCTCAGACTATGAATTCATTGGTTTATATGTTTTAATGATACTAGTTTATTTACAATTTAAATAATATATTTCAATTATTTTCTTTCTATTAAATACAGATATGGATAAGATCTAGATTGATATTCAAGATTGATTTTTTGATAAATATTATTACAAGGTTAAGAAATTTATGGCTTTCACAAGTGGATTCCAAAGAAATTTGATTAGTTTTCCATGTATAAAATGTGTAAAGATATATCTCTTCAAACAAGATTGTGTTAGAGAACATTTATTTATGAACGGGTTTTCGAAAAACTATAATACATTGAATATCTATAATAGAGAATAGTTTGTTTCATGTCACCAATAATAGATTATTCATATGGATATTTATTTGAGAACAATTGATCTGATAAACATAATGATCAAGGATATGATGCGTCAATTTTAGTCTAAAGATAGTAATGTCATAAATGATGACGTCTGAGGGAGTAATTCACATTATTTTGTAGATGGATAAGGATTTAAATTATTTGAAATTATTGATGATGAACATGCTGAATTATATTATGTATGAAATAAATTTAGTAAATTTTCATTCATAGTTTAATTGTTACACCAAATGCCCTGAATCAATGGACATATGAATCATTTGATTTATTATTGGTATTATTGAAGAAGGTAATCCCTATTGGAGTGAAAATTCTAGATTAATTCTATTAATCTTGTAATTTTATCGATGAAATTGGTTTTACATATGAGACCATTGATGAATATTTCAATAACTGTATGTTTTTTAGAAAATATAATACACAATTCAATACTTGTAGTATTTTTTATTCTTTTAGGTGTAATGATAATGGGATTAATCAAGGTAGTCAGATTCTTCCTGGTAGAGTCTTGAATCAAGAGAAATAAGTTTTTTCTAAGAAGATTTGTAATTTATCACTAAAATTGAGACTGAAGTTATTTTTCATGTTAGATAAAATTGTTAACTAATGTCTTTGAATTCAGATGGAAACAAAGAGGTTGATAAATTAATTCACTAGGAATATTCTTTTGAATGGAATGAGTTTGATTAAAGATGCCCATACTTTTCCTTGGATGGTCTTTATGTTCAACTAGGTTTGTAAGTATATGGTTTTAACCAATTTAGGTCCATGGTTGGTGCAATACATAATAGGTTTTTAGGGATGTTGCTTCCATACAACCTTCCCCCATGGGAATATAGGAAGCAATCATTTTTTTTAATTTCCACTATTATTGATGGACTGAGAGGACCTGGTGAAAGAATCAATTTTTATATGAAACCTTTGATTAATGAGCTGCAATAATTCTTGATAGATGGTGTAATGACTTTTGAATCGGTATCTAATGAAATTTTTAGACATTGGGATGCTTTTTTATGGATAACCAATTACTTCCTAGCATATGAAAACTTATTAGGCAGGAGTATAAAAGAATAATTCACATGGTCCTATTCTAATAAAAGTAAGAAATATATATGCATTAAGCACTCTAGAAATTTGGGATATCTTGGTTATAGATGATTTCTTTTTCCATTGAAAAAAGGTTTAGAAAAGACAGTGTGTCATTTGATGGGAATAGAGATCCTGAACCATCACCAAAAATAATGTTTGAGGTTTAAATTCTTTCACAACTTGATAAATAAAACATCCACACAATATATGATTTTTAGGATTTATTAGCTCCTGCATTTCCTTATATTCCTACTATAAATAGACAACACATATATAACTAGAAGGAGAATAGTATTTCATTATATTTTCCATATAGGAATACAATGTTTTACAACATAATTTGGATGTGATACACATTGGAAAAAATGTGTGTTATAATATATTGTACACCATTTTAGGCTTCAAGGGGAAATAAAAGGATAGTGACAACACTTAATGTGATTTATAAGAAATGGTATTGATAAGACCTTTAAATTTATATATGGGTGATGGTAATCCGAAATACATTCCTAATTCACAGTAAAAAATGAGTAAAAAAGATAAATAAAATTTTCTATCAATTTTTAAGACTATCAAGGTGCCTGATGGTTATGGTTCTAATATTTCAAAGTGTGTCAATATAATGAGCATGATACTGAAGTGGAAATTCATGATAATTGTGTTATACTTCAATGGTTAATCCCAATTTCAATTAATGGTTGGTTACCTACCTAGTTTTTTGAGCCATTGATTGAAGTTTTTAATTTTTCAAATAGATATTTTCAAGGAATCATCACACGAGTGATTTGAAAAAGTAATAAGATAAGAATTTCACTACACTTTTTCACCTAGAGAAACTATTTTCACCATATTTTTTTGATTTCATGGTTCAATTGACTATAAATTTAATTGGTAAAGTCATTACTAGAAGTCCCATGAAATTCAACAGGATGTATCCAATAGATAAATACTTAAATACAACCAAATAGTATGTGTACAACAAAGCTCGTTCAGAAGCTTCAATTTACTAGGGATATTTGATGGATGCATGTACTAATTTTTGAGATTAATATATTGATGAGTTTGAAACAAAGTTAGATAAACCCTCCCAAATTTATGAGGATCCAATTAGAGAAGGTATAACATTTGATATGCACAACGACTAGTGGGTTTAAGATCATTAATATGTATTGTTCAACACTCTATCAATTATGACATTGATACAGTAAGTCGCATAGTTGATCTATTATGAATTATGTTTCTATATTTAATTTATTACTTACCTTTTATTATGTTGTAATATGTGATGCATATCATTGATTAGAAATGGGAAATTCCATGTATAGCTAACTATAAAATCCAAAAACATCATTTTAACACATTTCATGAGTGGTTCAAGCCTCATGTATGTATAAATAATTGATTTTATATTTTTTATAATGAAATTAAGTTTTATTTTCACAATACATTATCCATTTACTCATGTGAAATTTATAGATTCAAAATATTCATGGTTTGAGTACTAACACTATGAATGAAGAACTCAACCAAATAGCTAATGGCCTATTTATTACAGCTCATTGCTACAAGTTTTTGGATGACAACAGATTCCAATTCCATAGTAGTGATGTTGATGTGAACCAAGAAATGAAAAACAGTGGTGTTAGTTGTTCATATATTTATTAAGGTTATTATTATGTATTGATGAGGGATATTAATGAGTTTATTTATAGTCCTAGATTAAGCATATATTGTTAACATGTGATTGGGTCTATCTGGTTCATGGAATAAAAGTTGATAATTTCTAATTTACATCGGTAAAATTTAAAAATATGCTATATAAAGATAACCAAGTAAGAAATGATGTCTTCATACTAACATTACAAGAAGAGAACATTTAATTTTTGAGTATTGATTTTAATTGGAATTTTGTGGTGAAAATTTATAGAAGAGGGGTTTTTTCTGATTGATTGAGAGGAACCAGATTTTTTCACCTTTACTGATGAAAGAGTTGACTAAACAACTGTAGCTATAGGAGAAAAAGATATACAATGGTCCATAGAGATAATTGAAGGAGATATGATAGACAATTATGATCAGTGAATGACTATATTTTTTTTATTTAATTTTTTTAAAAATATTTATAAATTATATGTATAAAATTTGATAGATTTAACTCTATTTTTTATTAATGTAGGAATTTCATAGGGTGGTCAGAGTAGTTCACCTGATATTGTTCATATATATGTTTTCATTTATTTAAATTCATTTATTATAATTTTTTGTAAGTATATTTCCCTAACTATTTATAATTTTTAAATAAAAATTCAATTATTTATAATTGCATTATGATTTAATGTTTATCTGGATCTAGTGCATCTTCTAGTAGATACAGGGGTCCTAGTAAAGGGGTTTGATCCTGGAACTATGGATCCTAATTGGATGTGTTATTTGATGACACCTTTCATCTAGTTGGAGAAGGTGTGTGTGTATTGATTCATTAGATAAGGAATATGATACGATACCCACACATATTCCCTCTACCAACTAATGATTGTACTTCATTCCCTCAGGATACGATCAATAGATTATGGAGGGAGGTTTAGGTAAATTCAATGCTTAATTTTTCATGACATTTTTTTTATTATTATCGCAGCTACTGACTATTTTTAATGGGATAATTTGAAATCCTTTAGATATGAGTTCCGAGTAGTGTTAATCACAAAATGTTGAAAATTATAGAAGGATTAAAAGGAAAGGGTGAAGAGAGATCACTAGATACTGTTTTGGGAGTGCCAGGCATTCTACAGAAAGTCCCTCCTGGCGTTCTTCCCATGCAGTGGCAGGATTTGGTTTCATTTTGGTAAAGTGAGGGGATGATGGTAAAATTTATTACATTTAATCTATAAATGAATATAATTTTTCATATATATAAATATATATTAACTTAATTCCATAAATTTAGACTAAATATGCTCATCATTCATGTAATCAGGTGATGAAGGGCATGCCTTCCAGACTTGGTACTCGACAAGTATCACAGCTCAGACATGATGTAAGTTTAGAATTCACCATTCATTAATATATTAAAAATATTGTATTATAACATGAATATAAATATTTATTTAGTGAAAAAATTTATTATAGTTACACCAGTGAGGTGAGATGACTAATCATATATCGATATGAGTGAGGACTCATCGGGTAGGAGATCTAAATGTTTCCAGTGTTATAGTAAGAATATTATTTAGTAAAAAATATATTTCTATTTCATATAAAATATTCATATTTGTTCATTATTTAATCATGTATATTATATAGGACCAGTTTAACACTGAGTTATTAGTGCTTCCAGAGGAGCAACATTGTAGTACTGTGTGAAAAGATGAGATATTTCAATATGTTATGAGGCATGATGATCATGGTTATTATTTGACTTATGTAAATAGTGTCCCATGAAATTTAGTTGTTAGAGAATAGGTGATGGGTACATAGAGAGATGTAGGGATGTACACACAGAATAAGATAGATGCTTTAATACAGGTTATGAACCACAATACGGATGATCGGTTTCAACAGTTATGTGCAGAGTATGAGGATAGATTATCACATATGTCATCACATATCAATTAAGTGATGATGTAGTGTCCTATTAATGGTAAAAAATCAGTTCCATAGGTAAAAAATAAAATAAACTGTACTCATATTGAATTTTATTAATATACTTATGATACATGATATTTATATATGTTTTAGCCTCTGGATATAGTTAATGGACATTATCATGAGTTCATTGGTGATCAAGATAAGGATGAACCTCATACATGAGATAATTTACATTACTATTTTAATATTTAATGATTCATTTTAGAGGAATAATTTAAATGTGTTTTTTTATTTCCTAGAATACCCCCACATAAAACCTTTTTATTTTCCTTTTGTGAACATGTGTTCAGCCAAATTTGTATTGAAATTACTACTACAGGGTTATCTATAAAACATATTTATGCCTTTATGTTAAATAATCTCATCATTAGTAATGGCCTAGTGCTTGATTCTCCATAACAAAAAACTAATCTTAGAAGGAACCACATTATTAAATATAGATTTATAATTATGATCCATGATTTTTGAATCTTGAGAGCTTATGAAATACATTGATAAAGAAATGACCTGATCTGGTGGGGGTGAAAGTGATATAGTAATCCTTATTAACTAGGTTGATTCTTGAATATATGGTTTTCTTATCTTCATTCAGAACTATATTTTGGAATTTCGTGTGCTCTTTGTCCTTAAGAAAATTCATGTATGGATTCAGGAATCCTAGAAATTTATGAGTATTTCCAGTAAAAATTTTATACTAAGAAGAGATGTTCATGTGACCAATGTTTTATCTAGAGTGCTCCATTATAATCTGGAAACTCCTCTATAGGCTATACCAAATTGTGGACTTATCTATACTCCCACACCAATTCATTCCCTAACCCAACTCATATCTTTTCCATTATGAATATAATATATAGGTACTTTCACTCAATAATATACCATTTAAGATTTTTAATTTCTACATGTATTATCTAATATAATAAACATTGATCCCTCCATAATATTGTTTTTTCATCCAAGGATAATTATTCTAATGATAATGAAAAACCTGTCAAGAATCCCATATGTAATCATTGAGAGATATTACAATATTTTTAGTAACAACTGGTTTCTCGAGCAATAGAAAACACATACCTTGAAAAAAGATCCAAATCCTAAAAATGATTAGGGAGTTAAAGTAAATTTTATAAATAAGTCTGTGAGAATAGTGAAGTATCTTGATGAAAATCAAAGTTAATATGTATAGTCAATTTGAATGAATTGGAGTTGACTATGATTATACTCTAAAACTATTGGAAATACTATAACATATTATATATTTTCCCTATTATTGCTAGGTGTAATTATAAAGTTATCTAGATATACATTAAATTGATATAAATTATTGGTGATTTAGATCAAAGGATTTATACTTATTATTATATTGGTGTTGTTCTTGAAAATATTGGATATATAGTTTGTAAATTTATAAAGGATTTATGTGTATTGAATAAATATCAATGATATTGGTAATATAATATCAATAAAATTTTTTATGTGATGGATTATAGGATTGAAATAGCCTTTTACAATATATATGTATAGGGAAGGTAAAATAATTAATTTATAAAGATCATATATGTTGATGGAATTATTTTTTCATGTGATGATAGAAAATTATATATTGTTTTTTCAAATTATAATAGGAAAATTTTAAAAAATATTATCCCTAGATAAATGAAATACATCACTAATTCCCCTTTTATTATATGAAGTGTTCCACTTTGAGGGAGTCATCAAGTTTACATAAAACAAAATAGCTATATAAAAGAGTTTGGAAGACAAGTACTCTTTTATGAAAGTTTAACTAGTTCCCTTTGTGACATAGAAATCTTAATAATCCTTTAACTAAATTTTTATTGACTATATACACACACCTTAAAGAATTAGTTTAAAGAAATAAATATCTTTGTTAGGACTAAGAAAAAGAGGATGATGTTTGTTTTCAAATGCTGCCTTTTGTTGTTTTTAAAGTTTGTTTTAAGAAAGGAAATAACCTCAATATGTATTTGGTGAAAATCATATTGACTTCAAAAGAATTAGACTCATGTTTTCAAAAGAATCAGACTCACCTTGTCTATTATAATAATAAGAATATGCTTTCAAGAAATGATTTTGATCAAACTCACCTCATGTATGAAATCAAAGAGAAAACATCTTGTTAGAATTAAATGATCATCATATTCACTTTGGATCTGGTGTTGAAGGATTGATTGTTTTGATGAAAAATTAGAGTCTGCATGATTTTGATTATTTAAATGTGACGATTGTTTGTTGATTCGTATTTCATAAATCATAAGATAATTAGAGAAGTTATGAATCATTAATTTTGAAAGAAATGGGAAGTTAAAAAGATTCAAGATGATTTTTTTCTATGCAGAAAATTTTGCAGGGAATCATACTCAAACAATCATACCTAGTTTAATCTGATTCAGGATGAGAAGAAAAGAAAAAGTTTACCAGAGAATTAAACAGTCTCAATACTTTAAATTGTAAGTCCGGAACTATAGAATTTGATCATCCATAACTTGCATAATAAAACTTTTATATTGAGGATGATCGTACTCATACTCAGGAAGAAAAAGATCATACTCTAGAATTTGATTGAATTACTGAAGGAATAGATAGATGAGCTCTAATTTTTTTTCAATGGTCTCTATCAAGTGGTTCAAGAGTTGAACTAATATTTTTTCTATTCAAGTGTATTTTGAATTGGGTTAAGAACCTTTATATCAGATTTGAATTGTTTTATATTTATAACTAGGTTAAAAGAATAAGTGAAGAAGTAAAATTGGTTTGAAAGTAGAGATTTCTGAATGAATTATCAAGGGTGAAAATGGTATTTAAATGAAAGATCATATTCAACATTAACAGTGGTTTACTTTTCTTCATATAATTTCAATTGATATAGATATTGTTTTTAAAGAAATAAGATTTAGAAAATCAAACTCATGAATTGAAATCATGCTGGAAATTGAAATGAAAGTCTGAAGAAGAAGTGAATATTATATAAGAATTGAGAAGTTTTGATAAGAATTGACAAACTAAAAATACACCTACGATTTTAGGGGAAATTGAGATTTGGGTGAAATTTATTAAGAAGATTTTTTTTGGGATTTCTACCAAAACCACTCTAGGGTCACCTATAAAAGACGAAAAGTACAGTATACTTTTATGATGACTGATGTACTGTTCATGAGAGTGAAGCTCTGAGTTTTAGATAGAAGAAGAAGTTTCTGTATTCAATTTTTTTGAAGAAGTTTTAATGGATTGAAGTGAAAGAGAAGAGATAAGATCACAACATTGTATTTATCTGATCATTATACATAGTGATTATCATACTTAGTATATTACCTTATTTAGCTTGTCAATCATATCTGGATGATCATCGTATCGATCTTTACTATCAGTTCAAGATTTCCTTACTAAGATTTCTAGAACGAGGAAGATGTATAACTAAAGGGGTGCCGATTCGACTCTAACATTTTATTTCAAAGTCCTATTTGTCATGCCAGGGATAATCATACATAGAATAATCGTATCGGGAAGAATAATATCAGGTATAATAATACTCATAGGTATTCAACCAGGGAATATAAACTGGAAAAATTGGACTCGGTTTTTCAATAAAAAAGTCTAAAAATTTCTTACCATCTTTGGGTAAGAAATTGAATAAGTTTTTTCAATTTAATACATTTTTGGAATTTAAAATAAGAATAGGTAACATTATTTTCTTCATAAACATTGTATTACCCTATTTGTGCTAAGAGGATGCACACACACTATTAAAATTTTTTATATAGTGCTACATGAGTAAAAGAGTATATCCAACTTATTGTAATCTAAGGAAATATTTCTAGTGTATTGTGTGGTATTGTATTACTTCCAAACCATACCAAGGACATAGATATTCTTATTGAATAACAAACCTTGTAAATACTTGTGTTCCTTTGGATGTTTGGTTAAATTGTTTTGAGTAAGGAGTTGAATCTTTAATAGGGGTGAAGGTTGATTCAAGGAAATATAAAATAAAAAGTTTCAATGATTCACCCCTCCCCCTATCAGTGATATAATCATCCTAATTGAGCACTTTCAAGTGGTATCTGAGGGTAGTTTCCCTTCACTTATTTTATTCTAAAGTTAAAAAAAGCTGATAAAGAATTTTTATTGAGTGAGCAGTAAAGCTATTCTGGTTTTTGATGGAAAGAATTATCATATTTGGAATTATAGAATGTTTTTTTATCTTATTTCTATTGGATATGATTTTCTTGAAGCTACAAAAAATGAGTTTCATCCTATTGATTTTAATGATCCTCTTACATCTGTTGATAAGAAGAATATAGAGGGTGATGGAATGGCCAATAAATCTATATTATCATTACTTTATGAAATTGAATTCTTAAGAGTGAAAGGTATTACCATAGCCAAATGTATGTGGGATAAATTAAAAAGCTTATACAAAGTAAATAAAAAATTAAAGAAGGAAAAAATTTAAATCTATAGATTAAACTATGGAGACATGAATATGGGTGAGTACAAATCTACTGGGGACTTCTTTACCAAGGTAAATGAAATTGAGAGTACTATCAAATGTCTTGTTGAAAAGTTAAAATATTCTATAGTTTTTGAAAAGATATTGATAATATTTCCTAAAAAGTTTGATGAAAAAGTTTCTTCATTAGAAGACAAAGATCCTAAAATATTATCTCTTGATGATTTTCATTTCACTCTCATCAATTATGAAATTATAAGGGATAAATATATGAATATAAAAACAAAAGTTGACATAGAAATGTATTTAAAGGATTATAAGAGAGAAATGTTAAAGAATATTCTTATTGAATATGAATTTGGTGAATCCGAATTTGAAAATTAGGTATGTAAAAGTCTTGATGATATTTTATCCTTATTTTCTAAAAATGTGAAAATCGGTACAGGGAAATACAAAAGGAAACTTCCCTTGAAATGTTTTTAATGTGGAGGCATTAGTCACATTGAAGATAATTGTCCTCGAAGAAAGAAAGAAGAAGATATTGATGAAGAATAATTAAATATATGAATATCATGGAAGA
Organism: Viscum album; assembly: GCA_963277665.1. Lineage (NCBI taxonomy): Eukaryota > Viridiplantae > Streptophyta > Magnoliopsida > Santalales > Viscaceae > Viscum > Viscum album. Next base: position 1,127,894,629 of record OY728146.1, read on the forward strand.
AACATGGAGATAAATAAAAATAAAATTTCATAGGGAAGGAAAGAAAATTCTTCAAATCCAAAGGAAGAAGTTTCTTGTCTAAAGATGAAGATGAATAAGGTAGTGTTTTTAAATCCAAAAATTTAGTTGAGTATAGTATTGAAAATACATTCATTGAAATAGTTAGTGATGGAGAATTTGGAATTAGTAGTTCCAAAGAAGAAGAAACTCAACTTTAAATACAATTGAATGAATAATTGAATGAATGACTAAGAAATATTATAAGGCTTTGAAAGAAAAAAGGTTGGAAGATGAATGTTCTTCAATAGAAAATAAAGAATTTTTTTCTGATGAGAAGTTAAAACTAATAAAAGATATTTATGAATTGAATAAATCTATTTAAGAATAAAATAATTGTAGTGAGTATATAGTGGTGAAGTTGTAAGAAACATTAGAAGATTTGGAACTTATCCAACAAAAACCTTCCAAATCTGAATATAGAAATAAAAGGTTTGAAAACTATTTTTCCAAAGTTGGTGAAAATTATCGAAAGGATAATCCTGATTAGGATAAAAAAAGATACCTTAATAGTTTGAAAAGAATGATGGAATTGTTTCTGAAAAAATAAAGCTAGGAAAATAAAGTATGTGTCCAAGACCAACAATGTTTGGAATTTAGAAGTCCCAAAGAAAAATTAGTCTAAAAAAGTGTTGAAACAATCTGAATTCAATTTTTTTTAAATACATCTGGTTCTAATAATATATAAAATAAAATTAAGACTCTAAATTACAATTGAAAGGTTGGTGTCTCAGAAAGTAAAGAGAATAATGTGGCAGAGAAACATATTCACAATTCCAATCAATATGGATGTTTCAGAGGAAAATACTCTTATATGAATATTTCTTTTATTATTGAGGATCCAGAAATATAGTAAATATTTTTATATTAAACCAAAAAAAATTCTATAATCCTACATGTTATGAAAGGAAAAGGATAAGAGGGATTCAATATTATCAAAGAAAGAATTGTAAAATAATTTTTTTGAATAAAATTGAAAAGATCTGAGTGAAGATTATAAATAGGTTCCAACCTTTGGAAACTATTTGTAAAAGATGTGAACAAATTGTAAACCTTTAAAAAATATGTCTTCTTTTATTACATGCACAAAAAAATGTTTCTTGAAAATTCTCACAAGTTGAAGAGTGAATAAATAAAAGGAAGGAGACAAAATTTTAGTTGTAAAAAATTCAATGAAAGCAACAAAAAGAGAACAAACTTAGATTCTTAATAGTGGGTGTTCTTCTCATATTAAAAGAAATTTTAAATTATTGAAGAATGTAAAATAATTTATAGAAGGAACAGTGAAATTTGGCAATGGTGAATCCATGAAAATCAATGGTGTTAGATTAGGCATCATTGGGAAAGAAAATATAAAATCCAAGAAAAAATTGTATGTTGATGGGCTGAAACACAATATTATAAGTGTTTCACAATTTTGTGAGGAGGTTAACAAAGTTATCTTCAAAAAATATGGTTTTGTTGTAAAATTTGGGAATATGGAATTTTTTTCAAGAGGCCAACGTACAGAAGGAAACTTGTTGCAGGTTGGTGTAATATAAAACTCTTGTTACATGAGCACAGTAGAAGAGAATAAATTGTGGTATAAAAGGCTGGGAAACATATTTCAAAGAAAAATAATCAAGTTATCTAAAATAGATAGTGTTTGAGTAATTCTTGATTTTCCAAGAAGAAGATATTGGTGTTGGACTATTTGTTAGATAGAAAAGATTACAAATGTTGTGCATAAGAAAGTTGAGATTTGTTAAAGAAAACCCCAGGAGCTAATTCTTTCTAGCATTTGTGGGCCACTGAGAAAAAAATAAAAAAATGGAGATAATTACTTCATCATTTTCATAGATGACTTTTCTCTCAATACTTGTGTTATGTATATGAAACAAAAATTATATGCATTGAAAATTTTTAAAAGTTTCAGAAGGAAAGTTGAGAAGGAATGTGAGTATTCGATGAAGATGTTGAGAATAGATAATGGTGGTGAATACAAAAGTTAATAATTCAAAGGTCATCTTGAGAATCATGGAATTCGGCATGAGTATAGTTCTGCATACACTCCTCAACAAAATAGGCTTTCTAAAAGCAATAATATAAGTTTGGTGGAAATGGTAAGAACCATGTTACTTGAACATGGCCTCTCCCATTACTATTGGAGGAAATCCCTGAGAACTAATATTTATATTCAAAACCATTGTTTTTATATGCCTTATTTTGATATGAATTTATATTAATTTTTTTATAGAAATATTCCATGTTTGAAACACTTTTTAGTTTTTAGGAGTCTATTTATTATAAATTAGAAAGGTGGAATATATGGAAAGTTTGAGAAGAAAGGTGAAGATGGAATCTTTCTTGGCTATTCCATAGAAGGAAGAGGATATAGTTGTTTCAAAAAAGAGATAGAAAAAATTATTGATTATATTGATGTGAAAGTAATTGAAATAGGTGAGAAAGAAAAACAAATTTTGGTAGAAAAGGATGTTGAGAAAGTTGAAGAAAACAATTCTGATAAGGATATATAAAATTGTATTCCTAATCAAGAAGAAGAATTAGACTCATATATTTCAAGTGATGAGGAATATATTTGAAAATATCATCCAAGAATGAGAAAAAAAAGTGGAAGCTCAGAATATAATTAGTGATCAACATCAGAAGTTTCAAACAAGAAGAACAAAAAATGTCATTAAACATACTTCTTTGTATTAAAAAGTGGATCTGAATAATGTAAAAGAAGATTTTGAACATTCAGAATGGCTTCTGTCCATGAATGAAGAGTTGGGTCAAATTGAAAATAATGAAACATGGGAACTCATACCCAATCTAGAAAACAAAAACATCATTGGTACAAAGTGGGTTTTTTGAAACAAGCTAAATAAAGAAGGTGATGTGATAAAAAACAAAGAAATATTTGTGTGAAAAGGGTATTCACAAATTGAAGGAATTTACTTTGAGGAAACCTTTTCTCCAGTAGAAAGACTTGAAACAATTATAATTTTTTTTGATATTGCTAAAAAATTAGGCTACAAGATATTTTAAATGGATATTAAATCCACATTCCTAAATGGTGATCTTGAATAAAATGTTTATGTTAAACAACCTTGTGTATTTTTTTGGGAAAGATGAAATTTATGTGTGTAGATTGAAAAAGGATTTGTTTGACAAAAACAATCTCTGAGGGGATGGTATTCCAAATTGGATACCTGGTTAAGGAAGATTAATTTAAATAAAGGAAGAGTGGATATAAATTTTTATTGAATATAAATTCAAGAGTATTCCCTTATTTGAATTGTTTATGTTGATGACATAATCCTTTTTGGGAATAATGAAAGATGTTTTGAAAGATTTGATAAAGAAATTAATAAGGTATTTGAAATTTCCATGATAGGGAAAATGAAATACTTTCTTGGCCTATAAATACATCCAACTAAGGAATAAAATTTTATTTCTCAAGAATTTTATGGTATTGAACTTTTTAAGAGGTTTGGCATAGGAAACAAAAAACCTGTTTCCACCTCGATATCAGTGGGAACAAAGTTATTTAAAGATAGAGAAGGAAAAGAAGTTTATTAGAAAGAATTTTGATATATGATTATAAATTTTTTTTATTTTAATTCCTCAAGATCCAACATTATTCATGCTGTTACATTATGCGCAAGGTTTTAAAGTACTATAAAAGAATCACATTTGCGGGAAAAATAATTCTCATATACAACAAAGGCACAATAGAATTTAGAATATAGTATGGTATCTAAGATAGTATTGAATTGTTTGGGTATTCAGATACTTATTGAACATTAACTTTTGATGATAGAAGATCCAAATCTAGTGAAGTATTATTTCTAGGAAATAACTGTGTTAGTTGGAATTCAATCTGAGCTAGTGCTTTCACAGGATGACCGAAAACACATATTCAGTGTCATAAAATACCAAAATATGTGTTTAATGATCAGATCCATAATAAACGATCTCGTAATGACTTGAAATAATATAAAAATTGTCATAATATTATTTTTGATGTGTATGAGGATTCAAAACATCAATTTGAAATGTAGTCTTCCCAGAATTCCATATATGTAACATCTCGAGATTTTAAATGGAAAGACTTTGTTTGATAACATACAAGATATGAAACACACGAGCTTAAACGAACTATTAAATATTATTATTATGTGACCATTATAACCTAGCCATTAAATATATGGGAATGAATAATATTAACTGTATTAGGAAATATAAAATGGTCCTACCCATTATTAATTTATCAATTAATTCTTAAAAAATAATCACATTTTTTGTAAACTTATTATATTCTTCAATGAAAAATGTTTTCTTCAATAATGATTTTCATTGATTTTTATGTACAAATAATACAATTAATTTTTAGATCATTTATAAAATGTAAAATGAACATAATTTTTTAAATCAAAATATCAAAATTTTATATTGTGAAATTTTATAATTTTCTAAAAAGATTGATTTTTCAATGAACAGTGAAAAATATCGATTTTTATTAAATTATATTTTTTAGGAATTTAAAAGGATAAATTATGTTTTGGATTATATTTAAATTTTAATTCTTTCATTTAATCAATATTAATCTAATTATAATTTTTTAAATAGATTTATTACTTGAATTTAGTATAAAAACTTTTTAAATTTAAAAATTTCATTTTTCTGGAAAATGTTTTTTCATAACGTATTTCTGGTTTAAATTTAAATTATATTTTTAAATTTATGTGTTTTAAATTTTAAATAATAGACTACATATTTATATTTTTAATTTTAAAATTTATTAAATATAGGACTATTATTTTTGTCCAATATGAATAGAAACATTAGTAATTTTTGTTACCACGATAAAAGGTAAATTGAGGAATTGAGATTAAAAATAAAATGATAAGGACTATAAAATGAACCTAACACTTCAAACAAATTTATTGGATGAATTTAGTTGGACCTTTAACACCTAATTATCTAAATTTATTTGTTTAATGGACACATTTCCATGAAAATGACTTATATATTATTTAAATAAAATAAAGTCACAAAATGTCACTTTTTTGCCTTAAATATGTTTTATGTGTCCACTTGTGGAAAAATATAGTTAATAAAATAATATAAGTGTAAATTTTTAAATTAATATTTATATTTTCATGATATAAATTTATTTATGATTTTTTACGCCAAATGGATGAGAGTATGATATTTATAATATTTTATTTAAAGAAGTCAAAGATGTCATACTCATATTTTTAATAACTACATCATTTTTAGACAGGGTTATTCCAAAGATATATTTGAGTATAAATAGTCCATTTAAATCTAAGTGATTTATATAAATAATTTTAATTTATTTTAAATTCTTAGATATGAAAAAATTAGACTAAATCTGACACAATGCTAGTGTAGTAATTATTTCATTAATGGAAATATCAAATAAGTGTTACTAAAAATGTTAAAATAAATATAATTTAAAATAATTAATGTCATACAATAATTTTATTGAATAATTTTACTTTTATTTAATGTATTAAAATATTTGGTTTTAATTTATCTTGTTGTTTTGATATTTTTAGAAGTCAAAGTAATGAATAGTGTTAAAATTGAAATTAATAATATTTGAAAATAAATAATATTTTATTAAATGATATAAAATTTCTAAAAATATTTTATTTCTCCAAATTATTGGGATAAGTTTTAAAATTTTATACATGATTCATTTATGGGTTTTTTTTCATTTTATAGTAACAATATTAACCCTTAAAAAGTAAAAAATCCATGTTATCATGGTAAAAGTTAAAGGGATTGAATAAGGGTTAAAACTAAATGATAAGGGTAATAATGTGACCTAAAATTTTTAAAAAATTATATTATGAGATGATTTAGACTCATGATCATTGTATATTCTAAATAAAAAACTTTGGGGACATTTGGAATTGAAAATTAATTTATATTAATTTAATGTTTTTTGAAAATTCAATAATGACCCTCCGCTCTCTTATAAAAGGGCACATCTTCTTCTCTTTTCTTCACACGTCAATTTTTTTGTTTATAAAATATATTAAAAAATAACTTCCTATAATACCTAACCACATTATATAGATATTATTTAATTCATAACACCATCTTTAGTGTTATTAAGGTGTTAAGCAACGGAGGATTTTTAAAGAAGAGGTATCGTTTTTAATTAAGTGTTTCTATTTTGTTTCTTATTCCGTCATCATCTCTCAAGACTCATTATAATGATGGAATTAAATTTTATATATTATATTAATGACATATTTATAATCATTAAAACATAATATATCATTTACATTCTTATCTTTCTATGCACATAAATATGATAACATAGTTCATGTGTACATCTGAATTATCACCTTTATGAAGAGATGTGATTCGTTTTTCATCACCACATCACGTGGATGATATATATAAGTATATTTAATTTAATAATATCATATAAATGATATTATGATCATTATATAAATGTAAAATTATACTTACATTCTTTTTATAATGATTATTGAAAATAGAAACGTTACATATACGTACTTACGACTTACCATCTCCATGATTGTCATGTGGTTCATTTTTCATATCCATATTTAATATATTGATCTAAATGTATAATTGATTTATAAAAATGATAATTATTTCATAAATATTTTTTTGGATATAATTTACTAGTGAACACTTTGTCTATAAACATCGTAACAAAGTCACTTTGGACTCAAGTACCAAAAATCATCAAAACATATGACATAAACTTAAATAATTAAGTAATTGTTATAATATGGTAATAAGTGGTGTAAAATAAAAAATAAACATAAAAAATCTTTTCATGAATTTAAATAATTCAATCAATTTTATTATTCCGGAATATAAAGAATGTATGTGGAGAGTTTGACTCAAGATAAGGGGCTTTTTAACTAAAACGTTGTTTTAAATATTTTAAATATTTACTCTTCTAAGTATTTATCTTTAATTCCCATGTTTTAAAAATGGTTTTTGTGAATTTATTTATATGGAAATGGATTTTTTAAAATGGAAATTTGTTTATTTCTCCCAAATTTTTTCAAAAAGGCTCATTTTAAACTTTTTACAAAAGAGTTTCTATTAAAAACCCTCTTTTAAAGTTACTCTTTAAACTATTTTTAAAAAATTTCAAAAGAAAAGTTTTTTTAACTTATATATCATGATTTTTTTTATTTTTTATAACACTTTAATATTTTGAAGCTTCCATTAAAATTTGATAATTTCATTTTAAAATAAAATGTTTTCATCTATGAGTGCGTGACTTTTTATAAATGAAAAGTGATTTAAAAATGGAAAATTTATTTTCCTCAAGTATGTTTCTTTTATGAAAGATTTATGTATTATGAGTATGTTATGGTTCATGGAAATTCTTTATGAGGATGAGTAGTTTTTTGATAAACTAAGGGAAAGTGAGCCTATTGTAGCTCTCCAATGCATTGAATAATTGTACAGAGTTAACAAATTTGGTTTCTCCTAAGAGATTATAAGAATAATACTATGGTGATTATTCCAAATATTACTATGATGGTTATTCCCTGTATAGATGATAAAGCTAAAATATTTGTAAGATTGATATGGAAAATGATGTCATAAGTTACCTACTTATCTTTTATATTCTTTCTGATGAGTTTTCATGAGAATATTGTGATTTTAAAATGGTAAGATAATGATATTTTTGAAATGAATATTCCTATTTTGGGGTGAAAATGTATGTTTTTAAGTAAATTTTTGTGAGTTTTCAATGGAAAAATGTTTTCTTTTATTTTATTTCCCTTACTGAGATTTTTATGATTATCCTATGTTTTAAAATATGTTTTACATGTCTTAAATATTTTGAAGGAGAAAGAAGATGTCATGATGAAAGTGTTTAATATGTGTCATGAAAAGAAATATTGTTTTATTTTAATGAATTTTGTTTTATGGAAAAAATGATTTTGTATAGAAGTGTCCAATTGTAATATATGGGTTTACTATGTAAGTGTCTTTCTTAATTATATAAAATTATAAAATTAAAATATCTTTGGGAAAAGAATGTGATTTCTGTTTTTAAAATAACTAGAATATTTTTTGTTTAAGGATGTTTCCTTAAAGAATATGTGGGTTTTAAAGGTTTGACGCCCTTTAAAAACATGCGTAGGGTAAAAACCAACCAAACAACCTCTGAATGTTGTGAAATCAGACCAAAAAAAACATGTAGTGAATTGTGAAATGGTTGAGCAAATGGTATGTCAATCAGAGGTGTCGTTTGTTTGGGATGATGATAAATGAACTTTTAGAGGACACAAACAAGTGTTCAGATAGGATCACATGCTGTGTGAACCCCAATACATGCCATGTACTATTTATTTGAAACTTAATCCTAGTGTATCTTCTTCTTCATGGCTCAGAGTCAATCCTATGAGTATCAAATCCTGAGTAGTTTTTCGTGTATAATGCGATGGTATCCTTTGAAATGGATTTTGAGATAAAAAATTGAATTATTCAATAATGATTCTACTTTAGAGGTTCTTGACCATGGGTAGTGATCATGATGGATCACTAGGAAGGTTTCCAGTGGTGTGGTGTTGTCATATCATAATATGGAATGGGTTCCCTGCATGTGACTGTGTTGCAGTATAGGAAATGATGAGTATGATGCTTCCTTGAGCGATGCTTGATTGATGTAGGAGTTTGGTTATTTTTATTAGAGAGTCTCTAGGATGAGTAATCCCCTGTCGGGATAGGGTACAGTTTTCCATTACCTATCAGACCGATCGAGATGGGACTCCCCATTGCATAGGGTGCAGGTACTCTACCCACAGTGTAGTTCTCCCAGGGTTGGTACTCCCCCATTAGACCAAGGTGTAGGTCCCTCGCATTGTCTATGCAATTGGAGACATAAATCGCATGTCGTATCAGGGTGTGGGTCCTCCATACTCTTTGGATGGATAGAGTTGCCAGTCCCCTGTCATACCATGGAGTGGGTCCTCTATCTGTGGCTTGGGTACTCCCCTATCTCACCAGGGCACAAGTCCTCTGTATGTGATTTATAGATAGAGTATATACTCCCTTTCCGTACTAGGTCACAGTCCCTCTATACATGGTGTTGAAACTCCCCTGTCATTCTAGGGTACGACCCTCCATACGTGATTTTCAGGTAGAGTCAGTACTCCCATGTCATACCAGGCTGTGGTTTCTCCAGCCGAGGGTCAATACTCCCCTTTCATGTCAGGGCGAAGGTCCCACATAGCATTTATACTTGTAGAGATAGAGTCTTACTCCCCTATCATGCTAGGGTGTGGGTCCTCTATATACAGAGTGGTATTCCCCCGTCTTTAAGTAGCAGTGGAGAGAGGGTCCTCTACTAGAGTGGAAGATCCCCTATCATTAGATCATAGTTATGAAAAGTGGTCCCCTCCACTTATTATGTAAATTACCTTGTTATAAATCAGTGATACCTCAACATAGTGTGGTTCATGCCTCTCCCTATGGGTACTTCAATGGTTTTAGATGATGGTTAGAAGATAATAGTGCCTTAGTTGCAGGGAAGTGGAAAGGTGATTGTACTACCACTCTCCCTTTATAGAGGATTCATGTGGTGCATGGTTTGGATCAGTGCACTGTCAACTATATACATTGGTGATGGGAAGGCATCTCCACCTGGTTTCTAATGATCTTGCGTAGAATGAAATAAAGTAGTGATAAGACATCTGGTGATGTGTATTAGAGTTGGACATATAAATTTTTTCCTGATAGAGTAAGTTATCTCGAAAATACCATCAGGGATGGTTGAGTTATTTTTTATGGAGTGTATCTATTAGAAGAGTGTTATTTGGGATGGATACGCTTGTGGAGTGTGTTATCCTAGGTGCGTGTTACCTTAGAGACTCAAATAGAATCAGGTTTCTAGCTATGAGGACATAACCTCATGATACTTGGAGTCTGAGATGAGTATATATAGGTGATCCATGAAGTCCTTATGATGTATTCATATGTATTAGTCGACACCCCACATGGATTTATCTCACTAGTAGTGTATATCCAAGGATGGATTTGGGATGGAGTTTCTCTCTCATTTGGGTTCCCTCTCGAGAGGTTGAGCAGACTATTTCTTTTCAGTTGATCCCTTTTTTGGGGGGTTTTGGGGTTTCTACTATGAATCGTTATACTCACCCCTTTAATGGGATTTTCCCACACATTATTTGTCTTGTGTAGACAAAAAACCTTTCAACATAATTCCAGAAAGACCCAAAGTAGGCAGATATAAGGGAGGTATATTGATAGAGGTGTTTACTAGATCTTGGTTGAGGAGCTTTCTGGAAGTTGCATTTGACAGTGATCCCCTTCTTTCGAGTGGGATAGACACTTTTACAATTTTTTGTGGGCTTGTATTTTGACCTTTTATTTTTTGCCAGTATGAATAGTAACTTTATTATTTTTTGTTACCATAGTAAAGGGTAAATTGAGTAATTTATGTTAAAAATAAAATGATAAAGACTATAAAATGACCCTAACACTTACAAAAATGTTATTGGATGAATTTAATTTTACCCTTAACAGCTAAGGATTTAAATTTAGTTGTTTAATGGACATTTTTCCATGAAAATAACTTATATATTATTTAAATAAAAGAATGTCACAAAATATTACTTGCTTTACCTTAAATTTCTCTTATGTTCCATATACGGACATAAACAGGTTTTGAATGAACCTAAGTGTTTATTTTTAAATTAATAAACTTATTTTTTTTATATAAATTTATTTATGACTTTTGAAGGCACTTGGATGAGAGTATAACATTTTTATAAGACTATGGAATTATATTAGCATCAATTAATGATATTAAAATGGTTACATGAGAATAAATAAGAAGAATAAGAATTGAGTAATCTCCAAAGGGAAGGTGAGCACTAAGGCCAAGGTAAACGCCTCCTCCAAACATCCTCTACTGCACAATTAAAATAAAATAATACCTCAGACCACATGGATTCATATTCTAGTACATTTATTCTTTAAAATATTATTTAATTGTGTTTGACCTATAGTCTATAATACAAGAATTTTATTTAACATTTAAATAGAGTTCAAATTTATTAATAAAATTTTCAGAATTTCAATATTTATATTTTTCAATATCTACTCTCAATTATAGCTTTCCCATTCTTTTTTTGAATATAGAGTATGGAATCCAGTATTAACATAGTAGATAAAATTTTTAGCTCTACATGTTAATTTTTTAAGGGATATATCTCGATCATATTCAAGATTGTCTCTACCCTTGATTATAGAAGCTTTATCACTGATATCCTCTACTTACTTCATGGACACAACAACTATAAGGACTTATTCACAAAGATTTGATTCTGTTTAAAAAGGTGTGTTTAGGGCTCAAAAACAACCAAACAACATATGAAGGATATAAAATTAGACAAAAACAAATGTAGCATAAATTTTGAAATGTTCGAGCTAACAGAATGTCAATTTGAGCTGATATTTTCTCATGAGGATCGAAAAGGAAATTTTAGTGTCATAAAACACCAAAATGAAAGTTTAATGGTCATATCCATATAAAAAGACACATAAATGAATTGAAATAATAGGAAAACCATATTATCATCATTATTATTATTATTATTTATGTGTATGATGATATGTCACATCAATTGTACATGCGGTTTGTTCAGAATGACTAGATATGCACTTTTTAAATGTTCGACGCCCTTTAGAAAATGTGTGGGGGGGGGGGGGTCAAAACCAACCAAAAGACCTTATAATTAAAAAAATAAGAATATAACAACTATGGAGTAAATTTTTAATTGTTATAGTATAAAATACATCAACTAGAGGTGTTGTTTTCCTAAGATGACAAAAAACACACTTTTAGTGTCATAAAATCCCAAAATGTTAGTTTAATGGTCATATAAATAGAAAATTTACACAAAATGACATTAAATAATAATAAAAATTTCTTATTATTATTTTTAATGTGTACGAGTAGATGAAACATCAATCGGACAAGCATTTTTAACAAAATAACTAAATATGCAGTTTTTAAATGTTTAACGGCCTTTAAAATTGTGCATCTGATGGTCAAAACCAATAAAACAACATCTGGATGATGTGAAATTAGAAAACAAATTAACATGATTTTGGAAATGGTTTATTAAATAGAACATAAATCTGAACTGTAATTTTCCCAGGAGGACCGAAAACACACTTTTAGTGTCATAAAACACCAAAACGAGCATTTAACGATCAGATCCATAACAAAGGACCCTGTAATGGCATTAAATAATACGAAAACTATTCTAAAATTATTTTTGATGTGTAAGAGGTGATGAAACCTCAATTGGAAATGTATTTTCCTAGAACAACCAAATATGTTACATCTCGAGATTTTAAAAGGAAATACTAGGCTCAATAGCTTACAAGATACGCAACACACGATCTTAGATGAACTAAATAGTGTTATTATGTGACTGTTATAACCTAGGCTTTAAATTGATGGGAATTAATATTATCAACTAAATTATTAAAAATAAAATGGTCTAACCCATTAATAATGTATTAATTAATTCTTATAAAATAATAACAATTTTTTTAATGTTATTATATTCTTCAAGGAAATACATTTTCTTCAAAAATGATTTTCATTGATTTTTATGTATAAATAATATAATTAATTTTTAAATATTTTATAAAATGTAAAACGAACATAATTTTTGAAATAATAATATCAAAAAAACTTATTGTGAAATTTTGATAATTTTATGAAATGTTTGATTTTTCGATGAATAATGAAAAATATATATTTTTTCTAAATTATATTTGTAATGAATTTACAAGTATAAATTATGTTTGGATTATATTTAAATTTTAATTAGTAAATTTAATTCTTCTTAATATAATTATAATTTTTTAAATGGATTTTAAACTTGAATTTAATATAAAAATATTTTAAATTTTAAAATAGTTTTTTTTTCGAAAAACTGTTTTTCACTGCGTTTTTCTGGTTTAAATCTAAATTAAATTATGAAAATTTTGTTTTTTAATTTAAAATAATGGATTCCATATTTGGATTTATAATTTTAAAATTTATTAAATATCTCTCTTATTTTTTTCAAATATGAATAGTAACATTTGTAATTTTTGTTTACACGGGTTATGGTAAATTGAGTAATTTAGGTTAAAAATAAAATGATATGGACTATAAAATGACCCTAAAACTTAAAAAAAATTGGTATGAATTCAATTCGAACCTTAACCCCTAAGGGTCTAATTTTAGTTCATTAATGGAAACTGTTTCATGAAAATGACTTATATATTATTTAAAATAAAGAAAGTGACAAAATGTCGCTTTTTTCCTTAAATAGCTCTTATGTGTCCACATGGGGAAAGGGAAGGTAATAAAATAAACTAATTGTACATTTTTAAATTAATAAAAATATTTTCATGATATAAATTCATTTATGACTTTTTAAGCAACTGGGATGGGAGTATGAAATTTATAATATGTTATTTAAAGAAAAGTCTAAGATATCATACTCATATTGTTAACGACTATATCATTTATTATATAGGGTTATTCCAAATACATATTTGAGTATAAAAAGTCCATTTAAATATAATATATTTATCTACAACATTATAATTTATTTATAATTTTTAGATATGGAATAACTACCTTGAATTCTGACCCAACATTAATGTATTAATTTTTTCATTAATGGAAATATGAAATAAATGTTATTAAAAATGTTAAAATAAATAAAATTTGAAATAATTAATTTCATCCACGAATTTTATAGATTAATTTTACTTTTTTTAATGTATTAAAATATTTAGTTGGAGTTTATCTTGTTGTTTTGATATTTTTAGAATTCAAAGTAACGAATAGTGTTAAAATTGACATTTTTTATATTTTAAAATAAATAATATTTTATTAGATGATATAAAATTTCTAAAAATATTATATTTATTAAAATTATTGGGATAAGTTTTAAAATTTCATCGATGATTAATTTATAAGTTTTTTTGTAATTTTATAGTAACTATAATGAACCTTAAATAGTAAAAATCCATGTCGTCATGGTAAAAGTTAATGGGGTTAAATAAGGGTTAAAACTAACTGATAAGGGTAATAATGTGATCTAAATTTGTTCAAAAAATTATTCAATGAGAGGATTTAGAATTTTTATCATTAAATATTCTAAATAAATCACTTTGGGTCCATTCGGAATTGAAATTTAATATATATTAATTTAATATTTTTGGAAATTTCAAGAGTGCCCCTCCCCTCTCTTATAAAAGGGAACATCTTCTTCTATTTTCATCACACTTAATTATTTTTGTTTAGAAAAATATATACCCAATTAACTTCTTATAATCCTTCCTTACATTATATAGATATTATTTTATGCATAACACCATCTTTATTGGTCTTAAGGTGTTAAGCAACAAAGGATTATTAATGAAGAGGTATCATTTTTAATTAAGTGTTTCTATTTTGTTTCTTATTCAACCTCCTTCAAATATTATTAAAACATGATGAAATAATAAGGATAGTAACCTAAATATACTGATATATTATTATTTTAATATAATCACCTAAATCTATCTCCACTTCTTTCAAATGGGAAAAGAATTTATTGTTGGTGTGTACAGAGGACTACCACCTCACGAACAGATGAAATTCATTTTCTATCGACATCTATCACCCCGTAATCCTACATGAAAAATGGGGGTTCAAAACCTATTGGGCACAGGTACTATAGCGCACTAGAGTAGCATCAGGCACTATAGTGGTGGCAGGGTACTCTAGCAGTGGCGGATACTGTGTAGTACTGTAGTAGGCAGAGTACTGTAGTAGTACTATTCACAGAATGGGCCTTTGGAAAAAAATTTGGGCCTACGAGCCATGTAATGGGATAAATTCTTATTGGGCCTTCGGGTTATGTAATGGGTCTCCTTTTACCCATTTAAAAGAGGTGTTTTCTTTGCTTTAAAAAATAAATGAGGCTTCGTCCCCAACCTTTACAAAAATGGAATTAAATTTTATATTTTATATTAATGAAATATTTATAATCATTAAAATATAATATATCATTTTCATTCTTAACTTTATATGCACATAAAAAATATAACGTTGTTTGTGTGTACATGTGAACTACCACCTTCACGTAGAGATGCGATTCATTTTTCATAAACACATCACATGGATGATATATATATAAATATATTTAAATTATTAAAATTATATTAATGTTATTATGATCATTATATAATTTTTAAATTATACTTACCTTCATTCTATAATGATGATTGAAAATTCTATATTTGATGGTCATGATCTCTAAAAGAATACATGCTTCCCAAAATGACTGTATACTGTTTTCTAAGGACCAAAAATAACATAAATAATGCGCAAAGTGTGGTGCTTCTCAATATAAGAAAGATTAATTGGGTCTTACAAAATTTGTATGGTATTTTTCAATCATTCTAAGGTTTAGGAACCTATAAGGAAGTGAGGATACTGTAAGGTAATTGGCATGACACACATATACAATAAATAAAGATGGGAAACTTCATCACCTAGTAGAATCTCCTTAGTGGAAGATAATTTATCCTGAGTATCATGAATTTGGAAATGAGCCAATAAACCTTCATCTTGTGTTATCTATTGATGGAGTGAATCCTTTTATTTTTCAACGTAGCACTCATAGTACATAGATGATTGTATTGGTTAATTACAACTTTCCACTGTGGTTATACATGAAACGAAAATACATCATGTTATATTTTCTTATATCATGAACAAAAAAACTAGGTAATGATATTGATGTTTATTTGGATCCATTGATTGAAGATTTGAAATTACTGTGGGATTCATGTGCTACATTGTATGATACTTATAGAAATAAATATTTCACATTGAGATCCATATTGTACATAATGATAAATGACTTTCCTGATTAGGGAAATTTATCAGTATATATAATTAAAGGAACTTAATGGTTTCCCATTTTTAGACATGGTACACATTCAATTAAGTTGAAACATTTACCAAGACTTTGTTTTAAGAACATCATAGATTCCTACCCTAAAGACATAAGTAATAACCTTGGAAGACATGATTTTATGGAAGTTAAAAAGAATGTACATCAACATCTCAACTAACAGGTGATCAACTATTTGAGAAAGTAAAATATGTGGACACTGATTTTGGTAAACCATTTAAGAAAAACTTTACGAAAACTTGTTGAAAAAAGAGATCATTTTTTTAAATAACCATTATGTAATTGTTAGTATTTCTGACATTTTCTTGATGTTATGAAGACTAAAAAAATATATGTGATAATGTCATTGGTGCGTTAAATTCATCAATAAAAATAAAGGTTGAAATTAAGGATAGGTTGGACATGGTTAACACGGGAATACAAGAAGAGTTGACACCATTGAAGGATGAAAAATGAAATTTTCTTCCTCCACCTGCTTACACTCTTTCCAGGTAGGGGAGATATCAGTTTTGTAACTTATTTAATGATATAAAGTTTATAGAGGATTATTCATTGAATATCAAAAATATTGTGTCAATGAAAATTTTAAATTTAAAGGGTTTGAAATCACATGACTTTCATGTTTTGATGTAATATATAATTCATTTATCTTTACATTTCATTTCTCCCATGAATATATATCATATACTAACCAAGATTAGTTTCTTTTTCAAATCTATATTCATTAATGTTATAGACCCAGAAGATTTTATAATGATCGAAAAGAAACTTTTCATCATATTATGTGAATTGGAAATGTTCTTCCTACCAGAATTATTTAATATGATGGTTCACTTGGTGTGAGAGATTTAAATATATGGTCATGTACATTATAGATTGATCTCCCCCATTGAATGATATATGAATATTTTGAAAGGGTGTGTCAAAAAAGTAAAGTCATCCAAAGGGTTGTATTGTAGAGAAATATATTATTGAGGAAGATGTTGAATTTTTTACCGAATACATGTTTGGTGTGAAGATCATTGGTCTATTGAAAAATCATCACACTCAAAGGATTGTGGGTAAAGAAATTTCTAAAAGAGATGTTATCAAAATCAATATTATAGATCAGGAGAAATACCATATTTATGTTTTTCAAAAAAAATTAGAGGTTTTCCCATATATTGAATCACACAAAGAAATTCTTAGACATTTGAATCCATCAAGGGCTAAAAGATGGATATCAAATACACAGAATCAATAGTTTATAGGGTGGATTTGATACAATATTTTTAAGGAGTTAGATGAAAGTCGAAATTCAATTTCAAAATGACTTTGATGGATAGATAGATGACCAAGTGTGTATGTATTATCTTATAAGGGTTATGTAATTAATGGCTATACATTCTATAAAAATGAACATGATGAAGTGAATGCCATAAAAACATGCTCTGATTTTCTTGATAATTTATAAAAATGATTCATAAGTCATTTTTGACATGTTGGAAGTATTATAATATCAAACTATCCCATTATGTGACCGGTATGAATCAAAGTGCATGTTTCCAGTTTGAAATGAAATTTTAGTGAAAAACAAAAGTGACATACTAAAAACTAATAAATCATATTCATATTTATTTTATACTTTAATACAATGATCCATAAGTAATTTATAATGGGTAGGAATCATCCACACTTCAATCTGATGCATGGTTTGACCGGTATGCCTCTAAGGGTGTCTTTATTTTAAATTGAAATTAATTTTAGTAAAAATAACTAGTGACATTATCAAAAACATGAAAACACATTCGTATTATTTAGATATTTTAGGGAAACGATCCATAAGTCATTTTTGACATGTAATAATCAACTCCACCTCAATACAACACACTTTGTGACCGATATAACTCAAAGTGTGTCTTTCTTATTTAAAATTGTCATTTTTAATGTATTTTTTCATATTAATGTTTAATTTATTTCTTTTTAGAATTACTAACAAAAGGTTTATTTTCTTTTATAAGTGGATTTTTTTTCTTAGGTTGAGGTGTTATTTTTGGAAATTGATACCATAGGTGGACTTTTTTGAGAGAGGATCATGGGAACCAAAGAAGATGAAACATTAATGTTTTTAAATGTTTATGGATAATTGTAAATATAATTATACAAAACATTATTCAAAATGTATATAGTAGTGTTTTTTTGTATTCATGATGTCACATTTATTTCAATTAAAATATATTTTTTGTATACACATGTTACATGTTTTTTATATACAATATTTTGTGGCAGGGTTCTATTATACAAACAACACACTACAGTAGGTTGAGACTTTATCCATGCTATAAATATCACAGATAAAAGGGGATTTTTTAGCACTAAACTAGCACTCATAAATGGTTTCCTTTATCAGCGTTTATTTAGTACAAATAAAGGAACACCTATATCAATTGTTTTTTTGCATTGATAAAGGGGAACCCCTTTAACGATGATAATGACTACAAAACTTTTTTAGAACTATTAAAGTATTTTCAACATGTTTTTAAAGGGAATATTTTTAGTAGTGAATTTTAGTGTCATAAAACACCAAAACACACATTTAACGATTACATTCATAACAAAGAAAACTTGTAATGACTTAAAAGCATAGTAAACCATCTTATTATTATTATTTGTGATGTGTATGGGGAGAGAACAAGTCAAGTGGATGTGTGTTCTGCCTGTAATGACCGAATATGCAATTTTTAAAGTTTTAACACCCTTTAAAAACATGTGGGGGTCAAAACCAACTAAACGAACATCAAAGGTGGTGAAATCAGGTGAAAAAAGTGTAGAGTGAATTTTGAAATGGTCGAGTAAAAGGTACATCAATCAGATCTTTTGTTTATCCAGGATGATGGAAAACGCATTTTTAGTGTCATTAAATACCAATATATACATTTAATGGTTATATATATGAAAAAAACTTCATAATGACTTGAAATCACATGAAAAACATGTTATTATTATTTGAGACACGTATGAGAAAATGATACATCAATTAGATGCATGTTTTGATTGAAATGATAGAATAAGTGGGTTTAAATTGATGATGGCAACAAATTGTGGATGTAATGTGACTTTTCTCAAGACTGGTTCCTTATGTAGCACACCAAATTTGACACAATGTTTCTATGTTGCAGGTTTTGAATTTTGTTTATGGATTCTAAATTTCAAATTGCCTAATGTATTTTATGTGTGATAGTTTTTTAATTTCATATTTCCATTGAATTTTGTGTATTTTGGATGATGTGAGGTACCCACTTACCATAAATGGGGTCATTTAGAAATTGTAAAAAAATGATTTGGAGGAGAAGTAGTTTTAAATTAAATAAATTATTGGAAATTATTAATATATTTTCAATATCAAATAACTTTAATATAGTATACTATTATTTAATTGTAATATTTTATTTCATTTAAATTTTCATTTGGGATATTTTTTATTGTAGTAATTATTTTATTAAATTTTTTCATGTACTTTTATTTGATGATTGATGTGGAGCATGCAAGATGATGAGACAATTATATTTATGGGTCCATGGTTTTAGATATTTTGGAAAAATTTATTACATCTTTGAAATATGGTGGTTTTTGTAATACTGCTCTAATTTTTTTTTTAAATAAATAATAGTGGCCACCATATGGCGGTCTCTATAGTTTAGACCAAGTTTCCATATAGAGACCTCCATATGGAAACTGCTATAGGGATGACTGGGTTGGGTTATAGTGATTGACATTTGGCGGTTTCTATAGATGATATCGAGTTTACCATATAGAAATAGCTGTTTGAAAATTTTTATAGGTCACCCTAATTTTTTCTATAGCTTTTTCCAAATGGAGGAACCTATAGGTAATTGTTATGGGCCTAAAGTGACTTCTGTTTGGCGGATAGTATAGGCCTTTAGAAATGACTTTTGGTGGTTTCTAAATTTATTTTTTCTACTAGTGTTAACATATATTTCTTTGAATGTTTGTAATGAACTCATCGACCAAATACCATGAGCATGGCCTTATTAAAATGACTTAAATTCAATAAAAGAGATAAATATATCAAATTCCATTAAAATAGAAGATAAAAACCATTTCTTATTTTATTCATTTAATATCACATCACTTATGATTCACCCAAAATATTCTATTTAACAATGAGCATATGTCATAATAGTTTTTGATTTATACATCAAAGTATGAAATTCCTGATATACATTAATAATAATTTGAATCATATGGACTAATACACACATCTAAGAATTGAAATATTCAATTCCACATTTGATGTATGGAATTATTATTGGCAGATCTTGTCCTCAGGACTTTCGGTATTAGATATTATGAAATGAAAAACTTCATGAGATTAAGATTTATTTGCTTATGAGCATTCAACACATTTGTTAAAACAACATATGTGTGTTTTCAGATAGATTCCATATAAATAACAAGACATATGTTTACAAATTATATTGATGAATTGTTATAACCATTCGATGTGATAAATACTCTAAAAACATTATTAGATTAATGTTATGTTGAAGATCGGTTATCATGTGAAAATATATTTATTAATATTAATATCTTTGAATATACTGGTAATCCAATGTATAAAGTTAATTGGTTCTAGGACACCAGCTTGATCAGAAATGGAAAGAAGAATAAGTTTAGAAGAAGAATAGTCAACTCTGTTGAGATATCTTCTATCTGTGTAGCTCGCCTTTTGATAGAACTCTTTCCCTCAATTTGATACTATGGAGATTCATAAAAAAGTCACTAGATATGTATCACCCTTTTAATTTTCATATCATCTAGATAAATTGAGTTATGAAAGGCCATAAAATTTTTTGAGGTGCAACTAAATTTCCACCTTCCTAATGGTCTGAATAATCCAAACACAATTTAAAATTCATTTGATATGTTTTCCATGTACAAACCTACTTTCCTACAATTATATTGATGTATTTAGATTTTTTAATGTTCAATTCCATCTCCCATTATAACCTCTACGTGGTCATATTTTTATAACCTTTTATTATTATTATTATTATTATTATTATTTATTTTTCTAATCCACCAAAATTCATCTTCTTCAATGAGCTCATTTCCATCCATTTCAACAAAGCTTCTCATAAAATTTATCGAACTTACCCAGCTCATCTTTAACTCTATTCTATCCCTTGTATTATATGGTAATAAAAGACAATAAAATCCTTCATATTAGTTCATTTGACTATCCCAACATCACCTTCTTTGACAACCAATCTTGACCGCAAGATTTAAAACCTTCAAGGAGATTCTGCACCCGATTATTATCCACCATCGGATCCTCATCCTCACTTGACCATATTCAACCCAATAATCACATCATGTTTTTTTGAATATGAGGATGAACAGTTTTTTTGGGAAGGGGTTTTTGTGTTCAAGTAGGGGGTTGCTCAAAAAATGTGGGGAATGTAATTAAGAGGAGTTTTCATAATTTTGATTGATGGCGATTTTAAATCTTTAATTATGTGTGTTTGGGAACTTAAATTATCCAATATATGATATGGTAACAAACTTTATTTTAACTTTTTAGGATCTTTGATATCTAAATTTATCATATATCTAGATAAATAAAATTCCAAGGAAAAATAATACATATCTTGATTCATTGAATCTATTTGATTTTATTATGGTTAAAGAATTTATATCATTTTTCTATTCTCACATTTTATATAATTTTTGGAATAATAATTGATAATTAATTGACAATGACATGATCCTTTAAATAGGGATAAAACTGTTTTTATAGGTGGTTTTTTAATTAACCATTAGAGTCCATCAATTTGAAAAAATTATCATTTATTATCCCATTATAATAATATTAAACACAATATAATGTGAATTATTCCAACATTCTCCCATTTAACTCATGTGATATTAATTATGATATTTAATACATTCAATCAGTCTTTATGTGCATTTATATGTATTATATCATGTATATAACATTTGTCATAATTATTGATAATGTCTACATGAGTCATGGTGGTTAATATTCTCTATTAATATACACCCTTCCATAAACTAAAATATTGATATTTTTCTTATCATAATTAAAATGGAATATATATAATTGGCCCAATTAAAATGTATTTATATAATAAAATACTTGTTATCATTATTTAATTGAATTATGTATACATTTTGAAAAAACATGGAACATAATCAAATCATTTATAATCCAAAGTGTCAGCTATAATAAACATAACCGTCATTACAAAAAATAAAAACTACTTGGTAGTAATTCTCATACTTTCAACACGTACAATAAATATCATGGTCATTAACCCTTTATTAAAAGGTTCTAAAATAATAATATTTTTGATAATTTGTTCAATTGACACATTACATTTCTGAACATCCTCTTAACGAAAATGTACTATAATTTCATGTTTTTAACACCTTTGGAATATTAGAAATTCATTGAAAATAATACTATTTTAGTATTTTTACAATATTTTTTAAGGGATATGAGATACTATTGACAATTAAAAGTCCAAATATAATGTTCTACAACCACATTCCCTGAATGGTATCCTCAAAGCATGATACAAATTCAACTTTCATGGTCGAAACAACTATAACCGATTATTTTACTCGGTTCCATGATATTTCTCCTTTGGATAAAAGATATACATAACCAAAAGTGGACTTTCTTGTATAAAAACAAAAAAAATGTCTAAATCAAAGTATCTAATGAATTCAATATCACTTGATCCTTTATAAATAACCATGTGATCCTTTATTCGTCAAAAATATCACAAAACTTTCTTCTCATCTCTCTAATGATCTAGTCCTTGGTTGCTTTGGTATCTTCCCAACCTACATACTAAAAATCTAATATCATCACTTGTACATGTTTTAGCATACTTCAAGCTTCCAACAATAGATGTATAAATAATTCCTTCCATCTACTTTCATTCTAAATCATTTTTTTTATGTTGATCAAAGTTAAACTTATCCCCTTTCTAAATTGGAACCGGTGATGCTTAAAATTTTTCCCTCCTAAACCTCTATAAAATTTTATTAATGTATGAATTTTGAGATAATCCTAATAAACCCTGAGTTATATTATGAAATATTTATATTCCAATCACATACCTGACTTCTCCCATGTTTGTTATTTTAAAATTATTAGAGAGGAATTTGTTGGTCTCTCATAGTAGACCAAGATCATTTGTAACAAACAATATGTAGTGAACATATAGAATCAGGAATATAAATGTACTCCCATTTATCATATAGTATATACATCTATCTACTATGTTTTCATTTAATCCTAAAGATATAATGGTATCATTAAACCTAATATACTAATTTCAGGAATCTTGTTTAAGTCTATATATTGACTTCTTTAATTTAAAAACCATGTGTTCCTTTCCTTGAATAGGAAAACCCATTGGTTGATCAATGTGCACAACTTCATCCATGTTTCCATTTATAATGGTTGTTTTAACATCCATTTTATGTAACTCTAAATCATTTTGAGCTACTAAATCCATAATAATTCTGAAATAATCTTTCTTAGACACTAGTGAGAAGGTTTCCTTATAGTTTGTACCACTTATTTGAGTGAATCCTTTAGCAACAAGTCTAGCCTTATAATGTTCAAGGATACCATGAGATTATTTTTTGATTTTTAAGACCCATTTACATCCAACTCTCTTGCATCCTTTAGAAAATTCCATAAGGTCCATAATTCATTTTGTTCTATGAATTCAACTCACATTTCATATCCTCTAACCATTTATCAAAATTATCACAATTTATAGATTTAGAATATGAAACCTGATCATTATCAATTCCAATATCAGTTTCTATTTCATGTAGATATACCACATATTCATCAGAAATAACTGACCTTCTTTCCATTTTGTATATTCTTAACACTATTTCGTATGTTTCTTCAACCATTTCTTCATTGTGAACTTGGGAAACATTCTGTTGTTGTTCTCCATGATTATTTCTTTAGGTAATAATTAGAGGAACAACAACATGTGAAGTTAGAGTACAATTAAATTGAACTTGAATTCTAACTTCTTGAATTTCAACATTTTATGGAACTTCACTCCCACTAGATTCACTATTCTCAATAAATTCAGCATTTCTAGTTACAAAAACTCTCATACTATGGTTTGGACAGAAAAATTTATACAACATTGATTTCATTGGATAACCAATGAAATATCCACTAATTATTCTTGCATCCAGTTTTCTTTATTGTGGATTATATGCACTTATTTCTGTCAGAAAACCCCATATATGCTTGTGGCTAAAACAAGGTTTCCTACTATTCCAAAGTTCCAAATATGTATTTGGAACTGCTTTACCAGGAACCCTATTCAAAAAATACGTGACATTTTTTAAATCATACATCCAAAATGATAAGGGTAAAGGAGAAATACTTTACACACTCCTAGATATATCCATTAATGTTCTATTACGCCTTTCTAATACACCATTTCATTGTGGTGTACCTGATATTGTGCATTATGCACATATTCCATAAATTTTTAGAAACTTTTTGAATGGAATAGGGATTTATCCACTTTCATAAAATCCTTCATAATATTCATCACCCATATTCAACCTTATGACCATCAAATTTTTATATAATTTCTTCTAAAATTCATTCACATAATTTTCCAAGGTATTTATCACTTGATATTTCTCATGCAATAAATATACATATCCATAACGTGAAAAATAACCAATAAATGTGATAAATTATTTTTAATAAATGAATTAATTAATATCAAAAGGTCCATATATATCGGTATATATGATCTCAATGATTTCATCACTTATTGTGGAACCTTTCATTTTGTGTTTTTTTATTTCCTTTAATAAAATCTACACAAATGTTTAGGTCAGCAAAATCCAAATTTTAAATGATTTCAATCTTAAAAAATCTCTCTAATATTTCATTTTGAAATATGACCTAAACATTTATGCCAAAAATTAACATAATTTTCATTTACTAAACCACATTCAGAACAAAAATTATGATGCAAGTCCATAATCCTTTCATCATACATACTGTCAATATTTAGTTTATATAAATCATTATACAATAAACTAGATCTAATCATGCATTTATTCTTAAAAAAAATATCAATTCAAAAAATTAAAAAGAGTATCAAAAAACATCACATTTGATAAATAAACTAAATTCCTAGATATACTAGGTTCATAAAATGATTCTCATAAACCCAAACTCTATCCACTATCAAGGAATAAAATATAAGTCCTGATTTCTTCCAGTGGAACCTTCACTCTATTCCCCATGAAGATGAACTTTTTAGTTGGGCTTGTGATTTTGTTTGAATGGAATCCATGTATCCTATTAGAAACAAGAGTCATGTAACTAGAGTCAATCCATTGTGCATATTATCTAACATCAGCTATGTTTGATTCATAACATGTATATCATTTTCCTACCTTTCTTTTCAAACCAAGAATGTTGTTTCACGAAATCCTTTTGGAAATTCCCACATTCCCAAATAAATAAAATTTATATTTATTTCCATTCTTCGGGTTCTTTCTAGAGGACTCATTAACATTCAATGGCCCCTTTCCTTTTCTATGTTTCTTTATAACATAGTTCATTCCTCATTGATGATTAACATAACAAATGGAGTGGATTTATTGACTCGTTAAATGTGTTTCCTCTTGAACTATAATACTATGCAATTCAAACACATTCTATTTATATTTCTCAGTGTTGTAGTTAATTTGGAATGGTCCATACACTATTATAAAATTGGCTTTTAATATCCATATAAATTACATTTAGTAGTGCTAGAAAATTGTTGACTACATGAGTGAGGTTAAAATCCATGGTCTTTTATTAGCACTGATAAAGGGCCATACTGTAGTGTGCTATAACAACACACCGCAACACCTCTACAATGTGCTATAACAACACATCACATTACAAAAAACACAACAGATACCAACATAAATAATTACCAATTTAAGATTTAAATGAAATTAAATTTACAACACAAAAATAAAAAAACACTATATTATAGACATTCCAAACATCGGTTTATACAATTACTTAAATACAAATTATTACATGCATTAAAAAATCAATGTTCCTTTATCTTTTAATCCTAGCCCAAATCATTCAATTTTTTAACAAACCACACCTGCTCGAGTAAAATAACACACCTATGTAAGAAAATAATTCTTAGGTTAGTAATAATATAAAGAAATAAATTAATAAAAAGTGCTAATTTTACTAAAATGGATGTCAATTTTAAATAAAAAGATGCACTTGGAGTCATACCGTGCATTGGATTGAGGTGTGTCTGATTCCAACACATCTCAAATAAGTTGTCGATTTTTTTCAAAAGTATCAAAATAATCTGATTGCGTTTTCTCGATTTTGAGTACGTTAATTGTGTTTTTTACAAAAATGTCCTTTTAAACTAGAAACATGCACTTTTGACTCATTCTGATCACATCATGTATCGGTTTAATGTGAAATGGATTCATAAATATCACAAATGACTTAAGAAACATTTTCCTAAATTATCAAGAAAATTAGAGTGTGTTTGATCGGTTTTTAGCGAGTGACACTTTTTGGACTAAAATATCGATTTTAAACTGATAAGGGACACTTTGATTCATAATGGACACATCATGTATCAGGATGAGGTTTGTATGATTCCTATATTTCAAAAATGACTTAGGGATTGTTTTCATAAAGTATCAAAACAATCTGGATGTGTTTTCTTTGTTTTGAGTAGGGATTTTTTCTATTTGACTTAAATTGATGAAAATTTTAAATAACAAGATGCACTTTGAGTCATACTAGTCACAACGTACATTAGATTTAGGTGAAACTAATTCTTACAAATGCCAAATGACTTATGGATAGTTTTACTAATGTTTCAAAACAATCTGATTGTGTTTGATCAATTTAGAGTTTGTCACTTATCTATTTTTCTAAAATGTAATTTTAAAATTGAAACACACACTTTGACTGATATTGATCACATTGTGTATCATATTGAGGTGTGAATGATTCATACACACCAAAAAATGACTTGTGGATCATTTTACTAAAGTATTTAAATAATTTTAATGTGTTTTCTCAGTTTTGAGTAGGTTAGTTGGCCTTTTTACTAAAATTGAAGAGAATTTTAAATATGAAGATGAACTTTGAGTAATACTGGTCACACCATGAGTCTAATTGAGGTGAAACTAATTCCTACAAATCCAAAATGAATTATGGAACATTTTTATAAATTTTCAAAACAATATGAATGTGTTTTTTTAGTTTTTAGAAAATCATTTGTATTTTTTACTAAAATGTCATTTAAAATATAAAACACGTACTGTGACTCATACCAATAACATTATGTTTCAGATTGTGGATTTTTTAATTACTACACATCATAAATAACTTATGGATCATTTTACTAAAGTATTTAATCAATGTGAATCTATTTTCTTAGCTTTCAGTAGGTTAGATGGACTTTTTACTAAAATTGATGTCAATTTCAAATAAAAACACGCACTTTGAGTTATAATGGTCACACCATGTGTCAGATTGAGGTGTGGATTATTTATGAACATATAAAATCACTTATTGATAATTTTTCTAATGTATCAAAACAATCTGAATTTGTTTCTCGGTTTTGAGTATGGAACTTTTCTTTTTTACTAAAATGACATTTTTAACTAGAAATACACACTTTGACTCATACAGATCACATCGTGTGTCTGTTTGATGTGAGAATGACTCATACATGTCAAAAAGGATTTATAGATTTTTATCTTAAATTATTAAAAATAACTGAGCATTTTTTCTCATTTTTCAGTGAGTGAAACTTTTTAAAGTCAATTGTTGATTTTAAATTGATAACGGACACATTGAATCATATCAAGTACATCATGTATCAGAATGAGTTATGACTGATTATCACACATAAAAAATGACTTATGGATTGTTGTATTAAAGTATCAAAAAAATATAAATAGGTTAACTTAGTTTTCAGCATGTCAGATGTCTTTTTTGCTAAAATTATTGTCAATTTAAAATAAAAAGAATTACTTGGAGTCATATTAGTCACATCGTGTGTCAGATTGAGGTGCGGCTGATTCCTACACATCCCAAAGTCTTAAAAAAGTCCCAACTAACAATTTTTCCACGAGTTCCATTGATATTATTTTTTGAACGACCAACACTACATTATCAACTTCAAAAAAACCACATCAACTCAAAAAAATCTACCTATTTTAGAAAACAATTATTATGAGTAATACTAAAAAAATTGAAAATAAATATGAAATAATACATTAATTCCATAGAGAATGATTTTACTATGAAAATATCAAGATTACCTATGTGATTGAGAAGTTAAGGGAGCCTGAAGGAAAGTGATAAATGTCAACACTATAGGGGTGAAAGGTTTTTAGGGAGAAGAAGTTTATGAAAGTTTTGGTGAAGAAACGTATGAAAGATAGAAAAAATACCCCAAATCGACCAAATGAATCAACATGTATATGAAATGTATTATTATGTTAGTGATACTAAAAATAAATAAATTAAACTTAAATATGAAACAATACATTAATTATATGGACAATGATTTTACAATGAAAACCTCAAGATTGACTTTGTAATTGGGTAGAGGAGTTTCGATGTCCACATTTAATTTTTCCCCATGTTCAGTCCAATATTTATATCTTTGATCTATTCCATGACAAATCAAATATTCTTCTAACTCTTCTAGACTAATTTTTCCTGAATAACAACAACGTAAACACATACATATGATTTTATATGGGTCATCTGCATGCTCTCTTGCAAACATGTTGAACTATTTAACTCCATATTTATATTCATTTTCCAAATGATTATCATGAATCCATTATCAGTTCATATCCATCCTATTGGGTTCATAAAAGATTAATTTTATCCAATATATAAATAAATACACAAAAGAAATTCATTATCAAAAGTGAAAGTTATAGAAAATTATAATAAGGGAAACTCAACATTTGATTGTTTCAAATAATTTCAGTATGTTGAAGAAAATGGGTAATTTAATTTAAGAAAAGACTTACTCCGCATAACATCTTTCTTAAATCCATTAAAAAAATGGAAATATATTATATGAAATTAAGTATTAATAAGAAACTCAAATATGACAAACAAGAATAATAAACTCTCATTCAATAAACTAGAAGATACAAAAATGTATTAGAACAAGTGATGTAAGAACATAAGCAATTATTACATTTAAAAATAATGGTATATCAATATTTGAAAATATCTCATGAATATTGGGATGTCATATCACAACACTGACCCATCATAAAAAAATTCAAGGTACTCCAACTGGATGTAAAATTAGCATTTACTAAAGGATTACACGAATAGAATGTTTACATCAAATAAAAAGATAGTTTTCTCATTCTTTATTATGAGAATAATGTTTGTAAATTGATAAAGGTGATGTATGAAATGAAACAATAACTAAGATCTTGGTATTAAATGTTATATGAATTATTAAAGATACTTTAATTTTGAAAATAAGGAATTGATCATAATCATTACATAAAAAGTAATTTTATGGGTAGATTGAAAGTGTTTATCAATGTGGATGACATAATATTTAAATTTCCAAGGGTTGAATGATGATAATAATTTTCTACATTAACAATGACCAATGTTTAAATGTTAATGATTAGCGAGTTGACATTTTTCTTAGTTTATAGGTGACTCATGGAATTCATGGGATATTTATTTCCCAATCCATGTATGTGAGGTAATTGTTATATATATTTCAAAAGGAATATTGAAAACCCATGTTAACACCTCTTGAAAATTGAATAAATTTTTTAAATTTTGGGGATGGAATGTTAATATATATCATAAAGTGTGGGATATTCATTATATGTTAACTTTTTTTATAGTAAAAATATTTGACATACTATTTTTCTACATGTTATATAGCTAGGTATCAAAGTGATTCCATGGAAATTAACTTTTTATTAGTTAAATAAATACTTAGAAGGGGTTTAAATTTTTGAAAATCTATATTCCTGAGAAATAAATTATAATATCTTATAGTAGTATATATGTATAAAAAAATGGTATAACTAAAAAGGGGTAATCTCAAAAGGATACTTTTTTTGTAAATTATTGAGATAGGGGGAGTAGTATGATGATAAAAGATTATAATGTTGTTGGAAAATAGTACATAGCTTCAAAGAATAATATTTCATATATTATTATTAAAAGGATTTATAAATAATCATGGATTAATATAAAGAGGGAGAAGAATAAAATATATTTTTTTAAATGTTCAGAGATATAGGAAGTCGGATTATTGAGAATAGGTAAAACACATTTAACAATAGACATAGTTTCCAAAACAAACCCAAGAAAACCATAGATCAAACACCCAAGCTGGCCCATGATAGTTTCCAAGGGACATTATCGAACCCCCTCAGACTAAAAATAAGAACCAGGGAATAAAAAACCACATAGTGGAATGATTTGGACCAAAAAATAAATAAAACTAGTTGAAATTAAATTGATATAAAAACTACCATGATGCATCCATACATTAGACTCCCCCACCAACATAGATTAGTATAGAAAAGAAGATATGAATCTATATAATATGAAAGAAATCCCTTAACCTACTTTCAACTGCATTACACACAAAATATCTAGTTTCAATTTCTAAAATCTCACATATAGAATACCAGTGATAAAATAAATAATGAAAAATATGTATAGTAGATTTGGGAAATCAGTTTGAGAAATGTAAACAAAATAAAAGAACCCACTAAACTCCATGTGTCGCCATCAAGTCTAGAAATAATAAACTCTCCTTGAGCGATGAAGATTTGAATAAAAATTAGAAACTAAGAAAATTAGAAGGCATTCCTCACTAGTATACAATAACCAGACCACAAATAACGACATCATCAATGATTAAATAAAAAAGAAACCAAAAATATACAAAGAGAATTAGAAAGCCTACTTCAATATGTTTAAGAAAATCCAAAACTCTCTTTATAAACCCTAACTTCAATCAAACACCAGATGTCAGAAGATATGTTTGAGATGTAGTCGAGTGGTGTGATTCGAGGTTTGATTCACTGAAGAGGAATTCCACCAATGACTGGCTTCCATGGAATAAATCTGATATCATGATGAGTTCATAAATGGTTAGGGTTTTTAATCATATTAGGACAATTTTATCAGTGCTTACAAATAAGTGATGATAAAGGTAGGTATTTATCAGTGCAAAAAAAAGCACTAACAAAATCAATCTTTATCAGCACTAAAATTATAAAACTGATAAAGACTCATCTTTATCAGTGCAAAAAAATGCTGATAAATTTGCTTTTATCAGCACTTATTACTTAAGCACTGATAAAGAATTTATAATTAAAATTATAAATAAAAAATTGTAAACATTTATATATAATTAATAAATCTATATAAATACAAATATAGTATATATATATTCCTTTTAAATTATATTTATTATAATTTTATAATTATTTATTTATAATTATAAAAATATTTTTAAAAAATAATATTTATATAATTATATATTTATATCATTATATATATTTAGTAAATATATATAAATATTGTAAATTTATTCATTATTTAAGTAAATTTATTATATATTTAATAAATATTTAAACATATATAAATATTTATTTATAATTATATAAATAATTTTTAAAAAATATTTATTTGTTTTTAATTATAAATATATAATTGTATAAATATATTAAATATACAATCATAAATATATTTATTTATAAATATTTTTTACAAATATATTTATATCATTATTAATTAATATCTAATTTTAAGTGCATGTATATTTGTTAATAACGAGTGAAATTGAATAAATTATGAATTAGTATAGTTTAACAATATTGAAAAAATAAATAAGTTTTATGTGTGTGCATTGTATATAAAAATGCATTAATTACATACTTGTGAAATCAATATAACATGGATTTGGTCTATGTTAAATTGAAGAATCAAACGACATTCAATTATTTGTTGAATACTATGCAATTAGTCAATATTTTTCATTCATATTATTTTTTAATTATAAACCATTATTCAATAAATATATAACTATTAAATGTAAATTGCATGAATATTTTGTAATATGTAAATCATATTTATATACATTAATATATATCAATATACTTAATACATACAATTTAATAACATTAATTATCATAATTATCTAATTAATAAAATGTTTAATATTTAATAATGTATATTAAATTTATTCATTTTTATCAATAATAATTTAATTAATAAAATTTATAATATTTTTTTAATAAACACATTTTTTATTTTTTATTTATTTAATTATTTCATTTTATTTATTTGGTCCTTTATCAGTATTAAAAAATGTTGATGAAAGAAATAATTATGAGTGATAAAAATAAATCCCTCATAAAGGGTGCCTTTTATCAGCACTAAAAATAAAGCAATAATAATTTTTTTCTTTTTCAGAACTAAAAAAAGCATTGATAAACGGTTAAATTTATCAGCACTGATAAAAATTCCATTTATCATCATTTTTTCTATTGCTAATAAATACCAGCACAGTTAAATGTGGGTTTTGTAGTAGTGATACTCACACATTAATGAGTTTTGGACAAACTATACAGGGATACTTTCACCCACATCAATTCTTAAATACTTAAGTGTTTGCTACAACATTTTCCATTTCAATGACATGCTCGTTCATAGTATGAGAACCATCAAACTTTAGGGTTGTCAATGTACTCATTAATGTCCTAGAAAGATATTTTTCAGCAATTTGAGATTGATCACCCATAGATTTCATAAGTTATTTATCTCTTTCAATTTTGGGGATACTAAACTTGATGTTTCTTGCTATGCTCATTCACATGATCATCAAGCTTAACTTGTTTGATCTTTCCATTGTTGCATAATATATTATATCTTCATCGCTATAATCATCTATTATAGTAGAAGGTTTCTATACTCAGAGTGTTAAATCAAGATCCAATACATCAAGGTGCAATTGTATTTTCTCACTCCAATCAAAATAATTTAGTCCATTAAAGACCAGAATAGTTGATACGTGTGAGTGTAATAATGATAGAAATCTAACAACAATAAATAAATTCATAAAATTAATGCTATGAATAATAATAATAATAATAATACATTGATTCAGAAGAATTCTTTAACATAATATGTGTATTGGTGTTCTCCCTAAAGAGATACACTAATACAAAAACATAATTGATACTAATTAAATTAACTTTATTTGGAAATAATATACACATCAATTATAATTATTTATTATCTCTAGAGAAGGTACCTTTGGTGCTCCTAAATGGTCTTGCCATATTTCATCTGTGTAGTTTCAATATTTTCACATACACTCCAAATTATCTTATAGATCTATAAAGATCTTTAAATTCAAAAAAGGTCAAGGAAAACACTATCGAATCATATAAGAGATTCTCTTCCATTTCTGACTTCTCGGGAGGTTTTTCATCCCTTAAAGAATGAGTCTCGCAACAGATTTATAAGAAGGGTACTACTACATGTGTCTCTGCTTTGGATGGCGCCATCATTCAGTGGATTTATATCTGTAAGCATTACTTTATTCCCCATGTTTTTCATTCAAAGGGTTTGAAACTGTGGAAAGTGGTAGATCTTTTTGATCGATTAGCTACTATATGGAAATATCTAATTTCAAATGCGTATATTTTGGTTGGGGGTTTTTCCATATTTTATTTCCATCTACTGAACTGAAGAATCAATATTGGATCTTAGGATTGATTAATATTAGGCCTGGAACCCTAAGATATCTCGATTAAAACCTGAAAATCAATATAAATTATTTTAAGGACACCTTTGCACATATTTCGATCAAAATTCATGAATTTAATTGGATCTTATAGAAGATGAAGATTCTATTTGACATTTCTTTGACTGTTGGAATTCTAATTAGAATGGCTACTACTACTAAAATGGTTAATTATGGAAAATTTGTGATAGTTTTACTTGAGATTGACCTCTGTTTGACTTTGATAGATTAGGTAGTTTTATCTACTCTTTAAGATAAAATTTGTCTCAAAATTGAGTATGAAACACGTATGTTGTTTTGTGATATATGTCAGATTGTTGGACACTCTATGTATAACTATAGGAGAGATCTGATTTTCACTCAATTTCAATTAAAAGGACTTCAATTTCAATACTATCTAAGGAAGAAAACTAATGAAACAAATCAATCAGTTGATAACAAGGCCAGAAATATTAATGTTGATATTGTTACTCATGTTTTTTATTCCCAATTTCAAGACTCCCCAAATAAACAATCCCATATTCCTCATCAAATTTATATGGATTATCCTCTTCAAATTAAAATCTGCACTAATAGTCCTAATATTATGAATAATATTGATCATGTAAGTGACTTGGTATTGGCCCCCCCTGACCAAGTCATTAAGAAACTCATTAATTCATGGGATGATATAGATGAATATGATCCTTTAAGTATTATTGGTCTTTCTTTCAAGGATTATCTTATTAGGGATTTAAGAGACGATAATGATGGTTCTTTTTTGATGATAGTAAAACTAATAGGGAATAATCTGATCAAGTTAACACGAAGAAGAATTTATGGTAAGAATAGAAAATCGTACCTAAAAATCATAAGGGGAAGGAAAAAGAGGAATTTTTCACTCGTAATCATAAAAAAAATAAATTCCTAGGTGTAATTAAAAGCACCTAAGATATATTTTAGGCACTAATATATGACCTTACACTCTTATGATGTTTTATCACTATCACCAGGAACAGTAGCTGTTGAAAGGGTAGACGAGGCCTTGATTCCTGATAGATCATAGTTTGTTGCATCTTCTACTCCTTTGGGTGTATCTCAATATGGGAGGGATGATTTAAAGGCCCATATTTACTATATAAAGATTTAGGTGGATCCTTTCCTTATTTCTTTGAAGGCACTTGATTTTATTAATAGCCATCACTTGATTGGTTTGGTTTCTACGGATTCCAGGAAAAAGGAGGTTCCTTTTTCGACTACTTCTTATACTCCTTTAGGTCCTGAATAAGTACCGACAACTATTGAAAGGGGTGTGAAAACTCCTCATATTATTAATAGTAATATCTTGACTAGTTTTGTTTTTATAGCTTCCAAGAACAAGGGGGTTCTAATTTCTGATAATGCTTCCACCTCGATTAAAGGTCTAAGAAAGCATGTGGTCTCTGTGAGGGATGCTGGATGTTCTTCAGTAAAGGCGGTTTTTGTTCATCCTAAGAACAAGATGCATTCAAAGGCTAAAAATTCTAACACTTTTTATGTTCCTTATTCAGAAATTAGTGAATAAGATTTCCATTTTGGTGATCATGATACTCATGTCAAGGAGAAGGCCTCTACCAATGCTGATGATATCTGAGATAACTTGGGTGGGTTGTGGATGCAAGTTTAAACATGGAGGAGGGGAAAATTCCTCATGGTTGTGGTGGACATATCTCCCACCATAGTATGAGCACAAGGTCTCAAGCCTCTTGATCTTTTATAGTCATTTCATTGGGTTTTTTGTGGTCCTTTCGATGGTTGTATTATCCTCCTTGGACTTGTTTTCTGTTTTAATAATAAGGGCCTTGCACTCCAAATTTTTCAAAAACAATAATGTATATATATATCACCAATAATTTTATTCATAAATTATAAGAATATGAAAATTTTATTGGGGAAATTAATAAATATATCAAAATAATGAATTTAAATTACTCATAAAATATCATAATAGTATCAAAATTATGAGTAATCAATCAGAATTATTTTCACATAATTTTTGAACAATTTTAACTTTATAATTTGATAACTTTGGTGATTAAAAAATATCATATGATAATGTTCAAAATATAAAACTTCATAATCATAATGAAATTATAAATATAAATAAATTTTAATAAAAATAAATTCAAATTTTATTTACTCGTATTTAATTTGTTTTAGCATCAAATTTAAAAATACAATAATTATTTCAAATAAGGACAAATCATTTTTTTACAAAATCTACACAAAATCCTTGAAAACATCAATTTCATTAAATAATAATAATAATTATTATTATTATTATTATTATTATTATTGATAAAAAGAGATATACAATTCTAAAATTATAAGAGAGCTAGCATATTTGGATTTCAAAAAAGTACACACCCTATTCAGATTTCAAAAAATTACACACCCTCTTCAGATTTCAAAAAATCCACATAAAATATCACGATTTCAAATTCATAAATTGAAGAGAGAGGTGACATATTTGAGTTTCCAAAATAACATGTAAAATATTAAGATAATTTGAATTTTCAAAATCTTATTAAAATTTAAAAATAAAAACAAAAAACAATAATAACATCATTATTTGTTTTGAACTCGACCATCATTAGTATCCACTATTACACTCATTTTTTTAAATACAGTATGCAAAACTATAGAAATAATACAATATTCTAATTATACTAAGAGTGGAAGCCATTAAAATTAAGATGATAGAAATACACTAAAATCATCATACCTAAGGAGAGAATAAATTAAAACCAATTATTTAATTTAGATTTTAATTTTAGAATCTAAACTACATAAAATCGTAATTACAAAAAAAATGCAAAATTAATTGTGGAAAAATATTGATCCCAAAGCCCACATTTGATACCACATGTAAATTAATTTCGTTTATTTTTGGATCTTTGAAATCTTCATTTATCACATATATAGATAAATAAAATTATAAAGAAAAATAATACATACCTTGACCCATTGAATCCCCTTGATTTTCTCCTGATAAAAGAATTTATACCCTTTATCTATTCTATCTTTAGCTGTGATTTTGACAGATCATTAAAAAATAATAATTGAGACTTAATTTCCAAGGAATGAACCCTTTAAATAGGGATAAAATATTTTTCATGGGTGGTTATTTAATTAAACATCAAATTCCATCAATTTGGAAAAATTATCCCTCATCAGGCCATTATAATAATATTAAATATAATATTATGTGAGTTATTCCAAAAAAATACACCAAAATGGTCCTAATGATGGTACCAATTACACTAAAAAATGGTAGTTAGTGATGGTTGTCAAAATTACTACTAAATTTGCAGTTTCTATTTATTCATTGGTGGTTTTAAAAAACCACTACTAATTCATGATGTTGTTTAGAAGAGATTTATTTCATAGTGGTTTAAATCCATGCTATATATTTAGCAGCGGTTTTTTATTTATGTTAATTTTTAAAAAATGTTTTTATTTTTAAATTTTTAATTATTTTGTTATTTATTTATTTTCATTTTATATTATTTATTATTCAATATTTATTATAATTATTTATTATTTATTATTTAAAATCATATATAATTATGAATGGTTAATTATATATTATACATATATATATTCATATATATTTTTTTTATATTTATACATATTTATATATATTATGTGGGTGTATATATATATAATATATAATATATAATATATAATATATAATATATTACCCCGTGTCTCAAATGAAAACCGTAAATCGACTAGGTAAAACTGATCTCCCCATGGTTCCTTGAATTTTAAAGGTGTTAAATCGAAAGAGGTTGAAATTACCTCAACTGAATCCTACATTTGGTGGGAGTCGAACACCGGACCTGAATGTGCATGCCCCTGACCCTTTCCACTAGGCCACCTAGTGAGAGAAAAATGGTTTTAAATCTACTATTTTAAACCAAGTCAACCTTCACTTTCCATGGGTTGATCCACCAATCCAGGTACTTCACATTCACCAGTTATCCCCTGACATTGGTGGGTCCCAAGGGGTCAGCCAGGTCCTCCTTTTGGGTGTATGGGAAAATTGGACCAGCATATATTATAGAAAACATGTGAAGCTGAGAGGACTAGATCCCAGAACATCAGGTTTTGACTCCATCGCCGCTGCCACTCCCCTCCTGCCCATGGGGGAAAGGGTGGTTGTAAATCTACCATTTTAACTCAAGGAAACCTTCACTTCCCATGGGTTGATCTACCAATCTAGGTAGTGAACGTTCCCCAGCTATCCCCCAACACTAGTGGGCCCTAAGGGTTTGGTCAGTTTTTCTTACAAGGTGTATGGGGAAATTAGCTGAACACATATAAAAGTAAAGGTGTAAAGTTAAGAGAACTCAGACATGGAACATCAGGATTCAACTTCATCATTGCTTCCACTTCCCTCCAAATCCTAGGGGAGAAACAAAACTCTTCCCATTTTAACCAAGGCAACCTTCGCTTCCCATGGGTTGATCCACCAATAATGTTAGTGAATGTCCCTAGATATCCACCAACACTAATGAGTCCTAGGGGGTTCAAAAGTTACTCCTACATGGTGTATAGGGAAATTAGAGAAAACCCATTTAAATCATAGACATGAAGCTAAATGGACTCGAACCTGGAACCTCAATCTTTGACTCCAACACTGTTGGCACTCCCCTTTATCCCATGAGGGGAAAACATGGTTGTAAATCTACCATTTTAACTCAAGGGAAACATTGCTTCCCATGGTTTGATCATCCAATCTAGGTAGTTCACATTCCCAAGCTATCCCGTGATTCTATTGAGTCTTGGGGGGGGGGGGGTTGGTTATTTCATCCTATACAGTGTACGGGGAAATTGGAGAAATATATATTAAAGAAAAGATGTAAAACTAGGTGGACATGAAAAAAAACCACAGGCTTCACACTAGTGCCGCTGCTACTCCCCTCCCACTCCAGGGAAAAAATGCGGTTGTAAAAATACCATTTTAACAAAAAAGAAACCTTTGATTCCCATGGGTTGATTGACTAATCCATGTATTATACAATCCCCAGTTATCCACTAACACTGGTGGGTCCTAGGGGGTCTCCCAGTTCCTCCTACAGGATGTACATGGAAATTGGAGTAACATATATTAAAGCAAAGGTATTATGCTAAGATGACTTGAACCTGGAACCCTAGGCTTCGATTCAAGCATTGTTTCCACTCCCCTCCAGTTCATGGAAACTTATTATTATTATTTGTTTAATTTATTTATTATTTAAAAAATATTAAAAATTATTTATTATTTTAAATAATTAAGAATTGTTACTTATTAATTATAAATTAGATATTATTTACTAATTATTAATTATTATATATATATGATTATATTCATCTATATTTATATATATTATGTGGGTATATATCTATATAATTATATGTATATATTTATTTATTTTTATTTATATATGTTTATATTTATCTATATAGTTATATATAATTATATTCAATTATATATTTATATATATATTTATGTAAATTTATTTGTAGTTATATGTCCTTATAGATATTTATATGTATTTATGTGTAGTTGTGTTTATTTATCTATATTTATATATACCATGTGGGTATATATATATATATATTTTTATGTATGTGTATTTGTGTATCTTTATTTGTTTTTTCTATGGTAATTGTGGAGGTGTGTTGGGACATTACCAGGACAGTTTGGGCATATTTTTAATGAGTTCACTTGTAATGGGATTTGTATCATTGGAATCTTGATTCGGTTAAACTCAGGGCTACATGAATCTGGGCCTTCGGGCTTGTAATGGTTCTCCCTTAACACAATTCAAAAGGGATTCGTGTTTTCCCATTTCTTTATTAATAAAGGGGACAGTTTCCAATATGTTTCAGTATATATATATATTTATATATATTTATATGTGTATATATATAGATATTTATGAATATTCATATGTATTTTTATTTATATATATTTTTATATATTATGTGTATAAATATATTTAAAGGATGATGCCTTGGTAAAAAACTAGAGCACTAATATAAATCAAGAAAAATTACACAAGTCTAAAAAAGGGGATTTTATTACAATCATTTTGGTGAAGAGTGGTGAATTCCACTGGAAGAATCTCCATGAACGTGTAATTTCTATCAACATCCTTATTGTCAAGGACATCCGCCACTATATTTCACCTCTCTGTGGGTGTGAGTGATAAAATGATTTAGCCCTGATAGGTAATGTAGGCAGATGATCCATTTAGCAGTAAGGGTCCATGCTAGGTGAATTTTCCCATGTCTATGAGCTTGGACAATGGTTATTGAATCACTTTCAATGCAGACATTGTTCCAACCTTTTTTACTTATCAAATCAATTGCATTGATGACACTAAACATCTCTGCTTTTAGGGAGGATACATTACCACACGAACCATAGCAGCATCCAAGAATGTCTCTATTGTAGTTTCTAGATATGATTCCATAGCCAGTAGGTTTGGGGTTTCCTTTTGAGGTGCCATCCACATTCAGATTTATCCATCTAGGAATAGGTGGTTTCCAGAAAACTTCCAGTAGACCTTTTGGAAGGTTGTATCAAACTTTGATCTCAAGACGTCTCAGGATACAGAAATATTTGATTGAATTTTGTAAAGTCCCTACTTGAATTATACCTACCTCCATGATTGTAGTGCGAATTTTAATTTGATCTACACAAAAATTGAAAGTATTATTTTTGTGATTAATTGAATCTCTCTCACACCAGATAAGATGCATCTGTTCTGCCATAAAATCAATGAAATGTTGGTGAATTTTTGGAGAGGTATCCATGGAAGTGAATTTTTTGAGATGTAATCCAATAGAATCCAAACCTATCCACCTAAATTCAAAAATGTCAAAAATATAAGCCCATAAAGAAGAAGAAGTAGCACAAGATAGAAACAGATGATCAGTCTCCTTTCTATGCTAGTTACACATGCAACATTTGGAATAAATTTGTATACCAAAAATCTGAAGATTGCAATAAGTAGGCATTATATTATGAGAAATTCTCCAAACGAGAGTGTGCCAAGAGGGCCTAACCCATTTTTTGTTAAAATTCCTTAACTAGAGAAAAAAATTGGGGTTGTCAGTGACATATGCCTATAATAAAGCTTGTAATTTTACACACAATTTTGATCTGGTTCCCAAACTAATAAATCATTGGTGTTGATAAAGGCATAGTTATTTATAACAGTAGATATTTCATCTAGTAAATTAGCATTAGGGGAACTCATCCAATCATTAATGATGATGTTTAAATTTGTGGACAAATGGATGTGATCCACCATGCTACAGATAGGTATGCCATTCCAATTATCTAACCAAAAAAGAAGAGAGGAATTCCTATTGACTACCCATCTATAATTGACCATGATTTTAGAAAAAAATATGTTTGACTGAAGAACATATTGAGGAGTCCATATAAGGCTATTTTCTTCTTCTAAGGTTATTATAGAATCTATCACGAGAAAAATCATAGGTTTTTATGTTTTTTTTCATATTATTCCAAGTGTTATTAGCTTGAAGGGCCTCATTGAAATGATTAAGGTTCTTTACACCTAGACCTCCATTATAAATTGGAGTGAAACATGTTTTCAAAGTAATAATGAAAAGTTTCCTTTCAAGAGTGATTCTACTCCAGAAAAAATTATTTATGCTTCTGTTGATATTTTTTAATAAGTCAGTGGTCCATTTGTACACCATCATAGAATACAACATTTTAGAAATAATAGTGTGCTTGACAAGACAAATTCATCTGACCATCGATAAAGTTTTTCCCTTCTAGGAGGAGAGTTAGTTACTGATCTGATAAAAAAATGTTTGAAAAGTAAGTGTTTTTGGGTTTCCCCCAGAAGATGGGGACCCCGAGGTAGTTAAATGGGAGTAATCCTTCCTTTATCCCATGTTCATTCATGAGATCAATTTTTCTAGGACTTGGGAAAACTTTCCAAAAGAAAATAAAAGATTTACTCCAATTTATGGATTGACAAGAGATATCCTCATAATGGGAGAAGACATCCTTAATTTTTTTAATGTTTTTATTATCTCCTTGTGGAAATAAAATTATATCATTAGCGTATAAAAGATGCGAGGGGACAATTAGAGTTCTAGAAGAAAATGTGGTCTTAATAATTCCCAAATTAAAAGAACCTGTGATAAGCCTGCTATGATAGTCTTCAATAATAACAAAAAGGAGGGAAGAAAGATGGTCTCCCTGTCTCACACCTTTTTTACAAGTGAAAAAACCCTTAGGGGAACCATTGATTAGAATAGAAATGTGAGCAGAGTTAAAAATGGTTTTAATTTTTCTAAAAAGGTTATCATTAAAGCCAAAACTGTATAAGATATTGTAGATGAAACTCCAATCAGTGGTATCAAAAACCTTCCTAATATCTAATTTAATGGCCACACATCCCCCTCTTTGATTCTTTTTTAACAATTTTTCACTTTCAGAGGCAAGGCATATACAGTCCTGTATATTTATTTCTTTTAAGAACCCAAATTGATTACAGGATATAATCATGTTGGAAATGGGGGATATTGAAGTGGTTGGGAACAATGAGATGTTTTCCCTATGTTTCACAGACAAGAGAACCGTGCCATTAATGATTGTTTGAGACAGGAGGGATAATGTTGGTGATTTTTTTGAGTGTGCTCCGCTTGATAGAGGGGATAGAATTTGTTCGATAATGAATTTCGTGGGAAGGGTATTGTTTTCAGGGAACACAAGCTAGATGAAAATTCATCGATGTCATCTTCGCAGTATCAGGCCCTTACCAATGGTGGATTTGTCATTAATGCTTATCGATCAAGGTGATGTTGATTATATGGTTGATGTATTTGAAATTGTGGCTCCACCTGACGATGAGGGTGGTGATTTTTCCATCTTCAATAGGTGCATGCTGGTTATGAGGATTTGGGATCTCAGTGGTGATGAAAGACCATAAATATGGATGGATTGAGCATTCATTTATTCTAGCCAATGTCTGATATGTTTCTTGGTGGTAGTATGATCTAAATGATGAAGGTGTTTTATCCCAGGCAGGGCACTGGGAGTGGAATCCAATCCAATTAGGATATGATGGAGAGTTATGATAGGTGAAGACAGAGGTCTGAGTTGATCAATATAGATGTAAAATGATGAAAGTTCAACAAAATATCCATATGTGACTTCAGATGCGGCACACGGCCGATGACGATGCTTCGGAATTGATTGATGATGCCTTTGGTGGACGACCTCAGGGTAAGGATGATGATTACCTTAGGATGAGGATGGTGATGACATTAGGATGTGGACGAGAGTAAATCATGGAGTAGTGTAGTTGGTGATATTTTTGCAAAGGGTGAACCTATGGAATCTTCCAATGCAAGGATGATATTGGTTATTTGACTTATGGGTTGTTTGGTTTAAGGGACAATGATTCTTGGAATGTTTAGGGATTTCATTGGGCCTAGTGTTGATTTTTGGAGTGCGGTGAGTGGGTCTCGAGGGATGTCTACTCATGAGTTGACATCTCATGTGAATTTATGTGAGGTTGGG
This sequence comes from Viscum album, assembly GCA_963277665.1. NCBI lineage: Eukaryota > Viridiplantae > Streptophyta > Magnoliopsida > Santalales > Viscaceae > Viscum > Viscum album. Next base: position 1,127,938,206 of record OY728146.1, read on the forward strand.
AGGAACAATGATGGTGTGAGATTCTTGAGGGGATATCAGTGGCTTGGGACACTGGTGGGTTTTCTTTCATAGCGACCATCAGTGGTATGGGATACTGATAAGTGCAATTACCTCTACTCACTATGATCATTGGTGGTATAATACGACACTGTTTTTATGAAGCAAGTCTAACATTGAAGTTCTTGTGCATGGATGATGCATGGGTGGAGATGTTGTCACAAAGACACACTTGGGTTCTATTTTGATGGACGAAAACATGACGGCGTATGGGATTTGGGTGTGAAGTGTTCATCATGGGAGGTGGGATCACGGAGGCTGTAATGAATTCCATGGTGGGACTTTTTCCCAGTTTCCAGTATGTGCTTCGTGCTAGTTTTTTAGACCTATGGGTCATGTTTTTATGGGGGTATTATTTTTGTGGGGTCATTTGTTGGACACCTTTGTGCTTGGGGGTATTTATTATTCCCCATCGTTTTCTCTTTCTGCTTTACTTTTTTAAATAATGTTTGGGGACTATGGGATAAAACTCGTGGTCTGCGTAGTATTGGTATATATATTCATAAGCATCTATATATATATATTTAAGAATATTTATTTTTATTTATATATAATCATATTTTTAAATATATATATCTATGTACGCGTCTTTATATATATTTATATTAATCTATTTATATTTATATATATTTAATGATAATTATATGTATTTATGTATATTTATATATATTTGTATTTATATTTATTTATATATATTATGTAGGTATATATATAATTTTATATTTAACAATACACACACACATATTTATATGTATTTATATATATTTACATAAATATATTTACATTAATATATATTTACATATAATGAATATTTATACACATTAATATATATTATTTCAACATATATATATATATATATATTTATATGTAAATATATTTTCATATGCTTTTGTTTATAAATTATGAATAAATATATGTACATGTATGTATGCATTTTCATGTTTTAATATGTATAAATATCTATAAATGTATATTAATGTCTACTTAGTCACCACATGAAGGTTTTGGTGGAGTGGTAAAGACATTGTAAAATAATTAAGAGGTTAGAGGTTCAGATATCACCCTACATATTTACATTCTTGATTTTACAGGACATGACTGATGGGTCAGGGCATGGTGGGATCAAGTTGGAATGGGGTGGATATAAAAAATTGAAAATTAAAAATTAATAAATAAAAACCGTCCACTAAAAAAACCACAACTAAATAAAACACCACTACAAAAGATTCCTAACATGAAAATAAGCAAAAAATTTAGAAAGAAATGTGCATCATTTAGCGGTTGTTTAAACCACTACGAGACCTGTTTTTTCTTGCAGTGTTATCACTTGTGTTAATTAACCATAAAAGATCTATTTTTTATCAAAAAAATGAATCTTCCATGGTTTAGTACTCAAAACCCATAATAAAATTCAAATTAAGAATTATAGTTTGAGAATGAGTTGGTTTATGGTTTCATTCATAAGTGGGTTCAAGATAAAAAGATGAAATATATATTCAACATCTCTCAAGAAATAGTTTTTTGGGATAATCTTGAGATAAATTATACTTCCTAAACAAGAAATAATAATTTTTCTCTCAAACATATGATGAATTTTAAATTCAATGAAGGTAAATCCATTTCTGCTTATTTAAGTGAATTTAATGGATGTTTTTTTATTAGTCCTAGTGCACATCTCAAGAGGGGGGAGGGTGAATTGAGATCCTAGTAAAAATTTATTTTCAAAGTTATTTTAAAAAAAATAATTTATAAAACAACTTAGTTAAGTAAAATAGTTGAAATATATAATTTGGTATTTTTGAAAAGTTTCTCAAAGTCTTGATCAAAACCTAGTTAAAAAATTTTAAAAACACTTTATCTTTTGAAACATATACAATCACATAAATTACAATATATATAAAAATTGTTAAATATAATTATCATAGTATAGTTTTTATAAATAGTTTTGAAAAAATAAACCAATTTAAAAACAAAGTATGAAGAAGATAACACACACAAAAAATAATTACAAGAGGTTCAGTATCAGACCAAGACATAATCCTCTCCACTTGATAGTCACCCACTGTGAAGTAAATTTATTAACCAATAAAATGATCCATAACCTGGATCATTTATTATAGATACAATTGCACACACAATAGTCTAGGAAATAACCAACCGCTTCCACAGTTATCCATGAGATGATAGATGAAAATTAAAAAGAATAGAATATCTGAGTACTCTCTAATAAAGAACATAATATTTTTATCAAAGGATAAACACATAAAGAAGGCACTACTCAAAATTAAATATTATATATATAATAAGAAATAAATAATATGAAATTGTTTGGGAAGTTCTCATTCTTTGATCAAGATTTATCTGATCATAAATGATCTTCTTCTTTTTTATGATTTTCTTTAAACATATCCTTGAAATTATTTCAAGAAAACTTCATGAGTATTTCACAAGGTTTCTGTATTTTCAGAAAAATAGATTTCCATATATAGTATATACAATCCTTCTTTCAATAGGCACACTTAAGCCCACACATCCATTTATCACACTAACCAACCATCCATCCAACTAGTTATTCAGATAGACGACCAACCCCTTTACATGAAGGGTTCCTAAAATTTATAATTTTTGAAAACACCAATGATCCAATGTAGAATAATAATAAAATAGATCCTTATACTGAGAAATAAATCTTTTAAAGGATGAATTTATCATATAAAGTTGTTTTTAAGAATAATCATTCTTAAATCCTCATACTGACCACATATCTAACTTACATAAAATTCCATAAACTAACCATTGGAATTTTGATTCAAATAAACTCTAAAACAATCACAAAAGAATAAACTCAGTGGAAGAATATTTCTAAAAAAATTTATATCTTCATAGCATCAGAACATGATTCACAATCACAAAACTTTCTTGATAGTAGTATATTCATGTTGACACTTAATAGAACAGTTTTGGCTATAGCCGATGTCATTTGGAAGTAGAAAAAACCATTAACAATTTTTTTTTCTTTTAATGGTAGAAGGATTATTCTAGAGGTAAAATTTTCTTATAGAGGTAGTATATTTCAACTAGCGGTAACAAGCCTGAACTAGCAGTCACATGATTCAATTGACTATAGCTGTCATCAACTAGAGGTAAAAAGACTGAACTGGAAGTATCAGGATTAAACTGACGGTAACATAACTCTTCTAGTGGCAGTAAGTGTAAACTCATGACAACAACTTACACATAGATAAATTTTATATATGAGTCAGAATTATGAAGCTCTTTCATTCAAAACATAAAAATTTAGTAATAAAATTAGCATGATTTGTGACCATTAAAACAACGAATTACTGGACTGAGCCAAAAATCTCCTATTGAAGTTTTTATCTTAGGACAAACTATTTATACTCTTATTACATTTATATTCAATTTATTAGATATTAATAAAACATATTATTAAATATTTTTCATTGTAAAACATTTATCTAGTATAATAATTACTTAGATTATACGTCACATTGATAAGGTTATAATAGTTCCCCTCTATGATGAGAACCCTGAAGGGCTATGGTGATATTCTTAAATGATGTTCTATAGTTGTATAATGTACTATGATGAGATACATAATTCATATAATGTCTATTGAGAGTACTCGTAAACTGATGAGGCTTCTTCTCATGAAGTTCATTATTGGTAATATTAAATATGGGATATTATGAGTGTAAAACCCCGAGATTTTATGAAAAATATTCTTTTAATTTCATTAATGTCTTGTGTTGTATTCTACACCAAGATTACCTTGCGCTATACGCAACACCGTATTAGCTTGCAGTATACGCAACACTATTCTTGGATCGTGTTACACACAATTTTGATAATAGTTATTCTACGCAAAATTGAGTATATATATATATATTCAAGGTATAAATGAAATATAATTGGATTCTGTTATATGAAACAACAAAGGATTCTTTCACAACACGCAACCTCGACTTGGCTCGCATTACACGCAATCGCGACCTTCCTCGATAGCGTGTGTTGTACGCAATACCGGGTTTTAATAAACAACGATATATTATTATAATATTGTCATGAACTAGCCGTTATGAATAGTATTAACTAAATTTTGAATCTTATAACATTATTATTCGTCTTACACATTTTCTAAAACATGGTATAAGAACAAAATAAATTTTTCGGGTAAAATAAGTATTTTTCAAAAAATGCAGTTTTGCCGCCTTTTGATGGTGCACCCACTTTAAATCTAGTTTTTGACATCTTTATATGTTCAAATAGAAAAAATAAAATTCTTCTTTTGAATCAGGATATAAAAATTTACATTAGATAAAGTTTTGTTATTTTTCTGATAACTTTCATATTTTAATGAATAGTAAAAACACGCTATATTTTAATTAAAAACAACTTTTTTTCATCGTAATATCTTATGTGGTTACATTATAATATTGAATGGTTTTAAAGTATAAATAGAATATATTTTTACCATTTAATATAATTTATGTCATTAGCATTGATTTTACCTTGAATTCATAGGTTAAATCAATTCAATCTTTTGCAATGTTTTAAAGAAAAACTCGTTTTCTTTCGAACAACGGGATTAATTTTAATTTAATTTCTGCATCTTTTTTGTATTGAATTCGGAAAAATGGATTCAATATTTGGAATCAGTGGGTCCAAATTATGTTAATAAGATACTTTTTATTTTTGGGCATTGTGAATAGTAACTACGGTAAATTTTATTTACTATAGTTAAAGGTAAATCAGGTAATTAAGGGTAAATATAAGATTATAAAATTACCCTAACACTTGGAAAAATCCTATTGGATGGCTAAAAGTAGACCCATATAACCTAAGGGTCGGATTAGATTCATTTTATGGACTTTTGTCCATGAAAATAATTTAATTATTATTAAAACCAAAGAATGTGACAACATGTCACCTTCTTAAATCTTATAAGTATAATAATTTTACTTTAGTAATAAACTTCATGAAACTTCGAACATGAATAGTCTCAAGAAAGATAATACAATTATCTACATCATAGGAATTTATTTAGAATTTTTAGGGATTAAATAATTATCATTTATTATGACGCAAAGATGATGCAGTAATTGTCTTATTAATGAAATATTGACATAATTGATGTTATAAATGCCCAAATAAATGTAATTTGAGACTTTTTATGACTTACATTAATTTTATATGTTAATATGACATGTTATTGTTGATATAAGTAACTTGGTTTGAACTTATCATTCTTTTATGAATTTCATAAAAATCATGTACCAAATAGTTTCAAAATTGACATAAATTAGTTTTTAAAACAAATATTATATTATTAATTGTTATTTAATTCCTAAAAATATAAGGTTCGTCCAAATGAATTAGATAAAGATAGATATATTAATAATAAACAACTTGGGGTTCGTTTGGCTTGTTATGGTAAGTTTATTAACCATATAGTGTAAGAAAACAAAAAGACACGGTAAAAGTTAAATTATTTAACTTGGAGTTAAATCTAATTGATAAGGTTAAAATAATAACATAAACTTGTCTAAATACTATTGTATGAGAGGATTTAGACCCATAACCACTTTATCTTAGAAATAAGACCCTTTGGAACCATTATAAACCGAATTTTACCTTAATAAAAAATAATAATTTGAGATTTTTTTAAGGTGCCCCTCTCCTCCCTTATAAAAGGGCACCTCCTCCCTCTCCTCCTCACACCAATTTGATCATTCAAGCTCGGCCAACCCCTACCAAAATCTCTTCTCCACTTCCCTAGTATCATCCTAGAGGTCCTGGTCTTCTTCAAAGACCATCCTTAGTTCTTTAAGTGGAGGTTAAGAAAAGGCGTGTCAAAAAGAGGTAATATCCATTACCGATCTTTTTCAATTTCTTTCTTCTTCAACTTCTTCTTATTTAGTTTTTTCATGATAAAGTAATAACATCAGTATTTATAATATACTGATATGTTATTATAAATATGAAACAACTCTAATTAACATTCAATCCATCCTACGGAAAAAGGAAATCACCGCGCGTGCGTACGTACGGAATACCATCTCCACGCCGTGGTGTAATCTATTTCCCGCCACCACCTTAATTGGATGGTTATAATGGTGTAATGAGTAACTATATATGATTATTATAAAGTGATATTTATAATGAAATAGTATACATACACTTCAACACAAGTTCACGATCATGAGAACGATATCATCCCTCGTGCGTACGTACGGACTACCGTCTCCACGACGCGATGAGATTCATTCTCCACATTAACCATTCATGAATGATTATAAAGTATATATAATAAATAATAATTAAATATATGAAATGTTAAATCTACTGGATTTATGTATATATATATATTTATGTCATCTACTTACTTCCATTCAAGACAATAAGGAAAGGAAAACAGCGTTCATGCGTACGTACGGACTACCGTCTCCATGAACGGTGTGTTTCATTTCATTTATCTATCTATTATATATATATATATATACTGAATATATATGATATATAAATCATGTTTTATATTCTGGAAGTAAGTAAATCATGATATAAGTAATAATAATGTCAAGAACAACAAGTCCAAACACCTACGATAAATGAAACGATTTTACCCAAAACGCTTCTTTAACATGGAATTTACAAAAGAACGGGTAATATAAAGTCATAAGTGAACCATATATGATATCATAATAATGAATATGATTCTTTAATAAGTTAATGACATTATTTAAATCATTATATAGGAGGTTCGGATACGTACAAAGCATATCGGACATAAGGTAAGGGAAATATCACAATCTCATTTTTATCCGAGATTGTTTATACTTTGGTATTTACTGGGTTGTATTTTATCATCCACATCCATGTTTCCTCAATATGTAATATTATTTCCATACACCTACAATTTTTTAAATCCATTTTTACCCTTTGGTGAGTTTATAGTAAAATATATGAAAGGAATCTTTTGTCGTTTTTCGTACGAGGTACTTTTTGACTTTTCCGACAAAAGTACGGAGAATGTTTTTTTAACTTATACGGAATGAATAGATTTTTAAAACATTATTTTCAAGAATATTCCTTTACAAGTTTTCAAGTTTATTTTTAATCAACTTCTTTTAGTTTAAAATTGTATGAAATGTTAAGAAAGGAAAATGTTTTTGAAGTAGAAAGGATATTTTCCTCAAGAATGGAGTTCAAGTGTTTTATCAAAATTATTTTCCATTTAAGATAATATAGCGTTCTGTTTCTATCCCTATTATTACATTGATTTGTTTATGTTGTGATGGAATTATTTTTATGAATTCATTTATCTTATATGAATTGTTTTATGATGTCATGTTGTTTAAGAATCCCATTTTTATTACATGGGTTATACAATGATGTATGATTTATGATTTTGTGGCACACATAAGAATGGTATAATTATGAGATGGGTGGTACCTATATCTCCCTCCAATGCATTGGGTAAAGATTTTATATCTCATGATATAGACATGGATGGAATGGTAGGTTATACTGGTTCAGTGAAACAGGACTGAAACGAGGGTGACTCGGTTCAGAAATGGACTTTTTCCACTAAGATAGTCTTGGAAATGAGTCTTGACTAATAAGATATGATTCTATATGATTATGTGTGTATTCCACAAAGTTTCATGTTTTAAGTTATGATTATTGGGATTTCATTTCACTACTATGATTTATCCCATGTTATGAAATTATGCTCTCTTTTGCAGGTTAAGATTTCCAAAATGTTATGTTCTTATGAATATGATGTGATTGATATTTCTTTTTTTTACCCTTACTGAGCATTTGAGCTCACCCTTTTATGTTTCCTTTTCCCCAGGATATAAAGAAAGGTTTTAGGTAAAAAAAGGAAGATCTTTATGGGAGATGTTGAAGATCTTTCACCACGATTAGAAGATTATATTCCGAGTTTCCAAAGACACTAAACTATTACGATCCTTGTGTGTGTGTTTTTGTTATGTACTAAGTATTCCGCAAATGTAATGTAATGTCCATGTATGTCAAGCTTCGGGTCTCTACAATGAGAATATACCCAGTAGTAGGAATTCTGCATGTTTTTTTATCATCAGATATTCCAATTTGAAAGTGTGTGTAATGGTTCTTAAACTTTAATATTATCATTAATTCATATCATGACTCACACATATAGATTAACTGAAGAAAACCATTATTCTGTATGTTGGTGGGAAGTATGGTATGTTGGATGCATCATAAATGACATGTTTTTAAATGATAATCCAATGAAGGATTTGTACCTTTTATCTTTATGAAGGATGATATCTCATCCCTTTGATTGGAATAGACCCACCACCCTAAATTCTATGGATATGGTGTAAAAATGGGTTTATTTTAGAAATTCAATGACTGTTGTACTGAGCATATAGGTTCGTGACATGGATGTGAAACCTTCTTGATGAGATGTTATGAATAATGGATTAGATTACGCAGAAATATTTTATATGTGGTTGTTGTTGTTACGACATTATGTCATTTCTCATGGGTCCCTTTACTAATTGCTAGACAATAATCTTGGTCTTTAGGAATTCCCACCTAATGAAAACAAAAAAATCCTATAGGTTCACACGCTAAGTGTTTCCATTAATATCGATTAAATTCTATTTCAATTTGATTAATATATAAAATATTGTTCTAAAGACGGAGGAATAATGTTATTCATGTTTTATCAATCTCAACTATTTATTGATGAATAAAATATTTAATATTTATTGACATGTTTAATAAATGAAAAAGGAGTTCAAAAAGACCAAGACTGAGTTCGATGAAAAATATTAATTGACAAGTTTATTAAATAATATTATTTTTTTTGAAAGTTGGTGCAAAACACAAAATAATAAAAAATAAAAATAAAAATATTATTATTATTATTATGAAACATGAGGTTTATTAAAGGTTATAATGGTATTTAATGGTTGGAATGAAATAAATTAATATTTTAACCTAAACCCTATCTCAATAGTGAGATGGTTATGTTTATTGTGTAGTGGGTCTAAAAATCAAAAATAGAGAATTGTTGTTCACAATGAATTCTCTTTCGACTCCTTATCTCTATGCTCAAGAATTAAAAATACATGAGATATTAATTCAAGACTAAAGGATGTGAAATCAATAAAGACAAAAAAATACAATTGATACACCGTGAGAGAACCAAAATATTATTTGGAATTGCTTGGAGATCAAAGGAGCACGTGTGGATCACTGCTAGAGGGATTCTATCCTTGGATCCTTATAATGAAATGATGGTAATCCGAAAGGTTCTTTTAGAAGATCAACATCATAAATGAAGAATAGATCATATGCCAAGGTATTTATTTTATTCATATCTAAATAAATTAAATATAAATTTAACATGAAAGGTCCTTGGTTGAGATTTCGGGAAACTAAATATTAATTGAAATTTCAATATATCACTCACCCACACATGCTTCTGCTACACCTTGAACCTTCAAGTGGTATCAAAGTGTTCGTGTTTTAAATATATAATTATTTATTTGATTATTGATCTATAGAAATTATGGTTGAATATTTTCATTTCATATTATTAATTTTTTAATATGATTAAAATTAATATGATATAGATATATCAATCATATTCATTCAGTATTAAATTTTCTTAAAGGTATAATAATAGATGAATAATTACTAAATATACCATCTAGAAGTGCTATTTTTTTGGCCTGTAAAACTGGGTGACATGGTGTATTTCCAGAGTATACACCACTTACCCATTTGCGTTGAAACTGCATGTATCAAGGAATACATGACACAATGAGTATTTAGTTACAAATGGTGGTTTTTGTTTACACCATGTATAGACCGGTCCAACCTAGATCATAGGATGTCAGATTACACAGTGTGTAGATAGCGTAAAAGATGTATAGTTTGCATTGGTTTGCAGCCTAAATCGTGCAATCTGTGGGGTCATTATACACAATAAAACTACATGAGACTGAAATCTTAGAGAATTTCTGATATAAATGACATGTATATGGTGTACACACCATTAAGTTCATTATTTCTCATATTAGAAATACCCACAGATCCATTCGATGAGAATATCAAACACACAACATTAGGGATACACGATGTGTAGCTATCTTGTGCACGCTGTGTGATATCATTAAGATACACACCGAAGACCTTGACAAGTATCTTGAGCACATGAAAGTGGATACACAACATGTAGATGGCATGTACATGCCATTTTGTCTAGATGAGTAAACACACTAAATCCCCAGACGTGTATCTAAAATACAAGAAAACTGAGGTATAAAGTGTGTAGTTGGAAAATACATGTTATACAGTCTCCTAATCATTTAGATAATTCAAAATTACATTAAATTAAAAATTAATACATTAAAAACTTTATTCATTGATTTACACTTTATGTAATTGAAATTTTAATAAGGGTATTAAAGAATTTTAAATTCTCAATTAAATTATTATTATAAATCTGAAACTAATGGTTTTTCTATTTATTTTCCATTAATTCATTTATGATTGTTATATCCAAGAGGATTTAGATGGTCATTAATATGAAACAGAATTAATTTAATTCATAATTAATTAATGTAATAGTTTTTATCTTAATTATAAATAATAAATAAGAAATTAATGTTTTCCATTTAATTTTGAGTATACATTGCATGTATAATCATTCTAGAGCTTTACCAAGAGCTTTATATGTGTTGTATGTTTTAATTTAATTTATTACATGGGTTTGAAATTATTTATTATTAAATTAAATATGATGACCTGTGACTCATACCTCACTCCATTATTATGTAGGATATGTGTGTCCATGGTTGTTTATTTAGTCCCCCATAACCAATCCTTTAGTTCCCCTCACATGCATGTGAGTCATAAAAACATGTAATTGATGGGGTATCCCATGGTGTGTGGAGGTAGTTTATGAAGGAACCATTATAATTTCAACTTAGGTGATGCATTTGTGGATAGGTGGAATTCTATAACTCATACCATGTCGAGAAAAAAGAGTTATTTCCACTAGGTCATAAGTTGATTTAATTTCCTCCCATTAAATAAATTATTAGATAATCCCATGATTGGGTCATTTAATTGTCTATTTTTTTATTTATGCATCATTTTTTATGGATACAGGACCAAAATTACACAAATAAATAAATTAGCATACAAATATGGAATTTAAATAAATGGATTATGTGTAAATCTTTTATCTAACATGGTTGATTAATTAAGTAAAATCCACTTAATATTAACAATACATGTAAAGGATAAAATAAGATAAATTTATGAATAATTAAAATAAAATCCCCAAATTAAATATTATGCCAAACATCACCTTCTATTGTTAATTATGAATGAAACTAATAGAACCAAATGATTGAAAAACCCTTGTTGGGGCACTTAATTTTATAAGGGGAGTTATTATGAAGGTTTTGGGTTGAATTAACTATTTTACATCTAGAGAAATATCCATTTATAGACTTGGGGTAATTTGGAGGCAAGTGTTGATTAAATCTAAGTCAAGATTTCAGGATTGGGGGATCCACTCAACAAACCAAGGAGCTACAAGCCTATAGTTTGTAAATACGTACCTACCTAAATAAATTCAAAATACATTTACTAACTCTTGTTGGGTTTATGTGAAGGGGAATACAGATACTTTCCACTAAAACTCCCTAGAAACTAGACTTTGTGAGGTCAATTCTTAGGCCTATTAGGACTTTATAAAATAGTGGGAGAATTAATAAAATCAAATAATTTATTATTTATCACATAATTTGTAATCAAGTTTTTTTTTTGAATTATCTAATATTTTAATTGTAAATAAAATAGAAATATTTCTATCCACACTATCTCTACAATCAATATTGGATAAAGACCACCTCACTACTATTTTTAACTTCCAGGATTGGTTTATATGCCTTCGTGTTGTACTACGCCCTAAACAGAAATCATATATGATAGAATTATTACAACTTTATCCACCTTCTAAATAGGAATTTTATGAAGTGTTAATTTTTTATGAATGTAATTTAAGTGATGTAGTCAAAATTAATGTTTTATACTATCATAAGTGTCTATTAAACTCATTAAGTCTCAATAAAACATGGATTCTCATACTGTGATCGAGCATATTTGTGGACATTATTAGGAGAGAGTTAGACAACAAAAGTTTGAGGTATCCAATGATCTTTTTTAGAGAAATCTTGGAGATGGTTCCCCATATTATTCTCATGTAGTAAATATTATTGGATACAGTTATCACCAAGAAGTTCTATGGTTTAAACTCCTTGAAGAACTGTGCATCAATCACATTCTTGCATTACTCCCTCAAAGATCTCTTTGTTGTAAAATTTTAATATGAATAACATTGAGAAGTATCTCATAGATATACTTACTCTCCTTCACCATGTATATAAATATATGAATCATGAAAAAACTTTTGTCCTTATGGTGAACAAATAGAAAGTCCAATAGAAAATCCCTAAGCCCAAGGATTCATCACAATGCCCTTCCGAGAAGAGGAAGATCAAGTAGAAAGAAATGGAAAATGATGTTATCTATTTCACTTGTTGAAATAAGGTCCATAAGAAGAAAAAATGGACCCAAAAAAATAAATAAGGGTAATATTCAAGTGAGGTTGTTATAGAGTGAAATTTATCTATTTTTATAAATTAGTTATTAGATACAACTTTTGGTGCTCACATATGTATTAAAATATAGAGACCAATTAGATTCAGAATATTGATTGAGGGGAGGTTGATCTATAATTATCTAATAAAGCTAAACTTACTGCCATATCTATCTAGGACTACTACTTTACGTTTCCAACCATAATGATCTTCATTTTTAAGGGTTTTTATTATGTGCCATCCATTACCAAAAACAATTTTTTTTGTATTTAGACTTGATATAGATGGATTTATTTTCAAATTTGGGAATAAATGTTTCTTATTTTATAAAGATAACAATTTTCATGCTAAAGAACATTTAAATAATGCTCTTTATGTGTTTTATTACACAAACCAATTAATGGAACTCAATAACAAAGTTACTTTACATGACTCATATGATACCCAACTTTTGAATCACTAACTAGGTCATGTAAACAAAACATTCTTGAATAAATTTCATCAAGATGTATATTTAGATTCTTTTTAACTAAAAACACTTTGTGTATGTCACACATGTTTATAAGGAAAAATTACCAAATCCCCATTTAATGGAAAAGGAGAATGGGCTAAAGAGATTCTTGAATTAGTTTATACTGATGTGTTCAGACCATTTCCTATTGAAACAAGGGGTGGGTTCTCATACTTCGTAACTTTTAATAATGATTTTATTAGATATGAATATGTCTACTTAATGAGGTATAATTCATATTATTTAGATAAATTTAAGAAATACAAGGATTAAATTGAGAACTATCTTAGTAAGAATATTAAGAAACTCTGCTCAGACCGTGGTGGAAAATATCTTAATCAAGGCTTCATTGATTACTTACAGGAGTTAGAGATCCTATTACAACCTAATCTTCCTTATACATATTAGTGTAACTATGTAAGTGACATGATTAACCGTGCCTTATTGGATACTGTGAGATCAATGATGAATCATGTGAGTCTTCTATAATCCTTTTAGGGATATGCATTGCAAAAAAAACACACATACTGAACCAAGTACCAAATAAAACAATAAATGGTATTCAATATGATTTTTGGATTTGAAGAAAAATAAAGCTATCAAATTTAAATGTGTGGGGAAGTGAAACATTTGTTAAGGCCTATTCAGGTAATAGAATTGCACCCAAGGAAAAAAGTGTACCTTTATTGGATACCCCAAGGATACAAGGGGATTTTAACTATATTATCCCTTAGATAAAAAGGTAATAGTGGAAAGACATTACATATTCCTTAAGAAAGAGAATATATCTAAAATTTATAGTGGGATAGAGATACAATTTGATGAATCCAAGGATCAAGGTATATAAGAGTTGGTATATAAATAGATTCCGCAAATCCACATGGAAGAAGAAATTGTTTTAGAGACACAAGTACCACGTAGGAGTACTAGAGAGGTTAGAGAACCAGAATGATATAGTTTTATAGTATCTAGTGATAGTGACTCATTATAAGTTGATAATAATGATCCTCTAACCTATATGTAAGTATTAAGTGTCACATATGTTACTAAGTGGAATGAATCCATAAATTTTGAAATGGATTCTATCTGCCAAAACAAATTGTGGATTTAGGTATATCCTCTTGTGGGTGTAAATCAATTTGGTTTCTAATGGGTATTTAAGAAGAAACTATACATGGAAGGATAAGTTAGAACCTATATGGTATGACTAGTTGAAAAATGGCTTAAACAGCACCAAGGGATTGACTATTATGAAAATTTTTCACCATATTCAATGATCGAATCCCTTATAATTCTACTTTCCATTATGAATACCATGAATATAAGATTTAGAAAATGGTTATAAAAATAATATTCCTTAACTTGAAACTTTAGGAAGATGTATATATGACACAAACTGAAGGGTTTGTGACTCCAAAGGATGCCAACAAGATATGAAAATTTCAAAAATACAATTATGTATTAAATCAAAAAATCAAAGTTATGGAACATTAATTTTGATGAATCCATAATGGAATTTGGTTTCATAAATAATTAGTGTTATCCTCTTATCTAAACATACTTTAGTGGGAGTGCAATAATTTTATTAATAGTATATGTTGATGAAATATTACTCATTAGAAATGAAATACCTATCTTACATTCTATTATGACATGGTTGAATAAATAATTATATATGAAGTAATTGGGAATGGAAACATATATTTTTGGTATCAATATCCATCATGATAGATCCAAGAGGATTATTAGGATAATTCAAAGTACACACATTGTCAAGATACCGATGAGATTTATTATGGAATAATGAAAGATGGTATTGTTTCCAGTGTCACATGGCATTCATCTTTCTAGAAAATAATGTCCTCATACACATGAGGAAAGAAATAGAATAAATAATATTCTATATGAATAAGAAATAGGGTCAATCATGTATGTTATCTATGTACAATAATATATGTCTCCTATATATTAAACATGGTAGAAAGATATCAAGTTGATCCATGTGACTGCCATTGGATGGTAGTCAAGACCATATTTAAGTATCTAAGGTTTACTAATGATATATTCCTAGTTTATAGAGGAGATGAAGAACTAGTCCTCATAGGATATGAAGATGCTAGTTTCCAAAATGATCAAGATGAAATGAAGTCACAAATGGGATACATCTTCACATTTAATGGAGGTGTTGTGAGTTGAAAGATATTAATAAAGGTTGTAGTTTCTTATTATACAATAGATTCTGAATATATTGTGGATTTTTAAGTAGCTAAATAAGAATTATGGAGGAACAACTTTGTCAATGTCCATTGCGTGGTACCTAGCAGTGAAGATACTACTAAACATTACAGAGATAATACTATAGTGGTGTATCCCTCAAAAGATTCAAGGTCACATCAGCATATGAAGCACATAATTTGGAAGTATCATATCTTGAGGGTTATTTTATCAGATAGGTGAGGTTTCAGTCATTATTATTTCAACATAATAAAATGTGGTGGACCCATTAACTAAATCCTTAACTCTATAGAAACATGATCATCATGTGAGGTCTAGCAGACTAAAATTCATTAGCAGTTGGATCAAGTCTAAGTGAGTATTTTTTGGATTTTTTTTCTAAGACTAACTAATTTTACTTTGATTATATGTGTATATATGTATTTAATATTAATAAAAAATCTTATATCATATTGTTTATTATTCTACATGATTTTTATGTAATAATTACCTAGAGTATACATCATATTTATATGGTCATAGAAGTTCCTCTCCATGATGAGAACCTTGAAGTTCTATGATGATATTCTAAAACAATGTTCCACGATTGGATAATTTACTACGATGAGAAATAGAATACATATACATTCATGTGTGAGTATTCATAAGAGGATGAGGATTATTCTCATGAAGTTAGAACTTGGTAATATCCATGATGCGAGATTATGAAAACATACCCGCCAGTTGGAATTTATCATGTTTTGATTTCATCAGATATTCCTATATGCGATCATGTGTAATGGTCCTTAAATAGTAAGATTTTTATTAATGCATGTCATGAATCCCGTAATTGTATTTTCTAACAAAAACTATCATTCCAAATGTTGACAAGAAGTTGGGTATATTGGGTACGTCATGAATGACATGTTTTTAATGGATAAGTTAAGGAAGGATTTGTACCTTCCATATTTATGGAACCTAATATATCAACCATTTGGTTTGTATATAACCATATCCCTAAATTCTATGTCCATGGTGTAATGACAAGGTTTTTTCAGATTTCCAATGAAATATGTATTGAGCACATATTTTTGTGATAAAGATGTGAAATCTATTGATGAGATATTATGATAAAGGGATTAAATTATATTATGAGTGTTTGTATGTGGTTAACAATTTTGTGAGATTATATTCTTTCTACTGTTCATATTTACCCATTTTTAGATAGTAATATTATACTTCAGAGAAGTCTTCCTAACACCAATGAGAAAGAATCATAGAGGGTCACACACTAAGTGTTTCTGTTGATCTCAATTAAATTTCATTTGAATTTATTAATTAAATAAATATTATTCTCAAGATCGAGGAATAATTTTTTTTCACATCTTATATATCAAAAATATTTATTGATGAATAAAATATTTAATATTTATTCAGATATTTAATAAATTATAGAGAAGTTTGAATAGACTAAGACCAATTTTAGTGACAAAGATTAATTAATAATCCAATTAAATAATATGTTTTATTGGGTAAGTCGGCATGCGCCATAAAATAATAATAATAACAATGATAACAATAATAATACTATCATTAATTTTTATGAAACATGGGGTTTATTAAATTTAATAATATTGTTTAAAGGCCAACATATAATAAAACATTATTTAAACGTAAACCATATCTCTACAAATTAATGGTTATCTGTATTGTCTAGTGTGTACAAAAAATTAAAAATAGAGAATTATTGAACACAATGAATTATATTTCAAATATTCCTTATTTCTACCTCTTAAGAATAATAAACACAAGAAATATTCCTTCAAGATCGAATGATGTGTGATCAAGACAAGAAATTCAAGACAATAAATACACCAAGCTAGCACCCAGAGATAGATTAGCATTACTTGGAGATCAAATGAGTATGTTTGGATTACTATGAAATGGATTCTATCCTTGGATCCTCATAGTGAAATGAAGTCAATCTGAAAGGGTATTTTATAATATCAAAATCATCAATGAATAAAGGATCCTAATATGATGTATTTATTTTATTCATATATAAATAAATTAATTATAAATTTAACATGAAATATTATCACTCATGGTTTCAGTAAACTAAATATTAAAAATTATTTTAATACATCTCCCACCATGTCACATTTAAATTATTTGTGGAACCTTTAAATTCTACTATTTTATGATCAAAGATCATGTTCGAAAAAAAATTCAAAACAATAGTTTTTTCAAAGAATTATTCAATTATAAAAAAATGAGAATAAAGTTCTATAAAGTCTCCCCCTTTTAAGACCATTAAAAATATTCATTATTTCAAATAGTTTTCATATGGAAAATATTTTATCCATCTTTGGATATTATCAAAATGTCATAAAGGTAAAATAGATCAAAGTAGTAAATGTAGATCATTAGAGAAAAGATGAATAAAAGAGATCTAAATTTCCATTCATATCAATGTCAAAAGATTACATTATTATAATAAAAAATAAATTATCCCTATTAGAGCCCAATCATAGTATGAGGAATAGTAATCCTAAATATTGGGAGGAGCCATGTTGGATTTTTCGTTTCCATTAGATAGACTATAAAAATGTTAAGGGGAAGAGGGACATATAGGAGATCTGGAAATAATGATTTATGTAATTGGACTGAGTTTCCTTATTTCCTTGATGCGAGTAAGACCAAAGGGGATCACAACTATGGAATTGATCTGAACTAGACTTGGAATAGGATTTGATACTGAAGTAGTCATAAGAATAATAGATAGAAGAATCACACATGTCCTTTTAGTATAGATATAGGGTTCCATCATTGCAATAAAATGGGTGATCGCTCTACCACCATGCTCCATAACTTAAAATAATAAGTTCTTTTCTAATGTATACAACATAAATAGAGGAGATAAAACCTTAAACTGATAGACTTTTTCCTTGAAGGACCTAGTAACATGAGGCATTCAAATATTTCCATCCAAAAAATTAATGTGGTAATTGAGATATTTTTTGATGTATATCTTAGATAAATAATACTTTATAGCTTTGATAAGCATTTACCTATCATTCCTAGACACATTAAGAAATTCCCTTTAATGATTTTAAATATACTCACCATGGGAATTTATCTGTATAATATTGTACTTATTTTAGGTAGATGAATAAATCAACAAAAATTTTAGATCTTCTCAAACAATGCTTTTTACTAAATCAGTATCAAAAGTAGTAAGCCTAGAAGGAGGAGGATCTCTTGAAGAAGAGGAACCACTAGTAGTAGAAAGAGACTCAGGATTCCCAATAATGGAGAGATATCTTATGGTCATATCCACCCTCATATCTTCCATGGAAGTATGAATAAAACCAATGTGATCAAATACCTTTTTACTTTCTACCTTCAAGTTCCCAATTCGTTGAAATTGTTTAGACCGAATGTTTCCCACAAACAAAGACACAATCTAGAATATTTCACCCTCTTTATAAACTTTATCATGGGTGAAAAAATGATTTAAAAAACTAGTAATATCACCCATAATATTATCCTTAATATCATCCAAATTAGCTCAGGTTAGGAAAGTGTATTGAGGAGGATACCTCTTTCATTCAGATGAAGGTGCAACAAGGATATAAGAGAAAACCTGACCATCGTCTTCATGATTGACTTCCTCAATAGGCATTGAAGAACCAAATACCTTTTTTTCTCTATTTGGAACGCATAAAGGAAAATTCTAAAGAATATCAACCTGATCTATTCTCTCAACTAAATATCTCTTATGATTCCTTTTAATAATAAGGTTGGAAAGTGCACCATGTTTAGGCAGACTTCCTCCATCATTACCATAATCATATGAATCCGAATAATCCAAACTAAGAACTAATGATCCCAAGGACTTATCCCCCTTCGTTAATGTATCCTATACATATGATCTCACTAGGATTTAAAGAACATGACCCACTAAATAAATTTGGTAGCTACCATCTCTATCACCACTTATAGTCTTTCCAGAATTAGAGATTATAAAGAAGGGATTAGCCTCTTCATCCTCATCTTCTCCATCAACATCATAAATAGACTCATCTAAAAGTAAAATTACATATTGTATACTTTAAGATGTAGATCCCTCAAACTAAGTAGTATTAGAAACATGAGTGTTTGTAATGTCATCATATTCTAATGATCTTTTCTTAGAATGTATGGAAGGAGAAGAATTAGGAGGTTTAAAAAAGTCATTCTATCTTCTTACTATATTAGGGTCACTCCTAGATTCAACAAATGTTGCAACTAATTCCTCTTTATCCAAAAAATATACAGATTCTTCCTCAACTTCATCATGGAATTCATCCACTTATTCAACTAAATATTATTCCAAAACTTCATCTGGTTCTAAACTAAGATCAACCAAATCCCTAGGTCTGGTGGTGTTATTCACTAGATATAGATTTTCATCATTCCTTTCATTGTATGCAACCGATTATTTTTCTAGGGATTCCAATTTAATATCATACACATATAGGTATCATTGATTATATATAAACCACCATAATTAATGACATTTTCTTATCCTCAAGGAATAAGCTCTATAGATTTTCATTTGGATAAGAGCAGCTTGGGATAAACTGAAAAATTCGATATAAGAAGCAGGCTTGCACAACTCAACTATACGAACCGTAATGTACTTACACAGATTTATCTTATTCCATATCCTTATAAGTTATATATATAAATCATACTACAATATCATTACACAAAATACTCCCTTATTAGGACATTACATATTCTCAAGGAACTTGAAAATATACTGGCACTCCCCATAGAGATCCATAGTAACTGGTCTTCTAGGGATACCATCTTCAATAAGCTTTGGGAGAGATTCCTAAAAAACCCCATATATATGATAGGATAATAAACTTGGTGATCCTCAAAATATCTCTCATGGGGAACTTGAAAACATTTTTCCCAATGCTTCTAAGAGAATACAATCACTTATCACCAACCATAGTCTTTATGAAACCATTTTTTTCAAAAAATTAAAAATTAGAAAACAAATAGAAATCAAGAACCAATCTAGGGTAGAATGGTTGATAATTTCAAGAGAACCAGGATATTTATTACTTCTCTTGAACTACTATATAGACAAGTGAATTTATATATTTCAACCATATAGCACCCATTTCCTTATTGGTAACAACTACTCAGGATGATATAAAGGGATTTTGTGACATGAATAATTGACTAGACTCACCCTTGTATTTATTTTGCAATCATTACTCATCTAGAGAACTAGAAATGAGAACCTTTTTAAATCTCACCAATAAATTAAAAACTTGGAGGTTGAAGGCTATAGTTTGGTTTTGAGAGAGAAAGGGAGAGGGGGTTGGAAAGGTGCAGGTAGTAAAGGATTTGACTCAGGCTCTAAATAGGGATTTAGATCATTTAGGGAAGAAAAATAATTTCTAATATAAAATTAATTTAATTTGAGTAAAATATTTATTTTAAGAGTTAATATAATAAAAATATAAGTAATAGAAAAATATCATAATAGTGTGTCCATGGTAGCACCCACTGGTACTATCGAATAGTAGAAACCACCGGTAGCACCTAACTGTATCATCCAATTAAAGAGCCTGAAAATATCACCCAATAGTAGCATTATAATGATAACACCACTCAGTAGTAACCAATGATATAAATAAAACAGTAGTACCTAATAGTACCATCTGAATGACAACACATAAACTAGTAGCATACAATGGTAGCACATACACCAATAGTAAACCTGTATGATAGAAAATTAATGATAGCACATGACTCATAATTTAACTATACCATATTCAAATAATTTAGGGAATAAAATATTATTAGTAACTTATTATACAAAGTTCAAGTATGATATATATTAATCAGTCAATATTCAAAGTATTTGTAAAAATTTCAGCAAGATGATGTTAAGTTCCAATGCATTTGAGAGTTATATCACCCTTTTGAAAACGATCACTCAAAAAGAAATGTATTATATCAATGTGTTTGTCCTTGAATGTGATATAAGATTATTAGAAATGTTAATATAACTTATATTATCATAGTTTATAGAGATATTTCTAAATTAATATCTATAATATAGTAATTTGTATATCATCCAAAAATCTACGTGCAAAATTTGTTTGTTTCCATGTACTCGTCTTTAGTGGTAGATAATGAAACATAATTCTATTTTTTTACTAAACCATGATACTAGATACTTTCCTAAAAAGTAAAATTTTCTAGAGGATTTTTTTCTATCTAACATAAATCCACTAAAATCAGTATCAGAATTGATAATTAAATCAAAATCATTTCCTTTAGAGTATAATATTCACAATTCGATAGTATTTTTTAGGTACTTAAATGTTTTTAACAGGAATCAAATGATATTACTTGATATTTTCTTGTAAACAAGAACATATACACACATTAAACATAATGTAAATCTAGATAGATTTTATATAAAGAAAACTCCCAACCATACCTCTATAAATGGTTTGGTCAACTTTTTTACTAGTTTTATCACGATCTAGTTTACAGGTGGTTCTCATTTTAGTATCACTTATTATTGAGATATCCATGTAAAAAGACTTAAAAAAAATATTTATTGTATTTAATTTTATTTAAAATAATTATTTTATTTATTTTTAATGATTTAAAAACCGATAAATAATTTTAGTTCTCCCATTATACTAACTTCAAATTCATTTTGTATTATTATTGAAAATTCAATTCATAAATAATTTATTGAAGAAGAAAAGATAATATAATAAAAATTTATTTTTGAAACCAAAACATATTTTTCATTTATTTTTATAAATAAATTATGATAAAAAAACTTTTATAAAAACATTTTAAATAATAAAATTGTTTAGCCTATAATTTCAAGCTACAAGAGTCTATTTTAAACCATAAAGTTATTTTGTTAATATAAAAACTTTATTTGGTAAATAAGGATTGTAAAATATATGGGTTTTTTAATGAAAATATTATCAACAATATAACCGTTAATAAAATCACTCTTGACATCCATGTAATATAATTTGAAATTCAGATGGGATGCGTAAGCAAGAAGTATCCTAATGGATTCAAGTCTAGCTATAGGGAAAAAGGTTTCATCATAGTACATACCTTCTTATTGACTATATAATTGTCCCACTAATCTATACTCCTTTATCATAAGATCTCCACATTTATCTTCTATGTTTATATATACCCATTTAGTGTCAATGGTCAAATAGTATTTGGGTCTCTCAACTAATTCCCATACACTACTCCTTTTAAACTAATTTATTTTTTCTTCTATCGAAATCACCCAATTTTCACCATAGATTTCCTACATAATTTTCTTGAGTAAAATTTTTGACAAAAAGGATTGATGTTGAACATGTTGTCTAAGTGATTCCTGTGTTTTTGTTCCTTTACCTATATGACAACCAAAAACACCTAAAGGATGGTCCTTATGGGTTCTAATGGTTATATGCATACTAGTTTCCTCTAGGATTTATTTAGGTCAAGGTTTCTCTAAATGGTGTTTTCTAGGATACTATTCAAGTAATTTGAGAACATGGATATTGTTCTTAGAGGTTTTACTGATATTTAAATTTTATATATCATCCTCTTGCTTTTACAAAGAAACTTTATGTTCATGTGGATATCTATCATTAAATGTGACATGAATAGATTATTACAACCTCTTTGTTATTTTATTAAAGACTCCCTAGGCATTATTGGATGTAGAATAGCTAAGTAATATTCCCTCAGTAATCTTGTAAAAAAACTTACTTAGATTATCCTTTTCTGTAATAATATAAACATTTCAGCCAAAAAAAAATTAATTAATTTTGCTTATACTTCCTACCATTCTATAATTCATATAGACTTATATTTAAAATAGATATTTCTAAGACTCTATTAATAATATAACAATATTTATTCATAGATTCATCCCAATAATAGAATGGTAGGTTATATTAACTATGAATGGTCTGGGATATTTCATGAAGGGTCTTATTTCATTTTTCAACCACCCCATTATATTGAGGTGTTTTAGAGGTGGAGAAGTTATGATTATATCCATGTTGTAAGAATAAGAATTCAAAATCCTGATTTTCAAACCCATGACCATGACCAATAATCACACTCTTAATAGTAAGTCCAGTAAGTTTCTCTATAAATTTTTCATAGTTTTGAAAAACATCTATAGGCCTCACTTTTGTGAGCTAGGAAATATACCCATATAAACCATGAATAATCATTAACAAATTCAATAATCACGGTGTTTTATAGTTAATATTGAAACTATATATAGTCTAAAAATTTATTTTTGAACTATTTATAATGGATGAGAGGTAGAAACCTCTTTATTTTTTTGAATGAAACATTAAGTTACTTTCCTATTAGATGTGAATTACACACTTTCTCTTTTGGGAAATCTAGTTTAGGTAGATAATTGACTAACCCCATTTTTCTAACATTATAAAATATATTATATTAAAATGGTCTATTATTTTATTCCAAAACCAATATTTATAGTGAAAAACATTTAAATAAGAATCATTTCGATAAAATTAAGTGTTTAAATCAACCGTATAAAAATTATCATTCCTTAAAGTAGTAAATACTTAATTAATCTTTGAACCATAAATATTTAATGCATTATTCTAAAACTTGACATGAAAAAAATAATCATATAATTGTGATATTCTATGAATATTATATTTTAGTCCATAAATAAACAAGACATTGTAATTTAAATTGGTTTTAGAATTACCAACTTGACTAAGACTAATAAATTCCTTTTCATTATCACCAAAGGTGGCATGGACACCATCTACTCTAGTCAAACTTTGGAAGGTTGAGAAGTCCATTATAATATGTTTAAAACACCCATTATCTAGATACCATAACTTCTTACAAGAACGTTTCAAGAATGTTTCTTGAAATTAATAAAATATAAAAATATTTTTGTATCAATATCTATTTGGGTCCAGAACAGTTAGAAATTAAGGGTTTAGGTATGCAAATTTGTTTAACATATTTATTTCCATATTTATTAAAAAAAATAATGAAAAAAATATGCTCTTTTTTTATTCCAAACTAGATTACTTTAGATTTAGATGTTCCATATGTACATTATATAATCAATTTATTAAAATTATTTCAACTAGGAATAAAATATTTTTTATATAGTTTTATTTTCTATCTAGGATGATAACCATAACCATCTCTGAGTTTAGGTACCATATGGTGTCCCTTAATTTTATTAATAGTTTCATTTCATAATGAAAAACCATTAATATATTTCTTTATTTTCTCATTTACTAGTTTTAAATAATTATATTATTTGAGAAGAATTTTGGTCTCATCCTTTTCAATTACATGATCATATTTTACATTAGTAAATAATGAATGCCATTTATTTAAACTTTTATTTCTATATTTTATCTTATTAAGGTTTCTTCCATCATATCACATTATTTAAATAGATCTTCACCAGACATATAATTTTCATCATGATTGTTTCTTAAAGAGATCATAAATAATACATGTTACTATAGGTGTAATTTCCATAAAGAATAAACTTTACTTATCTTGAGAATCATCCCTTAATGAGTCTGAATAACTTGAAATATCCTCCAAATAACTCATTGTTTCATTCATTGATTTATTGTGTTTATTTCCTCTATATTAATATTTATTTTTATACTTCAATTTTTAATAATAAGTTTTAATGTGTCCTTTTATATCCCACTTATAATAGGTAAATCCACTAATGTTATTAGCTTTCTTCTAGTTTAATTTTCTATCATACTTTCCCTTGATATTTTATTTCATAAATAAATTATTATTCTTGTAAAATTTATTTTATCTTATTACAAGATGGGCCATTTCTACATCACCGTTAGAGTCTCCATCAACTATTTTGGTGCTCTATTCATTTATTTTTTTATTTAGTTTTTGATTAATATGGTTTGAATACAATTGAATTTTTTGGTTTAGTATCCCTATCATTCACTTTAATATATTCATCATACATAATTAGTTTTTTGATCATCTCTTTTATTGGAAGATTTATCACAACACATGATTTACAAATGGATATATTAGTGGGTCTATATCTATCAAGTGAGAATATTAGAATCCTCAATACTTAATACTTTTCATAAATAGTTTCCCCTAGTGCATGCATCATGTTTATAATCTCATTTAACATGAGATAAATATTATATTTATGATCACGAGGATTTATCTTAAATGTATAATACTTAATAGTATAGGTATTTAAACAAATTTATTTGAGATTATATGTGCCTTCATTAGACATAGATATGGTATCCCCAATTTCATAAGCTATATCACATTCATATATTCCATTACATTCTTTTTATCCTAGTTCATAGTATCAATCATCTATTGCTTCACACTTACAATCATAAGAAGCATTAATTAAATTACTCCAGTCAGCTATGGAAGCTTTTGGTTTTTCATTTTAATTCTAAATAGTAGTCCATATATCAAATTTCATACTTTCGAAATGTATTTTAATTTTAATATTCCATTAAACATAGTTAGCACCATTAAAATATAGAGGTAAGTTGATAGTATATTCATCTATTATGGTATTATCCATAAGGATATAAATTAAAAATAAATATAAATTTTGATTGTTTGGTTAAAATTTGATCATTGTTAAAGAAAGATAAAGAAAAATAAGAAATAAGTAAACAAATTTGATACAAAATGTTGGTCCCAATGAAAAACTCAAGTGGGTGGGGGTGAATTGAGATTATAATAAAAATTTAAATTGAAAAATTATTTAAAACTAAGTAACCCAGTTTAGAAAAAAACTCAGTTAACTAAAATAGTATAAATTTATAATTTAATACTTTTGAAAGGTTTCTCAAAGGATAATTCCCATTCCTGTTAAACAAATTTCAAAAACACTTTATCTTTCCAAACAAATTTAATTATATAAAAGACAATATATATAATAACAATTAAATCTAAACATAATAATATATTTTTTCTAAATAGTTTTTAAAAAATAATCTAATTTATAAAAATTAATAAAAAAACTAAATATTACACACAAGAAAGAAATACAAGAGGTTTAGTCTCAACCTAAGACCTAATCCTCTCCACTTGATAGTCACCCATTTACAAGAACATTTATTAAACAATAAAGTGATCCACAACTTGGATCGGGTTTTGTAGATACAAATACACACATGAATGTCCATGCTACAACCAACCTCTTCCACTATTATTTATGGGTTGAAATGTGTAAAATAAATAAGAGAGTTTCAGATTACCCTCTAATAAAGTAACAAATATTATTATCAAAGGTTAAAAAATAATCCAATCATAAATTTATAGTAAATAAAAACATATAAGAAGAGATAAATAATATAAAAGTGTTAGTGAAGTTATCTTTATATAATAAAAGGCATTATTATCAATAATGATCTTCCACTTCTTCTAGATTATCAGTAAATCTTTACTTGAAGTCACTTTTAATGATATTCATGATGATTTCACAAAGTCTCTATCTTTTCATGAAAAATAGGGGGCTATATGAAACCCAAAAAATCCCCCTTTTAAGAGGAATACTTAAACTCACATGTCCACTTATCACATTAATCGATCATCTAGTTTTTCAGTTAGTCAAATTGTTAACCAACCCTTGTTCACGAGGGGTTACTCATATTTATAATTTTTTAAACTCCAATTATCTATTACAAAATAATAAGAAAAAAATACTCATAATAAGTAGTAAATATGGGAATTCCTGACTTTGTCTTCAATTCTCTTGAGTTCCTTTTAAGAATAATCATTCTTAATATCATCATACTAACTACCTCTCAAACTTTCATTAAAATCCATAAACTATACATTTTATTTTTTATTTAAATAGACTCTCAAATAGGAATGGAATAAGAACCTAAGTGGAAGATCTTCATGGTAGATTAACATGATTTACGGTATTAGAGCTTTCCCGAAGGTAACTAATTTAGCTTGACAGTATTAGAAACCTTATAGTAGTAACGAAAGTCTCCTGATGTAAAAAAAATAACCAATGGTAGAAAGTTTCTTATGATGGTAGAAAGTTTATTCTAGAGTTAGTAAGGTTCTTCTAGTGGTAACAAGGTTCTTATAGCAGTAGTAGATTTCAATTAGTGGTAGCAAGACTGAAACGGCAGTGTTAGGATTCCACTTTCAGTAACAATCTTTAACTAGTGGTAACAATAATGAACTAGAAATATTGGAATTCGACTAATATAAGAAAAAATATTCTGGTGGTATCATTTTAAACTCACAATAGCATCTTTTAGGTATATAAATTTTTTTATGTTCCAGAATTATGAAGTTATATCATTTAACACATAAACTGTTAGTAATAAAATAAGAATGATATTTGATCATTAAAACAAGGAATTGTTGGATTGATCAAATTTTTTTATTAGTTGTCTAAATATCATATCTACTAGTGTTTTTGATGGTGATGGGGTTTTCAACACTTTGTGAGATTGAAATTAAATTATTTTGAAGGGTTCCTTAATATTTTATAGGGAAAACAATAATTCAATTGTATACTAGACTTGATATTTTATTTTGATATTATTTTCATTATTGAGTGCATTGTTAATTTGGAATTATGTTACATGAAGATCAACCATATTAGTGAGAAGATATATGGTAGCCCAAATAAGATAAATTTGAGTCTTTGTCTAAATAGTATAAAATTATACACATGTGATGATTTTATAGCTAGAAAATAGAGAAAGGTTAGTTTCAGTAGTCATAATTTGCATAGAAAATCACAGGTACTTATTTTGGTACTTTTTGGTATTTTTGGTCTTTTTAAGTCTAATTATTTCATTGGAATAATTAATTTTGTTTATTTTATTGATGATTATTCATAAAATATTTGGATTTTCACTTTTAATGAAAACACCACGTGCTTAACGATTTTAAGTAGTTTCATGTTTTGGTTGAGGGGCAAACTGGTAAGAAGATGAAATGTGTTCTCCCTAAGTATGAGGTTTGAGTATTATGATCCTTTTGATGGGTATTTTAGTCCAGAAGTTATTTAACTTCAGAAAACACCACAACAAAATGGTGAAGTTGAGTGAATGAACTTGAATTTTATGGGAAGATTTCGATATTTATTTTTATAAGTGAATCTTTATGGAGTTTTTTGGGGAAAGACTTTTTTAATTCTACATATATTATTGTATTTTTTGGATCATCATATGACCCTTGGTAGTGTAAGAGACTGTAAAACATAAAATAATCTATCTACATGAATAAAACACATAAGTGCATCCAAAAAATATTTCATAATACAACATGCCTTGAAAGATCTAATATTAGTAGCTTTCATATTCATCATTGATGGAGTGTGTTTAATGAAAAAAATGAGGAGTATCATATGAATTCCTCCTTACTCGGAGGCGAGAACACCGACCAATGAATCCATGAACACTTTTTGAGGTATCTAGAATGCCTGAGGGGTGCCAATACATTTCCCAAGTGATGAACATGAATCAAGATTAGAAGATAGTTTCAGCTATGGCTTAATCATGTCTCACATACTTTACAACTATCGCACACACTTGGAAACCCCAATAGGATATGTATTGTATCCTAGTACAAGCATAATTGATTCGCTTCATCAGATAAAGTGTTTTGGACATACACAAAAACTTGGGTGTCATTGCATGGAATCTGTTTGCTTCATCCCATTAGTGTTTATTCATTGAAAACTTTAATAAATGAGGGGCTCCAACCATAAAAAAACTGAAACTTTGGTTTATATTAGTTAAATTGACATTTTAATTGAATAAGTAGGTTATCAAATTATTAAGGTTCTCATAATAGTTATCTCTCCAACCTCATGTAAGAAGTGTTGATAATAAACTTACACCCCTAAGTATATCGATGATTGTATGACATTCCCTGAGATATAATTTAGTGGGTCAATCCAAGTAATAACTATGTACATATTACCTCACGAATCTAACCCTCAAATGTTATATACAACTCTTTGCAATGGGTATAATATTCTCTTCATTATAATATTAACTTATCATCACAATCCATAATACTCTTGATGATAATTGATTAGGGAAAACTCAAAGTATTACTTTGAGGTGATATTATTTAACCATTCATGTAAAATGAATTATAGCATACATAAATGAATGATAAATGGAGATAACCTTTATCACAATAACATCATACATTTTACAACCATTATAACCAATATCCCATGTTTCTTATACCCATATATTCCACATGACCCTCATTTTATTTTAAAAATAATTCTTTTGTCAATGAATGTGCTACATTCTTTTTATCCACCCAACTAATCTTTACATCACCCCTCTCAATGATATCTTGAATGAGATGATATTTCCAAATTATGTGTTTGGTACTTTCATGAGGCTGGGGTTCATTAGCTAGAGAAAAAACACCATTGTTGTCACAATATAGCTCAATTTTACCCTCAATTCAAGGAACCACTCCTAGTTTAGAAATGAACTCCTTGATCCAAATAAATTCCTTCACAACATCTGATGTAATGACGTACTCTTCCTCTAATGTTGAGTATGCTATGGTGGCTTTCTTAGAACTCTTCCAACAGATCACACATGATTTAGGAAAAAAACTAATCCAGATTGAGATTTTATATCCTCTTTGTCATATTAGAAACTAAAATATGTGTTACCATTTATAAAAAGTTCATTATCTCCTCCAAAGACCAATAATATATCTTTAGTCCATCTCAAATAGTTAAGAATGTTATTCAAAATAATCAATTGACTCTTGGTTGGATTGTATTAGTATCTAATCGTTATTCTCAAATAATAAAAGACATAATGTTGAATAAATAATATGGAATACATGATAGATCCCATACACGATGTATAAGGAATCCTATCCATCCTTTCTAACTATTCAGAAGGACCCTAGATTTTCTTAAGATTCGCACTATGTAACACTGGTAAAGGCCCTATTTTGGAGTTCTCCATGATAAAATGATTTAGAAATTTATCAATATATGTGTTTTGAACCAGTCCAAGAAACCTCTTAGATATATATAAAATGATATTCATACCTAGTATATAAGAAACTTTACCCATGGCTTTCATTGAGAAACATTTACCTGACCTAACTTTCATAGAATTAAGTTTTGTTATTTAATTTTTGATAAATATTATCTCATCTATATAAAATATCCAAAATACTACAATAATCCCACTAACTCACTTATATACAGAAGAATAATCCTTGTTCTTGATGAAACCAAACTCTTTGATTGAATCATCTAACTAGATATTCAAACTTGAAAAATCTCGCTTCAATCCATAAATGGACCGTTGAAACTTCTGTATTATAACAGACTCATTTGGAACTTCAAAACCTTCAGTAAATATTATATACACATCCACCACTAAATTATCGTTATGAAAAGTGGGTTTGAAATCAATTTGATATATCATATAATTATAATGAGATGATATGGAAACTAAAATATGAATTTAATTTATCATCGAAATAGGTGAAAAGGTTTCTGCATAGTCAGTACCATGAATTTTTTTAACCCTTTTCCAGCATACATTATTTATAGGTAGAAAACCTACAATCCATGTCAGTCTTTTTAGAGAGAAACCACTTACACCATATGGTTCTAACTCCTTTAGGTTCGTTCACCAAGTTCTACACTTGGTTAGTGTATATGGATTCAATCTCATTCCATGGATTTTAACCATTTCTTAGAATCAAAAATCTCAATTGATTCCCAATAGATAGTAGGTTTTTTAACTATGAAAATTAATTCATTATCAATATCCAAGAAAAATCCATATCTATTTAGTTCTTTAAGAATACCACAAGACATTTGAGGTTCTTATACAACTTGAGTTGGTTCTTCTTTTATAACATTTTTTTTCAGATCCAACGTAACCTCCATCTCAAGAAAACTTTCTAATCATTTGTCTTGAACATAAATAAGTTATAATTTCCTCCCATTGAAACAACAAATCATGTTCTCCTTATCTAGGAAAATTCCACATTAGGCCACAAACACATTGTGTATAGTAGGGTTATAAAAGTAATGTCCCATAGTTTCATTGGGATAACAAAAAAATTATAATCTATATGATTTGCGGACATGTTTTTTTAAATCAAATCATCATTAAAATTATTCAAAATGCTAAATCCTAATAAAATACATAACAAGACATTTAAAATTCAAAAAATAATATGGTATCTTTATAAATTATTTACTTAGAACATGGTTTATTATAAATATAGTAGTTTCTAGATCATAACCCCAGAATGAAATAAAAAGGTTACATAGAATCATCATCGATCGAACCATGTATAATAGGGTAAGCATCATTATTTCAAACACACGAGTCCATTTTGTTTTCTAGGAGTGAGTTATGAAACCATCCTAAAATATCTCTGATGATTTATAAATTTTGATCTCTAGTATTCATCACCTCAATCTGATAGAAGATTCATAATATTCTTTCCTAGTTGATTCTGCACTTCATTATGAAACTTTATGAACTTTTTAAAATTTTCATACATGGGTTTAATCTATAACACATAACCATAACAACGTAAGTCATTAGAAAAATTAACAATATTCCTTACACCACTACTTACTTGAGTACTCATTATTCCACATACATCACTATGTATGAGATCTAATAGTCCACTAGCCCTTTCACCTTTTCTATCAAAATGTAAAATTCCATATTTTTAAATGTTCTTAAAACCTTATTTTATTTTTATTTTTTAAGTCTATAGTGTGAAAAATATAAACATTCAATTTAATAATTACCCTTACGCAGGAATTATGCTTTACGTAAGGATAACTTGTATTTTTCAAAGGCACATAAGGGTAGAGTGAAGTTTCCCTTAATTGATTAAAGGCAACCCTTGATTTATATGAACTATGTAAGGGTAAATTATAGTGAACCAGACTTTTCATACATAGATATTACATATCATTAGATGAATATTTATTACATAACACAATGATCCAAACTAGAGTCATATAGTTCAGTGCCTCTGGAAACTTTGACACATAAAAAAATCATCCATAAAATATCTACATTTTAACCCTATAAGTTCTTCATAACTATCAACATTCTTAGAAATATCAAAATTAGTATATTTATTCATAATCTAGGGAAAGGAAACATAAGAAATGGAAATATTAGATGTCTAGTAAGGGTAAATAAGGGAGATATCAATGATCAATTGAACATAACATGAACATGAGGGCATGATAACATGATCATAACATTTAAAAATTATACCCTATATATCATAAATCACAATCTTATGTCATGGAATATATCTTTGAAGTTCATAATACATGAATAATAAATGAATCAAATAAAATGATCTATGAGATCATATGATTGGCATTAGATATAAGTTTGTTGTATACACATAATTATAGAAAATAGTTCCCTTAGTAGTAAAGGTTCATTTCTAAACTATCCTAGTGGATTGATTTCACTCCCAAAACTATCATATTAGTCAATGTTCACTCCCAATACTATCATAATGGAAAACATCCTTTACTAAACTGGGTTCACTCCCCATTTCTGTCCTGTTTATCTCATGAGATATTAATTGTACCCAATGAATTTGAGGGGTATATAGGTCTCACCCATCAAATAATAAAAGTCATATATATGTGTTCTACAAGATCATAAAAAATTCATCATATCATAACTCAGGGAATGAAATGGGTTTTATAAACATTTCATCATAGCATAACCCTTAGAAAGAAAATAGGTTTCATAAAAATTATGTCATTATATTAATAAACCATCCAGAGAAAGAATAAGGATGGTATCCTTGGATCATATCCCAAGTAGATTATATGTGAAATCAACAGTTTTAGTATTTTTTGAATAGAAAGACCATTAAAATATCCTTAAAATATTCTTGAGGAAAATAAAATTTCCATTCTAAAATCTCTTATTTAAAAAAACTGGACAAATATAAAGGAAAACATTTTATTTAAAATTAAACATGAAAATTTGTAAAGTATGTCTCGAAGAAATAATTATTCATGATGGTGGTAGAATCTGTTTATTTCATATAAGTTAATAAAACATTCCTTCCATACATTTTTTAGAAAAGTCAGAGAGTAACTCATTTGAAAAATGACAAATATATTCCAATAAAAATGTTTTTTAAAAATTCAAACATTGGTAAAAATTAATTTAAACAATCACAATATTATATTAATAACCTTCTTTAAACTTTTTTAGAAAAAATTTATATGTATGAAAAATAATTTCAACTGAAGATAGAAATGAAGTTTGTTTTCCTTAAAAATATATTTTATGACACTTGAACAAAAAAGATGACGAAAATGAAAGTAAATAATTAATTTTAATGAAATAATTATAATATAATAAAATTTATAAGTTTTTTTTGTGTTATATCATAATATTTCAACATTGGATGCATATTTATAATCAATCTCGATAAATAATGAGATTATGACGTAAAACCCTTACCACTTTAGTAACTTTTTAAGCATAATCCCTATTAAAGAAATATTTTTATATGTATATTTAAATACCTATAATTTTCCTAATAATAATCATGAAACATGATCATGGGAAGTATATACACCACAAAAAACAAACGAGTGGTGTATAAGGCATGTGTAACAAAAAAATAAAAGTGTAACGGTAATCTCTTACCTCGGGTCTGACTTCATTCATACACTTTGCAAAATCATGTACAATAAATATGGATTTATTATACACCTATTACATAACTGTAATCATATATATCCTACCATATACGATTTACTTAAAAAAATCTATCACCCATTTGTTAATATTTATTTATTAAAATCGTTATTTGGGTGATATTTGTGTCGTTCTTAACATATATTCTAGTAATGTAGTTTTGGCCCTCGTATTTTGATCATGGTCACATTATATAAATAATATTAATAATTATTTAAATAAAATATATATTCACTATATACATGTTAATATACATTAATAAAATATATAATAATAAAAATGAATTAAACCATTCATGGAGACGGTAAGATATACGTAAGGATGAACACTGTTCTCAATTTTCGAAGGATGGAAAAAGAATGGTAAATAATAATTCACCATTAAAAGATATTTATTATATCATATATATCATATATATTCATCAAATACATCCTCATTACATTCCATGTAAAATATAAATGAAAAACTAATCACATCACTTTGTGGAGGTGGTATCCCACACGTTTGCATGAATAGAATTATCATTTCCCAAATGATAGTATGGTAAGCATGTATATATGATATTATAATTAAAGAATCATAATTTATTAATAAATATCATATATAAACATTAACCCAATTTTATTAACTATCCATAAAATATGGTGATGAAAAATTATTCATATCGCTACATGGAGAAGGTAAGCCGCACGCACGCACGAGCGATACTTTTACTTATGATTTTATGGGAAATAGGGTGTATAATAGTGTTATAATAAACATTATAATGTTTAATAATATTTATTATACTGAATTTTTTACTTTATGATAAATATTATATATTAAGAGGAGGTAAATAAGAGTAGAAATAAAAGTGATCGGGTAAGGCGATTACCTATTATTTGAAATGACTCACTTAGATACCCTCTAATGGGTTGTTAGGTTGGTATTTATGGGAAGAATAGAACCTATATAAATGTTTCTAGGTAAGTTTGTAAGGGAAATTGGTAGAGTTTTTTTTGATATATAAGTCTCAATGTGATTTAAATAAGTAAGGGAGGAGGTTCCCTATTATAATTGTAGTGAGGGGCACTTTTGGAAATTCAAAAAAGATTAAACTATAATAAATTAATTCTCAAGAAAAAATCTTACAAATGGATAGGTATATAAATATAAGGTATTTTAGGGTTTTAATACGATCAATAAATATAACTTATAGAATTTTTTCTATCATTTTAAACCTCATCATTTTGATTAACCCTTAGTTAACTAATTTTACTTTTAACTATGATAATAACTTTTCTAATATTAAATGATTGTAATTTTTACACATAAGGTAAAAATTGGGACATAAATGGAAAGGTTATATTATTTTATAGCCTATAATGTCCACCTTTAATTATTTTGTTATTATTATTATTTTTAAATAATTTTAAAAAATATTATTTGGATGAAATATCATTATTGTTAATTTTTACACTATTCATTTAATTTGACATAAAATATAGAAATACAAAGTTTTAATTAGAATATACTCTTTTAACAAAATAATAATATAGAATTTAACCTATAAAATTCATGAAACACTTTAACATACTCAAAATATATCACTTTTATTTTTGAAAAAATAATTTATTTTATTTATTTCATTAATTGAATAAATACTGTTTTGGATTTGTATAAGCATTTAAGGTAATTATATGATAACTAAAAATTATAAATAAATTACTATAATGAATATAATTTAAAAAATATGATTAATATCCATTCATAAGAAGTTATTTCTCTATTTGTACATATAAAGGATAATTAAAGCTAAGAGAGAGAAATTTTGTAACATTATTTGATTTAAAGAATATATAAGTAATTTTCATGAAAACGTTCCCATTAAACAACTAAATGTTAAGACTAGAGTGATAATTGTTGAATTAATTTCATTCAATAATTATTATTATGAAATAAACACAGCCTTGTAACTTAGTTTTAACCTAGATTAACTTGATTTACCTCCTATTGAGGTGATAAATTTGACAACGATTACTATTCATATTGACAAAAAATCAAAGTGGCTTTTAAAAAAAATAAAACCTATGTGGAAATAATTAATTATAAAATACGTTTGTAAAATGAAGTAGAAACCACTTCTCAAAAAAATACAATTTTAAGCATTAAATCAGATTTATTCTTCTCCCATGCCTATAAAAATATTGAATGAATATTAAAAAAATTTATGAAGTATATAATATATAAATTTAATTATGATCATCTAATAATAATTATCAATTTAATTTATTATGATAAAAACAAATTACACTCATAAAAATAGTTTTTTTAGAAAAATACAGTTTTACCTATAAAAATGTTTTTATAATAAATTAAAACATAAAATTGATTCCAATGGGAATAATTAGGTTATATAAAATATAAGAAAACTATTTTTTAAATTTTAAACCATTTAAAAAAAATGGAACTTTTCACATTTAATTTTCAATAAAATCAATATTTTCTTACTCTTCAATAGAAAATCAATATTTTAATAATTTTTCTCAAAAAACCATCCTAAGATAATTTTAGTATTATGATTTAAAAAATTATTTTCATTTTATAAATTAAATTTTCTAAAATTTCAAGAAATTAATCATAATATTTTCTCACAAAAATAAATAATAATATTTTTTTGGAATAAATGTATTTTTAAGTATAAAATGAATTTACTAAAAATTGAGTGACTATTTACTAAGAATTTATCAGTACATTTATATTGAGTAGAATATATATACATATATATATTTCATAAATTATTTAATCCTATTTATACCCTCCTATTTAACAGCTAGGTTATTACTATCACAAATAACAGTACTTTAATAGTATATCGTGGTTATTTAAACACAGTGTTGTGTGTCATGAAAGATATCAAGAAAATTAAAATAATTTATAGTGAAATATTTTTTAAATTATCATTATGTTTCATTCACCACCCTTTTATAAATTGTTTCATCGCAATTTTAACTTTCTTATGGTAATCAATGTTTTGATATTTGAAAATTCATTTGTTGAAAACCCACATCATAAAAAGTATTAATAAAAATCCCCCTTAAGAAGAAGGAGAGGGAAGTATGAACTTCATAAAAAAACATGGTTTTCAAATGTGATAGAATTAGTGGGAAGTGAAAATATGGACATGGAATATAAAAATACAGCCCAAGGACTAGAAAAAAGTGACAAAGAACATTTTTAGGATAATTTTAACAACCACAAAACCATGAATATGTGAGGGGTTAAAAGACCATCAATTCATCCTAATTGAAGGTTATAATAATTTTTTTATCTTGAGATCATTTTACTAGAGTTGAGTCATTACTTAACCATATATACTATGTAAATAAGGAAATATACTAACTTTAAAAATATAATCAAATCATTTAATCAATTTCCACAACAAAATAATTTATATCTTAAAATGGTGAGTATTCAAGATTATTTTTTATTCCTAAAGCACTAAAATAGACTTTTAATGGATTGTAAACGAATATAAATATATTTTTCTTTTATTTAGTCATTAACCAAAACTAAAAATGGTTAGAAAAGGTAATATAATTCTTAATATGATTAAACCTTGAAATAACACATTTATCTGGAAATTTTTCCAAAATAATAACAAAGGTTCAACAAAGATAATTTCAATAAATAACCCTACTCCCAAATAAGATTAATAAACTCAAAATTAAAGAATGTTTTAACCTAAAACATGGTCTCATACCTTTTAGATTACACATTCAAAACTTTAATTACTTTCATTGAAATAAGTTTTTATTTTTAAATCACATGTTAACCCTAAACATTACATATATCTCATCCTAATAAAAGGTATACCAAAATATCATTAATCGCCATGATATATCACTATATAATTTTTTAACATAGGGAACTTCACCAAAATATCTTTAATAAAATTTAGATATTATCTTGAAGGTTAATCCTTAACGTGGCCATAAATATCTTTTAAAATATTTCATTTTAAATGAATCAATTTTCAACCATTAAGATTGTGCATATCTGACTATCCAATAGATTTTAATTAACTTAACATCAAATCATATACTAGCTCAAAGGGTTATTTAAACCTCAATGGCGTATTGTTTCTAAGCCCTAATGAGAGTTTAAAATTTCTTCAAAATCCCATCACTTAAAACCTCAAAAAGGGGGTCTAAGACTTTGTACTTGTGATCAACCTTAAAAATATAAATCCATGATGATATTCATAAATTATAAGTTAGTATCACAAAGAAAGAACAATCCTTATTCTCTAAATAAAATAATAGACTATTTTAAAAAATACAAAAAAAAATCAATAAAATTTATCAATGATGACCTAAATCACTTTTTTATAAAATCACTAAATATTTTAAGGTCACTAATATTATCCCATAAATTACAATCTTCTCATTATTCCAACTAAACATTATACCTTTCCTTGTTTATTAGTTCCATTCAACATATGTTTTCAAATACTTTTATAAAACTAATGTGGTACGATCCATGTATTTTTAATGATTATCATAACTAAAATATCATTGATATAATTCCTCAATCTGAATACATGAACAATTTAATCATTTCAATTAAAAGATTGGTATATCATAGTATCTTCCTTGGTCTAGGAGCTAGAATTTAAGAGAATGAATTGTCTTGGATATTTCCCAAGTTCCCCAAATATATTTCATTGAAGTCATAAACAATTCGTTGATCTATAAACTTTATTTCCATATAGAAAACATTTTTCCCTCCATTTGATAAATTCTTCTAGGTGCTTCTACCCACTTCTTAGATAAGAAAGAAAGTGATCTTTATTACCACCATGATTTTTTCCAGATGAATTCCATAAAATTCCATTATCATCATATATAACTTGATATGAAACTCACCTATTTTATATTTTTAATTATTCATCATGATATCTAATTAGGAATAATTACAATATTTCACCTTTAGTTCCCATATAATTTGATTTATAAAGTGTATAATCATTGAATTGTCCATCACATTCATTGTTCACACAATGTCTTCTAGTTTTATCCATTGAATAAGACAAAAAACATGTAAGTTTAAAAATATAATAATCATAGAAATATATCAAATAATCATGAAATATTATTCAAATAATTTTAAAATAATAAAACATTATTCTATGAAATCTTTGGTTCAAACTATGTCATTTATAATCATTATC
Organism: Viscum album; assembly: GCA_963277665.1. Taxonomy (NCBI): domain Eukaryota; kingdom Viridiplantae; phylum Streptophyta; class Magnoliopsida; order Santalales; family Viscaceae; genus Viscum; species Viscum album. The sequence goes on from OY728146.1 coordinate 1,127,977,728, forward strand.
AAAACATTAGTATTTTATCCTATACATAGACTTATTCCTTTGGTTCTCACAAAATTTGTATCGTCATAGTTTCCAACGGTTATCTAAAAATTTATATGATAACAATTATAGAAACTTACAATATTCATACATTATTATTACATCATAATAGATGAGTATTCATTACATAACATAACGATCCATTCCAAAATCATATAGGTCCATTGCCTTTGGAAACTTGGACACATAAACAATAGGTTCATAAAAGATCAACATTTTAATACTCTAGGTTATTCATATCTAGCACCCTTATTAGAAATATAATACTTAGTAACTTTATTCATAACCTGGGGAAAGTAAACATAAGAAAGGGTGAGCTTAAGTGCTCATTAAGGGTAAACAAGGGAGATATCAACGATCAATTGAGCATAACACGAACAAAAGGGTATGAGAACATGATCATAAAATTTTAAAATCATACCTTGCATATCATATATCATAATCTTGATTCATGGACAAATATTATAAGTTTATATGACATGCATTATAAAGGAATCGAAGAATATGATCTTTGAGAGCATAATATTGGAATAATAAAAGTTTATGTCATACATATAAGTTTAGAAAATCATTTCCTTAGTAGTAAAGGATAATTACCAAGACTATCATAGTGGATTGTATTCACTCACTAAACCATCATAATAGTCAAGGTTCACTCCCAATACTATCTTAGTGGAAAAAGTCTCATATTGAACTGGGTTTAATCCCCTTTCCAGTCCTATTTATCTCATGATATATCAATCTTTACTCATTTCATTAGAATAAGATATTGGTCCCACACATCACATAATGAATATTATACATTCTTGAGGAAAATAAATGTTTTTCATAAACATTGTGTCATCATATTCATAAACCATAACGATAAATAATAAGTATTTTATCCTTGGATCATATCACCAGAAAATCATAAGTGAAATCAAGGTAAATTGTATTTGATGAATAGAAATACCATTACAAAATCATTAAAACATTCTTTGAGTAAAATGAAATTTTCATTTTGAAATCATTTCTTAAAAAAATTAAAATATAAAAGAAAAAAATGTATTTAAAAATAACCATATAAACTTGTAAATTAATATTCAAAGAAATACTTAATTATGATGGTGTTAAAATATATGTATTCTGTTTAAGTTAAAAAAAATCTTTAAAATTCAAAAAGTAACTCATTTGAAAAATAAAAAAATATTCCATTAATTTTTTTTAAAAGTCAAAAATGGGTAAGAATGACTTTAAAAAATTATAGGATTATAGTAAAAACCATCTTTAAAACATTTTTAGAAAAGGTGGATATTAAATAAAAATAATTTTCAATCAAAGAGAGAAATGAAGTCCATTTTCCTTAAAATTATATTTTATGTATCTTGAAAAAAAATGATGAGAATGAAAGAAAAAATTTCATTTTAAATAAATAACCAGAGTAAAATAAAAGTCATAAGTTTTATTTAGTATTATATCATAATATTTCATCATCGGAGGCATATTTATAATCCATCCTACTATATAATGAGATTGTAACATAAAACCATTAAAACATTTGTAACTATTGAATCATAATCTCTGTGAAGGAAATAAACTTAAATGGATATTTTAATCCACATAAGTTTCATAATAATAATCATAAATGAAAATCATGGGTATTATATAAACCACACAAAAGAAACAAGTGGTGTATAAGGCATGCGTCCCACCGAAATCAAAGTGGGGTGATAATCCCTTAACATAGGTCTGAATTCCTTCATATGAAATTGAAACTCATATATAATAAATATAAATTTTTTATAAACTTATTGAAGCACCATAATCATATATATAATATGTTATATTATTTTCCTATAACCTTTTATTATCCATTCTTTAACACTTCTTTATGAGAATCACTCTTTCGGGTGATATATGCTTCTTTTTTCATGTATGATCTAGTTTGGTAGTATTGATCCTTGTATTTTGATCATGGTTACATCATATATAGAAATTTAATAATGGTAAAAATATCATATATATTCATTATATACATCTTTATAATCATTCATAAAATATATAGATAGAAAAATGAATTACAATGTTCATGGAGATAGTAAGCCATACGTATGCATGAACACCATTTCCATTTTTCCAAGTATGGAAGAAAAGAAAGTTAAATATTAATTAACCTTTAAAATATAGTTATTATAACATATATATCATATATATTCATAAAACTCGTAATCATTACCATCCAAGTAAAATATAAATGAAAAATGAATCACATTTCTTAATGGTGGTGGTAGTCCTCACATAAGCACAAACAACATTAACATTTCTCAAAGGATTGTATGGTAAGTAGGTAGATGTGATATTGTAATTATAGAAGAATAATTGTTTCATAAATATCATAAGTAAAAATTAAACCCATCACAATACCAATCCATAAAATATGGTGATGGAAAATGAATCATATCACTACATGGAGATGGTAAGTCGTACGTCTGCACAAACAATACTTTCAGTTCTCATTTTATGGTAAAAAAGATGTATAATGGTGTTTTAATAATCATAATAACAATTAATCATATTTAGGACAATGAATGTTTTATTTTCTAATAAACTCAATAAATTTAGAGGATGTAAATAAGAGTGCAAAAGAAAGTGGTCAGGTAATGGGATCACCTCTTCTTTGAAATGACTTCTTTATATACCCTTTAAAGGGATATATATTTTCCTTTTGGAAATATAATAACCTGTATAATTTGTATAGGGATGTTTATAAGGGAAATAGGGAGATTTTTTTGAGATAGAAGGCTCACATTAGTGTAAATAAATGAGAGATGAGGTTCTCTTTTATAATTGAGGTGAGGGGCACTTGTGAAATTTATCAAAATATTAAATTATAATAAATTAATTATTAGTAAAAATGACTCCAACTATCCATGTATTTGAAGACAATTTAGGATATGGTTTTAATATAAAAAAATAGAATTTAGATATCATTTGGTCTCACTTTAAGCCTTATAATTTTGATTAACCCTTTGTTAACCAATTATAATTTTAATTATGGTAAAAAAATTTAATATTAAGGGTTTTATTTTTTAATTATAAGGTGAAAATTTTACCATAAAATGACAAGATAAGATATTTTATACCATATAATACCCACATTTTCTTATTTAATTATTTTAATGATTTTTAAATTATTTAATGATATATTCCTTTGATAAAATATCATTAATGTCAATTTTGACACTATTAATTTAATTTGACTTAAAGGACATAAAGACAGAGTTTAAATTTGAATATAATATTTTAAATTAAAAATAATATGTCATATTAACCTATAAAATTCTTATAAAACTATAAATTAATAAAATTATATCACTATTAAAATGTTCAAAGTCAATTTTTTATTAATTGAATAAATATTGTTTTGGAGTTGTGTATGCGATTAAGGTAATTATATAATACCTAAAATCTATAAATAATTTACCATCATGAATATAAATTCATCAGTCACAAAATTAATATTAATATTCATTAATAATAATTTTTCCCTATGTAAACTCATAAAAGATATTTAAAACTATGAGAGGGACATTTTGTAACGTTCTTTGATTTAAATAATTTATAAGTCATTTTAATGGACAAGTGTCCATTAAGAAACTCAATTTTGAACATAAATTGATAAGGGTTGAATTTATTTCATCAAATAAAATTTATGCTGAAAAAATATGGCTTTATCACTTATGTTAACCAAGATCAACTTGATTTACCCTTTACCAAGATGACAATTTTTACCACAGTTACTATTCATAGTGATAAAAAATAAAAGTAGCCAATTTATAAAATCTGAACCTATTGCTTCAAAATATGGAATAAATTTTATCAATTTTAATACCTAAAATTTTATTGAAATTAATTTTAATATATGTATAAAAAATGTAATGAAAATCAGTTTTTAGAAAATTATAGTTTTAAGCATAAAATTAGTTTTATCCTTTTCCCATGCATAAATAAATATTAAATGAATGTTAAAAAATTTTATTAATTATATAATATATATATTTCATTAAAATAATTCATTAATAGTGATAAATTTAATTTATTATGATAAAAACAAATTGCATGCATAAAATATTTTTTTACGAAAAAGCCTTTTTACCTATCAAAAAGTTTTAATATTAAATTCAAAAAATATATTAATTCCAATGAACTTAATTATTTTATTTAAAATATAATAATATTTTATTATTTTTACTTTGAATCCAATTTATAAAAAATGGAACTTTTTAGATACAGTTTTCAATAAAATCAATATTGTTTTACTATTCACTAGAAAATCAACCTTTTTAGAAATTTCTCAAAAATTCATCCTAAGATAATTTTAATATGATGATTCCAAAAATGATTTTAGTTTTTTTAAATAGAATTTATATAATTTCTAAATATTAATCATAAAAGTTTCTAACAAAAAATAATAAAAATCTGGTTAAAAAAACTTATTTTTAAAACAAAATTGACTTTACTAAAAAATTAGTGATTATTTACTATGAATTTATCAATAAATTTTAATTGAGTAGGAATTATATATATATATATATATATATATCATAAATTATTTAATCCTATTTATACCCTCCAATTTATTGTCTAGGTTATAACCATCACAAGTAATAATATTTTAATAGTATATCGCGGTTTTTTTGAACATAATGTTGCGTGTAATATAATTTATCAAAGAAATTAAAATTATTTTAAGAGGAATATTTTATAAAATCATTGTGTGTTACATAAATCCTATTTTATAATGGTTTTGTATGGGTAAATAGGTCACAGTATAAGGGTAGATCTTTTTTACATGATTTTTGTTTGGATAGAGCTCTGTTTTCTTACGTTGCATAAGAAAAAACCTAATTTACAAGGCTATATAAAGGTATCATAAGACTAAATAAGGTTAAATAATGATTTATGTAAGGGTAATTCAATGTTTTATCTTGTTTTTTAAGATAATCTTATACACTATTTAAGGGAAAGACAAATTTTCTAAGGGTGCATAAGGGTCGAGTTGCATTGCATAAGTGTAAGTCATTTTATCCAAGGGTTGTGTAAGGGTAACTTGATACCCTCACATGACACCTATGATCTTCATAAGGGTAAAAACATTATACCCTTACCCAATTTTATTTTTGGAGAAAAATTATTTTTACAATTTTTTCTCATTTCTGCTTTCCCAGTACACATTTTAAATCCCTTTTGACAACATTAAAGCCTAGAATCTTAGGGAAAATTTTAATATGACTTGTTTTGGATTAAAAATAATTTTATGGATGAATATAAACACTTATAATTCAAGATATATTTAATGGAAAATTAAATGGTAAATTTAATTTTGGGTTTTCCAACACTGTAAACCAGAACATTGTATTTATTTCTTATAAATATTTGAATTTTTCTAAATTTGGTATTTGGATATTCCATTGCCTCTGGGAATCCTGGAACCTCTTAATATAGGATCTATGAAGTATTATTTGAGTTATTCTTCTAGTTTATTTCCTTTTTAGAGTTCTCTATCCATCTTCAATTCCTGGGTGCTACTGTTTAAGGGAATAATTTCCAAGAATCCTTAGCAAGCAGTTTGAACCAACAAATATGTGGATTTGATTTGAGTGATGCTTTCTTGAGAACCTTGATGTTGCAATTGAAAATCATAAGGTAGAAATTTCTGATCCTTTTGTGCTCTTGTTACACTTTTTTCATGATATAATTATTGTGTTTTCATACTTGATAGTCATTCTTGATTATGATCTCGTGTGGGTGTGTTCATAGCCCACGAAAAACTTAAATGATACTTGTTTCCATGAGTAAGTTTATAGATTGTTTATTTATATTTTACTTTGATAAAATTTATTGTATGTTACGACTTTAAATTATGATGATATTATATTCTTGCTTGTATATTCTACCCCATTATGTGTGCCTTTAGATATATTGTTCATGGTTCCCAAAGTAGGTGGACCGTGATGACATGTTAATCCATTAGAGGTAGAGTGTGCATGACTTACAATGATGGAGTTGATGAAACTCAATATAGGGTAGGGATATAATGATTCCTTGTGGATATTGTATGACACACTCTATTCCTAGTTTATTAAAAGGATCATGTTACTCAATGACTAGTATACACCGAGTATCATGATCACTTGATGGATAGTGGATTCCAAGAACATGACTCACTTTATTCCAAGTGGATTATGAGTAGTAAGTACTCATGATGCTGAGAAACATATCGACTATCATCATAGATAGTTCTTGATTACTCTTAATATCTTTAAATTATTTCTAGCATGAAGACAAAGAAGGTATGTTTGGGTCTCATGGTGGTTTGGTTAGCACATGGGTGCTCAATTTTGGATTTTGTGTTACTTGCACATTTTTTGTTTGTTTATGGACTACACTTGTTTACATCATGAGAATATTTATGTATGTGAAGAATTCATGAATAAGTATCTGAGTAAAAGTATATGGATCATGAATAATGGCTATGAAAATGATCTTGGAGCTAGTGGCAGGCTAAGAAGGACATCAGAGTACTCTACATTATTTATTTATTTATTAATCTGCTGCATATATACTCTGGTTTGTCTTACCACATTGAGAGCCAATTTTTTTATTTATTGTATGACATGTGTTGAATATTTTAGTTTTATCATTTTACTAGGATTTTTTCATGTTGTTCATTTATTCATTATTTGTGTTTTGATATGACACTAAAGGTATATTCTCCCCACTGATGGACATAGAAACTCACTACTAGTCACCAGCCTCTTATGTTTGAGGAGGAATGCACGAGGGCATGTGCCACACCAATTCTGACCTAGTGCTTTGGGTTAGGGTGTTATAAAAAAGGTGACCATAATTTTTCCCAATAAACAATATTCTTATACATCAAATGATTTGTAATCAAATGAGTTCAACAATCCATCAATTTAGACTATTTGAACTCTTTTCACATTTACATGTCTGAGGTGAGAATGTTGAAGGTAGGTGGGATTATAATCAACCATGCGTTTCATATTCTGAATGTTATAAATAATATTATATATATTAATAATGTTAAACCATTCATTATATTCTTAAAAACATATAAAATTTCATTCTTATATATAGAAAAACATTTTTCCTTAATAATGAATGAAAATACCATATTATCCAAAAAAGATACAAAAATAAAATTATGGTTTATAGGGGAAATAAATAAACTATTTTTAAATGTTAAGACTAATCCAATGGGTGGACTTAGATCATAAGTGCTGACTTCTAATGAAACAACTCTTAATTCATTAACGACGTGAATATCTAATTCACACTTCATAAATTCGATCATATCTCTGATTTTATGTTTTTCAACATAAATGTGTGATCTACACCCAATATCCAATACCCATGAGTCAGAGTTGGTGGAATTATTTTTCATAATATTCACATTCAAGGACTCTGGATGTTTTTTCTTGAGAACACATCTCAACATTAGATACAAATCTGTAACTATTTTATAGGTTATACCTATTAGTGATCTCAAAATGATTGTGAATAAGTATTCCATAATCTATAAAAAATATATTTTAATGGGTGAGTATCATGTATTGTATATTTTTATTAAAGAATTTAAATGAAATTGTTACCAATAAAAATGATGAACAAAAACATCATATCCATTTAATGATCCAAAATTCATATTTCGTAATGACTTAAACCAGTTTTTTCATATAAGTAATCCATGATTATTTAAGTAGGGAATTATCCCAAGCATAACAGTTATGATTTTTTGATACTTGAGTGGATAACTCTCTATCCAATCCATCATACGGATTTAATCAACTCTATTATCATGGTATCTGAACCGTTAGGTTTCCCCACATAGTGTGACCCAAAGAAAATGATAAGAATAATTTATTATAAGATAATAAATTGTTACTTATGTTGATATTTACTTCCACAACAAGAAAATAAATATTTAATTATAGATTTATTCCCTTACATAAGAAAATCCAATGGTATTTTTTGAAGATAAAAAATACTTGGTTGAATGATCAGGGTCTTTAAAAGTGTGTTTTGGAAGTAATCTGACACTTTGTATTTAATGGGGTTTTAAGGTCTCGCAAATTTAAAATACATCACATGCATATTAAATTCATAGCTATTAGATATTATACGACAACCCTTCTAATTATTACATATTAATTCATGATTTATTGCATAAAAGTATACATAATATAACCCAAAATATAAAGAAGTATAATGTCTTTGAGAATTAGGTACATTACATAACAACTTAAAATAGGGAATATATCATATTTATTAAAAAAATCATTAACATGATCATAATATTCCTTCATACTCAACACTTCATGGGATAACCTAGGGACATACATAAGAAAGGGGTGATCTATAAATCCCATTAAGGGAATAAAAATGACATAACAAGAAGAAATTGACACATATTTGACATTAGTCATATAAATGAGACATTAAAGGGGTGAGAATAATAAAAATGAACAATGAGGCATGATATATCATGATAACATAATGGCAACATAGAAAATTTGAAAAAAAACATAAAACATTGCATCATAAACAAAGGTAAATGATAAATTACAAGAAATCATGATAAAAAAGGTCTTTTGTGGATTATATTCACTCTATAATCCCTTTCATGATTTCTCATAAGACTAAAACATTACCCAATGCATTGGAGTGATATATAATTCTGGGTGCACCCGTCACTTGCATTTAACTCTCCTACTTAAGTGTGCCACATAGATCATAAAACATGGAATCATTTTTCATCACCATTTATTTCCTAATCAAGTATTGTAGAATAAATACATTTAAGAGACCAATTAAATAAGTATAAGTTTATAAAATTGAACACTCATAATAGGAATTGGGTATGGGTATTCACTACACATTTGTTTGGCATTGAAAATTGTAGTGAAATTTTAGTAGCATAACAATGTTACTTAATGTTTCAAAAAATTAGTAGATGATAGAGAAAGGGGTATCTCATCATTTGGATATAAAATTGATAGTAATAGGGACATGTAAAAAAAATTCCCTACATTATAAATTAGAAATATAAGGCATAAGATAATGAAGAAACATTAATAAAGATGATAAGGCAAAGATCCCTTTTATAACAACCCTATCCTTTTACACATATTATTTAATTATTTTAAGCATAAATAACCATTAAATATAAACCAAGGATTATATATCCTATTTTATTTGTAGGATTGGGTATATAAAACTGAAAACATGAAACCAAAATGTAAACAAATTTTATTTAAACTCCATAATGAGCTCTTAACTCCGATTGTGCTCTAACATCTGCATAGGGTAACCTAGGGAATACATGAACAAATGGATGATCTAAAATCCAAGTAAGGGAATAAACATATCAATAAATCATAAAATATGGGTTATAAGTCATAACATAATGACATAAAAAGGCATGAAATGTGAATAAATATAAGGATGCATAAAATGTATAACATGGGATCATATATGCATAGCATCATAAAAATAAGGAAAAAACATAAAAAATGACATAAGAATGAGTCTAGGATTATTTCACATGGAATAACACTAGTAAAAGCTAACAACCAATAATTTTGAACATGGATCATGAGTCAAGGCTAACCACCAAGACTATTTCACATGGAACATTAGTCAAATCTAACCACCAAGACCATTGTAGATGACCTCTCATGAGTCTAAAAATTACACAATTAATTAGAGTGCTATATGATTTAATCAATCATAAAATGTTCATGAATATTAATTAACTATGAATAATCATGTATAAGGAATCAAACATAAACACACGGGTTACCCACATAATGAATTTTGTATCAAAATCATGTAAAAAGGTTTAACAAAAGGGAATATCATAATGGTGTCCATGAAAGAATGGGTTTAAATAATGAATGTAAATTAATAAGGGAAAATAGGAATATATTATGATAAGTCTGTAGTGAATTTTTTTTTAAATAGTGTTTAAGAAACTTTATAAATAAACTATTTTGGAGTAGTTTTGGGAAAATCTTAAAGATTCTTTAAAATAGAAGTGGGATAATTATTTGTATAAAACCAAAAAATGAACCAAGATAGTTTTTCATGATAAGAGGTTTAATTTTATAAAAATAATGGTTTCTTAAAATATACTATAGAGTGCACTTTCAAATGGGTTAGAAATTGTAAAGTTCCCTTTAATTAAGCTTTCTTATCGGGAAGAATTAAGAAGGGAAACTTTTTAAAACAAGCATTTCCCTATAAAAGAAGGATGATATGATCTGGAAACATGAGTTTGGAACATATAAATAAAATTTATATTAATTAAATTAAAATAAATAATAATTAAATATGGGTAAAAATAGAGTAAGATTAACCTGAAGGAAAAAATGACGATTAAGAGAAAATCCCTTACCTTATGTTTGAACCTATTCTGTACTTGATATTAATGTCATAAATAATCAAATTAATTAATTAATTAATTAATTAATAAACTTTTATAATTTTTTTATTTAGTATAATTTTATTAAGTTCATTTGTGTACCTTTTTATGAGTTATTATATTCAATGCCATCATTTGGGTGTGTTTGTTTACTTGGTTTTCATAATCAGTTCATTTGTATATGTGTATGAAAGATCTTGTAGAATGGAAATAGTTATCTAGAATTGAAATTATATATTATTAATGAACATAAAATATTTTATTTTTTCTTATATATCATTTGGTTATATAGTATAAGGATGAATCATTAGATAAAAAGTTGGTGATAATCATTTGGATTATTTTGGTGGTTTTTTAATCATCCCAAAATAATTTTGTTTTATTAATTAATATTATGTATATATAACAGTTTTAGAATATTAAATAAGGTATAATATAAATATTATAATATTTTTTAACCATAAATTTTTTTTATGACAATTATTGAATGAGTTAATGGAAATTTAAATCTCATCATCCTTGTATGTGATAACTTAACACATCACGAATGAGGTTTTCATTTTTAGTACAAAAGGAGAGTGGTATGAAATAATGATGAATTAAACCATTAACATGATAAAATTATAGTATATATAAAACACTGGATATTTTATGACACTTGGATAATTTTAGGTTAGGAGATAATAAGAAATGAAAAGAAATTGAAAGAAAATAAAAGAAAAAGAAAGATGATTTTACCTCTTGAATTATCCTCCTTAAGATCCTCCTTGAGATCCTCCTTAGGGAAATTGTTTTTGGTCTTATGTTGAGAAAAAAAGATCCTAATATAAGAACCCAACCTTATTAAATACATAATCTTGAATTTAGTCAAGAAACACTTCCTCTTACATTGAGGATCTTTTAAAGTTTAGAGCTTTAGAGAATTATAATAATACATTCATAACAGTGCACATTATTACAGAGTGGATACCATAAAAATAGTTTCCATTTTTTTCAAAGTATAAAACATTACAACTTAGACACGACTCCTTGACAATTATTAAACATCTAACATGACTTCCTTCTTTTTCCTACATATCCATTAACCTAATAAAATCATTTAAAAACTTGGGATGATCACAAAATCTTAGTAAGGGATGAAAAGAAGGAAAAAGCACATTAGTCCATGAATACTCGTAACATATGAATGCATTTTCAAAAGACATGCTTGTCAACATATATACTTACTTTGTGTAACATGAGATTTATAAAAGATCCAAACAAAACTTGAGAACATAAATATAATCATAAAAGTATCTTGTGGAATTACTTACATAATCTTGTAACCCTCTCGGCTACCTTATAATTTGTAACTCTCACGGCTACCTTACTATTTGTGTAACCATTGCAGTTACACTTGGAGTAACCATACGTAGGACCTCCAACATACACATACCCAATGAATTGGAGGGAAATATAGGTCCCAACCTTCATCATAAAAAATTCCCAAGAACCAAAACATAATCATACAACATGAATAATTCCATGAAAACATTGCTTTGAAATTTCATAAAACAGAATTTAAAAAGAGTATTTTAAAGGAAAAGGACCTTACATAAATCATATAATTGAAGTGAGACTTAATATAATTGATTTAATATGATTAAAAACTATAAATAAAAATAATTCAACATAATATAAATAAAACCCATCACACAAACTATTCCAATAGCACATAAATAATGAAGTACAAGGTTAACCCAAAGAATGGAAATTCGGTTAAGAATTCCCTTACCTCGGGTTTGTATTACATAAAACATGTTTAAAACTACTTTATAATGGCTAAAATAGTGTTATTAATGTTTTACCGAAACAGTTTCATGTTTATATTATCTTATATGATCATTTCATAACTTTATTTCACCATTTAATTGTTAGTATTTTGCTCCTTGCACTGTTTTTGGGTGAGTTCTTTACATGATTTCCAAGATTGGTTCATGGTGGATATTCTTGTCAATTGGAAGTGAAACTCCAGAATTGGAATGGAGTATTATTTAAATATATCCAATAACATAAATTATACCATTTATCATTTTTAATTCTTAAAATTAGGATGATTCATAAGATAAAACATTAATGATGTTTATTTAGATCATTTTAGTGGTTTTTTTATAATAATGACCACATTTTGTTTTATAAATTAAAACCATGTGTAAAACATAATTCCCGAAACACTAATGAGAAATAAGACATATATTATAACCTTCTTCAAATATAAAAATGGTTTCATGACCAGACTTGGAGGAATTAAAGAAAATTAAAATCACATCCTCCACGATGTCGGTAATTCGACACATCACGGATAGTGTTTTTAATTCATTCAACAAGTGGAGGAAGAGAATAATATTGATGGTGAATTTCCCATGAACATGAGAAAATAAAAAATATACAATATTATGGATCTTTTAGGACTCTTGGTTAATAGGAGGTGAGAAAATAATAATAAAAGAAAGGAATCTTGAAATAAAAGAAAACTTGAGAAATTTCTCACGGAAATTCAGGATCCTAACGACGTCTCTTAAAATTTCAAAAAAAATAGCTTGATGAGAGAAAGGGGATATATATAATCACTAATACATAATATGGATGGTAAGGGGGAAATGTAATGAAATATCCCAACATAATCCAAAGGTAAAGTAAGAGAATAACATAAAATGAAAGAAAATAAAGAAAATAAAAGTGGATGTTTACCTCTTGAAATCTGAACCTTGAGGTCCTTCTTAAGGGCTTCGATTTTGGTATTTTGGTGAGACCATAAGCTCTAGGACGTGAGTAAGAGCCTTGGGAGGAGTATTAGTTAGAACATAGAAATTACACAAGTCTTGAGAGGTGTGGGAAGAAGAGGGGAGTGAGGGTGGTATTTACAGTGGAGAAGAGGGGGTATTTTTCATTATTTTAATCATTATTATAATATTTTTGCCCAATATTATGAATAGTCTTAGTTCATGTGACCTAAAATAGTAATAGTGGAATGTTAGTTTGAATCAAGTGTCCTTACATCCCTTATTATGTCATAAATAGTGAATTTTACTGATAATTTGATTATACGGTATTTTATCATATTTCACTATTCGTCGAAAATTAAAGAATTTCAGAAAAATCCCAAAAAATTACCCTACCCATTTTTTGACGTGTAGAATTAAAAAATGAAGTATATTTTTTGAAAATAATTTTCTAAATATTAATAATTTAATTTTTAAATAAAATCACACTTAATTCAAAAATTAACAATTCTAATTATATAACTACATCTATATCAAGATGAAAAATTAACCAAGATGTTATTATCTCAAATCTTTAAGAATATAAAATAATAATTAAATTTACTATTAATTAGGGTCGTATTACTATCCACATTACTATTTATAAGGGTATGTCACTATTCACTAAAAAACAAGTTGGTTCCAATAGACTCCAAAAAACATACTGAACACAATTGTAGATGACAATTTCTTGAAATTCAAAATATAGAAGTGGAAAAATTATGGTTTAAAGGCTAGTTGTTAATATCTACTTAAAAAAACTTCCATGCATTTTTATTTATTTTTAGAAAAACTTGGGGTGTTAAATTATCCCCACCTTCATGAAATTACATCCTCGCAATTTTATTTACTTATTAAACAACTGAGTGTACTTTTCCATCATTGCATTTTCAGACTCCCATGTTGCTTCTTCAACCAGGTGGTTTCTCCACAAAACCTTTACCTGGTGGATTACCTTATTCTGCAATACCTATTCCCTTCAATCAATAATATGAACCAGTTTCTCTTCATAAGAAAGCTTATCTTCTAGCTGAACTGCTTCTGGGCTCAAGACAAGTGATGAATCTAGCACATTCTTTCTCAACATCGAAACATGAAAAACAATGTTTACCTGAAACAAACTCAATGAAAAAGATACATGGTATGTAACTGTTCCAACCTTCTCCAAGATTTCAAAAGGACCGATGAACCGTGGACTTAGCTTCCCTTTTTTATCGAAACATGTCACACTTTTCCAAGGAGATATTTTAAGGAAAACATGGTCACCTACCTTGAATGAGAATTCTTTTCTTCTGCTATCTGCATAACTTTTCTCCCTAATCTGAGTTGTCCTTATGTGCTGCTGAATCATCTTCACTTTCTCAGCCACTTCCTCCACAAATTATAGCCCCATCAACTTTATTTCACCAACTTCATCCCAAAACACTGGAGCCTGAGACTTCTTTCCCTACAAATCCTCAAAAAGTGTCATCTGTATAATAGAATGAAAAATGTTATTATAAGAAAACTCAACTAAAGAAATATGTTGATCCCAAATTCCCTAGTAGTCCATTGAACAATCTCTAAGAATATCTTCCAAAGTCTGAATTGTTTGTTCTATCTTCCCATATGATTGAGGATGAAAATCTGTACTGAATTTTAACTCTGTACCCAATGAATTCTGAAGTCCCTTCCAAAAGTTATAAGTGAACCTGGGATCTTGTTTAGATACAATGGAAAGAGGAACTCCATATAACCTAAAAATCTCTTTGAGGTACAATCAAGAAAGCTGATCTAAAGAAATTTTATCTCGAATAGAAAGAAAATGTGCAGATTTTGTCAACTGATCAACAATAAACAAAATTGCATTGTTACCTTGAGATGTCTTAGGTAGTCCCACCACAAATTTCATGGATACATTCTCCCATTTCCACTCTGGCACCAGCATAGGCTGAAGCATCCCCTTCGAAGCTGTTGACATGTCAAACATCTCATGGTAAAATCAATAATATCTCTTTTCATTACATCCCACCAATAATACTTCTGAAGGTCCCTATACATCTTAGTACTTCCATGATGAACTGAAAATGGAGAACAATGAGATTCAAACAAAAAATATTTCTTCAACTGAGAATCACTAGGCACACACAACCTTTTTCAAAATATTAAGATATAATCTTTATCAATGTTAAATTCTGGAAACTTACCCATTTTAACCAATTCTACCTTTTTATACAGCTCATAGTCTTCCTTTTGTGCTCGCTTAATTCTGTCTCACAACAAAGACTGCAGTGAAACCTAAAACAAAATAGATGTATTCCCTGCACCAACAACTTCTAATCCAAAATTCATTAAATCATTGATCAAGGGAACATGTTCCAAACATAACATGGTTAATGATGCATGATGTTTCCGACTCAAGGCATCTGCCACTTTGTTCGCTTTGCTAGGATGGTAATTGGTCGTGCAATCATAATCCTTTATCAGTTCAAGCCATCTTATCTGCTTCATATTTAATTCATTCTAAGTGAATATATACTTTATACTTTTATGGTCAGTATATATTTGACATTTGGTTTCGTATAAATGATGCCTCCAAAAATTCAAATCAAAAACCACACCTACCAATTCCATATCATGTGTGGGATAATTTAGCTCATGAGGTTTATGTTGTCTCGAAGAATAAGCAATTACCTAATCATTTTAAATTAAATCATAACCAAGTCCCTTCAAAGAAGCATAACTATAGATGACAAACTCACCATTTCGGGAAGGTAAGTCAAAAACTGAAGCATTCACCAATCTCTTCTTCAGTTCTGGAAAACAAACATCACATTATTCTGTCCAAACAAATTTAACCCCTTTCCATGTTAACACAGTTATCAGTCTTGATAACCGTGCAAAGTTCTTAACAAACCATCGGTAATAACCTACTAACCCACTACGAATCTCTGTAACATTTGTGGTCTTTTCCATTCATCAACCACCTTTGTTTTGGAAGGATCCGCTGTTATCCCATCCTTATTTACAATGTTCCCAAGAAAATAAATATGTTTCAAACAAAAATCACACTTTCTGAATTTTCCATAATGTTTCTTTTCTTTTAATGTTTGTAAAACAACCCTTAGATGTTTTTAATGCTCCTATTTATTTTTAGAAAATTCTAGAATTTCATCAATAAACACAACCACAAACTTATCCAAGAACTCATGAAATACTCTATTCATAAGATTCATGAATACAGTAGATCCATTAGTTAATCTAAATGGCATAACAACAAATTCATAAAGCCCATATCTAGTATGAAAGGTTGTTTTCAGGATGTTATCCTCTTTCAACTTCAGCTGATTGTATCCGGATCTCAAGTTAATCTTGGAAAAGTACAGTTTTTTCTATAGATGATTAAAAAAGTCATCGATATGAGTCAAAGGATACTTGTTTTTAATAGTGGTGTTATTCAAAGCACTATAATCAATGCAAAGTCTCATGGAACCATCTTTTTTTTAACAAACAAAATAGGGGCTCCCCATGGTGAAGTGCTAGGACGAATGAAGCCTTTATCGAGAAAATCCTACAACTAATTTTTCAATTCAAGAAGTTATATTGGAACCATACGATATGGGGGTTTTGAAATTGCCTTAGCATAATAAACTAACTCAATTTTGAATTCGAGTTCCCGATAATGTATGACACCATGTAACTCATCAGGAAAAACATCGAGGTATTTATTTACCACCGGCACATATTTAATCTGAATAGTTCCCTTGTTTTCAACAATATTAGAAATAAAACTTTCATTTCCATCTTTCAATAGTTTCCTAGCTTCCTAATATGTTATCAATTGTGTGGGTTCATTCTTGTATACAAACTAAAACTATTTCTGAAAAGAAACTTCTTTAGATCAACAGTCAATCTTTGCATGATAGATAGAAAGCCAATCCATTCCCAGAATCACATCAAACTCAACTAAGGGTAAAACAATAAGGTTTTTAGGTAAATTATTTCCACATACAATAATAGAAATATTCTTATAATTCCTATTTGAAATAATATTACCCCTGGTGTTTTAACAACAAGTTTGTGTCTCATTTATTGAGGCGATATTTCCAATTTACCAGAAAATTTCTCAGAGATGAAGGAATATGTAAACTCCGTATCAAACAAAACTTTAGAAAAATATATGTGAACAAAAAAATTACCTGATAGAACTTCATTAGATGGCCTGACATCTGCTTATGTAGTCTCAAAGGATCTCACTACACCTTTCTTCTTGTAGTCTATATTCTTTGCATCATTCAAATCTCTCTTTGGGAAGGCATTTGCATAATGAACCCTCTCACCACATTTAAAACACTTTATAGTTTTCATATCAAGATTATTCTTAGGATCATTTTCATTTCAATCTCAGGCCATATGTCCAAACTTCCCAAATTTAAAACACTTCCCAGTTTTGCTAAGTCATTTCCCAGGGTTCTTCTTGCCACACTTTTCACAAACTAGAAACTAGATTTTCTTACCATCAGGTTTCATTGGTTGATTCTTACCCATTGCTTGTCATCTAGGCCTCTTCTTCTCTTTGTTTCCAAAATTCACGTGATCATTAGAAAAATCCATCTCTACCCTCTCAGCACATTGAACAAGTTTCTCATAACTTTTGAATTCATGGGACGTCAGCACCCTTCAATACCTTGGTTTCAATTTTGAGTAAAAGCGGTTAATTTTTCTATCAAGATCCAGAATAATATTTGGAGCATACCTCTCTAGTAGAGTGATGTTCCCTTCATACATGGTCATTAAATCTTCCACCATTTGTTTTAGTTCAAGGAATTTATTCTCCATCCTAATTTGCACCACCTTAGAAAAATATTTTTCAAGGAAAAGACTTTTAAATTCACCCCACTCTATGGAATACAAATATTTTATACCCCTGACATTCCTTACCATTGACCACCACTTATTAGATTCCCCTTCAAAACGATAAATGGCAATACTTAACTTTTGATTGTCGGAACATCTCATAATATCGAATATCTTTTCAAGGCCTTTGATCCATCCTTCAGATGCTACTGGGTCAGAAGATCCATTGAAAGAAAGAGGGTGTTGTCTCCTAAAATGTTCCACTATAGTCACGTTCTATTGTGTTAACTCTATTTGTTATCTTTCATGGATGACACCACCATTTATTTCCTGTGTTAGCTAATCCATTACCGTCACAAGCTACTCGGTTCCAATCCCTACCATTTCGGGCTATAGTTCTGGAAGGATGTCATTCTATCAGTTCCTCTCCTCTTCAGCATCCCTATTCCTTATATGGACAAACATTCTAAGCAAACATATCTTAGATGAAGCAAAATTGTAATCTTTAAATGCTATAACACTTCAAATTAAACATAGAGTGAAAATCATTTATGGTATTCTATTAACATCAGCCTAACGCCTAAAGTTATTTAAACCATCCTCTGATACCAACTATAGGGACACGACCTTAATACATACATAATCTTGAATTTAGTTAAGAAAACACTTCCTCTTACATTAAGGAACTTTTCATGTTTATAGATTTATAGAATTGGGAAAATACATTCATAACATTACACATTATTACAGAGTGGATACCATAAAAACAGTTTCCATTTTTTTCAAAGTATAAAACATTAAAACTTGAACACGACTCCTTGACAATTATTCAACGTTTAACATGGATTAATTCTTTGTCCTACATATCCATGAACCTATGGAAATCATTTAAAAACTTGGGATGAGCACAAAATCTCATTAAGGTATGAAAAGAAGGAAAGAGCACATTAGTCAATGAATACTTATATCGTATGAAAGCATTTTCAAAAGACATTATTGTCACTCATATATACTTACTTTGTGTAAGATGAGATTTACACAAGATCAAAAAAACTCTAGAACAATAATATAATCATAAAGGTATCTTAAGGAATTACTTAAATAATCTTTTAACCTCCTCGAATACCTTTTAATTTGTAACCCTCACAACTACCTTACTATTTGTGTAACCATCGCAGCTACACTTGGAGTAACCATATTACCGACCTCCAAAATAAACATACCCAATGAAATGGGGGTAAATATATGTCCCAACCTTCATCATAAACAATTACCAAGAACCGAAACATAATCATACAATATGAATAATTCCATAAAAACATTGCTTTGGAATTTCATAAAACCGAATTTAAAAAGAGGATTTAAAAGAAAAATCCCCTTACCTAAATCATATAATTGAAGTGAGACTTAATAGAGTGGATGGAATATGATTAAACTCTATAAATAAAAATAATTAAACATAATATAAACAAACCTCATCACATAAACAATTTCAATAGCACATAAATAATGAAGTAGAAGGATAACCAAAATAATGGAAATCGGGTTAATAATTCACTTACCTCAGATTTGTCTTACTTCCATATTTTTTAAACCACCTTTATAATGGTTAAAAGAGTTTTATTAATATTTTACATAAACATGTTCATGTTTATAAAATCTTATATGATCATTTTATAACTTCATTTTACCATTTAATTGTTAGTATTTTTCTCCTTGCACTATTTTTGGGTGAGTTCTTTACATGATTTCCATGATTGGTTCATGGTGGATGTTCTTGTCGATTGGAAGAGAAACTCCAGAATTGGAATAGAATAGTATTTAAATATATTCAATAACATAAATTATACCATTTATAATTATGAATTATTACATGAGGATGATTCATAAGTTAAAACATTAAGGATGTTCGTTTAGATCATTTTAGTGGTTCTTTGATAATAACGGCATCATTTTGTTTTATAAATTAAAACCATGTGTAAAAAATAATTCCAGAACCATTGATGTGAAATAATACATATATTATAACCTGGTTCAACCATAAAAATGGTTTCATGACCATACTCGAAGGAATTAACGAAAATTGATATCACATCGTCCACGATGTCGGTAATTCGACACATCACACACAATGTTTTTAAGTCCTTGAACAAATGGGGGAAGAGAAGAAGATTGATGATGAATTTCCCATGAAAATGAGAACATATATAGTATACAATATTATGGATCTTTCATGACTCTTGTTTAAGAGGAGGTGAGGAAAGAAGAATAAAATAAAGGAATCTTGATATAAAAGAAAACTTGAGAAATTTCTCACGGAAATTCGGCAGCCTAACGGCGTCTCTAAAAATTTCAAAAAAATAGTTTGATGAGAGAAAGGGGATATCTAATCACTCATACATAATATGGATAGTAAAGGGGGATATGTAATTAAATATTCCAACATAATACAAAGGTAAAGTAATAGAATAACGTAAAATGAATGAAAAGAAAGAAAATAAAAGAGGATGTTTACCTCTTGATCTCTTCTCCTTGAGATCCTTCTTAAGGGATTCAGTTTTGGTCTTTTGGTGAGACCAGTAGCTCTAGGTCATGGGTAAGATAATTGGGAGGATTATTAGGCAGAACTTAAGCATGGAAAAAGGCTTTACTGGTTTGGGATGAAGAGGGGAGTTAGAGTGGTATTTATAGTGGAGGAGAGGGGGTATTTTTCATTATTTTAATAATTATTATAATATTGTTTCCCAAGATTTTGAATAGTCTTAGTTAATGTGACCTAAAATAGTAATAATTCCATGTGAGTTAGAACCAAGTGGCCTTGAATCACTTATTATGTCATAAATAGTGAATTTTAGTGATGAATTGATTATACGGTATTTTATAGTATTTCACTATTCATCAAAAATTAAAGAATTTTAGAAAAATCCCAAAAATTTACCCTAACCATTTTTTGACGTGTAGAATTCAAAAATGATGTCCATTTTTTGAAAATAGTTTTCAAAATATTATTAATTTAATTTTTAAATAAAATCATACTTAATTCAAAAATTAACAAATCTAATTCTATAAATACTTCTATATCATGATGAAAAATTAACCGAGATGTTATTATCTTAAAGCCTTAAGAAAATAAAATAATAATAAAATTTACTATTCATTAGGGTCATATTACTATTCATATTACTATTTATAAGGGTATGTCACTATTCACCAAAAAACAAGTTGGTTCCAATAGACTCCAAATAACATACTAAACACAATTGTAGATGATAGTTTCTTGAAATTCAAAACATAGAAGTAGAAAATTTATGTTTTAAAGTATAGTTATTAATATCTAATTAAAAAAGTTCCATGAATTTCTATTTATTTTTAGAAAAACTTGGGGTGTAACATTATCCCCACCTTCTAGAAATTGTATCATCGCGATTTTATTTACTTATTAAACAACTGAGGGTAATTTTACCTCATTGCATTTTAAGACTCCCATGTTGCTTCTTCAACCATGTGGTTTCTCCAAAAAAACCATTACCTAGTAGATTACCTTATTCCGCAATACTTGTTCCCTTCGATCAAGAATCTGAACTGGTTTCTCTTCATAAGAAAAGTTATCTTCCAGCTGAACTACTTCTGGGCTCAAGACTTGTGATGAATTTGGCACATACTTTCTCAACATCAAAACATGAAAACCATTGTGTACCTTAAACAAACTCAGAGGTAAAGCTATGATCTATGAAATTGTTCCAACCTTCTCCAAGATTTCAAAAGGACTAATGAACTGTGAACTTACCTTGCCTTTCTTACCGAAACACATCACACTTTTCCAAGGAGATATTTTAAGGAAAACATGGTCACCCACCTCGAAAGAGAAGTCTTTTCTTCTGTTATCTGCATAACTTTTCTGCCTGCTCTGAGCTATCCTCATGTACTATTGAATCATACTCACTTTCTCAGCCACTTCCTCCACTAATTCTGGCCCTAAAAACTTTTTTTCACCGACTTCATCCCAAAACGCTAAAGTCCAACACTGTTTTCTGTACGAAGCCTCAAAAGGTTCCATTTGTATACTGGAATGAAAACTGTTATTATAAGAAAACTCAACTAAAGAAAGATGTTGATCCCAAATTCCCTGGAAGTCTATTGAACAAACTCAAAGCATATCTTCCAAAGTCTAAATCATTCATTCTGTCTACCTATCTTATTGAGGATGAAAAGATGTACTGAAATTTAACATCGTGCCCAATGACTTCTGAAGTACCTTCCAAAAGTTAGAAGTGAACTTGGGATCTCGGTCAGATACAATGGAAAGAGGAACTACATGTAACCTGTAACACCCCAAGGTTTTGAAAATAAATATAGAATGAAATTTTATAATATATCCATTAAAACATAACTTTTCCTCTTCTATGTTTTGAATTTCAAAAAATGGTCATCTAGAGTTGTGTTCAGTAAGTCATTTGGCATCTGATAGAACAAACTTGATTTTTTAGTAAATAGTAACATACCCTTATGAATAGTAATATGAATAGTAATATGAATAGTAATATGACCCTAATGAATAGTAAATTTTATTATTATTTTATTTTCTTAAGGCTAGAAGATAATAAAATCTTGGTTAATTTTTCATTGTGATAAAGAAGTAGTTGTAGAATTCGAACTGTTAATTTTTGAAGAAAGTATGCTTCTATTTAAAAGTTAAATTAATAAAATTTAAAAAATTATTTTTCAAAAATGGAATTCACTTTTGAATTCTACATGTTGAAAAATTGTAGGGGTGAATTTTTTGGATTTTTCTGAAATTCTAGAATTTTTTATGAATAGTAAAATACGATAAAATAAAATAAATGCTAAATACTTGATTTATTGCATCATATGTGATGCAAGGATGATGTAAACCCACTTGGTTCGAACCCACATGCCATTATTACTATTATGTGTCACATGAAACAATATTATCGGTTGTCTTGAGAGAAATAATAAAATAATGAATTAAATATTCAAAATTTATCCCTCTCCTGCACTATAAAAACCCACCACCACTACCTCTTCTCTTCACACCTCTAAGCCTTCAATCACCTCAAAGTTCTTCCCAATTTCCCCTCTCTATTCTATCCCCACGTCCAAGAAGCTTTTTGGTGGTCTTTCCAAAAGACCAAAACCCCTTCCCTTAAGGAGTTTCTCAAGGAGGTTATTTCGAGAGGTAAAGCACCCTTCTTTCTCATTTGGTTTTATTTCAATTTATCTACTTTTATTATCCTCTCCTATACTCCTCTGTCCAAATGATCATGATAACTCCATTAACATATATATATTGTATTTATATCATGTTTATGGAAGAACTATCATAAATATTCTTACTCCCTCCCTTTTATTTTATAATCGAAATCGACGTCCATGAGGTTCCGATTTTTTACCTTCATGGACGATGAAGTTTCCTTCTTAAATTTCTTCTTCATTACTAGTCATGAAACCATATTCATGGTTGAACCAGACTATAATGTATGTTTTATAACCTAATTAATATTCAGGAACCATAATATGTACATATAATTAACTTAAATGACAAAACTAGTTCATAATATTCCAAATACTGCCAAATAATCGAATTGGTGGTCATCTAATGATTCATCCTCATTCCATGAAACAAAATTACAGAAATGACCATTATCAATTCTTTATGTTCATTAATAATATATAATTCCAATCCTAGAGATTTATAACCTTTCCACATGAAATTCATTACATAAAAACAAGTGAACCGAATATGAAAATAAAGGAAACAAACACTCCAGAACGACGGAATTCAATACAATAACTTGCCAATAAAGACATAAATGAACTAACCAGAATTATGGTAAACTAAATACATGTATAATAGGTTCGTAAATAATTTATTAACAAGTATAATTTCATATTCTAGGAGCTTAAGTACAAGAGAGGAACACGTTTGGAGTTAAGGTAAAGGTTTTTCCACCCGAACTTCGATTTTCATTCGGGATACTTTCTTTGTCTAAATACCTTAATGGAATTCTTATGTATTGTTATATACTCCTCATATATTCTATGTGAGTATCATATATATGTTTAAAAACCATAACCCTTCCTTGTTTTATGGATAGTTATACGTTTTAAAAGGAACATTTAAAATTGTTTCGAAAATACGAGCCCGATTCAAGAGAATTTCTCAAATTCTACCTATTTTCAAGGGCACTCTATAATCTATTTTTTTGGAAACCATTATCTTTATAAAATCACTCATTTTATTATAAAAATAATATCTTACTTCACTTCTAGTGTAACACCCCATGTAAATAAAGAATATTACATTTTCATATTTATCCATATTTGTGAATAAAGTATTAATACTACTTTACAGGGAATGCTATGCTCGATGGCGTACCCAATATGCAACAACGAGTTTCTTTGAAATCTCACGTTGAACTCTAATAATAAACTAATATTATTTTAAATGGTAGTTAATTCCTATACGTTGTAATGGCAGGAATGAATGGAACTGACTACAAAATGTTTATATATGTTTGTCAAATATTTTTACTTTTATCCAATAAATGTTAGAGGCTTAAAATTCAAATGAATCCAATTTTAAGCATAAATCATATAATATTATTTAAAAGGTAGATTAAACACATTTTGATGGAGAACCATTTTTAAATATACTTTTGACAATTCTATATATTGTATTTGACAAAATAAAATCCTTCTTTAGAATCTGGACATCAAAATTTACTTTGTGTAAATTTTTGGTATTTTTCAGATAAAGATCATTTTTAGTGAAAATGTTGCATTTTAATCCAAAAACTCCTTTTAATATGATTTATTTATATGGATAGATTATATTTTTAATTGATAATAATGTTTATTTAGAAGATATTCTTACCATTTAATCCAATGGTGGTCATTGGAATTAATTTCACTTTGAAATTAGACTTAAACTAGTGTCAATCTTTTAATAGATATTGTTTCATAAAAACATGCTATTTGTTTTGGCAGCGAGAATGAATTATTAAATTAATTAATGAAACTTATATATTTTTAATTTTTTAAAATAGACATAATTTTTGAATTCAGAATAACAAATATATCTTATGGTGAATTTTTGGTATTTTTCTGAAAAACTTCAATTTTTGATGAATAGTGAAACCACTAAGTGGTAGTTAAAGAAACTGATTTTTCATTTAAATGAAACTTTACCACTTATGTGATTTTATTTTCAAAAATCTGACATACATGGTTTTCATTAAGAAGTAAAATGTGATTCAATGAGATTAAAATAATTTTTTGGTGAATAGTAACTTTTAAGTTTTATTAATCACGATTAAAGGTATTTAGTGTAATTTAAGGTAAAGATAATATTATAATAATATGAAATGACATTGACACATGTCCTACCCTTATTGGATGAGTCATGGCCGACCAAGAAAATCCATGGGTCAACTTGGGGACCCCATGGATCCAATTTGGTTGGAAAATGACATTAATAACTTTTTATTTAAAGTTAAAATTAAAATGTCACAAACATGTATTGTTTTACTAAAACAATTTTTACATGATGTTATACAAGTCATATTTTTTAATATAAATATTCATTAGAAAGATAAAAAGATTTAATACATCATGATATTTTTTTTATAATTTTTAGACAATAAATAAATTATTTTATTTATGACACTGTGATGATGCAGTGATTACCTCAGAAATGAACGATTTAAATAAAATGAGAAGATAGGGTAAACTCTAAGTCTTAAACTTGTCACAACCATATTGGATGGGTGGATTTAGAAACCTTATCACCTTATCCTATAAATATATCCTTTTGGGACCTTTAAAATCCGAAAATAATTTTATAATAAAGTAATAGTTTATAACTTTCCAAGAGTGCCCCTCCTCTTCTCTTATAAAAGGCCCCCTCCTCTACCACCTTACCCAAACCTCTCAAGCCTTTATCTCGGAAAACCCCTTCCTATTTCATCTCTCCATATCCCTCTATTCATCATTGAAGCCTCAACTTTGGCATAATACTCTTCAAGAAACCCTTTTGGTTCAAACCAAGAGTAGTTACCCGATTTAAAGGTAATGTCTTCACTTGTGTTCTTTTGTTTTATTATGTTTCTCCAAACACCTAAACTCTTTTTATTCCTTTATTTTGTAACAAAACTAGTATATTAAATATACTAGGATGTTTTTATGTTAAGTATTCAAGCCAAACTTACACACACCTACGTCTAATGGTTAAAGAACATATTGTTTCTGTGGATGGCGAATTACTGCCTCACGAAACGATGATTGTTCAATCTTCTCTTAACACCTTTCATGGTGGCCATTATGATGTCACTGTATTTTATATATGATATATATGGTATTTATGTTTCCCATATTCTTCTTTATTTTATATTTAAAACATACCTTTATGCTTTGCATGTTGTGCAAATGCGATAATTTCATATGAGGAAGTGTGGACTACCGCCCCCTCAAGTGATGTGACTCGTTCATGCAATACATGGAATGTATAAAGAATGAAATTAATGAAATTACATGACCTATAAAACATATATATTATACTGTAATTATAATATATATATAACTCAATTATTTTTAATTCCATTAATATGTCAAAGAAATGAAAGTAGCGTTCATGAGTACGTACGACCTACCGTCTCCATGAACGGTGAATTTCTTTTCTTTTTATCTCAAAATTTTATGGAATAGTATAAAATGAATATGTACTAGATATATATGATATTTAAATCATTAATACTATTTTGGAGATGATTTACTTATAACTACATGGACAATCATTTTCAAACAAGATCATTTTTGACTCATGTACCAAACATCGACAAAAACATCTGATATGAACTCACATTATTAACCAATTATTATAACATTATAATATGTGATATAAACTGAATAATAATATTTAAAGGAGGACCTTAAGAAATTATAAATTGACCAAAGTTTATTATTCAGTAATATAAAGAAACGAACAAGACAAGTCGGACTTGAGGTAAGGGATCCTACCTATCTCTTTCTTTTTAAGTACTCTCTTCTATGTCGTTTCTTTTAAGCTCCTCTTTCTTATGTTGGGGGATGTTCTTTTATATTAATATTACTGTACTTTCTATGTTAATATGATGATATACCCTATTTTATTTCATCAATCCAATTTTTTTGGAAGTTTTAAGTGGCGCTGTTAGGCTGCCGAATTTTCATAAGGGGATTTTCATCTCACTTTTCATTCCCGTGAGATTCATGCTACATTGGCCACTATTTCCTTTTGTGTGGTGTATGTACTGCCCAATATTTTACTATTTGTATAATATAATATCATTTATGGGTAGTTACATCTTCATTGTATGACCCTTCCTTCATGGGGTGTATGTTTCGAAAGTTTCCCAAATCGGTAAGGGAACCTTTCACACTCCTCTTTTAAAAAGACTTATTTTATTATGTCTTTTAATTTACATATTTTTATGTTGGGATATGTTCTTATATATCCTTATTGATGTAAATTTTATTTCCAAGTGATGAGATAACATTTTCTCTCTCATCAACTAATTTTATGAATTTTAAAGTGATGTCGTTAGGCTGTCGAATTTTACCAAGGGAACTTTTTAACCCAATTTCGATTTCTTTGGGTTCAACATGTATTTATTGAATTTGTCATCATTTGAATATGTGTGAATGACCTTTGATTGTTTTACACTTAATATCCACTTATATTGGGTGTATTTATATTTTTCACACATAATTATGAGATTGATTTATCCTTAATTTAAGGATACCTTCTTTATAAGGGATTTCATCTCATTTTACATTGAGACTTCATTGTTGTTATGAAACAAGTCACTCTTATATGGTGTATATACTGTCCTTTGAAATATTATATCATGTATCCATTCATTCTCATGATATTATAAAGTTCTGATTAAATGTTATTTCTCAATTATTGTATTCAAGTGTCTCTCATTTTGTTAAAAACCCTTTAACTAAAATATCGTTTTAAATGTTTTAATGATTTATTCTTATAAATATTTCCCATAAATATCCATGTTTTCAAAATGGTTTTAAGGATTTATTTATATGGATATTAATGGTTTAAAATGTTAAAATATTCAAAGTGGTATGGGACACTTTGATTCAAAAATCTCTTTATTAAATGTTTTAAATGGTTTTGAAAATGGTTTTTAGAATGGATTCATTATTTCAATATCTTAAAATTTTATATTGTTATTTTAATGTGGGAATGTTATCTTTCCTCTATGCTTAAGTTATGTGTTATGATTATGTTATAGTTCTTGGGCATCGTTTATGAAGACGGGTGGTTCCGTGATAAACTAAGGGCGGGTGAGCCCGATATAGCTCTCCAATGCATTGGGTAATGCGAAGGGGTTAAACACTAAGGTTTCTACGAAGAGATTTAGGGAATATACTATGATGGGTATTCCAAATGTAACCATGAGGGTTACTCCCTATGTAAGAATGTTATGAATGCCTCAAGTTACCTTTATGTCTTATGATTTCTATGAGTTATTCGTAAATCTTATGATATCATGAGGTATGTTAAATTGCTTATGTTTTATGAGTAAAGTATGATTTCATTGATTCTTATGTATGCATGGACTAAGGTTTTCTTTCCGTATTGTTATAACCCTTATTGAGCTTTTTATGCTCATCCCAAGTTTTTTTGAAATGTTTTTCACAGGACATAAAGTTAAATATGTTCAAGGATGGGATCAAGGAAATGTCATGCTGTCTAAAACAAGGAACTAGACATGACTCTTTTTTTCAAGAGTTTTTATTTTGTGAAAAAAATGGAAGCTGAGTAGATGTGTCTACTTTGTAATCTTAGAGATGTAATAGTTATGTCCTAATTCTCTAAAACTCTAAACCTGAAAAGATCCTCAATGTGAATTATTCATTTAATTCAATAATAAGTAATGTTTAAGGCTGGGTCCTTATATCTGGTTTTATGCAATGATTTTTCCAAAATAACTCTTCTTTTTAAAATAAAAGAGTATTTATCTCCAGAATTGATTAATGATTTTATAAGAGTGTTTAATCTAATTTAACACTCTTATTGATTCCATGGTATTATTGGGTTTAATCATTTATGAAGTCATATACCATATTTTATTTAATGGTTTATGACTAACTCTATTGTGGATGATCTATCCCAAAACCATTCACCATATTATTCTGAATGGTTAGTTTTTTATGTTTAATGATTGGGGAAAGTTAGTTACATTTCATATGATAGTTTCAATATGAATGTATATGGTGTTTATGTTGATCCCAGATCATATGAGGAATACATTGGACTTATTATGTGATGGGTGGAGCCCACTATAGCCCCTCAATGCATCGGTAGGTATCATGAGACAAATAGACTTGGAATTGGCCGAGGCATTTCCCAATGTGATATGGATTTTGGTCGAGGCCTTAATCACTAGATGTCTTGGCCGAGGCCATGAAAAAATGTTTTAGAATGTCTGGAATATGCACTTCCCTAATTATGAAGCTAGTAATTGAAAGTTCATGTGGTTATTCAACTAGTATAATACCCATGATTATGTTTTATTCAGCTCATATTTCTGCCATAATGTGTTCAAGTTTACTATTGAAGGCATCTGTTTTCAATAATTCACCATGTCTAATGTTAATATTATCTCCCGCTGTATTGCTTACTCTTACTAAGCGTTTGAGCTCACCCTTTCTTATGTTTCATTTTTCTAAGGATATGAAGAAGTAAATAATGAATGACATGCAAGCATAATCTAGGAGACATGATGTTGCTAGTGGAATAAATTAATGTTGTTTTTTCCTTTATGTTGTAATGATAAACTTATGTATATAACTTGTTTCCAATAATACTAAATTACTCGGTCTTTTGGGATTCGTATTCCTTGTATGTATGCCAACGTAATCAAATAAGGAACCGGCTCTGGGAAACTGGGGTCGGGTCCTTACAGTTGGTATCAAAGGAAGTTTAGTAGAATACTTGGAAACTATATTTAAAAATGTAGAATTAGGGAAGATTTCCTAAGTTAGTCTTTGAGGATATACATACAATAACATCCTGGAATTTTGGTAATGAATTGATTATGTGGATCTTTCAAGAAATACATCCCTGTCTGGATACGAGCAAGTAGAGGCGGCTCTGGCACAGATGTATCTAGGGGTAAAACCCGAAAACACCACTTTGAGCTAGACTCAAACGGGAACTAGTGCATGACAACGGGCCTTGCTGCACTCTTGGTTATGACACTCCCAGGGGATATTCTTAGGATAATTCACATTTTATTTATAATCCATTATGAAGGATTGAAATGTAAAATATTCCTCAAAGAAACCAAATTTGTGAATATGGGATTATCCATTCGTAGGATCTCAATTTTTTCTATGTATTTTATTATGTTAAGATTATACATTACGATTCATAACCTAATCTAGTGTATGACATTATCTAGATATGGCTCCTAGTGGACGGAATGGAAATCGCACGAATGCACGTGTCCCCTGTAGGTATTTTCCTCCGACGCATGATAATGATGTTGGCTCTGGTGCTATGACTAGTGCTGAGAAATTCATAACTATACTGGGATAACTTAATCAGGTTATGAATAATAACTTTACCCGTATGGAGCATCTGGATCCACCATGTGGAGGAGCCATGCTAGATCGCTTTATGCGACAACAACCTCCATCATTAAACTGGACTACAGACCCATTCATAGCAGAGGAGTGGATATGTTCCCTTGAGAGGATATTTCTTACTTTGGGATGTAATGAAAGGGAGAAGGTTTTCATGGTAGTATATCTTATATCAGTAGATTTGGATCAATGGTGGTTATTAATCCAAAACACAAAGGAGGATGAATAGATAGAAGAGATGGAATGGAGGTATTTTAAGGAAATCTTCTTAGAAAAATATTTCCCTCATGAACAGCGAGCAGATATGGAGAGAAAATTCTTGAATCCGAGGCAGAAGGAATATGAGAATGTTACAAGGTATGAAGCAAGCTTCACAAGATTGGCAAGACATGATGTAGACTACATACAAAATCCAAGGAGAAAAATTGATCGATTCTTTGATGGCCTAAATCCATTCCTCTGACAGGCACTGGTCTCCTAAAGTTTTTCATCATATGAGGATATAGTTTTGTGTTTTATCAAGATAGAAAAAGAATTCTCTAAGTCTTATGACTTTACGGGAAAGAAAGAAAAGAAAAGGGCTGCTGAAAACCCTGGGAAAGGAAATAAGGAAACGGGTTAGAAGGGAAGAGTCTAATTTCCACCATGTGAAAATTGTGGATGGAAACACCCTGGTGCATGCTTAAAAGGAAAAGGAGTATGTTAAAAATGTGGTCAGAAAGGCCATATTTCTAGTGATTGCAAAGGGAAGAAGAAATCCAGTGATGTCCAATGCTATAGTTGTTGGGAGATGGGATGCTATTCTAATGATTTTCCAAAATTTCAAGGAAATATGCAACAAAAGAGGACAAGGGGTCAGGGACAAAATTATGCAATCACAACTGCAGAGGTTGAAGTTCCTAATGATGTGGTGGCAGGTACTTTAATTGTTTCCTCAAGTTTATCCAATGCTTTATTTGATTCTGGATCATTTCATTGTTTCATATCTTCCCAGTTTGCTAAGAAAATTATATATTTCAAATTTAATTTAACAAGGTAGTTGTCAGTCAAAACTCCTAAGGGAAGTATCATTGCTACAAAGTTCTGTCAATCAGTTCACATTAAGGAATATAAATGTTCTCTATCTGCTGATATTATCATCATACCCATGATTGAATTTGATATAATCTTCGGTATGGATTGGCTTTCAGACCATGATGCAAAATCTATTGTAAGAAGAAGGAGGTTACGATTTTTGATGATGATGATAAAGAACACCTTATCTTTAGAGCAGAATTGACACCACCAGATTCTTATCTAGATCCACCCCCAGTAGCTCAACTAAATTCAATTATTGGGGAGGAAGATAATGAAATAACTATGGCTGAGGAAATTAATGTTCAAATAGAGGATTTACCTATTGTGAGAGAATATTTTAATGTGTTTCCCGAAGATTTACCCGGACATCCTCCAGAATGAGAAATTGAGTTTTCCATTGATTTAATTACTGGTTCAAGGCCCATATCAAAGACCCCTTATAGAATGGACACTATGGAATTGGTGGAACTAAAGAAACAACTATAGGAATTGAGTAATAAGGTATTTATTCTCCCTAGTGTTTCTCCATGGGGAGCCCCTGTCCTTTTTATTAAGAAGAAAGATGGATCTATGAGGTTATGCATTGACTACAGGGAGATCAATGCTATAGCAATCAAGAAAAAGTATCCCCTACCTCACATTGATGATTTATTTGACCAAATTCATGTAGCTAAATACTTTTCTAAGATTTACCTTTGATCAGGATATCATCAATTGAGTGTGAAGAACGAAGAAATTCTGAAAACAGCATTTCGAACCAGGTACGGGCATTACGAGTTTACAGTAATGGCTTTTGGATTGACTAATGCACCCTCTATCTTCATGGATCTAATGAATAGAGTTTTCAAGGAATATATTGATGATTTTGTAGTGGTATTTATTGATGATATATTGGTATACTCCAAAAGCTACAAAGATCATGAAAATCACTTGCACATTATCCTGAAGACTCTTAGAAGACATGAATTATATGGGGAGTTTAGAAAATGTGAATTCTAGCTTCAGGAGATTTCTTTTCTTGACCATATTGTCTCTATGGATGGAATTCTAGTTGATCCTGCAAAGACAAAGGAAATCCAAGATTGGACCATGCCAACAAACATAACTGAGGTACGCAGTTTTATTGGCTTAGCAGGTTATTATCAGTGTTTCATGCAGAATTTTGCCCGACTAGCTAACTCGCTAACGAAGCTCACACGTAAAGGGGTTAAATTTGTTTGGACAAAATATTGTAAAGAATGTTTCAATGAAATTAAGAAAATATTAGTCAATGCTCTTATATTGACTCTATCATCGGGGAATGATGGGTTTGTTATTTATAGTGATGCTTCAAAGAAAGGACTTGGTTATGTCCTTATGGAAAATGATAGGGTTATTTCTTAGGCATCATGACAACTAAAAATTCATGAGAAAAACTATCCTAATCATGATCTTGAGTTAGCTGCTGTAATCTTTGCTTTGAAGATATGGAGACATTATCTCTATGGTGAAAAATGTGAGATTTATACTGATCACAAGAGTTTGAAGTATATTTTCTCACAAAAAGAACTCAACATGAGGAAAAGGAGATGGATTGAACTACTCAAGGGTTATGATTGCATGATACAATACGACCCGGGGAAGGAAAATAAGGTGGCAGATGCTTTGAGAAGAAAGGATCATGGAGTTTTGAACAAAATGAGAGTTAAAAGGGATCCTATTTTTATGGATCAAGTAAAGATGGATATGGGAATAACCATGAATGGTGAAACATTAATTCTTTTTCAAATGGTTTCCAAACCATATTTACTATAAAGGATGAAAAGTTCTCAGGCTGATGATGAGGAGTTTCAAAGAAGATTAAATCTGTGAATGATGGGAGATTGAGTGACTTCATATATGAAGATGGAATTTTGAAATTTGGGAAGAGAATTTGTGTTCCCAATATACCTGATCTAAATAGAGAATTATTGGATGACGATCATAGTTACAATTTCTCTATACACCCTGGTAGCACTAAGATGTATAGATATTTGAAGGAACATTTTTGGTGGGACAACACGAAGAGGGAGATTGCTGATTTTGTGTCAAGATGTATAGTTTGTCAACAAGTGAAAGCTAGAAGGCAACAACCTGGAGGAGTATTACAACCTCTTCCCATACCTGAGTGGAAATAGGATAATATCACAATGGACTTTGTCATGGGACTACCAAATACTCCTAGAAGGAACAATGCAATATGGGTCATTGTTGATCGTCTTACCAAGGCAGCACATTTTCTTGCTATAAGAGAAGATCTACTACTTGAACGTCTAGCAAGACTATATATTAATGAAGTTGTGAGACTTCATGGAGTACCCCTATCAATTTTTTCTGATCGTGATCCACGTTTTACATCAAGATTCTGGAAAAGTCTTCAGAAGGCCCTAGATACTGATCTTTGTTTGAGCACTGCGTACCACCCACAAACTAATGGACAATCAAAATGGACAATTCAAACATTGGAAGATATGTTGAGGTCTTCTTCAATTGATTTTCAAGGCATGTGGGATCAGTATTTACCTCTCGTAGAATTTTCCTACAAAAATAGCTTCCATTCCAGTATACAGATGGCACCTTATGAAGCATTATATGGGAGGCGATGTCGTACACCAACTTGCTGGGATGATGTTGGTGAAAGAAAGTTTGTGGGCCTAGAACTTGTTGAAGAAAAAATGGAAAAGGTAAATATTATCCATAACCATATCAAAATAGCTCAAATTAGGCAAAAGAGCTATGTAGATAACCGAAGGAAGGATTTGTTGTTTCAAGAAGGTGATCACATTTTCTTAAAGGTATCTCCATGGAAGGTATTATACGATTCAGTAAAAAGGGAAAATTAAGTCCCAGGTACATCGGACCTTTTGAAATTCTAGACTGAATTGGAGCTGTGGATTACCATTTGTCAATGTCGTCAGGTCTCTCCAAGGTTCGCAATGTGTTCCACGTATCAATGTTAAGAAAGTGCATGCCAGACCCAACACATGTACTCACTTATGATGAAGTGGAACTTGAGCCTGATCTATCTTACTGTGAAGAGCCTATCAAGATTCTTGATACTAGAGAACAAGTATTGAGAAATCGGACGACTCGTTTGTTGAAGGTTCTATAGAGGAACCATAAGACGGAGGAAGCAACATGGGAGCCTGAGGAGCTTATGTTAAAGACATAGCTGAATCTTTTTAGGTAATATTCTATGAATTTCAAGGAAGAAATTTTTGTAAGGAGGGGAGAATGTAACACCCCAAGGTTTTGAAAAAAAAAATATAGAATGAAAATTTATAATATATCCATTAAAACACAACTTTGCCTCTTCTATGTTTTGAATTTCGAAAAATGGACATCTAGAGTTGTGTTCAATAAGTCATTTAGAGTCTAATAGAACAAACTTGATTTTTTAGTAAATAGTAACATACCCTTCTGAATAGTAATATGAACAGTAATATGACCCTAATGAATAGTAAATTTTATTATTATTTTATTTTCTTAAGGCTAGAAGACAATAACATCTTGGTTAATTTTTCATTGTGATAAAGAAGTAGTTGTAGAATTAGAACTGTTAATTTTTGAATTAAGTAAGCTTTTATTTAAAAGTTAAATTAATAATATTTAGAAAATTATTTTTCAAAAATGGACTTCATTTTTGAATTCTACATGTCAAAAAATGGTAGGGGTGAATTTTTGGGATTTTTATAAAATTCTAGAATTTTTGATGAATAGTAAAATACTATAAAATACTATAAATGCTAAATACTTGATTTACTGCATCATAGGTGATGCAAGGATGATTTAAGCCCACTTGGTTCGAACTCATATGCCATTATTACTATTATGGGTCACATGAAACAATACTATCAGTTGTCTTGAGAGAAATAATAAAATAATGAATTAAATATTCAAAATTTACCCCTCTCCTCCACTATAAAACCCCCCACCACTACCTCTTCTCTTCACACCTCTAAGCCTTGAAGCACATCAAAGTTCTTCCCAATTTCCCTTTCCTAGTCTCTCCCCACGTCCAATAATCTTTCGGTCTTGCCAAAATACCAAAACCCCTTCCCTTAAGGAGTTTCTCAAGGAGGTTATTTCAAGAGGTAAAGCACCCTACTTTCTCATTTGGTTTTATTTCAATTTATCTATTTTTGTTATTCTCTCCTATCCTCCTCTGTCCAAATGATCATGATAACTCCAATAACATCTATATTCTAGATTTATATCATGTTAATGGAATAACCATCATAAATATTCTTACTCCCTCCCTTTTATTTTATAAACGAAATCGACGCCCATGAGGTTCTGATTTATAACCTTCATGGACGATAAAGTTTCGTTCTTCAATTTATTCTTCATTAATGGTCATGAAACAATATTCATGGTTGAAACAGACTATAATATATGTTTTATAACCTAATTAATATTCAGGAACCATAATATGTAAATATAATTAAGTTATATGACAAAACTAGTTCATAATATTCTAAATACCTCCAAATAATCAAACTGGTGATCATCTAATGATTCATCCTCAGTCCATGAATCCAAATGATAGAAATGACCATTATCAATTATTTATGTTCATTAATAATATATAATTCCAATATTGGAGATTTATAACCTTTCCACATGAACTTCATTACATAAAAACAAGTGAACCGAATATGAAAATAAAGGAAATGAATACTCCAGAACGACGGAATTCAATACAATAACTTGTCAATAAAGACATAAATAAACTGACCAGAATTATGGTAAACTAAATACATGTATAATACGTTCTCAAATAAGTTATTAACAATTATAATTTCATATTCCAGGATCTTAAGCACAAGATAGGAACACGTTTGGAATTAAGGTAAGGGTTTTTCCACCCGAACTTCCATTTTCATTCGGGATACTTTCTTTGTCTAAATACATCAATGAAATTCTTATGTATTGTTATGTACTCCTCATATATTCTGTGTGAGTATCATATATATTTTTTCAAACCACATCCCTTCCTTATTTTATGGATAGTTGTATGTTTTAAAAGGAACATTTAATATTGTTTCTAAAATACGAGCCCGGTTCAAGAGAATTTCTCAAATTCTACCTATTTTCAAGGGCACTCTATAATATATTTTTGGAAACCATTATCTTTATAAAATAAATCATTTTATTATAAAAATACTATATTACTTCACTACTGGTTTTATGCAAATATTTTTCCAAAATAGCTCTTCTTTTTAAAATAAAAGAGTATTTATCTCCATAATTGCTTAATGATTTTATAAGAGTGTTTTCATCTAATTCAACACTCTTGTTGATTCCATGGTATTATTGGGTTTAATAATTTATGAAGACATCTACCATATTTGATTTAATGTTTTATTAGTAAATATATTTTGGATGATCTATCCTAAAACCATTCACCATATTATTCCGAATGGTTAGTGTTTTATGTTTAATGATTAGGGAAAGTTAGTTACATTTCATATGATAGTTTCAATATGAATGTATATGTTGTTTATGTTGATCCTCGCTCATATGAGGAATGAATTGGACTTATTATGTGAAGGGTGGGGCCCGCTATATCCCCTCAATGCATCGGTATGTCTCATGAGACAAATAGATGTGGAATTGGTTGAGGCCCTTCCCAATGTGATATGGATTTTGGATGAAGCCTTAATCACTAGATGTCTTGGTCGAGGCCATGAAAAAATGTTTCTGAATGTCTGGCATATGCACTTCCCTAATTATGAAGCTATTAATTGAAAGTTCATGTGGTTATTCAACTAGTATATTACCCATTATTATGTTTTATTCATCTCATATTTCTGTCGTAATGTGTTCAAGTTTATTATTAAAGGCATGTGTTTTCAATAATTCACCATGTCTAATGTTTATATTATCTTCCAATGTATTGCTTATTCTTATTGAGAATTTGATCTCACCCTTTCTTATGTTTCATTTTTCTCAGGATATGAAGAAGTAAATTATGAATGACACGCAAGAATAATATTGGAGACATGATGTTACTAGTGGAATAAATTAGTGTTGTTTTTCCTTCATGTTTTAATGATCAGCTTATGTATGTAACTTGTTTCCAATAATACTAAACTACTCGGTCTTTCGGGATTCGTATTCCATGTATGTATGCCAACGTAATCAAATAATGCACCAGCTCTGGGAAACTGGGGTCGGGTCCTTACATAACCTGACAAACTCTTTGAGGTACAATCAAGAAAGATGATCCAAAGAAATTGTATCTTGAATAGAAAGAAAATGGGAAAATTTTGTCAACGGGTCAACAATAACCCAAATTTCATTGTTACCTCGAGATGTCTTAGGTATTCTTGCCATAAAGTCCATGGATACATTCTCTCATTTCCACTCTGGCACTGGCAAAGGTTGAAGCATCCCCTTCGATAACTGTTGCTCTACTTTAACCTGTTGACATGTCAAACATCTCATGGTAAAATCAGCAATATCTCTTTTCATTTCATCCCCCAATAATACTCCTGAAGGTCCCTATACATTTTAGTACTTCCAGGATGAACTGAAAATGGAGAAATATGAGCTTCACACAATAAATATTTCTTCAACTAAGAATCACTAGGCATAAACAACCTTTTTCAAAATCTTAAGATATAATCTTTATCATGGTTAAATTATGGAAACTTACCCATTTTAACCAATTCTACCATTTTCTATAGCTCACGGTCTTCCTTCTACACTCGCTTAATTCTGTCTAACAATGAATACTGCACTAAAACTTGAAACAAAATAGATGTATTCCCTACACCAACAACTTCTATGCCAAAATTCATTAAATCATTAATCAAGGTATCATGTTCCAAACGTAACATGTTTAAGGATGCATGATGTTTCCAACTCAAGGCATCCTCCACTTTGTTTTCTTTTCCAAGATGGTAATTGATCATGCAATCGTAATCCTTTATCAGTTAAAGCCATCTTCTTTGGCTCATGTTTAACTACTTATGAGTGAATATATACATTAGACTTTTATGGTCAGTATATATTTTAAATTTGGTTCTGTATAAATGATGCCTCCAAATTTTCAAAGCAAAAACCATAGATGCCAATTTCACATCATGTGTGGGATAATTTAGCTCATGAGGTTTATGTTTTCTTGAAGCATAATCAATTAACTGATCAATCTACATCAAAAAACAACCAACTCCCTTTAAATAAGCATCATTGTAGATGACAAACTCAACATTCCGGGAAGGTAAGGCCAAAACTAGAGCATTCACCAATCTCTACTTCAGTTCCTGAAAACAAACATTACATTCTTCTGTCTAAAAAAAATTAACCCCTTTCTGTGTTAACTTATTTATCGAGCTTTATAACCATGAAAAGTTCTTAAAAAACCATCAGTAATAACCTGTTAACCCAAGAAAACTATGAATCTCTATATCTTTTGTGGGTCTTGGACATCCATCAACCAACATTGTTTTGGAAGGATCAAATTTTATTCCATCCTTATTTACAATGTACCCAATAAAAGAAATTTGTTGCAACCAAAAATCACACTTGCTGAATTTTCCATACAGTTTCTTTTCTTTTAAGGTTTTTAAAACAACCCTTATATGTTTTTCATGCTCCTCTTTATTTTTAGAAAATACCATAATGTCATCAATAAAAACAACCACAAACTTATCCAAGAACTCTTGAAATACTCTATTCATAAGATTCATGAATACATCAGGTGCATTAGTTAATCCAAACAGCATAATAAAAAATTCATAATGCCCATATCTAGTACGAAAGGCTGTTTTTGGGATGTCATCCTCTTTCACCTTTAGCTAATGGTATCCAGATCTCAAGTCAATCTTGGAAAAGTACTGATCTCCCTGGAGAGGATCAAACAAGTCATCGATATGAGGCAAATGATACTTGTTTTTAATAGTGTTGTTCTTAAAAGCTCTATAATCAATGAAAAGTCTCATGGAACCATCTTTCTTTTTAACAAACAAAACAAGGGCTTCCCATGGTGAAGTGCTAGGACAAATGAAGCCTTTATCGAGAAAATCCTACAACTAATTTTTCAATTAAAAAAGTTCTATTGGAGCCATACGATATGGGGGTTTTGAAATTTTCTTAGAATTAAGAACTAAGTCAATTTTGAATTAGACTTCCCGGTCATGTATGACACCAGGTAACTCATCAGAAAAAAACATCGAGGTATTCATTTACCACCGACACATCTTTAATCTGAATAGTTCCCTTGTTTTCAACAATATGATCAAGATAAATTTAATTTCCATATTTCAATAGTTTCTCAACTTCCTGATATGTTACCAATTGTGTGGGTTCATTATTGTATACAAACTAAAACTCTTTCTGAAAAACAACTTCTTTATCTATATAGTAAATCTTTGCATGCCAAATAGAAAGCCAATCCATTCCCATAATCACATCAAACTCGACTAAGGGTAAAACAAAAAGGTTTTTAGGTAAATTCTTTCCACATACCACAATAAAAAGATTCTTATAATTCCTATTTGAAATAATATTGTTCCCCAAGTGTTTTAACAACAAGTTTGTGTCTCATTTGTTGAGGTGATATTTCCAATTTACCAGAAAATTTCTCATTGATGAAGGAATGTGTAGACACTATATCAAAAAAAAACTTTAGCCAAATCTGATTGAACATACAAAGTACCTAATACAACTTCATTGGATGGCCTGACATCTACTGACATAGTCTCAAAGGATGTCACTACACCTTTCTTCTTGTAGTCTAGCTTCTTTGCATCATTTGGATCTCTCTTTGGCCAGGCATTTGCATAATGACCCATCTCACCACATTTAAAACACTTTTAAATTTTCTTATCATGATTATTCTTAGGATAATTTTCATTGAAATCTCGAGCCATATGCCCAAACTTACAACATTTAAAACACTTCCCAGTTTTTCTAAGACATTTCCCAAGGTGCTTCTTGCCACACTTTTCACAAACTGGAAACTGGATTTTCTAACCATAAGATTTCATTGGTTGATTCTTACCCATTTCTTGCCATATGGACCTCTTCTTCTCTTTTTTTCCAAAATGCATGTGATCATCAAATAACTCCATCTCTACCCTCTCATCACATCAGACAAGTTTCTCTTAACTTTTGAATTCACGGGAGACCAGCGCCCTTTGATACCTTGGTTTCAATCCTGAGTAAAAGTGGTTGATTTTTCTACCAAGATCCAGAATAAGATTTAGAGAATACCTCACTAGTCATGTGAATTTCACTTCATAGACGGTCACTGAATCTTCTTTATTCTATTTCAATTCAATGTATTTCTTCCCCATCCTATGTCACACCACCTTATGAAAATATTTTTCAAGGAAAATACTTTTAAATTCATCCTAATCTAAGGCATCAAAATCCTCTCTTCCCCTTATATTCCTTACCATTGACCACCACTGATTAGCTTTCCATTCAAAATGGTAAATGGAAAGACTTACCTTTTTATTGCTTAAACATCCCATAACATTGAATATCATTTCAAGGGCCTTGATCCAACCTTCAACTGCTAGTGGGTCAGAAGATCCATTGAAAGAAGGAGGGTGTTGTCTCATAAAATATTCCAATAATTTCATTTTCTATTATGGTAACCCTATTTGTTATTTTTCATGGATGACACCACCATTTATTTCTTGAGTAAGCTAATCCATTACTGTCAAAAACTTCTTGGTTCTAATCCCTACCATTTCAGGCTATAGTTCCGGAAGGATATCATTCTGTCGGTGTCTCTCCTCTTCAGCATCCTGGTTCCTTCTACGGACAACCATTCTGAACAAACATATCTTAGATGAAGAAAAATGGTAATCTTTAAATTCTATAACATTTTAAATTAAATATAGAGTGAAAATCATTTATGGTATTCTATTAACATCACCCTAACCCCTAAAGTTATCTAAACCATCCTCTGATACCAACTATAAGGACATGACCTTATTACATTCATAATCTTGAATTTATTCAAGAAAACAATAACTCTTACATTGAGTATATTTTCAAGATTAGTTCTATAGAGAATTGGGACAATACATTTATAACATTACACATTATTACAGAGTGGATACCATAAAAATAGTTTCCATTTTTTTCAAATTATAAAACATTAAAACTTAAACACGAATCCTTGACAATTCTTCAACATTTAACATGGATTCCTTCTTTTTCATACATATCCATTAACCTTTGAAAATAATTTAAAAACTTGGGATGAGCACAAAAGCTTAGTTAGGGATGAAAATAAGGAAAGAGCACATTTGTCCATGAATACTCGTAACGTTTGAAAGCATTTTCAAAAGACATGCTTATCACCCATATATACTTACTTTGTGTAACATGAGATTAACACGAGATCCAAACAAAACTTGAGAACATAAATATAATCATAAAGGTATCATATTTCATTAATTACATAATCTTGTAACCCTCTCATCTACCTTATAATTTGTAACCCTCACGGCTACCTTACTATTTGTGTAATCATCGTAGTTACACTTGGAGTAACCATACAGCCGACCTCCAACATACACATACTCAATGCATTGGAGGAAAATATAGGTCCTACACTTCATCATAAACAATACCCATGAACCAAAACATAATCATAAAAATATTAATAATTCCATAAAAACAATGCCTTGGAATTTCGTAAAACCGAATTTAAAAAGAGGATTTTAATGGAAAATCCCCTTACATAAATCATATAATTGAAGTGAGACTTAATAGAGAGGATGTAATATGATTAAAGACTAAAAATATAAATAATTCAACATAATATAAACAAAACTCATCACACAAACAATTTCAATAGCACATAAATAACGAAGTAGAAGGTTAACCCCAAGAATGGAAATCAGGTTACGAATTCCCTTACCTCGGGTTTGTCTTACTTACAACTTGATTAAAACTCCTA
Source organism: Viscum album (assembly GCA_963277665.1). Lineage (NCBI taxonomy): Eukaryota > Viridiplantae > Streptophyta > Magnoliopsida > Santalales > Viscaceae > Viscum > Viscum album. The sequence goes on from OY728146.1 coordinate 1,128,020,581, forward strand.
AATAATGGTTAAAATAGTGTTATTAATATTTCATTGAAATATTTTCATTTCTATAACATCTTATATGATCATTTAATAACTTCATTTCACCCTTTAATTGTTATTATTTTTCTCCTTGCACTGTTTTTTGGTGAGTTCTTTACATGATTTCCATGATTGGTTCATGGTGGATGTTCTTGTCAATTGGAAGTGAAACTCTAGAATTGGAATGGATTAGTATTTACATATATAAAATAATATAAATTATACAATTTATCATTTTTAATTCTTACATGAGGATGATTCGTAAGTTAAAACATCAATGATGTTCATTTAGATCATTTTTGTGGTTCTTTGATAATAACGACCTCATTTTGTTTTATAAATTAAAACCATGTGTAAAAAATAATTACAGAACCATTCATGAGACATAATACATATATTATAACCTTTTTCAACCATAAAATTTTTTTCATCACCAGACTTCAAGAAATTAAAGAAAATTAAAATCACACTGGCCACGATGTCGGTAATTCGACACATCACAAACAATGTTTTTAATTCCTTGAACAAGTTGGGGAAGAGAAGAAGATTAATGATGAATTTACCATGAACAAGAGAAAATCCAGAATATAAAATATTCTGGAGCTTTCAAGAATATTGGTTAAGAGGAGGTGAATAAATAATAAGAAAATAAAGTAATCTTGAAATAAAAGAAAACTTGAGAAATTTCTCACGAAAATTCGGCAGCCTAACGACGTCTCTTAAAATTTCAAAAAAATAGTTTGATGAGAGAAAGGGGATATATAATCACTCAAACATAATATTTATAGTAAGGTGGGATATGTAATTAAATATCCCAACATAATCCAAAGGGAAAGGAAGAGAATAATATAAAATGAAAGAAAAGAAAGAAAATAAAAGAGGATGTTTACCTCTTGATCTCTTCTCCTTGAGATCCTTCTAAAGGGCTTAGATTTTGGACTTTTTGTGAGACCAATAGCTCTATGACATGGGGAATAGAATTTGGAAGAGTATTGGCTAGAACTTAGGCATGGCACAAGGCTTGAGAGGTGTGGGAAGAAGAGGGGACTGAGGGTGGTACTTATAGTAGAGGAGAGGGGGTATTTTTCATTATTTTAATCATTATTATAGTAATTTTTCCCAAGATTATGAATAGTATTTGTTCATGTGACCTAAAATAGTAATAATGGCATGTGATTTCAAACCAAGTGGCATTTCATCACTTATGATGTCATAAATAGAGAATTTTATTGATAATTTGATTATACAGTATTTTATCGTATTTCACTATTCATTGAAAATTAAAGAATTTCATAAAAATCCCAAAAATTTACCCTAACCATTTTTCAACATGTAGAATTAAAAAATGAAGTCTATTTTTGAAAATAATTTTCTAAATATTATTTATTTAATTTTTAAATAAAATCATACTTAATTCAAAGATTAACAATTCTAATTCTATAACTACTTCTATATCACGATGAAAAATTAACCGAGATGTTATTTTCTTAAAGCCTTATGAAAATAAAATAATAATAAAATTTGCAATTAATTAGGGTCATATTACTAATCATATTACTATTTATAAGGTTATGTCACTATTCACCAAAAAACAAGTTGGTTCCAATAGACTTCAAATAACATACTGAACACAATTGTTGATGATAGTTTCTTGAAATTCAAAACGTAGAAGTGGAAAAATTATGTTTTAAAGGCTAGTTATTAATATCTATTTAAAGAAAGTTCCATGAATTTCTATTTATTTTTAGAAAAACTTGGGGTGTTACATTATCCCCACCTTTTAGAAATTGCGTCCTTGCAATTTTATTTACTTATTAAACAACTGAGGGTATGTTCCCCTCATTGCATTTTCAGACTCCCATATTGCTTCTTCAACCATGTGGTTTCTCCACAAAACCATTACCTGGTGGATGAACTTATTATGCAGTACCTATTCCCTTCGATCAAGAATCTGAACTGGTTTCTCTTTATAAGAAAGTTCATCATCCCACTGAACTGCTACTGGGATCAATACATGTGATGAATCTGGCACATACTTTCTCAAAATCGAAACATGAAAAAAATTGTGTACCTGAAACAAACTCGGAGGCAAAGCTACCTGGTATGCAACAGTTCCAACCCTCTCCAAGATTTCAAAAGGACCGAGGAACCATGGAATTAGCTCCCCTTTCTTACTGAAATGCATCACACTTTTCCAAGGATATATTTTAAGGAAAACATGGTTACCTACCTCAAAATAGAAGTCTTTTCTTCTACTATATGAATAATTTTTTTCCTGCTCTTAGCTATCCTAATGTGTTGCTGAATAATCCTCACTTTCTCAGACACTTCCTCCACTAATTATGGCTCCATCAACTTTCTTTCACCGACTTCATCCCAAAATGTTGGAGTCTGACACCTATTTCCGTAAAAATCCTCAAAAGGTGACATCAATATACTGGAATGAAAACTATTATTATAAGAAAAGTCAACTAAACAAAGATGTTAATCCCAACTTTCTTGTTAGTCCATTGAAAAAGCTCAAATATTATCTTCCAAAGTATGAATCGTTCGTTTTTTCTTCCCATTTGGTTAAGGATGAAAAGTTGTACTGAAATTTAACTTTGTTCCCAGCGACTTCTAAAGTCCCTTCCAAAAGTTATAAGTGAACCTGGGATCTCGGTTAGATACAATGGAAAAAGGAACTCCATGTAACTTGATAATATCTTTAAGGTATAATTGATAAAGCTGATCCAAAGACATTGTATCTTGAATAGAAAGAAAATGTGAAGATTTGGTTATCCGATCAACAATAACTCAAATTACATTGTTGCCTCGAGATGTCTTACGTAGTCCCACCACAAATTCCATGGTTACATTCTCTCATTTCCACTCTGGAACTGGAAAAGGCTGAATCACCCCCTTCGATAGCTCTCGCTCTGCTTTAAACTGTTGACATGTCAAACATCTCATGGTAAAATCATCAATATCTCTTTTCATTCCATCCCACCAATAATACTCCTGAAGGTCCCTATACATCTTAGTACTTCCAAAATGAACAGAAAATGGAGAACTATAAGCTTCACACAACAAATCTTCTTTCAACTAAGAATCACTAGGCACACACAAACTTTTTCTAAATCTTAAGATACAATCATTATCAAGATTAAATTCTGAAAACTTACCCATTTTAACCAATTCTACCTTTTTCTGTAGCTCATCGTCTTCCTTCTGCACTCGCTTAATTATGTCTAACAATAAAGACTGCACTGAAAACTGAAACAAAACAGATGTGTTCCCTATAACAACAAATTCTAATCCAAAATTCATTAAATCATTAATCAAGGGATCATATTCTAAACGTAACATGGTTAATGATGCATGATGTTTCCGACTCAAGGAATCTGCCACTTAGTCTACTTTTCGAGGATGGTAATTTATTGTGCAATCATAATCCTTTATCAATTCAATCCATCATCTCTGTCTCATGTTTAATTCATTCTGAGTGAATATATACTTTATAAATTTATGGTCAATGTATATTTGACATTTTGTTCCGTATAAATGATGCCTCCAAATTTTCAAATAAAAAACCACATCAGCCAATTCCAAATCATGTGTGGGATAATTTAGCTCATGAGGTTTAAGTTTTCTCTAATAATAAGAAATTACCTGATCATTCTGCATCAAAACACAACCAATTACCTTCAAAGAAGCATCACTGTAGATGAAAAACTCACCATTCCGGGAAAGTAAGGCCAAAACTGGAGCATTCACCAATCTCTTGTTCAGTTCTTAAAAACAAAAATCACATTATTCTGTCCAAAAATATTTAACCCCTTTCTGTGTTAAATTAGTTATCGGGATTGGTAACCATCCAAAGTTCTTAACAAACTGTTAGTAATAACCTACTTACCCAAGAAAACTATGAATCTATGTAACATTTGTGGGTCTTGGAAATTCATCAACCACCTTTGTTTTGGAAGGATAAATTGTTATTCCATCCTTATATACAATGTACCCAAGAAAAGAAATCAATTGAAACCAAAAATCACACTTTTTTAATTTTCCATACAGTTTATTTTCTTTTAAGGTTTGTAAAACAACCCTTACATGTTTTTCGTGCTCCTCTTTATTTTTAGAAAATACCATAATGTCATCAAAAAACAAAACCACAAACTTATCCAAGAACATAGGAAATACTCTACTCATAGGATTCATGAATAGATCAGGTGCACTAGTTAATCCAAACGACATAACAACAAATTCATAATGCCCATATCTAGTACGAAAGGCTTTTTTCGGGATTTCATCATACTTCACCTTCAACTGATGGTATCTGAATCTCTAGTCAATCATGGAAAAGTACTGAGCTCCCTAGATCTGATCAAACAAGTCATCGATATGAGGCAAAGGATACTTTTTTTAATAGTGATGTTATTCAAAGCTTTATAATCAATGCAAATTCTCATGGAACCATCTTTATTTTTAATAAAAAAACAAGGGCTCCCCGGGGTGAAGTGCTATGACGAATGAAGCCTTTATTGAGAAAATCCTGTAACTTATTTTTCAATTCAATAAGTTCTATTAGAGCTATATTATTTAAGGGTTTTAAAAATTTCTTGGCATCAAGAACTAAGTCAATTGTGAATTTGACTTCCTGATCAGGTATGACACCAGGTAACTCATCAGAAAAACATCAAGGTATTCATTTACCACCAGCACATCTTTAATCTGAATAGTTCCCTTGTTTTCAACAATATGATCTAGATAACTCTAATTTCCATATTTAAATAGTTTCCCAACTTCTTGATATTTTATCAATTGTGTGGGATCATTCTTGTATACAAACTAAAACTATTTCTGAAAAAAAAAATCTTTATCTCTATAGTCAATCTTTGCATGATAAACAGAAAGCCAATCCCTTCCCAGAATCACATAAAACTCGACTAAAGTTAAAACAACAAGGTTTTTAGGTAAATTCTTTACACATACCACAATAGAAATATTATTATAACTCCTCTTTGTAATAATATTTCCCCTTGGTGTTTTAACAACAAGTTCGTGTCTCATTTTTTGAGGAGATATTTTTAATTTATCAAAAAAATTCTCAGAGATGAAGGAATGTGTAGACCCCATATCAAACAAAACTTTAGAAAAATTTGAGTGAACAAATAAAGTACCTAATACAACTTCATTGGATGTCTTGATATCTGCTGACGTAGTCACAAAGGATCTCACTACACCTTTCTGATTGTTTTCTGGATTCTTTTCATCATTCTGATCTCTATTTGGAAAGGAATTTTCATAATGACCCATATCACCACATTTAAACCACTTTGTAGATTTCTTATCAAGATTAGTATTAGGATAATTTTCATTGCAATATCGGGCCATATGTCCAAACTTACCACATTTAAAACACTTCTGAGTTTTGCTAATACATTCCCCGGGGTGCATCTTGCCAGAATTTTAACAAATTGAAAACTAGATTTTCTAACCATCAGATTTCTTTTGTTGATTCTTACCCATTGCTTGACATTTGGACCTATTCTTCTCTTTATTTCCAAAATGCATGTGATCAGAAGCAAACTCCATCACTACCCACTCAGCACATCAAACAAGTTTCTCATAACTTTTGAATTCACGGGAGGCCAACTCCTTTTGATACATTGGCTTAAATCCTGATCAAAAGCGGTTGATTTTTCTATCAAGATCTAGAATAAGATTTAGAGCATACCTCTCTAGTCAAGTGAAGTTTTATTAATACAAAACCACTGAATCTTCCTCCTTCTATTTCAATTCAAGGAATTTATTCTCCATTCTAATTCGTACCACCTTAGGAAAATATTTTTCAAGGAAAATACTTTTAAATTAATCCCATTCTAAGGCATCAAAATCCCCTCTACACCTAATATTCCTTAACATTGACCACCACTAATCAACTTCCCCTTAAAAATGACAAATGGAAAGACTTACCTTTTGATTGTCTGAACATCCCATAACATTGAATACCTTTTCAAGGTATTTGATCCATCCTTCAGCTGTTACTGGGTCAGAAGATCCATTGAAAGCGGGAGGGTGTTGTCTCATAAAATGTTCCACTACTTTCATGTTCTGTTGGGGTAACTATATTTGTTATCTTGCATGTATTCCACCACCATTTATTACCTGTGTTAGCTATGCCATTACTGTCACAAACTGCTCGGTTCCAATCCCTACTATTCCAGGGTGTAGTTCTGGAAGGATTTCATTTTGTTGGTGCCTCTCCTCTTAAGCATCCTTGTTACTTCTGCATACAACCATTCTGAACAAACATATATTAGATGAATAAGCATGGTAATATTTAAATGATATAACATTTCAAATTAAACATATAGTGAAAATCATTTATGGTATTCTATTAACATCACCATAACCCCTAAAGTTATCTAGACCATCCTCTAATACCAGCTATAAGGACCCCGCTTTATTACATACATAATATTGAATTTAGTCAACAAAACACTTACTCTTACATTAAGTATATTTTCAAGTTTATAGATTTATAGAATTGGGACAATGCATTCATAACATTACACATTATTACAGGGTGGATACCATAAAAACACTTTCCATTTTTTCAAAGTATAAAACATTAAAACTTAAACACGGCTCCTTTACAATAATTAAACATTTAACATGGCTTCCTTATTTGTCCTACATGTCCATTAACCTGTGAAAATCATTTAAAAACTTGGGATGAGCATAAAATCTCAGTAAGGGATGAAAAGAAGAAAATAGCACATTTCTATGAATACTCGTAACGTATGAAAGCATTTTAAAAAGACATGCTTGTCACCCATATATACTAAATTTGTGTAACAACAGAGATTTAAAAAAGATAAAAAAAAACATGAGAACATAAATATAATCATAAAGGTATCTTAGGGAATTACTTACATAATCTTGTAACCCACTCAGCAACCTTATAATTTATAACCCTCATGGCTACCTAACTTTTTGTGTAACCATCACAGTTACATTTGGAGTAACCATACGGCCGACCTCCAACATACACATACCCAATGCATTGGAGGGAAATATAGGTCCCAACCTTTATCATAAACAAATCCCAATAACCAAAACATAATTATACAGCATGAATAATTCCATGAAAACATTTCTTTTGAATTTTGTAAAATCGAATTTAAAAAGAGGATTTTAAAGGAAAAACCCCTTACATAAATCATATAATTGAAGTGAGACTTAATAGAGTGGATGTAATATTATTACAAACTATAAATAAAAATAATTAAACATAATATAAACAAAACATATCACACAAACAATTTCAATAGCACATAAAGAATGAAGTAGAAGGTTAACCCAAAGAATGGAAATCAGGTTAAGAATTCCCTTACCTCAGGTTTGTCTTATTTCCAACTTGTTTAAATATCTTTTATAATGGTTAAAAGAGTTTTATTAATATTTTATAGATACATTTTCATGTTTATAACATATTATATGACAATTTAATAACTTCATTTCACCCTTTAATTGTTAGTATTTTTCTCCTTGCACTGTTTTTAGGCGAGTTCTTTACATGATTTCCTTGATTAGTTCATGGTGGATGTTCTTGTCGATTGGAAGTGAAAATAAAAAATTAGAATGTATTAGTATTTACATATATCCAATAACATAAATTATACCATTTATCATTTTGAATTATTACATGAGGATGATTAATATGTTAAAACATTAATGGTGTTCGTTCAGATCATTTTAGTGGTTCTTTGATAATAACAACCTCATTTTGTTTTATAAATTAAAACCATGTGTAAAAAATAATTCCAAAACCATTTATGAAAAATAATATGTATATTATAACTTGGTTAAACCATAAAAATGGTTTCTTGATCAGACTTGAAGTATTTAAAGCAAATTGAAATCACATTGTCCACGATGTCGGTAATTCGACACATCACAGACCATGTTTTTAATTCCTTGAACAAGTGGGGGAAGAGAAGAAGATTGATGATGAATTTCCCATGAACATGATAAAATTAAGAATATAAAATATTCTTTAGATTTCATGAATCTTTTGTAAGAGGAGGCAAGGAAAGAAGAATAAAATAAAGGAATCTTGAAATAAAAGAAAACTTGAGAAATGTCTCACGGAAATTCGGCAGCCTAACGACGTCTCTTAAAATTTCAAAAAAAATATTTTTATGAGATAAAGGGGATATCTCATCACTCATACATAATATGGATAGTAATGGGGGATTTGGAATGAAATATCCCAACATAATCCAAAGGTAAAGGAAGAGAATAACATAAAATAAAAGAAAATAAAGAAAATAAAAGAGGATGTTTACCTCTTGATCTCTTCTCCTTGAGATCCTTCTTAAGGGATTTGGTTTTGGTCTTTTGGGGAGACCAGAAGATCTAGGACGTGTGGAATATCCTTGTGAGGAGTATTGGGAAGAAATTAGGCATGGAACAAGGCATGAGAGGTGTGGGAAGAAGAGGGGAGTGAGGGTGGTATTTATAGTGGAGGAGAGGGGGTATTTTTCATTATTTTAATCATTATTATAATATTTTTGCCCAAGATTATGAATATTCTTAGTTCATGTGACCAAAAATACTAATAATGGAATGTGAGTTCGAACCAAGTGTCCTTGAATCATTTATGATGTCATAAATAGTGAATTTTACTGATAATTTGATCATACGGTATTTTATCATATTTCACTATGCATCGAAAACTAAAGAATTTCAGAAAAATTCCAAAAATTTACCCTAACCATTTTTCAACATATATAATTTAAAAATGAAGTCCATTTTTTGAAATAAATTTTCTAAATATTATTAATTTAATTTTTAAATAAAAGCATACTTAATTCAAAAATTAACAATTCTGATTCTATAACTACTTCTATATCACGATGAAAAATTAACCATGATGTTATTATCTTAAAGCCTTAAGAAAATAAAATAATAATAAAATTTACTATTCATTAGGGTCATATTACTATTCACATGACTATTTATAAGGGTATGTCACTATTCACCAAAAAACAAGTTGGTTCTAATAGACTCTAAATAACATACTGAACAAAATTGTAGATGATAGTTTATTGAAATTCAAAACATAGAAGAGGAAAAATTTGTGTTTTAAAGGCTATTTATTAATATCTACTTAAAAAAAGTTCCATGCATTTCTATTTATTTTTATAAAAACTTGGGGTGTTACACCTAAATAGAGAGAAGGGGCTTGGGATGAGGATTGGGTATAATTTAGACAAGGCTAAAGCATGGAATGTGTGAGGGGAAGAGGTGGTGATGGGTGGTATTTATATTGGTGGAGAGAGGTGTTTTCTCATTATTTTATTCATTAATTTATTTTTTAGCCTCAAGAAAAAAATTAGTGATGATTCTGTGAATAAATACAGTAAATAGAGAAGGATAATTAGAGATAATGGTACTTACATCTTTGGTGAATCAAGGAATAGTGTATTTAAATTATAATATATATATACACTGTAAATTACAGTATTTTACTATTCAACAAAAATTCAACTATTTTAGAAAAATCCCAAAAATTTACTCTAACATTTTTTTATGTGAAGAATTATAAAATGAACTCCATTTTATGAAAATAAATTTCTAAATATGATAAATTTAATTTTTAATTAAAATCATTATTTATTAAGAAAATACCAATTTTTAAAATATAACTAATTTTATAAAACTTCAAAAAATTAATCAAGGTCTCATAAAATTATATTATATTCATAAGAAAAAAATATTGACTTATAAATAAATTCTATGAAAATAAAATTTCTTTTAAATCATTATATTAAATATAAAATTGAAAATAAATATTTTTTATAAAAATATCAATACTTAAATAATAATTTCTAAAACATTTATTTACTTATACTGTGTTATTATTATATTATACTTTAATTTATAAGATACTTAAATTTTATTAATACTTTCATGTGTGAGGTTACTATTTTATTGGATGGTTTACTATTCATAAGGGTCATATTACTATTCCAAATGTGAAGTTATTATTAAATTGGTATAAGTTCCTTAATATTTATAAATACCTTCTACTTCATTCATTTTTCACTTATAATTTTTGTTTTGTGTTATATATGTTATTTTTTGAGTTTTATACTCTATAACATAATTATAAAAGGGAATTTTCATTAATAAAATTTTAGGTCGTCACACCTTACATTGAGAGGGTGATTCCAAATGATTGAGATGAGCTTCTTGAGTGTTTGGGGGAATCTAGGGGGGAATATTTAGAGGTGACAGAAGAGTAAGGATGTGATCCAATGATTTTTTGTGAAGACAAGTGAGAGCTTCGTTGGGTTTATATAGGAATTGTGTGGGGAATTCTTTATCATTAATCGAACATATGTTTTGGACTCTATATAATAAAATAGAAAAAACTAAAAACCTTCCCATGGTTTTTCCCATGGTTTCTACCAAAGGGTAGTGATTTTATTTATTTTATTTGGCTAAGGGTATAAATTATTAAAATATCACCCTTTGTGATGTGAAAGTGAGTCATACTCTTAAAAAAATCATTTTAAAACATTAAAATATATTATAGGTTTTAGAGAATTCATAGAGGATTTATAAAACTAATAAAATAAAAATAAAATCACATTATATTAAAGATAAAATAAATATTTTTCCATGTATACCCTTTATAGTATTTATTACATCATTTTTGGGTTATCATGACATCATAATACAAAACATATATTTATACTGTATTTAATTTTTACCTGAAGATTCTACCATCTCAAAAAATTATGAAAAATTCATCAATGGATAATTTCAAAATTATGATTCCAAAAATAATATTCATTTTATTTAAATAATTTTCTAAATAATTGAATTTTCAATTTTAAAAATAATAATCGATATTTACAGATAAATGGTGGGGTTTTTGACAATAATAGTTTTCGAACCCCTGTAAAAATTACCTTTGACATATTAAAAATTATATGATAATTTATATTTAATAAAAATAATTTAAGAATAATATTTTAATAAAATAATATGTATTTAAAAAATCTATTAATTCATCAAAATAAATTCCTTAATTTAATTTGAATATTACCTTAAAAAATTTGTGTTTTATTATATCAAAATATAATTTTTATCAAACTAATTACTTAGTCATTTATAAAGTAAAAATAATAAGGAATAAATATAATTATAATTTTAATGAAAATTAAATATAAATATTAGGGTTACATTGTTTCTTTTATTTGTTTAATTATTTTTCCTTTAATTAATGTATTTTTTTACTGTGGTAATAAATATTTACTATAGTTCATATTCATATTTTCCAAAAATTAAGCTGCCCTCATTAAATAATATTAATTGTTATTATTTAAATTATTGAATACATTTTTTCAAAAAACATTCAAAGAGGTTGAAGAATTTAATTTAATATAAAACCTACAAGCATGATGGAAAGCAGTTTTCCAAAAAAACCATTCTTTTAAGGAAAAGATGCTTTCAGCTTACCAATATGACTAGAAATATTCATTATATGAATTTAAATTCATAAATATATATATTAAATCTTAAAGATTTATTTCAATATTTACTCATCAGGGGTTATTTTAATTAAATATAATAAAGAAACTTTAAGCATTTTCAAACAGTTTTCAAAAAAATGTGTTTTTATCCTAAAAATAAACTTATAATAAAAGCTGATACAAATATGATTTAAATGTAATTAATTAAATTAAATATAAATAAATAAAACTTATGTTAACTTGAAATGAAATTAATATGATAATTGGAGTTTTAAATTAATTTATTTATAAAAAATGATAATTTTATATAAAAATAGTATTTCTTACTATTCAATGAAAAATATATATTTTCTAAAAAATAAAAAATTTCTAAAATAAGTTAATTTTGTTATAATAATTCTAAAAATTGATTTAGTTTTATAAAATAAATTTTTTAAATGTTTTATACACTGATTATAATATATTTATTTCATAAAAAGAAGTAAAAAATAATTTATGAAGAAAACTTATTTTGAATATCAAAAAAGACATTATAAAAAAATTATTGATTATTTACTAAGAATTTATCAATATAATTAAGAAAAACACACGAATATATATATATATATATATATTTCATAATTAATTTAATCCTTATAATATACACAAATATAATGGAAAAGTTAAAATAATCATATTTAAATAATCATTGTTTGTTTGGTCTCGGTGTTGCATATCGCATACACAATCGAACATAGTTTTATCTTTAAAAAAACCTGGGGCATTACATTCTCCCACTTGAATAAATTGTGTCCTCAAAATTTAACCTTGATCTCAAAAATAGTTTTTTTGGCACCTAAAAATATCTTTATTTAATGCCCAAATCATAAAAAGGTTTAATAAAACGTAATCTTGAAAAAATAGAAAAAGATGTTTTAAGGTCATCACTAACTAGGTTTCCCAATAAGAGAAATTTAGTGGGAAGTTTAAAAATGAAATTAAAGATAAAACTAACACCTAATAAATAATAGAGTGTGATGGAGAATAGGGTTAGGATAAATTCAACAACTACAAATTGATTAATTGGTTATGGGTAAAATGACTATCAATTCAAAAGAAATGATCATAATATGAAAATATTTTTGATTCAAGATTATTTTCCTTGAGTTAAGAAATTAATTTATCATTTATCCTAGATACTTAAGGAAATATAATTATTCAAATGTATAATTTCATCCTTTAATAAATTTACACTAAAATCTCATCTTTTCTATGAATGATGAGAACTCAAGATAAAAAAATTATGTCTGATGTATTAGAATAAGATTCTAACGTATCACGTAATCTACCAAATAATAATAAGATATTCCTCATATTTATAACTATTATCCAGAAAAAAGGAAAATTTTGGGATGATTATTTTTAAATTATTAAACACATAAATGGGAATCTAATGTCAGTAAAGGGATAACTTATAAAAGACATTTATTTCTTAACATTTGTATTTCTAGGCTACACTATATGTTATCTATGATCTATTTTCTAACATAGATACTTACAAAAAATTTAGTTCCCTTAATAATTTTTTATAATGAGATTTTAAATTTACCAATGCATATCCCTTGAGAGTGTTAAACCAGGTGTGCAGTAATGCCTATTGTCGCACATCAGTTCTCGGTCGAGCCTAGCTCAACACAGTTTTTTTTAGTTTTACCCCTATGTACATCATTTCCAGATCCCATTACGCATTTAGTGACTAAATATGTAAGTATTTTCTTCATAAATCACTTAATATATTCTTAAAACTATTTAGGGAAGTTTTATTATAATTAGTCTTACCCCTAGGGCTTTATCTAGAGTTTTCCAATCCTAATACCAAAAATAAATAAACATTTCATTTAATACAAACTATTTCATCCCTTTTCATTATTACATATTAATTCATGATTTATTAAATAAAAGTACAACTAATACTACTTAGATGATCAATAAGTATTGTATATTTGGGAATTAGGTACATTACATAACAACTTAAAACAAAGAATACATCATCTTTATTGAAAACTTCCTTAACATGATCATATTATTCCTTTATACTTAACACTGCGTGAGATAACCTGGGGACATACATAATAAATGGGTAAGATATAAATCCTAATAATGAAATAAACATTACAAACATGAATAAATTAATTCATATTAGACAACAGGCATACCAATAAGACATAAAAGGGGTGATAATCGTAAAAATGAATAAAGAGGATTGATATAACATGCTAACATAAAAGAAACATGGGAAATTTGAAAACAAGTTAAAAAATTGCATCATAAACATTGGTTAAGAATAAATTCCAACATATAATGATGGAGAAATTCCCATAGTGGATTAAGTTAACTCCATAATAAATTAAATGATGTCTCATGGGACTAAATCATATCCAATGCATTGGAGCACTATATAATTTTGGGCACACCTATCACATTAATTTCATTATCATGCTTAAGTGTTCCACATAGATAAAAAAACATGGAATCATTATTCATCATTATTTATTCCATGATCAGGGAGTGTGGAACAAATACTTGTACATCCCTAGTCAAATAAGTATAAGTTTATAAAGGTGAACACCATTGACATGAATTGGTTATGGGTATTCACTACACATTTGTTTGGCATGGAAAATTGTGAGGAAATTTTTGACGCAATAATGACATTACTTAAAGTTTCATAAAATGTTTTGATGAGAGAAAAATGGGTCTCATAATTTAGACATAAAATAGAATGTAATAGATACATGAAAAAAACATATCTCTACATTATTAATTGGAAATATAAGTCATAATATAATGAAGAAACTTGAATAAATATGAGAAGGTGAGGATCCCTTACCTTTAGAGGGTGATTACAAATGCTTGAGAAGATATTCTTGAGAGATTAGGGAACAGAAATGGAATATTGGGTGAGTTTATATAGGAAATGAGTGGGGAATTATTTATCTTTTCACAAAAATAGGTTTTGGAATCTATATAACAAAAAAACAAAAAACACAAAATTTCACATGGTTTTTTACCACAGTTTCTACCAAAGGGGATTTTTTTTAATTATTTTATTAATAAAAGGGAACAAATAATTAAAATATCACCCTTGGTGATGTGGAAGTGAGTTATACTCTTTAAAAATTTATTTTAAAACATTAATATATTTTATTGGTTATGGAGGATTGAAAAAGAATTTATAAAACTAATCATATAAAATTAAAATCAAATTATTTAAAACATAAAATACATTTTTTTTCTAGATACCCTTTATAGTATTTATTACATCATTTTTGGGTCATCATTACGTCATAGTGCACACCGTATATTTATATCATATTTAATTTTATCCTTAAAATTTGACTCTCTAAAAAATTTATGAAAAATTCATTGTCGGATAATTTCAAAATTATAATTAAAAAACTTATATTTATTTTATCTAAATATTGTTCAAAATATTTTAATTTTCAATTTTAAAAATAAGAATCGACCTTTATTGAGAAATGATGGGTTTTTTACAATAACAGATTTCAAAACCTTGTTAAAATTACATTTGAATTCATAAATTTTTTTGACCATTTATATTTAATAAAAATTATTTAATAAAAATTATTATTAAAATATTATTTGTTTCAAAAATCTATTAATTGATAAAAATAAATTCCTTAATTAAATTTGAATATCACCAAAAACAATTTGTGTTTTATTGTATCAAAGTATAATATTTGTAAATTTAATTAATTAATCATTTATAAAGTAAAAAACAATAGGGAATGAATATAATAATCATTTTAATAAAGTGGAAATATAAACAATGGGGTTATTTTGTTTTTATTCTTTGTTAAATTAATTTTATATTTAATTAACCTATTTTCCTTTTACCGTGGTAATAAATATTTTTTATACTTACTATTTGTATTATCCAAAAATTTAGTTAAACTCATTACCAAATATTAATTATAATTATTTCAAGTATGTAATCAGTTATATGAAAATAAATCCAGAGAGATAGAATAATTTTATTTAACACAAAACCTACAATAATGATTGAAAATAGTTTTCCAAAAAATAAAATTTTTCAAGGAAAAGATGATTTCAAATTATATAACCAGTAATATTTATTATATTAATTTAAATTCATAAATATGGATATATAATCTAAATAATATATTTTAAATCATTTCTCATTAAAGGGATATTTTAATTAATTATAATGGAGAAACATTATGAATTTTATAACAGTTTTCAAGAAAATGTGTTTTTAATTATAAAAATAAACTTATAATAAAATAAAAAAGAACTATTATTTAAATGTAATTAATTGAAGTTAATATAACTAAATAATACTTATTTTATATTTAAATTAAATTATAATAATAATTTTACTTTTAAATTTATTAATTTATCAAAATAAATTATAATTTTAAATAAAAAAGTATTTTCACTACTCACTAAAAAATCTATATTTTCTAAAAAAATTAAATTTTTTTTATAATTAATTTTTTTTATGATGATACCAAAAATGGAGTTAGTATTATCAAATAAATTTTTTAAATGTACCAGAAACTATTTATAATATATTTTTTCATAAAAAGAAATAAAAAATCATTTCCAAAGAAAACATATTTTGACGAACAAAAAGTCATTACCAAAAATTTATTGATTTTTTACTAAGAATTTGTTAATATGATTAGGATATATATATATATTTCATAGTGTAGTTAATATTAATTATATCTGAAAATTTAATATAATGGTTAAAATAGTCCTATTTAAATAATCATTACTTGTTTTGGCTTGGTGTTGCATATCACATACACTATCGAACATAGTTTTCTCTTTAAAACCTCAAAGATATAAATATTATGTAATCATTATATTATTATGTTTTATTACTTTTCAATATGAATTATTATAACATTTTAGTTTTGGAATCCCTATCCCAACCACCAAACTAATGTCTTTACACAACATTAATGTGAAAATCTTTACACAACCCACATGTTTGTGTTACTCATCCAAAAGAAAGCCAAATATATTCACACATATCCAAAATAATCATATTCATATGTTACATAAACATTCAAGTAAACATTTAGAGTTATATGAGATTGAAAATCCCTAAATTAGTAAGCCTGAAATGAAAAATAGAAAACCCAATTCACCTTTCTAAATAATAAATAACCTTTAGGATGGTAGTTTTTCCGACCCCAAGTACCTCTAACTGGGGAGATTTTACTCATGTGAGAATACAATTCCTAAAATCTCTAAAACTAATATACACAAACTAAATTCAATAAATATTCATAATCTCATAACTAGAATTATAAACTGAGGTCAAGGTTGATGAAAAATAAATTTCATTGAGTCGTATCTAACATTTAATGTAGATGTATAGCTTCTAGAATAATCTTAATATTTAATCATAAATAATACACGATATTTACATTTCTTAAATAATTTACTAAACATGAATATCAAATGAATTTAAAAAATAAATGAATATTTTATTTATTTTTTAAAACATGAAACATTTATAAACTGTTCATAAATATAGGATAACTATAATCATTTTATAAGTTATCTAAAAAATGAATAAAAAAATTACATTCAATTCAATATGAAATCTTTCATAATTTTTACAATATAGAATTTATATTGTTGGATTCCTCTAGTTTTAATTCTTACCAATCATGATTAATTAAGTTCAATTATGTTTACTCATGTTTACCTATATTCTTAATCAATTATTTTCGTGTTTCTAATATTAAGAAAAATTGATATAATATGACTAAGAATAAGTCAATATTAAGGTTAAGACACCTTTGAGGTGAACTCACTGTTGGAAATCTAACTGTTGGTAGAAAAATAGCTAAGTATGTGCTACTGTTTATATGCACCTACTAATGCAATATATCACTATCAACTATCTTACCATTTTCATAGACAAATAATTTTGATAAATGATGAGACACCATCACTCAAGATACTGATACACTAAGTTACCATTGATTAACCTATCGATAAATCAACTCTGAATTTTCACAAAGGATGAGAGACTATCGCATTAAGCTACTGATAGCTATGTTATTGTTACATCAACCTACCGATAGAATGACTTATCGATGGGATCATATATTTTTTTGCTAAGTATAAATTACGGGTATGAGCTACCAATGGCACGAGTCATCATCAAGAAGAACGACTGTTAAGATGACCTGTTATTCTTTAGTCATTGATACTCAAAACACTATTCTATATTGTAGAATAATCTAAGTATAAGACACCAGTTCTAAGAAATAGTTACCTAACCTACCAATCCTGAGACACTATCATTCCTTACTTTTTCATTTAAATTCAAATTTACTCCAATGGTCATATTTTTAAAACTTCTAGTTATTATTTATTTTAATAAACTTGTGTGTATTTTGTAGAAAACATTAATATTGATGTAAGAGTCCAGTATGAGGTATGAGGAACTAGAGAACATGCTTATTTTTGTATGAACTATATAAATGGAATATTGGATCAAAAATCTGAAGGGTAGAAATGTGGTTAGAAAGCTAGAAATCGTGCACCTAAGAAAATCCCAAGAAATGATGAGTGATGAAAACACAAAGATAATGCTGAGAACCTGAATAGAATAACATGTTGTGGAAAACTTATATGAGAAGAGAGGAGATCATCATGAACATGTATACCTCACTGGAAATAGTAGATAAAAGATCAAACGACACTCTGTTTTTCTATCTATTTCTAGAAGTCGACTCGATCTGCTTTTCAAGACATCATCCAAAAATATCAAGATGCATTTCTAATCACACGGAGCATTCTAAACTCTTTTATCTTTATTTTTCTTTATATGTGTATTTTTTCTACTTTATGAGTAGCGTGTGTATATCTTTTTAATAAAAACACACTAACTCCTATAAAAAACTAGATGATACATAGATATCTTCACAAATATTTTTTTAAACCTTACACTCCCACAAATAATAGTAAAAAAGGTCCCCGCATGACATGTTTGTTGTTAACACTCCCAAGAAAGCAGTATAAGTGTTATAGTTGACTTTAACAATGTGTATACTATTTTTTACCCTAATCTATTATGTGGATACTTGTTTATTTATATAAACTACTTGGTGTAATGTGATCACCATACGTAGAGGATTAAGTCTCTTCTTGAGACTGAACCTCATGTTCTAAATTCCATTGTGTTCTTTTAAATTTATATTTCACTCTTTTTATTCTTAGATAAATCTATTTCACTTTGATAGTTAATCTTAGATAGTGTTTATATAATAACTTGGTTTAATGGATTTAGTTTAAAATTTAAAATATTCATCTATATTGTTTTAACTGAGAACTAATCACTCTTTGAGAAGTCTTTCAAAAGATAAAAACATTTACAAATTTTCTACTTTATTTAACTAGGCCATTTTGTATTTCAAATTGGGGAACTTTTAAATAAATGTTTTAGAGAGAAAATTTTATAGTAACTCAATCCACCCCCTCTTGGGTGTCCTACTACGACCAACATTTGGTTTCACAGGGTTCTTACTTTCAATGTTAGAAAATATTTTAAATATTTTTTATTGTGGTTTTAGTATTGTTTTAAAGATCTCCAAATTTCTGTTAGTTCAAAATTTATAGTTCTTTATCTTTTTTTAAATGGAAAATATACAGGAAGGTGATGCTACCAACAAACCTCCATATTTTATTATCACAAATTATGATTAGTGGAACCCTAATATGAAAATTCATTTAGAAAGCATGGGATTTGAAATTTTTCCTTCAATTATATATGAATATAAAATTCTTACTCATGCCAGAAACACTTGGGATGAATCAAATAAAGCAGCCTATACTAATAATTATAATGCTTTGAATTCCTTATATAGTGATTTGGGATATGAATAATTCAATAGGATTTCTGCCTAGAAAATAGCCTTTGAAATTTGGGATAATTTAGCTATTTCACATGAAGTAACCACTAATGTTAAGGAAATTAAGCTTAAAACATATACTATTAAATATAATAACTATAAAATAAAGCCTGATGAACCTACTTCTGACATGTATATTAGGATAAATGATATTGTTAATATAATGATCTTATAGGGAAAGATAGTCACTAAAAAGAATAGATCAAGAGGATATTGAGATGTATTTGAAAAATGTATAGAGGGAAGTTAGTATCAAGTATAGAATCCTATGACATAGATTACTTACTTGTAAAGCAGATAATAGGTAAGATTATGATGTACGTGGAAGAACCGATGGTCAACATAGAATAAGATGATGAACCTAAAAGAATATAAATGTCTTTCAAAACCATTACATCCAAATAAAAGTAGAAAATTCATGTTTTTTGCTTCATGTTCTAGAAATAAATATACATTAAGTGATAGTGATGAGAAAATTGATCAACTATCTAAGAGATTTAAGTAGTTTTATAGAAAGAATAAATTATTTATAAATCCTAGATATAGAGGAAATTATGACAATAAAGGTAATTATAAAAAGGATTGTAAAAGTTGTGATCATATAAATCAGATAGTTTTCTATGAATATAAAATAATAGGACATGTGAAGGATGACTGTCCCAAACTAAAGTACAAGAAGAAGTATGAGGATAAATATAAAAATTATAATAAATCAATGAAGGCTACCTAGAGTGATTTTGAGGATATATCTTGTGAATCAGAATCATCTCCTAATGAAAAGTTTGAAAAAACCAACATGTGTTCTATGAGAAAAACATATAACATACCCATGTATCTCCTTCATATAACTCTTATTATTCTAGAGATAAATCTGAATATAAGAATTCTAAAAATATAACTAATGAAGAAATGTTTGAATACTTTGAAATGATTTATGATAATTATAATGAGTTGAAATATAAATATAATTATCTCAAAAAAATATCATGTTCTTTATGTTATTTTTAAATCTAGGCTCACTATAAAAAAGGAAAAGAATGCTCAACTACTCAATGAAAACATAGAACATAAACTTTATAATGATTAATTAAATATGGATTTAGAAATATTTAAAAATGGTAAAGATACCTTAGTTCAAATTCTTGATAAACTGATTGCTTCTAAATATACTACTTGTATTCGTTATCATCATGGGAAAATAAATATTGTTAAAACTATTTTTTTATCTAAATCTATAAAATATGGTTTTATTCCCAATTTTTGGAAAAATTTCTGCAAGTTCTAGCACTGGAAATTCTTTTACTACTTCTAGTTTTTTAGAAAATAATAGATATTATTTTTCTAAAACTTTATAAACTATATATATGAATCCCATGAAGAAAATGTGGGTTCATAAAGCATTAATTACTTATATTATAGGACCTAAGAAAATATTGTTACCAACGTCTTTTCATATTTAAATTATTTTTATAGGAAATCTATTTGAAGAGTTCTTTTAAGAGATTATGGTACTTCAATAGTGGATGATCAAGACACATGACATGGGACTACTCTTGCTTCAATAACCTCATAAATATTAATGGTGGAAATTTCACATATTGTGACAATGTAAAGTTGAAAATTATTAGCCTTGGACAAATTGGTAAAACTAACTCACTTTTAATTTCTAACGTTCTTTTTGTTAATGGTATTAAGTACAATTTTATTAGCATTTAGAAGTTATGTAATTATGGATTTCCTATAAAATTTGAAAATGATTATCATACTGTTTTCAATTCTAAAAATTATTTTGTATTTACTAATTTTTGAAATTAATATGTATATGCTGCTAATCTCGATTCTTTAAGCTCAAAGAATGATTCTAACTTAAGTGCCTTTCATAAAGAGTCTTGGCTCTGATATAGAATACTAGGCCACCATATCATTCTCTCTATTATAAATCTTACTAGAAAAGGACTAGTCAAAGATCTACCTAAACTAGAGTTTCCAAATGATAAAGTATGTAATCCTTGTCAAAAAGGAAAAAAACAAAAAATATCTTTCAGAACAAAGAAGTAAGTTTCAACTTCTCAAGATCTTGTGTTGGTTCACATGGATTTGTTTGGACCTTCTATATTTTCATGTTTAAATGGGAAAAACTATGTCTATGTTCTAGTATATGACTCATCTAGGTATACTTGGACTTTCTTTCTAGCTCCCAAGAGTGTGGCTTATTCTTATTTCACTAAGAATTCTACGTAACTAGAAAACTTAGGTGGACTTAGGATCAAAACCATATGTAGTGACCATGTTTGCGTGTTTAAAAATAAATAATTTGAATATTTTTTCTCTCAAAATTGATATAGTCATAACATTTATACTCTTAGAAGACCCCACTAGAATAGAGTTTTAAAAATGATAAATAGATCCTTATAAGAAATGGTCTAGACTATGCTCAATGAATATGATCTACCTATTTATTTTTGGGTAGAATATGTGAATAAAACATGTTATATAATAAATAGAGTTTAATTAGACCTATAATAAAGAAGACCACGTATGA
This sequence comes from Viscum album, assembly GCA_963277665.1. Classification (NCBI taxonomy): domain Eukaryota; kingdom Viridiplantae; phylum Streptophyta; class Magnoliopsida; order Santalales; family Viscaceae; genus Viscum; species Viscum album. The sequence continues at coordinate 1,128,042,642 of OY728146.1, forward strand.
TCTATGTAATAATAAGAAACCCAAGGTTAATTACTTCAATGTTTTTTGTTGCAAAGTCTTTATTCTCAATACAAAAGATAATCTAGACAAATTTTTCTCCATGAGTGAGGAAGGAATTTTCCTAGGTTACTAAATCTTATGTAAATCTCATAGTGTATTTAATAAGAGAACCAAGTGTGTGCAAGAACCCATCCATGTAAATATTGATGAAACAGATCCACATGATTCCAAAACCTCCATTGAAAATCTGGAGGATAATCTATTGAGTTTAGACATAAATCCTAAATCTTCTGATTCTACTATTAATGCAGTAGAAAAATCCAGTTATGGAAAATCTCTAGATTATGACCAAATGAAACCCAAAACTATAGATGACCCAAATTAACCAGTACTTCTTTTTTTATAACTATTAAAACTATAAAAACCATCATTTAGATGATGTAGTTAGAGACTTAGAAAAAGAAACACAGAATATAGTTTCTCAAAGAAACCAAGTTGAACATCAAGTATTTCTATCACATATTGAACCTAAAAACATAAATGATGTAATCAATAAATAATTATGGATGATTGCAATACAAGAAGAATTAATCTAGTTTAAAAGAAACAATGTATGAAAACTTCTTAAAAGTCCCAAAGACACCTTGAAAATAGGTACTAAGTTGGTGTTTAGAAAAAAAGTGGATGAAACGGGTACAATAGTAAGAAATAAATCCAGAATAGTGGCATAAGGTTATAGTTAATAGGAAGGAATAGACTATGATGAAACCTTTTCACCTGTATCCTGACTTAAAGACATTATAATTATACTAGCTTATGCATCACATATTAATTTCAAACTTCATCAAAGGGATGTAAAAAAGTGAATTTCTGAATGGTTATATAGTTAAGGATTATTTTATTGAACAACCCCTTGGTTTTACAAATCCTCATTTTACAAATCATTTTTTTAAATTAACAAAATAGGTGTATGGTTTAAAATAGGCTCCAATATCTTGTTATTATAGGATCAACACTTTTCTTATTTATAAAGTTTTTACTAAAGGTATAGTCGATGCTAAATTTTTCATAAAAATAATTTATAAAGATGTTTTAGTGGTTCAGATATATGTTAATGATATTATTTTTGGATCTCAAAAAAATTCTTTATGTGTTGATTTTTCAAAAATAATTGAAAATGAGTTTGAAATGAGTGTAATGGGAGAAATAAAATTCTTTCTTGGATTTCAAAATATTCAAAATAAGAAAGGCATTATTTTAAATCAAAGTAAATATACTAATGATATTTTAAAATATTTTGGCCTGGTTAGCACCAAAATTAGTGATAATCCTATGAGAACCACCTATAAAATGGATCTTGGTAAAGATAAAAAACAGTGGATCAACCCAAATAAATAGGTATGATTGTAAGTACAAACTACATGACTGCTATCCGACCAAATATTATATTTAGTGTGTGTATGTGTGATCCTTTTCAAGAAAGTCCTAAATAATCACTTCTTCTTGCTCTTAAAAGAATTTTTAAATACCTAAAATATACTACCAACTTAGGATTGTTCTATCATAGGGGACAACTATTTGACTTAGTTAGTTATTATAATTCTAACTTTAGTGGCTTCAAGTTATATAGAAAAGAACCTCTATAACATGTCACTTTTTGGGAAAATATCTAATTTCATTGTGTAATAAGAAAAGATATTCGGTTGCAATATCTTCTAGTGAAGCTGAATACATAGTTGTTGGTAATTGTTGTGCTCAAATTTTGTGGATGAAACACACCTTACTAGACTATGGGTATCAATTTAGACATATGTTTATAAACTGTTATATTAATATTTCCAAGAATTTGGTTTCCCATTAATGGAAAAAACATATTGATGCAATAAATCACTTTTTGAGATATCATTATCAAAAAGGTGATATATCTTTATAATTCATTGGCACTAAACATAATCTTGCTGATATTTTTACTAAGACTTTAAATTCTGAGAGAATGAGAAACATCATACATGAGTTAGGGATGATCAATTTTGAGTGACTAACATTTGAATGACTTACTAGTCGATGACTCACCATTGATGACTCACGAGTTGATGACTCACCATTGATGACTCATTAGTTGATTACTCAAAATTGATGACTCACTGGTTAATGACTCACCATCGATGAATCATCATTAATGTCTCACTGATGATTACACACTGTTGATGACTCATAGTTATAACTATCTTTTGTAACTAATCATTGATCTTTACTTTTTTATTTTTCTAGATCGAACTTAATCCCACTATTTTAATTATTTATGTTTTTTTATTCTAAATTTCCAATTTCTGTTTTCATAATCCCTAAATGATAAATATAAAACCAACCTAAAATCATTTCTTACTCTCTCACTCTAACAAAACAAAACCTTTCCCCTTAGAACCTATACTTCCTTCCTCTACTGAACCAAACCCTTATAACCCTTCAAAATGCCTCGAGTGAAGCATGTCTCTAAGAAGTCTCTTGATGAGTCTCATCCTTTGAAGAAGAAAAAGGGTGAATCTAGTGCTCCAAAACCCAAACATGTTAACCCAGACTTTGCCAAAATAATAGTCATACTAAAGAAATTATTGCATGAATATGGTATATTTTCATGTAAGTAACTTTTTTTAGAGTTTTTAATTAACAAGGTCTATTGGAGTGGTTCTAAAATGACACACAATCTCTCTATTCGATACTTTTCCTTGATTTTTACATGTATTCTGAGTTTATTCTTGAGGGATATGAGATATTTTGTATTAAGTCCATAATAAATGGGAAAAGGATTTATTTTTCATCAAAGAAGTGAGATAAATGTTTTAAGGTACTTCATGAAGGTATTTTTTATGATCACAAGGGAAATTCTCCTCTTGATTGTGATATTTTTAGTTATGGAATAACCATAAATGAGTTGACTAGTAATATAATCCCAATAAGACCTATAGTAACTGAGTTGGATGGTGAACGCATGTTGTTATTTAAATTTATCCAGCATCAACTTTGTCCTAGGAAAGTGTATTTTTCCTCATCAAAATTTTAGGATTTCTATTTGGTGTATCTGATGAAGGAAGGAAAGAGATCAAATTTTTCAGATACCTCATGGTCCACATGTGTGACATGATAAAGACTTGGTCCAAATAAACTTCCTTATTTTATTCAAATATGATTTCTTAAATTTTTAAAGCCAAAAGAGTATTGAATGAAGGAGAAGAATCTATTATTGATTGTGGTGGTTTTTGTATCACCATATCCATATGAAAAAGGATAAATTTTATTTGGAATCATTAGAATAGGTTGTGGGTTAAATATAATGATAAAATTTATGAAAAGTTTGATCCTTTTCAACATACCACTAGTCCAAAAGATATGGTTGACCCTGGTGTAGGACAAAATAAATTAGATGAGTATTCTGATGAATAAGATCAAGTATATGAATTAGATAAAGGAATAGGATATCCTATTTATGAAAGGAGTGGTCCTGATATTTCTGAAAGCCATAAAGGAATTTATTTTGGATATCCTAGTCCTCAAAAAAGTATTCCTTCTAAAGAACCCTTCTTAAGTGATTCTGATGAAGACATAAAACAATCTCAAGATGTTGAGTATGCTAGTAAAAGTGAAAGTGAATAGGGGGAAGATACTGGTAATGTAGAAGTAGAGAATGAAGATAAAGAAAATAATGATGAGTAAGATGATGAGAATGTGGAAGTTGAATAAAAAGAGGAATAAAAAGAAGGTTAAGAGGAAGTGGAAATGTATGAAGAATAATGTGATAGTGGAAGTGATGCAAATGAAGAAGAAAAGTAAAAAAGAATGGAGTGGTAGAAATGATGGTGAATCTATTGGTGAAGCTGACCATCCTATTAAAGAATATGAAACTCCTACTGAAATTGTGTTAGTGAAAAAATAACCAATGGTGGAATCTCAAAAGGATACTGAGTCTGTTCTAGTTGGATAAGAACCACCACTTTCTCAAATAGTTTCATAGTCAATGATAATTGAATAAGAATATTCAGTTTCTCTGGTGAAAGAACATGTTTATACTAGGAAGAAATCACTAGTTAAGAGGGAAGCACCTATTGAAGAGGAAGTATCTATTGACGAGGAGAAACAGACTCGAATAGTTAGAGTTGACACATTAATTCCTTATGATGTGACAACTGAGGAATGGTAAAAATGTCCTAGGTATGTCACTATTGGATTAAACTATTCTGATTCAGATAATGAGGCATCTAATCATAAGGGATCGTTATTTGAAGCAGTAGGTTATGCTCAAAGACTTCCAATTGGAACAACTCTTGAAATAGAATCTTCTCCAGCAGTAGCTCTGACTCCTGCTTCTATTTATACTCTAGTTACATATGTGCCTACAGACTATGTGACCCAACATGATTTCAATGTTTATAAAGAATGTTTTTCTTTAGTTTCTGGAGGTATATTAAAACATCAACCTACACTGATGGATAGTATTAGTCAAAATATGATGATATGCTTGCAGAGAGAATTCTCTCCCAGATTAAACCTCATATTATCTCTGAACTTCAATAGGTGAGGATATAAAAAAATGGTTATGAAATGAGTTGACTATAATCATTCCCATTTCAAAAGGGATTTCATCTGAGTATTAATCACCCATGGAAAAAGTTGTAACCAGTCTTGAGGATAAATCTTCTGAGGATGATACTCCTCCTCCTCCAAATCCGGATCTGGCTATTTGGAGATCAGTAGCTAAAGATGCAGTAAATGAATCCTCAACCTCATCTGCTCTTATTTCATAGTCTTATGATAGTGATATGATTAGATTAGTAATTCAAGAATATATTTTAACTATTATGGGTGGTTCATAAGAGGAAAGCCTAAGAAATATTAAGCAAAACAATGATCATATATATGACACAGTAAGATTTTACACAAATGGGACCACTAATGCTCAAGGGGATATTAAAAAGAAGGAATATTTTGTATTTTAAAAGTATTTATACCAAAAATAATTTGGAAAGTCATTTAAAATATTTGGTTGAGAGTTTTAGGCTACCTCCTATCACACAATCCTTCAAGGAACAAATAAAAAAGATCAAAGAGTTCACACATGATCTTCATATGTTTATGGAGAATAAGGATGTATTCACAAAAAATTTGGAGAAAGTTGGAAAGATAATCATGGATTTTATAAAACTTTTGAATCCTTAACAACATAATCAGAGTACTGTTATTGTATCACTGTATTCATTTTTTATTCAGCTAGTGACTGAGAGTTTACCTTCAGGCTCAATCTACCAGTCAGTTGATTCCTAGTTCAGATATTTTGTGACTAGAAATATTTTTTCTCCTATGCTTGTAACCCTTGAACCATTCCCCATGTCAATATCATAGGTTCTTAGTTATATAAGACCTATGATCTATAGGTAACTCACATCCCCTACATATTCTACTCAGAATATTACACCTACTGTGCCTTCTAGTGTCCCCATTCATTAGTTGTATACTTATGCTTTTTCTGAACCCTATGTTCCTCTATCTTCCTCTTCTAATAAGGGAAAAGATATCATAGACCCTTCTTTGGAGAATAATTAATTTTTTGATTGATCTTTTATAGGGATGAAACTTGGAATATTTTATATCCATTGTACTATCTCTCTCTCATGAAATACATTATCTCTTTTCCTCCATGTTATGTTCTTTATTTCTTATTTGTTCCCTTTTTGATAATCCCAAGTTGAGTAGAAATTTGATAATTTGTGATGGAGTTTAATTTTATTGATTTTATCTGATCTATATGATATGTCAAGAAGAACTATTCATTTGATCATTATGAATAACTTATTAATTCCAAAATTTGTGATCATAAAAAAGGGGAATATTGTTGGACTCCTCTAGTTTTAATGCTCACAAATCATGCTTAATTAAGTTTAATTATGTTTAATTATGTTTAATATTGTTTAATAATGTTTACCTATCATCTTAGTCTATTCTATTAGTGTTCCACATTATAAGACAGATTGTTAGAATATGACGAAGTATAATTCACTGTTAAGGTTGAGACACTGTTAAGGTGAACTCACTATTGCACATCTCACTATTGGAAAAAAAATTGGCTAAGTACGTGCTACCATTTCCATGGACCTACTGATGTAATATATCACTTTTAATAATATCCCCATTAGCACAGACAAAGAATTATAAAAAAAGATGAGACAATGTTACTCAAGCTACCAATACACCGAGTTACCAATGATCAACCTACCAATAGCTGAACTTTGAATTTTCTCAAAGGACGAGACACTATCACATTGAGCTACTAATATCTAATTCATTATTTCATTGAACTACCAAAAAATGACTTAATAATGGCATCATATTTTTTAATTATGTATGAGTTACCAGTATGAACTACCGATGGAATGATTCACCGTTAAACAGATTGACCGCCAGGACAACCTACCATTCCTAAGTCACTAATACTCGACTCATCATTCTATATTGTAGAATACTCTATTTATAAGACACCAGTTCAAAGGAATTGTTACCTAACCTATCAATCATGAGACACCATCATTCATTACTTTGTTATTTAAATTCAAATTTATTCTAACAGTTGTAATTGTGAAACTTAGTGCTATTATTTATTTTATTAAACTTGTCTGTCTTTTTGTAGAAAAAAGTAATATCGATGTCAGAGACCAGTAAGAGGTATGAGGTACTAGAGAACATTCTTATTTCTAGCTACACTATATAAAAGTAATATTGGATCTAAAATATGAATGGTGGAAAAGAAGTTAGAAATCTAGAAATATTGCGCCTGAGAAAAACCTTAGAAATGATAAGTGGTTAAAACATGAAGATATTGATGAGAAATTTAATAAAATATATTTTTTTATAAACCTTCTATGAAAATATAAGAGCTTATCATGCACATCCATATCTCACTAGAAATAGTAGATAGAAGATTTCAAGACACTCTGTTTTGCTATCTATTTCATGAAGTCAACTCGAGCTGCTTTTTATAACATCCTCCAAAAATCTCATCTACATTTCCAATCACACGGAGCCTTCTATGCTCTCTTATCTATATTTTGATATTCTTTTGTATTGTTTGTACTTTACGAGATGTTTGTATATCTATGTTTTATAAAAACACTCCAAATCCTATAAAAAACAATAATATACATAGATATCTTCACAAAAAATCTTTTAAACCTTACACTCCCATGAATAATAGTAGAAGAGGTCCCTACGTGGCATGTTTATTGTTAGCACTCCCACAAAAATTGTAGAAGAGGTCAAGTTGACCTAGACAGTGTGTATATTGTTGTTCACCCTGATCCAGGGCATGCATCCTTATTTATTTATATAACAACTTAGTGGAAGGTGATCACCAAATGGAGAAGATTAAGTCTCCAATTGAGACTGAACCTCTTGTTCTAAATTCTTCTATGTTCATTAATGTTTAGATTTATCTATTTTTATTATTGTAAAACTATACTTGATTTTGATATTTAATCTTAGATAGTGTTTATTTTAGAATTTAATTCAATAGATTGATTTAAAAATTTAAAATAATCATCCCTATTATTTTAAATAATAACTAACCACCCTTTGAGAAGTATTTCAAAATATCAAAACTTTTATAAATATTTTACTTTAGTTAATTGGTCTATTTTGTATTCCAAATTGGGTAAATTTTAAATAAATATTTTAGATAGAAATTTTTATAGGAACTCAATTCACCCCTTCTTGAGTGTCCAACTCCGACCAACATATATGATATTTCATGAATTAAAAACATTTTAAAACTAAATTTCTGTTATATAATCCTTTTACATAATCTAAATATCATTTTCATTTTTCATTATTTAAATTCTTGGTCAAAACATCTTGATATGGTCTAAATAATTTCCAAATATGGCCCATTTAATTTAGTTACTTCAAATTTAATTAATTTTAAACATTTAATTATTATAAATATTAACCCTTTTATAATTTTTACAAATTTATAATTTATAGACACTTTATAAACCAAACCTTATGATTTCTAAATATACACTATTATTTCTATATCACAAGGTATGCCATATAATTTCGGTAAAAGATATTTTAATTATAACATTTAATATCTAAGAATACTCTTAATGTTTCAAAAACATTTAGTTAATTTTAAAAACATATAATTAAATAATTTGAAAACCTTTTATAAGTTAAAATATCCTAAAACACCTTTTATAATGATTTATAAACAATTTATAAACCATTTAAAACAAAACTTAATAGACAAAATTTTTAAACATTTTATGCTTCACCATGACTTGAAATACACTCTACTGCCAAAGCTCTAGCCATTTTTTATCAACTACATAAAGGTAACCAATGGATTTGATTTACACAAACCTTTTGTGTAATGGTAATCTAGGTTGAAACATCTTATCAAAACATCCAAACAGTCAATTTCACTTCCTGTGGTGTTGGACATCATCAAGTGACATCTTCTATAAAGGTAAACAATTTTACCTTTACGAAACGATGAATAAAATCTACACCATGATTTTCATTATAGAGTGGTGCTAGTGATTTGGGTTTTTTGAATGATCACAGGGAATCCTACCTAATGGAGTTTTTTATAGTTCCTAGAGAATCCAATCCAAGAACCACCATAGGAAGTTCCATTCTAGAGTGATGGTGATATATTTTAAAAACTTGGATTAAACACATTTAATCCCTTTTTAAAAATGTAATTGGTACCACTAATGGGTTTTATTGGATCATGATATAGCCCTTGTTAATGGAGTAAAACCAAAAACATAAAAACATATATCTCCAAGAATAAAACACTTGATTGTATCTAAAAATAGAGCATAAAACGATATAACATAAATGATCGAATATCAGTAGGTTCCATCTTATTTGTTGATTGAGTGTGATTGATGAAGAACAAAAGGTGATATATATGAATACCTCTAACCTCGTAGGGTGAAACACTAACTAATGGATCCATGAATGATTCATCAAGATTCCTGAATTCCCGATTGGGTTTTAGTGCCTTTGCCAAGTGGTGAACGAACTTCAAGATGAGAAGAGAGTTTTAGTTATGACTCAATCATTCCTCACACACTCGACTACTATAACATGCACTGAACATCCCAAGATAATAAGGATTACATTATTATATATCCATCCTCATTGATCTTTATTAAATTAAGAGTGCTTGATATACATGATGTCTTAAGTTCCATTGTATGGAATCCATCTGTTTCGTACCATTGGTGTCTATTTGTTGAAAATTTCAAGGAGTGGTGTGTTCAATACCTAAACAAAAAAACCATTTGGGTCATGACTCATGGAAAAATGAGTATAGAAGGACATGATAGTTGTATGCATCAAATTCATTCTAAAAACAATGTGGCTATCGAACATAATATCATATGAACCACCATGACACAATGGTTTCTAGTTTTGTGTGCACAGAATATATATTATCAATTTATCACCCATGTATGTTTTATAGAAAAATACCCTTGGTATGTTTTGGAATTTAATAGAGATCATGTATTATCACTTGTATATTTTTGTTTGCAAGGACTAGGTATATGTCTTAAGGGATCATATATCCAAGTTGGATGGAAAGAAAATTCAATGTATTGTTATTGGTTATGGACAAGATTAGTTTGGGTATGGGTATTATGATCCTATTTTGAAGAAACTTATTTGAAATTATGAATTAGTGTTTATGATTAATTAGACTATTGTAAACATTGATACAGGGGAAAATCCACTTCTAAAATACATATAATACGGTGTAAAAAAACTATGATGACATAACATAATAATACCAAGGAGTTCATAAAACATAAGGAGAATGAGTGTTTCAGTATCCAATGAATCTTTAACATTAAAAAATTACTATGTTATCTAATCATGATAATTAAAGGGAGGATATGATGAAATAATTCAGGACTAATGTGGAAGAGAAAATGGAGCTTGTGAAAAAAAATCCAATATTCAAGTGGAAAAATATAATCAAGAAATAATATATAATCATGAATTTAAATTGGGAAAAATTATAAAATTAATTTCATAAATAGATAGTGAAAAACTTTCAAGAATAGTGAATGTGAATAAAATGGAAAACATAATGGAAATGACTACATTTTGTAGATTACATAACAAAATGACTTCAATTGTTTCCAAGATAAATTTTATAGTTGTAATGAATGATAATAAACACCAAAAAATTTGTTTCCATCATCTCAAAAGAGTGGTACTAGGCTGCGGAATTGAACTTTGGTGGTATAGGATCAAATAAAAGATGCAAAAATTTATCCCCCCACCCCATATGAAGGGTATTTTTTATTCTATTCAATGCACATAAGTATAGGGATTGTAGTGATCACAGCGTGCTAACATAGGGGCAGCTGCAGGAGCAAGCATATAGTGTATGGGAGATTCCAGCCTTCTGTAGGTGGATCAGGTTTTGGTGTGCCAAGAAGAGTGAACTGACCGTATAGGTATAGGTGTGAGAAGACCAATATTCTAGGGTGTGAGTGGGAAAGGTAGGATGGTTTCCTAGTGGGCTGGGCCATAGGGCCTTTGGATCTGATTATTGGGCCTTTTAATTACAGTCTTTGGGCCATTTTTGGGCCTACAAACCATGGTTCCTTTAGAACATGGTATTGGGACTATGGGTTAAAGGACTTTTTCTATGTTTTCAGGGGCCTTAAGACCAGTTTTTAGTCCATCAAGTCCATGTTCCTTGGGACTCGGTTCCTCTGGACCTATGGTCCATGTGATGAGTTTCCCTCTACCTTGATAGAAATATGTGTTTCCTTTATTTACTAACAAAAAAACAATTTAGCCCCAACTTATAAAAAATTAAATACCTTAAACATTAATATAATTATTTTTTAAAATATAAATTCCAAGAGTCATACTAGAAACTAAAATAAAAATACAATTAATATTCAAATCTGAAAATTTAAAAATTAAGGGAGTCTGTGCCTTTGATTCCATACCCTAAACAATTGAACAAAAAGGTTAATGTGAAATCATTTCCAAATTTTCTTTAAATCTTCAAAATTATTGAAATTAAAAATATCCTCATTAATATCACATTACATGTATCCAATTAAATAAATTTTTATTGAATATTATCTTCAATAAGAAGAGGTTTGATGAGTTTTCCAAGGGATTTCTTATAAAATAATTCAGTTAATTGTTGCAGTATAAACATCATCTAAAATAAAACAATTATAGAACATTTATTATCCCATGTCAGATAAGAAAGGTAGAATTTGAAATATACCTATGAAATATTGGTGAAAATATCAAAATAATTTTATTATCATTATTCAAGCATACTGGAATTAATGAATTGAAGCCTACCATTGTAAATCTTTAAAATTTTGATAATTATATAAAATATAACACTGGTGTTTTCAAGTAATAACTTTTATGTGTTGGTTAATTAATTTTTTTTTAATGTATTAGTGCTCAAAATGTAAAATGAAATGTATGTGTTTATTATTTGGGGAAGACCATTTTTAGAATTCTATAATGCTCTAATTGATGTGGAAAACAGAAAAATTATTTTCCTTACCCATGATGAAAATGAATAATTTAATATTTAACATGAAATTAGAGGACCAACTATAATGGATGATTGAATTTATTTTGATGGGGTAGGAAATATGATTTTTAAATAATCAATGAGAAATTATTTTCCATCATTTTTTATAAAATATTCCTACATAGATACTAGTTTTTATAAGAAGGAAAATGATTATATTCTTGAATATATATATTGGATTAAAATAAATTAAAGAGAAATTATTGACCACTCATTGACGTCTTAGTTCATCCTAACCAATGTTTTTTACATTCAGCGAAGGAGCCTCTAAAATTAGAGCTCAAAAACTCTACTAACACATCTATGATTTTTATTTCACGGTCATGAAAATATTTAACTTCAAATTATTACATTATATATAATATATATGATGAAAAGTTATTATATGGATCCAATTATACTAAAAAATGGTGATAACATGGATTATTGTGTATATCAAGGTTACTAGTACATAAATATGCATGGGTTAAATATCTATATAATAGAATCAAAAACCATTTATAAAAAAGTTATGATTATTATAATCAATTTAAAGGTTTTAAATAATTAGATAAGAAAAGTTTATAATTTTAGAATAATAAATCAAATCATTGATTATTAATGGGTGTTCCCCATTCAGAGTGGCATGCTCATACTGTATATTGAAACATAAATTTAAAAATAACAATAGATCTATTTATTATATCATTTATTAAATTAATCCTTGAAATATTTGGGATTCATGATATCTATTATCATGACCTGAACCATGATGAGGCTCGATCCACAACTATCCTAAGATTTCATCCATAGGCCAAGGGCTGGCGATTAATTCCAAATCCACAAAAAACTCAAGGAGGCCTTTTCCTAAGAACCTGTACACACACACACTCAGAAAACTCAAGGAAAAAGTGTATAAGGAAAGGAAAACAAGGAACAACAATTCTATATATATAAACCACAAATATTCATCGACCTATAAACAGTACAAGTACAAAAAACTAAACTAATAAGGGAAAGGGGAAAAATACATTCCCAACTAGAAAAGTGACACAACCCAGCAATAGGGGGAAAAGTAAAAATGCATAGAGAGAGATCCACACTCCTAGATCCAAAGATACGACCACCACACATAGTCAAAGCACCCTGTATCCCTATGCTTCTCCAAAGTCATGATCAACATTTTCTTCGTCTAAAAGGGCACACCGAGTGTGGGAAAATCCCAAGAAGGAGTGAGTATAAAATAATACTTAGTAGGATTCCCTGAAGGCTCATGGGAGTAGCAAGTAAAGTAATGAAGAGAGAAGTAGTAGATAGAACAAGGTATAGTAAATGAGTACAGCTGAACCCAACAAAGAAGTAATGTAAGCTCATCCAAACATGAGGAGATAGAAATGGGGAGAAGTTGAACTTCTAGATGAGTCTTCAATACCTACAGTAGGAGAGTAGACTCATCTATCCATGAGAAACTAGACCAATAAACCACATGGAATACCCCGTGCGTCTTCACCTCTCCTGAAAGGAGAGTAACCAAATCCCAAGGAGTGGGTACTGAAAATACGATATATATATATATATATATATATATATATACTCAACCAAATAATCCCAAACAAGAGAGTAAGGGGATCTCCATATAACTAACTCTGCCCATTAAAAGAGTTTCCAAGAATTTTAAAAGTAAACACCATTAATGCTTGACATCCCCCATGTCTGCCTTGAATTACAAGTCAATGGGGCTAAATCACCGCACCTTGATACTATCCACTTTGGGTGGTTCTATCTCTCCCGGATGGTTTTAGGTCACATTACAAGGACACATATTGGTGGGAAAAGTGCCCCTCTTTCTTAATATTTCAAAGTCACATCAAGAATGTCTCATCACTGTGCTTCACAGTCAAGAGATAATGTCACAATGTCATGAACCCACTATCTAGCCCTGCTAGAGGATATACTTAAAAAAGTTATCGGCGAACCCACTGGCCAGCCCAGCAGAATGGTAAGCTGAGAAAGAGTAACTGGAAAACTCCATTTCCCACCTGCACTAGAGGGTAAGCTCTGAAAGATATCGGTGAACACTACTGCCCAGCTACGCTGGAGTGTAAGCCCTGAAAGATATTGGCAAACACTACTGCCTAGCTGCACTGGAGTGTAATACCTAAAAGATATCAGTGAATGCCACTACCTAGCTATGTTGGAGGGTAATCCCTGAAAGAGTAACCAGAGAATTCCATTTCTTAGCCTCACTGGAGGGTAATGTGGAATTTCTCTGGTGATTCTGAAAACATCACTACCATCACTGTCATCATCAAGCATCGCCTCATACAGGCACTTCACTCGGAACATCTCACATCGTACCTCAAAAGAAACTATGGTGGGAACCATCATGTTTCATGTGGAGAAACACTCAGGATAGGCTAATTGCACACCAAAATCTGATTTCAGTAGTAGTAGATATGAGGGGTAGAAGATTCGTAGTAGTAAGCAATGTGTGTGGGACCCACACCACTTGTGACCCTTCCTCATTGCCTGGACTTGTACCTAACCATTTCTGGGTCCTAAAAGGGTGAACAAGTACATCTAGGTGGGTCAAGGTACTCCCAAAGTACGTGTCACATTAGTCACAAAGCTGATGAGCGCACGATGCTTGTCGCTAAGATGAAGGGTTAGAATCATAGATTAGCTGGAATGCCTCCTTGAATGGTCCCAGAACATTGATTGTATATCTTCACACATATTATTCACTCTCATAAGAGTCAGAGCTTTCCTAATCCATTGATCCTCTTCAGACACATCAAAAGGATCTTCCATTGATACTCCTTTCATGTTTCCACATTTAATGAGATCAGGAATAAGGCTCTGCACATCCAAACAGATCACATCATTTCGATCCTGGCAGAAAAACACACAAGGTAGGCTATTCATTTGTCTCTAATGGACTTATGAAGCATAATTCATAAAAACCCTGCATACGCTTGAAAGCCACCTCATAGGGCCCACACCTCAGCCCCAAATATAGTCAGGAAGATTGCGCCATTGTGATCTCCTCAGAAAAACACACAGAAACAATTGCTCAAACACCCAAAATAGAATCCAGATTAAAGTGTCATTTCATAGTAAAACGTACAAACTGGGACCTGTGGGGCCCGTGACTTCTCTCCAATACAAATGATTCAAAAATCATTTTAAAATGTTTGCACAAGGACCAGAGTCATGCTACCACTGATGGAAAGTCAATCAGACATCCCAAATAGGAGTCAGGTCTGATGCAAGAATAATTAATTAATTAATTATTCAAATTAACTATTTCATGCCACTGGGTAATGAAACCAAACTGAAAAAGTCTCAAAACATATTTGGATGGACTACCTCAACTCTAGGGTCACATCACCTCTGATGGCGCATCGAACAAACATCTGGTTTGATAAATACGCCCAAAGAAAGCTTTAATAATAATTTAGTATTACTAATTAAAGTGTTCTGGGTCACCTTCCCTTGGGAATAGAACTAAAATTTCCCTAAATCTATTTAAATAATTCTTTCTCGCTGAGATAGACCCATCGCCATAGACGGCGCATCAAACAGACACACCGTTTAGGATATACGCCCCTTCGAATGTAAAAGGGGCTGGAATCGTGCCGGTCCGGCCCAAATTGGCCAGACCCTATTCTACGAGGTCGGCATGTTCCAGCCAGCCTACGTCCCTGCCACGAGTCTGAACCAGCTTACCTCAACCTTCTGGATGGGGCCCATGATGACACCATCCCACGACGAGGGTCGGTCGCCATCCTGCTATGCTAGTGCATAGACCTGCGAGACGCAGGTCCTGGCTCCTCCATTGCCCCCAAGTTCAACACCTTGATCTCCTCCCGCCTATAGCTGACAATGCCTTCCAGCAATCCACTGTTCAACACTGACGTCCCCGCTTGATCTCGTCATCGTCTGCACCTCTACACTGACTCCTCTGAACTCTTCCTTGACCTGCTACACCTCGTCGAAGACCCATTCTCACTGGCCCTGGCCTCTCTTGAGCATCGCGCTCCTGGCCACTCCACCTGACACCCAAAGTACCAGACTCCACCGGCCACTGCTCGTCTGCCAGCTACAGCACTCCCGTGCTCTGCCCCTGGGCTCCACCGACATCATGCCTCTGATGTCGCTCAACAGCGCGACACTCTGTGACCACCGCATGCCGTCGTCAGCCGCTACTGCCGGCGGTGATCTGGTGGTCCCTTTGTCGGTCCACCATGACTTGATCGGACAACCGATTCTAGATAGGGGGAAATTTTTTCAATCCATGCGATGAGAAATTCGCAACACCTAACACTAATCGAAGATCCAATATTCGGTTGACGTATCTGAAAATTATAGCGGGTATCCATGAAGAACGAAACAAAGAATGATCAAAGATGGGATTCACAACATAGCTCGGACGACGACCATGTTTCTTTGGCCATTTTCTTGATTGTCAAAATATCAATATAATGATGAATTGAAGAAAAAAATTGGAAATCAATAAGTGGTGCATAAATTAACAAGAATCCTACCTCATTTCAATGTTCCGTCGTTGCCAAAGTGTCTGCTACATTTCCACTTCAATCCACCAAGGTTTTGGAAAAGATCACTCCTCGATCCGGTGAAGAACAATAAATAATTACAAAAAATAGTAGAGAGAGATAGGGAGAGAGAGAGAAAAGGGAAAACCCAAACCCCAAACTCATGTTTCTCTATTTATAGAAAAACTCACTTATCACGGAATCTGAAACCATCGCCTCTATCATTTTATGTTGCCTCTAGGAAAAACACCCAATTTTGAACTCAACGTAGTTATTGTATTTGAATTATGAGGATTCATTAAAATGTTATTCAAAAATAAATCCAAGGATAAAAATAACTAAGTTTTTATTCCAATATGAATATTTTTCCCCTGGATGACTTTTGTCACAACGGCCCTATGCTGACAAAGTTTATACCCCTTCTAGGTTAAACAATATGATCTAAACTCAACAGTGGACTCAGATTTCTGATCTGAGTTACCGTTTGAAATCTATTTGGGTTTGAACTATTAAATGAATGAATTGATAGATTAATCCCTCCATATAATTACCACTAACGAGTGAGGGGTCCAAACATCCCACACCGATGTGATTTATGTCACACCAATGATAAACACCACATTACAGACCCAAATGTTGTATTATATTTTTGATCTGATCAATTGTTTCAGATATATCACATTAACATTGCATGAATATTACAAAAACCCTTAATATTTTTTGTATAATTTATTCTAGGCACACTAGGACTCAAAATTTCATGTTGCCTCAATTCCTAGATCTGGAAATATATATAAAAATATTCCAAAGACTTATAGGGAGAAAACAAGGTCTCTACATCATTCCCTCCTTCAAGCTTTTCGTCCTTGAAAAGAATAAGGAGGAAAAGATACTCGGGATACTGATCTCACATTTGGCTCTCCTGCTCCCAATAAAACCTTTAAAACACCATGCTGGCACAACACACAAACCAAAGGGATGGTTCATCTTCATAAGGTCTGCTACTTTTGATGGTGTGTGTAGTAATATGCATGTATCTCATCAGCTAAGACACATGGAAGACATCTAGTTCCCACTTCTGCTATTGAGAGGGTAGGGAAATGTGGTAGGAAACCTCACCATATCGTGCAAGATTTCCAAACGGCCTGAAGAAACAAGGGGGATAGTTTACTTCCCTAGCTGAACCTCTATAATCCACATCATGACTGGAATCATGGTTTGTCATTGGAACAGGGTCTCGTGATTTCCTCATTCAAAATATAAATTTGGTGAAACACCCAAGGATATCTAGTCACGCAATATTTTATATTCAGTGCATCACAACTGAGACTCTCTTACATTCTTGAGAAGTGAAGGAGTCAACACCATCGACTAAATAAAATTTACACCCTCCTACTCTAATAGGGTCAACTACAGGGAAGCTAACTGCTACAAAACATCCCGCACCTGATGAGCCTGGGACTCTCTTCTAAGGGAGTCTTCTACAACACTGTCACTTTTCGGAGCATAGACTACATCAAAGTCATAGTACTATAGGAATTTCAACCAGTACCAATGTCTCAGGTTCAATTCTATCTAGGTGAAGACGCACCTGAGACACTGGTGGTCTGAGCAAACCACAAAGCGCTCTCTCAGAATATAGTGTCTCCACATTCTTAGGGAAAAAACTACCACTACCAGCACCATATAGTGAGTCGTGTAGTTATATTTATGGGGTATCCATCACCTTGACCTATACTTGATAACAGTATCATGATTGATGTTGAGTACACATGGTACCAATTAATATAGAAGGTGATCAAACTCATCCAACCTCAAGAGGCTAGACACAGAAATAACACGGCATACCCTATGCATCTTTTCCCTACTTAAAAGGAGATTAATCCCCAAAATAGACACTCTTCCAAACCCACTAGTGGTGCCTCATGCAAAGGGACGTCAAGCAGTAATACTTCTCTGGAAAAACAAATACCTACTCTGAAACTCCACTGCACAACCCCTCTGTAGATGCACAAGTCAAAGGGACTCATCTACCACACCTTGATACTGTCCTCTTTGGGTGGTATTGACTCTCCCCCCACAGTTTTGATTGCGTCACAAAAACACATATCAGTGGGGGAAGAACACCTATTTCTTAAGAATTTGAAGCTATGTCAAACAACACAAACACATGGTTACACTGACCCCCTGCATTACCCTTGGTAACTCCTCGAACAAGGAGTTGGAAGAAAAGAGTACCTCGCATAGTGTCTAAAAAGTTCCACTGAAAAAGGTATAAAAGACATGGAGAGTACCTCTTATCATCTCACGTACTACAAGATTGTAGACATTCATAGCATGCAGCCGCCCGCAACCCTATTCACCATCTCCCTGAGCCTGACATGGGATGCCTAGTGGTGGTGGAAGGACCTCGAAACGTCATCCACAAACTACATTTCTTCCTTCTATTATACTAACTCTGCATCCTCGGGGACCACCCTATCCTCACTTGGGAATCTCTGATCATGGCACTACCTCTTTCGTGATGGCGCATCTACCAAATTCCTAGAAAACTCAGCACATCTGGTTGGGTAGTCTCACTCCATGTGACCTCACCCATCACAAGCATAACACTAGTCCTCCATGGGCTATCTCGATGCTCTATGTTGTCCCTGAACATGTTCCTGAGTCTTATCAAGGGGATTCCTCCTGTATCAAGGCCCTACTAACTGACATCTGCTAGCTATGGAAGACGTCCCAACTTTGTTGTACCCACTTCCAAAACTAGACAACTGGCGTCCCTCTGATAGAAATTTCCCAATCACAAGTGCCTTCTCCATCACCCAGAGATGAGTGAGAATGCACAAGGGAACAATGATTCCACAGATCTCTTCTACAGAGACCCTGCTCAAACATCCATGCATGTAATTTTCCATCATGGACTATGTCCAAAGAGTACCGAGTAAGGTTTTTGAACCTAGTCTCCTACTCAATCACTGCCATAACTCCCCACTGAAGCTCAAGTATCTTATGAAACCATACAGAGAGTAAGAAGGTGGGGTAGTACTCCTCATGAAACTGCGGCAAGATGTCATCCCATGACAGTAATGTCTCATCATGCATCTGAGTAACCCGACTCTACCAATACCAAACTCTAATGTGGAAAAAGACTGGTTGTCAAAGCCACCATCTAACCAGTCGATGTACAAACAATCCTGAATAGGCGAACCACCAACTCTATCCAACCCTTCTCTGCATGAGGGTATGGCTCACCATGGAACCTCAGCGGTATCTAACACTAGAACTCACATAGCGCACTCAACCTATGCTCGTCACCTACCTTCTTTGCTGGTACTAACTGCTAATCCACAGGTGGATGTGTTGCTGCATATCCTCCTAGATAAAGGGAAATCATATGACGAATCCTGAACTGAGGCCTCGTCACTCATGGAATTGTCTTCATGAAATAAAGCTAGTATCCGGGCTAACTATCATCTTGGAGGCATCCTGAATCCGATCAAGGAGTACCATAGTTAAATGAGCATATATATATATATATATATATCAACAACGATGGGTATATGACTCAAGAAGGACAATAAAAGACTCAATCATAAATGATGCATGTACCAATGTTCCCGAAAACAAGTGTCTCAGCACACTGAGTCGACAAGTGGGAAATCAAGGTCCTGGTGAATGGATACGCCGACCACCACACCATCACTGGACTCCCTGGAATGAGATACACTCTTGAGACGCATTGAAAATGTTTCCCTAAAACCCAACCAATTCCTTTTTAGGAATCGCCCGAACAACTTCCCAAGGAATGAACCATCTCTGATACAACTTTTTCATGACTCGGCCTGTATTGGGCCTCAAGCAGCAAATACCCCAAGCCTGACCCCATAGGCTAGGGGATGGAAACTAGAAACAAAGGCACAAAAAACTCAGTGAGGCTTTTTCTTGAGAACCAATACACACACACACACACCCAATTCAATGAAAAAGTGTAGAAGTAAAGGAAAACAAGGAACACCATTGCTATATATACAAACCAAAAATATGCATCAACCACTAAATAGTACAAAAATAAAAAAATAAACTAAGAAGGGAAAGGGAAAAATTACATGCCCAACTAGAAAAGTTCCACAAACCGACAATAGATGGGAAATTAAAATATCTAAAAGAGACATGCTCCTAGATCCTAAGCTAATACTACCACACCTGGTCCAAGCACTCTGTATCCCTATGCTCTATAGTTATGATCAACCTGTCTATCATCTGCAAGTGCACACCAAGTGTGGGAAAAGCCCAAGTAGGGGTGAGTATAAAATAATACTCAGTAGGATGCCCCAAAGGCTCAAGGGAGTAATAAGTGAAGTACTGAATAGGGAAGCAGTAGATAGAACATGCTACAGTAATAGAGTACAACTCAACCTAAAAAGAAGTGAAGTATGCTCGTCCAAACACGAGGAGCTAGAAACAGTGAGAGGGTGAACTTCTCATTGAGTATTTATTACCTATATTATGAGAGTGGACTCGTACAACCATGAGAAGATAGACACAGAAAGCACATGGCATACCCCGCACGTCTTCACCTCTCCTGGAAGAGAGTCACCAAATCCCAAGGAGTGGGTACTGAAAATATGATATAAATATACGAAACCAAAGAATCCCAAATGAGAGAGTAAGGGGATCTCCATATCACAATCTCATCTTAAGAAAAGAGTTGCCAACAGTTCTAGAAGTAAACACCATTAATGCCCATCATCCCACATGTATGCCCTAAACTTCAAGTCAAAGGGGCTCAGTCACCGCACCATGATACTATCCACTATGGGTAGTTTTGTCTTTCCCACATGGTTTTAAGTCACATCACAAGTACGTGTCGTAGTGGGAAAAGCACCCCTATTTCTTTAGAGTATAAAGGAATATTGAGCACGTGTTGTCGTATACCGCATAGTTGAGAGATCCTGTCACAAAGTCCTGAACCCACTATTTATCCCTACTAGAAGATATACATAAAAAAATTAATCAGTGAACCCACTACCCAACCCAGATGGAGGGTAATACCTGAAAGAGTAACTAGAAATTTCCACTCCTCAACTACACTAAAGGGTAATCCCTGAAAGATATCAGCGAACGCCACTGCCCAGCTACACTGGAGGGTAATCCCTAAAAGACATCAAAAAACACCAATACCAAGCTCCGCCGGAGGGTAAGCCCTAAAAAATTTTGTCAAACGCCACTGCCCAGCTGCACTGGAGGGTAAGCCCTGAAATAGTAACCAGCGGACACCACTGCTTAGCCTCACTGGAGGGTAAACTATGATTTCTCTTGTGATTATGAAAACATCACTTACATCACTTTCATCATCAAGTATCAGCATAGACAAACACCAAACTCATAACATCTCACATCGTACATCGAAATCCACTACGGATGGCTCCATCACATTCCATGAAGAGAAAAAATCAAGATAGACTACTCACATGCCAAAATCTGAGTTCATAAGAAGTAGATACGAGGGGTAGAAGATTCGTAGAAGTACTAAGAGCATGTGAGTCCTACACCACATGTGACCCCTCCTCATCTCCTGGATGTGTACCTAACCATTTCTGGGTCCCAAAAGGATGAACAAGTACCACTAGGCGGGTCAAGGTACTCCCAATGTACCCTTCACGTTAGTTTCAAAGCCGACGAGCACAAGAAGCTTACTATAAAGTTAAAGGGTCATAATCATATATTAAATGACATGCCTCCTCGAACGGGCCTAGAACATCGACCTTATCTCTTCAAACATTTTCTCAACACTCATAAAAGTCTGAGGTGACCTAAGCGATGGATTCTCTTCAAACACATCAAAAGGATTTTCCACCGATACTCCTTTCATGTTTCCACATTTAATGAGATCATGAATAAGGATCTTCACATTGAAACGGATCACACCATTGTAATCGTTATGAAAAAACACACAGAAATGAGTGCTCAAACACCCTAAATGGATTCTAGATGAAAATGTAGAATTTCATCATAAAACATACAAACCGGGCCCTATGGGGGACACATCTTGTCTCCATCCCAAATGCTTCAAAAAGAATCTCAAAAGGCACACACAAGGACAAGGGTCTCGTTGTCACTGATGGTGCGTCAATCAAACATCCCAAACAAGAGTTAGGTTTGATGCAAGAATAATTAATTAATTAATTATTCAGATTAACTGTTTCATGCCACTGGGTAATGAAACCAAATCACAAAAGTCCTGAACCAACTTTGGAAGGACTGTCTCAACTCTAGGGTTACAACACCGCTGACAGCGCGTCAAACAGACATCTGGTTTGATAGATACGCGCAAAGTAAGATTTAATAATAATTTGTTATTGTTAAATTAAAGTGTTCTGGGTCACCTGCCCTCAGGAATGGAACTTAAAATTCCTGAAATCCATTTCAAAATGTCATTCTTGATGATATTGACCCATTTCCATTAACGGAATGTCAAATGGATATACCGTTTAAGAGATATGCCCCTTTGAACACAAAAGGGGATCGAATCAGGTCGGTCCGACCCAAATTGGTCAGACCCTCTTCCACCAGTCCGGCCCATTCTGGCTGGCCCAGTCCATTCCTCCAGCCTTTGGCCTAGCTACGGGCCCAACCTAGCTCACCACGGCCCATTGGTCTCATCCCATGTTGACACTGACCAGCCACGAGGGCCGGTGGCCCTCATGCTTCGTGCTAGGGTAGAGACCTGCGAGACGCGGGTCCTGCCTCCTTCGCTGCCCCCAAGGTCAGAACCTTGGGCTCCTCCCACATTTCACCGAAAGTGGTTGTCATCACTCTACCACCTGACACCACAGTCCCTGCTTGAGCTTGTCACCTTCTGCACCTCCACACCTGCTCCTCTGAGCTCCGCCTCGACCTGTTTCACTGTACCGAATCCCCATGCCTACCAACCTTAGCCTCACCTGAGTGTCATGCTTTTGGCAGGTCCACCTGACGCCCGAAGCCCCAGACTTTTATATCCTCTACTCGTCCACCAACCACCGCACACCCACGCTCTGTCACTGGGCTACGTCGACACCACACCTCTGAAGTTGCTCTGCCACAGGAACCACTGTGAGCACCGTGCGCCGTCGCTGGCCACTACTACCGGAGGTGATCCGGTGGTCCTTTAGGTGGACCACCATGACTCAATCAAACACTCAATTATAGATCGAGGGAAATTTTCACGATCCCTATGACGAGTACTTCGCAATGCCTACCTCTGATCGACGATCCAACGGTCGGTTGACGCATCCAAAAATTATAGCGAGTATCCATGAAGAACAGAACGAAGAATTCTCAAATATGGGATTCACAACAGATCTCGGATAATGGTCGTGTTTCATTGGCCATTGTCTTGATTTTAAAAATATCATTCTAAATACAAATTGAAGAAAAACATAGGAATTAATTTGGTGGTACGTAAATTAACAAGAATCCTACCTCGTTTCAAGGTTCCTTCATTGGCGACACGTCCGTTGTGATTCCCCTTTGATCTAACGTGGTTTCGGTGAATATTTCTCCTCGATCTAGAAAAGAATAGTGAATAATGAAAAATAACAGTAGAAAAAGAGATGGATAGAGATAAGGTAAACCCCAACTCCAAACTCATGTTTCTCTATTTATATAAAAAACCGCTTAGCGTGGAATCAGAAACAATCACACCCTCACATTTTCTGTCACCCCTAGGCAAAAAACACCATTTCAAAATTAATGGAAGTGTCGGATATCCATTCCGAGGATTCATTTAAAAGTTATTAAAAAATAACTCCAAGGATAAAAATCACTAATTTTTTATTCCAAAATGACGATTTTTCCCCTCAGTGACTTTTCTTACAGTGGCCCTGTGCTGAAAAATTTTATACCCCTCCTAGGGTAAACAACACGCTCTGAAGTTAATAGTGGACTCAGATTTCTAATTCGAGTTACCATTTTATATTTATTTGGTTTTGAGCTATTAAATGAGTTAATTAATAAATTAATTCATCCATTTAATTACCGCTAATGAGCAAGGGGTCCAAACATCACAAACCAACATGTTTTATGTCATGAATAGGGTAAACACCTCGTTTCGGACCAAACTTTGGTCCTATATTTCTGATCTGATCAAATTTTTAAGAGATATCCCATTTCTATTATGTGAATAGTACAAAAACACTTAAAATTTTTGTATAATTTATTCCAAGCACATCGGGCCTCAGAATTGCATACCGTCTTAGTGCCTAGATCTGAATGTATATGTAGAAATATTCAATATTCTTAAAAGGAAAAAAACCTAGTCTCCACATATATATTCCTCAATTGATATTTTTGTTACAGTAAGTTTTTTGTCTCAATTTAGGACTAAAAGGATACATTTTCATGAATAAATATCATAAATTATCCTATTGATGTATTCCATTTGGATTATGTGAAGCTACCTATGAAATTCTAGTTTTCATGAAATAATGTTTTTTCAAATAGGTGGAAAAGGAAATCAACATTTTATTGTATGATTTTTCAATGATTAGATTAATAATTGAGGTTTTTAATTTTAATTTGAATAATGTTTTATAATATTTTAGGAAAAAAATTGATACATAATTGGTAAAATTTATACTTTATGGTCATAGAATTATTTTTTTCACTCAAAAAATATCTCCACTGGTTATGATAGTTTACCCAGAGAAGATAAATGTGAATTAGACGCTTCAACCAAAAATTTATTTCCAAGAAATTATGGGTTTTTTAGGACTTATATTCTTTTACTAAAATTCTATTCAAGAATTTTTTAAAATATTCAATCCATTAAAGAAACAATTGGTGAAAAACTCTCTATTTATCTTTTATTATAATTATTTGTATGATTCTAATATTTTCAAGAAATAATTAATCTCCTCATTTAATAATATGGAACTTGAATTGTAGCTTATTTTAGATGATATGTTTGGTTCAAGAGATACTATCATTGGATTTGTTTTACTATAGCATCTATATGTTTTTTTATTTAATGGATATAGTGATTAATTTATGTTCATTGATTTAATTGTATTTCCATATTAAAATAAATTTTCCCTTTTATTTGGGTTAATTATTATGGGATATTTTTTTATTTTGTGTGGAGTATTATGTAATTAATTTAATAACTAATATATTTCATTAATTTTGTTATAATTGTTTATATAAGATCTATGAGGGTTCTAGAGAATTAATTAGCAGTAAATAATTGAGTAATTTTGGATTTGGAACAATTAACATGATTTTTTAGTCAAAATAAATATATTTAATCATGAGATATTATTTTGATTAATGTTTATTTTATGAAGGTCAAATTAATATTTTTCTTTGGGTAGATGTATTAAGGATTTAGTGATGGTGTTGTTCATATAGAATATTCATTTATTAATTTTATTGATTAGAATAATTGATAAATATTTAAATAGAATTAATTATGGTAGTCATTATTGTAATATTACATTGTTTATAGGTTTTTAAATTTGTGTGTAAGGGAACTGTGGTGGTGGTATACTATAGAAATTAATATGGTGGAATGAATTTTGAGGTATTAATTCCAATAATTATTATGGGAAACATTATGTGGGGATTTTCACATGGATGAAATGCTGGTAAGTGAGATAAACTATTGTTGAATTATTGAAATATAATCTATTTTCATTAACATGGATATTATTACAGAGAAGTAAAATAGATGGATGACTAAATGAATTTTCATAGAGAGATAAAGTTAATTAATTATAAGAATTACTATGGTATATTTTTCAAGAAAGTTTACTTGGTAAATTAGAGGAATTAATGATAGTTTTTTACTCAGTAATAAATTTAAATGATGGGATGTTGGAAGGTTAAATGAAATATTCTGTAAATATAGAAGTAAATTGATATATTATTCTCTTTGAGCTCCCTTAATTATGCATTTTTATGACATTTGAAACATGTTATGCCAAAGTGGAAAGGGTGTTATACCACTATTAGAAACATTCCTATCAAACACTTATTTATATATTCTTAAATATTAGAGAGTTACCTAGGGACATAAACAGTTTCATAGGAGTCATGATAATTTTTTGAGGTCATTTAATCTTATATAGATAGTTTCATTGAGTCATACTAATTCAACATGGGGGGTTTCATGGGGCCATTATAATTTAGCATGGGTCATGAAAAATATATTATTTAAGTGGATTTATCCATTTGGTTTTTAAATTATGACTCATATAGGAATTTATATGATATGGATTGGTGTTTGATTTTGAAGTTCCCTATGAATGGGTTTCACAACTGAGGGGGTGGTGAATTAGTTGTTCTCTATTTTATAATTTATTTTCTTATAAATTATCCTCTGTGGTATATTAGGATCCAATCTACTCAGTATAAATCTATCATCCTTAAAAAAATATGATAAGAAATAAAATAACACATATAACACATAGTTTTTATAAGATTATTCATTGTTGAGGCTACTAACTCTATACTGTGATTAGTTATTCACCCTGGGTCATTAATTTTCCACTATAAATACAAATAGTTACAACAGGTATCCTCTGAAACCCATAATGAATCATTCAAAAAAAAATATTCCCAAAAATATACCTAGTACGTGACTAGAATCATAACCTCTCACTACTAGTCATAAGAACTTAATAACTTGATAATAAAGATCATAATAATATTCTGTTTTCTCTTATAATTGAGGATGATCTTTCTCCACGAGTCTTCATGATGATTAACAAACAATGTGCACACTTCTTCATGATATTCAATTATATTTACCTCATTATTATTCTTCCTCAAAATAAAGGCCCCAAATGATTAATAATAGACTTTATTTCTTTGACATTGATGATTAATACAACATCATACACTTATAAATATTTTCTACTTTCTCTTTCTCCAATTTAGTAGTTTTGTAACTCAATAAGTATTATAATTCCTATTATCAACACTCAAACAATTTCTCTTGCATCATTTTATTATTTTATATTTATTGATATATGTACATAATATTTCTATAATTAAATATTGAAACACTCATTTATTCTTGGTTATATTTTATTTTTTACTCAATAGCTTCTTGAAAAATAACACTTTTGATCATGAATAATAATTTCAAATATTTTAATTTAAAATTACTATGAGTATTGAAACTATATATCCCCATTGAAAAATTAATAAAAATACAATGAATCTCAACTTAGATCATAGTTTTGACCAGTATCCTATTGTAATATCCCATTTCCCACTTTTAGGTATTTCTTGAATACTGTTTTAAACACCCTTTCTTTTGACCTTGTTTTGGGTCATATCTGGGGACATTTGAATTTTATTAGAGGTTTTGGGGCTATGGAATTTTGGTGAATAGTTAGGGAAAACTGATTTTTTTCTAGTAAACTATGTTCCCTCTTCAAAGAGTCTGAAGGGTAGTTCAGGTTTGGAACAAAATTATTCTAAACAATGTATTATCCCTTAAAAACTTTGTGGCCTTGGGTAATATGGGTTTTCATGGTTGACACATGGTAATACTATCTGTGTATCCAAATATTGCACCAACTCCAAAATCCCAGTAAAGTTACATGGTTACATGTATTATTAGAACAACCAAGTAAAAGTCTCTAAAGGAATCAGATGTGGGTCCAATTATAATAAGAGGTACCATCACTATTTCTTCATCTTTAGTTCCCTCTTTATTTGATATCGGTTCAGATAATTTGTTTATATCAACTCATGTGGTTAATTTTAAAAATCATTCCTATGAAACTCATGTATTATGTGATGGATGTTTCTATACCCTTCATAATGAAGTTATATCAGAGTATTCATTATCCTTCATGTTTTTTATCTTTATCACAGATCAAGATGACATGGTGTTTTACAGTTCTTAACATAAACATATTAAATGTCAATCTCAGGATGGATTGGTTGATTGACCATAAATCCTAGATTGGATTATATCTTTAGAGGCTCACCTTAACTATTCTTGATGGGGTGTGATGTATTTCTTGGGAGAATAAGACCTAAGATCGAGTAGAGATAGACCTCTTTTTCCATATTTTTTCAATGTGAAATCTATGTTTTCTTTTGACATAGATCAAGAATATTTAAGTGATGATATTACTCCCATGGTCATCAAGTTTTTTGACGTTTTTCCCTTTTACTTTTATATTTTTCCACTATTAAGGGATGTAGATTTCTCTATTGACTTGTTAATAAGAACCTATTTTATCCATATTACCTCTTACCGTATTGATCCAACTAAACTGAAATAGTTGAATACTTAGTTGGATGATTTTTTGGGTAAAGGATTTATACTTTTGAGTGTGTCACCATGGGTGGTGCATGTAATTTTTGAAAATAAAGATGATGGTACACTTAAAATTTTTATTTATTAATGAAAAATAAATCACGTTATTATAAATATTACATATCTATTACCTCATATAGATGATAAATTTGACCTATTGAATGGGGTGATATGGTTCTCAAAGATTGATATCCAAACTAGTTACCACAAGTTGATAATTAAAGAATTTTATATCCCAAAAAAAATTAGGAGTAGGTATGGTCATTTAAAGTACCATGTGATGTTGTTTGGTAAAATAAATTCTCCTTTTTTTCGATGTCATTTATCAACAAAATATTTCATGAGTAACTCAATTCATTTTTTGTGTTGTTTGTGAATGAAATCCTGATTTACTCTAAAACAAAGGATGATCATGTGCATCATCTATGAGAAATTATATAAATTTTGAGATATCAATAAATTTATACCAAGCTACCAAAATTTTGCTTCTGGATTTGGGAAGTGTTGTTATTAGGACATGTAATCTTATAACATTGTATTTCAGTCGATCCGGAATATTTGATGGCTATTATGACATGGTAAACTCTGCACATTTTTTTGAGATTCATATATTGTTATTTTTAGCATGCTATTACTTCCAGTTCGTCAAATATTTTTTTAAGTTGGCTTCTCTAATTATATCTCTAACTCAGAAGGGATTAAAGTTGTTATGGAATTCAATGTGTTGGAGTTATTTTTATGATATAAAGTATATTTTGACTTTTTTTCCAGTGTTAACTCTTCTCGAGGTTGGGTAGGTATGTGTAGTATTTTATAATATGTCAGGATTGGGTTTGGGTTGTGATCTATTGTTGAGTGATTATGTGGTGGATTATGGTTCCTAATATCTTAGGCCACATGAGAATAACTATCCTATCCATGATCTCAAACTCTCATATATGATGCATGCTCTTAAGAGTTGGAATCTTTGCCTTTTTGGAGAAAGGTTTAGGATGTTTTTTTATTATAATATTATGAGTTATATATTATCTAAAATTATTTTTATCTCTATTAGAGGTGATGGGTGGAGCACTTTCCATATTTTGGTTTGGATATTCTTACACCCCTATTATGGGGAATGTCATGCCTGATGTTTTGAGTTAAAAACATCCAATCCAATTAATTAATTATTCATTATAAGATTATAATTTGATGGATATATTTTATTTCATGCATTTTAGGGTATAATAAATGAGACTAAAATTACATTGAAAAGTTTCCAACTAACATCCTCTATTCTCAATATGGTTATTCAGGAACAAAATCTTGATGCTGAATGATGAGGCATCATACATTCTCTTTATGGTAGGGAGACCATCAACAAGTGGTCGCTATCTTAAAAGGGTATCCTATGTTTCATGATCTAGGATGTTGTAACTTTTCCCATGAGAAAAGATATATTGGGGGTTTTCGATAATTCTCGATAGGTATTTCATCCTAGCACCATGATGATGTTCTATGATATGAGGCAATGGTTTTTGTGTCCAGGTCTAAGACAAGGCATCGTTGAATTTTTTTTGTCATGGATATACTTTCCAACAGGTCAAGGATGAGAATAATAAACCATCGGGTTTACTTTATCCCCTTTATTTTTCAACTTGTAAGTGGTATAATATTTATATGGATTTTCTGGTTGGATTTCCTTATACCCCTCAAGGTATAAGTAAAAAATTATTAGTGATTGATCAACTTATAGAATTATCTCACATTATAACCATTCTTGATACAAGAAAAGTCGAGTAATTTTGATGTTTGTATGTGCAATAGACTATCAGATTATATGCAGTTCCATCTATTATGGTTTTAGATATGGATCTTTGGTTAAATTCTCATGTTTTAAGAGGCCTCTAGGAGAAAATGGGATTCCAGGATAGTTTGAACATGACATATCCTCCATAGAGGGATGTCTAGGTATAATGAGCTATAAAGATCTTGGAACACATACTTTGTGCTTACGGTCATAAATTTGGAAGATTTTTGGATAGAAACTTGGGACTAGTTGAGTTTTTATATAATAATAGTCACTAGTCATCCATCCATATGGAACACTTTGAAGCCTTGTATAGTCACCGGTTTAGATCTCTATTTTTTGGTTGGAGAATGAAGAAGCTTCCCTGGATGGACCAATTCTTGAACAAGATATGACATTAAAGTTCTAGTTGATTCATCAAATAATAGTGAATACTCATAGATAGAATAAATATTATAATTCTCATCATATTCCCTTTGGAGTTTTTGGTTGATTCCCACATGTTCTTGAGATTTTTATCTTGGTTGGGTTATTGATGGATTTCAAAATAATAAAAAATTTCACTGAGATACATGGGACCATTTGAGGTTATTGAGAAGATTGTAAAGGTTTAATATGGATCGAAGTTTCAACCTTAGTTGATGTTGATTAAGAACATTTTACACATATAACAAATTCAAAAATATCTCTCTGAACCATCTCATGTTTTGAGCTAGGTGGAACTTCATATGGAACCTGATTTATCTGTGACTATACAACCCATATAGATTTTTTATTCTAAGATGAAGGTTATTCGTGGAAATTCCATACCATTGGTTTGAGTGTTATGAAAAAATAGTTTTGATTTACATGATACATGGGAGAATGGTGTACTGATAAGAGAGTAGTGACCTCATCTCTTTGACATGGAGTCTTCTTGATAGGATTTATGGGTAGAGATATAATTTATGGTTTGGAGATTGTAACTTTCTGTTACCCTCTTTTGGGTACTTCTTGGACCTTATTGTGATCATCATTTATTTAGACCATATTTTGGGTCTTTTCTAGGGAATTTTGAAATTTTTTGTGGTTTTGGGGCTATATACAGTTAGGTAAAACCATATAGTTTCCCTAGAAAATCATGTTTCCAATTGAGAGGGTCGGGAGGGTGGTGAAAAGTTAGTTCATGATTAGTATAAATCATACAACCTACCCTCCAAAACATCTGGCCATGGGTAGTGGGGGTTTTTGTGGTTGAAAATAGTTATACTAAAAATAAAGAAAAACTAGACACCCTTTCCAGAATCCTAGTAAGGGAATATAGTTAGGTTCACTATTAGTACTAACTGTGTCGGACCTATCAAAACACGAAAATGGGTTTTTAATTCCTTAAAAATTATAATTTAAATAATAAACCCCTTGTTTTTAATATAAAACACCTCCCATTCCACTCTAATATGATTGATTATATTTTTTAGGATCTCAAGAGGTGAATTATCTCCTTAAACCCATTTTCTTCTTGGATTGAAGTGCCAATGGATGTGTTTGATCTCCATTTGATAAGTAATTTCTACTTGATTTAGAAATATTTATTTATTTCTTCTCTCCTCCTTTGAGGGTGAGGAATTCATAGGTTGTTGATGCATTGGATCATTTATTTGATGGATCTTGATTCTAGGGATTCATTTTTGGTATTACTTTCCTTAAATTCTTTCCTGATGATTCATGTTTCAGGTGATTGATTATTTCGTAATGTGACCTAAAGGTTGGTGGTTTCAAATGATTTTACTAAAATTAAAACCTCGATTTTATCACTGTATTTGAAATGAAATTTCAATTGAGGTCTTTGAAATGGATTAAATTTTAATGATTGATTTCATAGGAATTATATATGTGAAATGAGTTCTATTTTTCAAATATTGATAAATTGGGTGAATTTTTAGAAAGATGGCTTGAAATGATAATTAATTTGATGAAATTATTTTACAATGACTCTTGATAAAATCAAATGAAATGAACTATTATTTTGAAAGTAATGTATTTTATAAAAACCCTTCATTTGGTTTTGAAATTGAAAAGGTATTTTGAAATATTACTTTTTGAAATTGAACTATGAATTATGATTTAAATTGAATTGAATTTATTTTCCTATTATTAATTGGTTGATTAATTGAATAACATGTTTTCCTGAGTAGTTAGTGGGTGACTAGGAAAATTTTGTGAGGAATATTACTCTCTATAACTTGATTTTAGGATTAAAACTATAACTAAACTGAGTTCAACATTATTTCTATTAATGAGGTGTTTGTTGGTTTTATACCAATGGCCTAATCCTTAGGACCATGTGCACACACTTGATCTATGTTGATTTAATGAGTTGTGAGAGAATCTGATAGCTAGTAACTACTTGACATCAGGGATTATGATCATGGTTCTTTGTTATCATTTTATTATTATATTCAATTGATTATAAAACTCTTTTTTATTCCTGTCTTTAATTTAGAAATTTTTTTATTTAATATTGTTTTTTATATACATACCATATTCTTGATTTTTAAGTATGTTTTGAATAATAAATGTGAAAATGGTTTTTTTATACCTTATCTTTATTTAAATTTAAGTATAAATGGGTTTTTGAACTACTTATGGGACACTTTATGAGATCCTATTAAGTTGTTTTTCTCACACCCTACCTTTACCTTCCAGAGTTTGTAGATTATATTATTATAGGTCTAGGAATAGGGAAAACACCACTTGGAAGTTGTAGATGTGATAGATTCACAAGATCCTAGAGTATTATTTGTAACTTGATGAGTTTTGATCCACATGTTTCATGGAGTTTCTGAGTTTATGTCTAGATGGATGTTATGTCACTTTTTCGATGATGTATTTCTTTGGGATGTTTATCTATTTTATTATGGTGATTTTCTATTTGATGATTGTTTGGAACATTGATTATGTTTTTTTCATCTTCCTATATTATATATTTATGGTTTTTCTTACAGGAAAACCATCCCCTTTAGCTCTTAGTTGTTTCTAGGCACTAGTCTCCAACCCATGGGGATCACAAATTCCCTTTGGACTATATCAGGCTTGGCTTGGGTATCAGTGTACCAGGGTATCTAGGGTGGTTCATTAAAAAATGGTATTTGAAGTATGAGTTTTTGTATCTTTTATTGATTCTATTATATATTATGTGATGTACTAGAAGACAAAAGGTATATTTTTTTCGTACATAAAGGGTATTTACAAGTGAGTTCCTATATAGCTCTCATCGTAGAGAGACTTAAATCACAATGGGTGTTTGGGAAAATTTAATTTGAATAATGATTTTATATAATTATTAACTATTTAAAAACATGATCTTAGTGTTATAAAATCCTATAATATTTAATTCATTTTTATGGAATAGATATTCTTGTATCTCTTGATTTGTTTGGTGATATGGTTACTCTTACTGATGTTCTTGTTTTTTTATGTTGTGTAGTACTATGAACCCAACATGTTGTATTTATAGACCTAGGTAGGGGGATGTTAATGAAAATTGGCAGAAAAAAACTCCATTTTATCACAATATTTTTGAGATAGTGGTGAGTAATTTCCAAGATATAGGAATTATAGTTTTACCCATTCCCATTAAGGCACCAACTATGGATCCTCAAAGGGATGAATCAAGAAATCATCTTCAGAAGTTTATTCAATAGAAGTCACTATATTTCTATGTCTTGGATGATCCTTAAGAGTCATATAATTTGTTGAAAAAGACTAATCTTCTTTTTGAGTCATTAGAAATGCTACATTTGATAAAGGTTAAATGTGTTACCTTCATGCTTGAAGGGCCTTGCAGGAGGTAGTGGGATTTAATGGTTATGATGGAGAAACATGAAAGATTAGAGTGGAAAGAAATTATATCCATATTTATAGAATATTTATATCCATATTTGATAGTTTTGGAAAAATATATGGAGTTTATTAACCTATAATAAGGTGATAAAACCGTAACTCAGTATGCCAACCAATTTATTGAACTTGTTCAGTCTTTTCTTGAGGCAGTGAAAAACAAGAAACTAATGGCTTGAATATTCAATATGTGTATTTGATATAAAATATGAAATTAGGTTTTCATGTTGAATCTCACCTCTTATATTGACATACCTGATAGAGAGTTTATGAATGAACTTGACCTACCTAGTAACTTAGGGTTGAAAGGAGTCACTTTTACTCATGATTACATTTATTTTAGTTTCTTTGAAGGGAAGAGAAATCATGATGAGTATTATGGTGGATCTCAATTGAAGGAATTATTTAGACCTTATATAATATATTTAAGAGTAATTCTGATTTTCTTTGAGTGTTTCAAGGTCAAGCATTCGAAATGAGTTTAGAATGAGGAACCAAATATCTGTAGTTTGTGCAGCCACTATGGCCACTTGAAGAAGTTATAACATATCTTTTATACCTATTATAGTGGCATGAGATCATCATAACCTAATGATAAGATGTTTCCATTATATTATTCAATAAATATGGGATTCTAGACACAATAATCTATACATAATCTTCTTTATGTTGTGGAATAGTCTTCGGAGGAAGCTGATGTGGGTCTGGTGACAATGAGAGGTACCATCACTACAACTTAATCATTATTGATTAATTTATTTAATATTAACGAATGTAATTAATTTATATCGACTCATGTTTTTAATTTTCTATAACTTCCTTTGGAGATCATGTCCTTTGTGATGGATATTTCTACACCCCTCAAAATGAATATAGAGTAGGGTCTTCACAGTCCTCAATTTGTCTTCTCTTTATCAAAGATCAAGATCACATTGGATTTTTTTGGTTCTCAACATTAAACCTTTAGATGTTATTATTGGGATAGATTTGATGATTTTCCATAAATCATGGATTTACTACTATATTCAGTGGATCACCTTTACTGCACCTGACGGGGTGTACTATGTTTTTCAGGAAGAATGTGACCCATAATCAAATAGAGTCATAGTTTTTTTTATATATTTAGAAAAAATTATATATATGTTTTCTTTTGATCTGAATCATGAATATTTTAGTGGTGATATTTCTCCAGTGGTCATCGAGTTTCCTGATGTGTTTCCATCTAAAATTTCTTTTATACCACTGGAAATGGAAGTAATGTTCTCCATTGACTTGGTGACAGCAACCCAGATCGTTTCTATTCCTTCTTACCATATAGAACTATATAAAATTAAAGATAATATGATTCAGATAGATTATTTGTTGGGTAAAGTCTTTATACACCTAATTTTTTCACCTTAGGTGGCACTTATTCTTTTTGAAAATAAATACAATGGGACACTTAACATTTGTGTTGATTACTAAAAACTTAATCAAGTCATGGTAAATAATATGTACTCATTTCCTCTAATAGATGATCTATTTAACTAGTTTAAAGGGGTGAAGTGGTTCTCGATGATTGATCCTTTTTCTGGATACCACCAGTTCAAAATTCAATAATTTCATATCTTGAAGATAACCATCAAGAGTAGGTATTTCCATTTCATGTACCTTGTGATTTCTTTTAGTCTAACCAATTTTAATTTTATGGAATCTATGAACAAAATATTAAATGAGTACCTCGATACAATTGTGGTGGTTCTTGTGTATGCAATCATGTTTTACTCTAAAACTAAGGAGGATTATGTGCATCATCTAACATATTTCCTATAAATTTTGATCAATCATTGAATTTATTCTAGGACATAAAAATACAGTTTCTCTATTTGGGAAGTGAAGTTCCTAGGACACGTGGTCTCAAAACTTGGTATTTTAGTTGATCTTGCGAAGGTGAGGCTTTTATGACATAGTAATAACTATACAATGTTTTTGAGATTCAGATCTTCATGGGTTTAGCAAGGTATTAAGACTAGTTTATCAAATATTTCTCAAATATTTATTCTTTAATGACCACTCTCACTCAAAAAGGTGTAAATCTGTTATGGTATTTGATGTGTCAGAGTGATTTTTAGGAGTTGAATAATTTTTTGACTTCTGTTCTAGTGTTGAATCTCCCAAAGGATGGGAAGGGATATGTGGTCTTTTAAGATCCATCAGGTTTGGTTTGTGGTTGTGTTATTATGTAGAGTGATCATGTGGTAGCCTACGGTTCCTGGAAGCTCAGAACACACAATAATAACTATACTACCCATGATCTTGAACTCGTAGCTATAATTCACATTTTTATAGAAAGGCTTACCATGTTTTATGATCACATGATTTTTATTTTTATCTTCTCACAAAAATATTTGTATCTTAATCACACATGATAGGTGAAGTACCTAATATCTTCAAATTTCAATATTTCTTACACTCCTGGTAAGTCGAATTTTTTTGTTGATGATTTGAGTTAGAAAATTCCATCCCAGAACATGAAAGAATCATTAGAGGAGTGGAACTTGAAGAATCTCTTTGATTTTGTGAATTTGAGAGTCTGGAATAATGAGACTTAAATTGTGTTAACAATTTTCCAGTCAACCTCCAGTCTTCTCAATTTGATCCTTTAGGAGTAGTATCTTGATGATGAATAATGAGACATTAAGGACTCTCTTTATAGTGAGGAGACCATAAACATGTGGTCATTATCCTTGTAGTTTATTATATTCTTTTATACCAGTACATCATACCTTTTCTTTTGAAAAAATCTATAATTGGGGATTACCAAAATTCCTAGTGGTCAGTTCACCCTAGCACCATAAAGATGTTAAATGATATGTGGTGATAATTTTAGTGGACTGGTATGAGATGATGTGTCGCTGAATTTGTTTCTCATTATTATACCCTCCATTAGGTCAGGGTCGACCACTATAAAACCTCATGTTTACTTCAACCACTTTCTATGCCAACTTGGAATTGAGATAAGATTTATATGCACTTCATGGATGGGTTACCTCATACCCCTTGGGAGAAGAATGAAACATGGGCAGTTATTGATCGACTGACCCAATAATCTCACTTTATACATATTCACAATACAAAAAATTTGGAGTACATATAAATAATTCATGTCAAAGAGAATGTTATATTTTATGGAGTTCAATATTTTATAGTTTCTGATAGGGATCCCAAATTCACTTATCATTTTTTGAGATTCCTTTAAGAATAAATGGGATCCCATGTTAGTTTGAGAATCATATATCATCTATAGATGGATGGAAAAATAGAATAAGCTATAAAAATCTTTGAAAACATGCTTTGTTCTTTCATTTATGTCTTTAGAAAAGTTTGAGATAACCACTTGGGACTGGTTGAGCTTTCCTATAACAATAGTTACCCATATTACATCCATATGAAAATCTTTGAGACCTTTTATGGACACCTGTGCAGATTTCTATTGTTCTAGTAGGATATTAACGAAGCTTTTAGGGTTGTAATGAGTTTAGTCCAAGATATGATAGAAAATATTCAGTTGATTCATCATAGATTGATGATAGCACAAAACTAGTATAAGTTTTATTTGGATCATCGTAGATTTTATTAGGAGTTTTTAGTTTGTGACTAGGTGTTTTTGAGATTTCCATCTTAGTTGGTTCACCGATGGATTAGAAAATATATAAAACTGGCATAGAGATATGTGAGATCATTTGAGGTTGTTTAGTAGATTAGAAAGGTGGAATTACACTAGTCATTTCCACCTCAATTGATTTTCATTCATAACATGTTCCATGTATTAAAACTTCAAAAATATCTCTCTAACCCATCTCATTTTCTGAGTTGGGAGAACCTTGATGCAGAACCTAATTTATCCATGACTAAGCAACCTGTATAAATTGTTGATTCTAAGAAAAAAATTCTTCGTGGAAATTTTATACGCATGGTTCGGGTGTTATGAAAACATGGTTCAGATTCACATAAGAATTGGGAGTGTGAGGCACAGATGAAAGGATAATGTTTTCATATTTTTTACATGGAGTCTTCTTGATAAGATTTATAGGGATATAAAGAATTTATTATGGAGAGATTATAACTTATTATTACCTTATTTTAGGTAATTATTGACCCTTATTTTAATTATCATTTGTTTATACCTTATTCCAAGTCATTTTTGTGGAATTTTAAAATTTTATGGAGGTTTGGGGACTGTGGAAAGTTAGGGAAAATCATGTGGTTTTCCTAGAAAACCATGTTTCCCATTGAGAGGGATTGGGGGGTGGTGCACAGTTAGTGCATGGTTAGTCGAAACCATATGGCCTCCCCTCCAAACCATGAAACCATGGGTAGTGGGGGTTTGCATGGTTGGTTCATGGTAAGGCTAACCATGTGGCCGAACTGTGCACCATTTTTAGAAGACCAATAATGGAACATGGTTTAGAAAATGATTAGTACTAACTGTGTGCCCTAACCCAGAAAACAATGAAAATAAGTTTTTAATTCCCTAAAAATTACAATTTA
Source organism: Viscum album (assembly GCA_963277665.1). NCBI lineage: Eukaryota > Viridiplantae > Streptophyta > Magnoliopsida > Santalales > Viscaceae > Viscum > Viscum album. The sequence goes on from OY728146.1 coordinate 1,128,081,332, forward strand.
AATATATACCACCATTTTTTAATCATAAGAACCTCCCATGAAACCCTAATATGATACATTAGTTTTTTGAGGCTATCAAGAGGTGAATTGGCTTCTCCAACCTTACTTCTTCTCAGATCGAAGTCGTGATGGTTGTGTTTGTTCTCTCTCTGGTAAGTTATTAATCCTTGATCTATAATTCTTTATTTTTCTATTCTATCCTGTTTTGAGAGTGATGAATCTACATATTATTGATGGATTGGATCCTTGATTTTAGAAATATCTATTATAGATATTCCTTCTTGTTCATCCTCACCTTCAAATCTTTATTGGTGATTTATTTTTTGTGTGATTGACTGTTCAATCATGTGGCATAAAGGTAGGAGGTTACATAAGACTTTTCACATTAATTTAATCCTTTATTTTCTTGACTAATTTGAAATAAAATTTAAATTTATTTATATGAAATTGACTAAATTTTGATGATTTATTTTAGAGGCATGAATTTTTTAAAATTAAATCCATTTTTAAAGTATTGATAAATTGGGTGAATTTAGTAAACAATTTATTGAAATGATAATATATTTAATGTAATGATTTGATATCAATTATTGAGAAAATGGATTGTAATGAAAGAGGATTTTTAATGGAATGAATTTGATGAAAACATATGATTTGGTTTTTGAAATTGAAAAGGAATGTTTAAACATGATATTAGGCAATTGAACTATGAATGATGATTTTATTTGAATTGATTTGATTTTACCATGATTGATTGATTGCTTCATTAAAGACATGTGAGCCTGAGTAGTTAGTGGGTGACTAGGATAAGTACATAGGGACTCTGAATCCCAATCATTGGATTTGATAATGAAAACTATAACTAAACCAAGTTCGGCATAATTTCTATGGATGGGGAGTTGATTGGTTTTATCATGATGGCACAAGCCTTAGGGGCGAGTGCACACACTTTATTTGTGTTGATTGAATGAGTAATGTAAGGATCCTATATCCAATAACTAATTTATCTCAGGACTTATGAAAATGGTAATTTGTTGTGATTTTATTATTAGATTCCATTGATTATAGAACTATTTTTTAATTCATGACTTTGATTTAAGTAAAATTCATTTAATATTGTTTCTAATATACCTACCATATCCTTAGTTTGAAAGCATGATTTGACTAATAAATGTGAAAATGATTTTTTATTTCTTATCATAATTTAAATTCAAGCATAAAAAGGTTCTTTTATTGGATTTTTTGATAGAATACTTTTTGATATCCTATTAGGATATTTTTCTCACACACTACCTTATCCTTCAGCTATTTGTAGATTATGTTATCCCAGGTCTATAAAAAGGTAAAGCGCCACTCACAGGTGGCATGTATACATGATTAATGGGATCCTGGAGTGATGGTGGTAACCTGTAGATATGTGATATAATTTTTTCATGGAGTTTATGAGGTTATATATTGATTTTTGTTATGTTACCTTTGAGATGATGCAGTTCTTTGGGATGTTTATTTGTTTTTTATGGTATTTTTCTCCTTAAGGAGTGTTTGGCATATCGCAAGTGTTTTGTTTTATCTTTTCCAATTACATCTTGAAGGTTTTTTATTGTGTAAAATCCATTCCATTTGACACTTAGATGATGGAAATATAAGTCACTAACCCATAGAGATCGGGAATTCCCTTTGGGATATGTCAATACTGGCTCGGGTATGAGTGTACTAGGTTATCTTGGATGGTTCATTACAGCTATGATTTTAAATATTTAACATATAGCTAGGTGTTTTCTGATTTAATACCTATTTTTTTCTTCACTGGTGCTCAAAAAAGTGAGGAAAATAAAAAATTCTAAACCTTATGAAATTTAACCTTACATAATTTGAACTTTACAGATTTCCAATGAACCTTATGAAGTTAAAACTTATGAAGTGTTAGGGAAACCATATAATGTTCCCATTATCTATATAATTGACCTTATAAAGTCTCATATGAACTTTATAATGTTATAATATAACTTTATTAATTCCAAAAATAAACCTTATGAAGTCTAAAACAATATTACAGAGTTATTGACTTTTTCATTTTTCAATATTCTGCACAATGTTAACCATATGAAGTACAATGTGAGATTTACAAAGATGGGACTCAACCTTGTGATGTTTATAAAAAACATTACGAATATAAAAAATAAATATAATGATGGTTTAATTTAATATTTATTTCATTTTATTCAACCATATAAATTCTATATGAACCATACAAAAACATGAAGTGTACCATACAAACATTTCAAGACTTATCCATTTTCAAGTCCTAGTATAGAATTTCCAAAATTTTAAAAATGAGTTCAAAGCCTTCACAAAACATCACCAAACAACTTCTAACCTCTTAAAGACAATTAAAATATATTCTAATGCATCCTTATCAACCAAAAATAAATACTTTACAACTAATACAACATTGTTCAACAATTATATTAGGTTATTCATTCTCCCTATTTATATTTATTGGCAACCAATATCATATATTTTCAAAAAAAATCATAAAAAAGAATTAAAGAAAAATATTTCTCAAGTGAAAATTAAACCCATTTATTTGTGAGGGTGCCCCCTAAAGTCCCTAAAGTAGGAGGGAAGGGATGAATATTCATGTTCAGCCCCAAAATCACATATATTTCCTATAGAATTTTCTTAGTGAATGTTTTAGCAAGATGATCCTGAGTAGGAATTTAATCCACCTTTATATCATTATGGGAAAACTTCTCTATGATGAAGTGAAAAATTGTATAAATGTACATCAATATTGAGTCTTTTATTGGGTTTTTAGATTTATTAATAGAAATTTAATTATCACATGAAATTTTGAGAGGTTTTTTAATATTCACCCTAAATTATTCAAGTTATTTTTTCATCAAAAACATCTAAGTGAAAGAACTCGTAGAAACAACATATGAAGCTAATATGGTCACTAATGTAATAGATTTTTTCTTATTGAAATGCTAGCTCACACAATTTTCCCATAATAGGAAAATTATCCCTGAGGTTGATCATATATCTTTACAATCTCCCTCCTGGTATGCATTAGTAAAACCATCCAGCTTCATTTGATTTCATCTATTATATATTACCCTATGACTCAATGATCCTTTGATGTATTTTGGAGCCATATTATTAGATATAAAATTTGATTCATTATGGTCAATTTGATATTGTTCACAAAATATCTCAAAATAGACTAGATAAAATCCCTACTTAGTGAGGTAGGGTTGATTTTCAATCAATATTATAAACTAGTTTTGGATTACACTTTGTCCTTGAATATAATTTCTATATTTTTAACCCATTTTTTTAGGTGTTTACATTGAATCCATTTCCTCCATTCCAAAATTATTCAACAATTATTCTGTATACTTTTCTTAGGAAATAAAAATAAAATATTCTTTTTATAGCACTTGCAATCCCAAAGAGTACCTAAAATATCCTAGCTTGAACATATCAAATTATTTCCTCATTCGAAGAGAATTATTCACAACTACTTTATTGATCTTCTATAAAAAAAATATCATCAACATATTCAATTATAATGAGAGTGTCTACCTTTATTTATTTAATGTACATGTTTTTGTTCACTTTTCTTTTTGTGAGCCCCAAAATATAGAAGCACCCATACATATTTGAATAGAATGATCTAAGGTCCTGCATTAACCCATACAAAGATTTCATAATTTTACAAACCCTTATTCCATAATTTTCAAGAATAAATCTATCAGACTACTCAATAGATACTTTTTTTTCTAACTCTATATTTATGAAGGATGACTTCACAACCCATTGATATATTTTTTACTTTCTTTTAGCTAAAACATATAGTAATATTCTTTTAGATTATAACATTTTAATTTGGTTTTCTTTTCAAATTAAACTCATTACACTTATGAATAGCATTTGTAAACAAGTCTAGACTTATTTTATGATACTTATCATATATTATTCAATTTATTCTTAAATACCCACTTGATCAAAATTTATATTTTTATATTTTAGTATAGGGATAAGAATAAAAGTATAATTTCTCCCAATATGATCTAGTTCATTATCCATAATATCAAAAAATTATTTCTTATTGACATCTTGAACAAGTAAATTTAGATCAATTTATGAAAAAAGAGTAATTTGGCTATCAATCCCCAACCTTCTTCTCATCTAAATTGATGTATTATGGTTCTCAATATGTTTCTTATCCTTCACATGTTTGTTCGTATTTTGATATTTCTAATTTTTATTTTTATAATCCTATTATTCATCACTATTCGGATAAAAGTCAACATTAATATCGATTGGATCTCTCTATGATTCTTCTATATTTTATTTTTATGATATCTTCATGCTGTCTACTTCATAATTATAAAATATTAATTCATTTTTCACACTTTATGTTAATTAATTCTTAATAATATTCACATAAATATTAGTCAAGTAGTTTATTAATCTTATTATTCATGAATTCATGTACTCTTCTATTTGATAAGTATCCCACATATATCCATTCATCTACTTTTTATTCAAACTTTCCCAAATCAGGGTTCTTAATATTCATGTAAAAAGGAATACCAAAAACATTAGAGTACTTTATTATTCGATTTATTTTTTACCTCATCTCATATGATGTCATGCGTGTTTCTAGCCATAGTAAACACCTATTTTATTTATACACATTGATACACATTAATCTCCTCCTAAATAACATTAAAATTTTTTTCAGACTGAATTTTATTTCCCATCACAAGTAAATTGATGTTATTTATTTCTACTTTTCCATTATGTTAAGGAGTATAGGGTGGGATGTATTGATGCTTGATTCGTTTATTTTTAAGATAACTATAAAACAATTACACGTGTACTCTTTTCCATTATCAAATCTAATTTTTCTAATACAAACTCCAAAACCACTTCTCAATGGTACTTCTAAATATTTTAAACATGTCAATTTCTTAGGACTTAGGCCCCATAAAAATCACATTTTTCATTCAGATGACAAATTTCACATATAGTGCCTTTATTCATTTTCAATTGGGGTAGGTGTTTTACCACACCATGCTCTAAGATTTTAATCATGCTCATTTGGATCAAATAGCCAAGTCTTATGTGTCACAAATTAGTTTCATCTTTATCACTCAAATAACATGAATTAGCGAGATAAAAAAATTAAAAGGAATTACTACATGTTTTATTTTCCCAAGTCATGATTCTTATATAATTGTTTCTTTTAATAATGCATGGGTATGTCTTGAAATAATACAATGGCCATTATCACATAGTTGACTAGCACTCCATTGATTTTTATTTATCCCTTCAACAAATAATAAATATTTTAAATTCAGGTTTTGAGCTTCTATCTTACCATTAAAAACATTTTAGTTATTTTGAGAACAATAACTATCAAAATTTATAATCCCTCCATAGTTATTTTTAATATTCATCTAATTTTTAGTATCACCAGTCATATTTGAGGAAAAAACATTTTCAATAATCCATGATATGGTTTTATTGAAATCCTTTAATAAAACTTCAAAAAAACATAATTTTTATTCCTTTACTTTCAAAATTTATTATCCTTTATTAGCATCAGAATTTTATCCAGTAAGGCTTGTCCTGAACATCAAAAAAATGACTCTTCTTATCACATATACTATATCTTTATTCTAAGAACTGAAAACTCTTTGTGTTGGTAGAGATGATGAATTTCTGGTCAAAAATTTATTCATTCTAGTTTTTATTTTCATACTATCAGACTTTATCCCACTAATTAATTCCTATTCTTTGGAGGTAATATATTGAACCGATATAAATGTGATTTGTTTCTATACACTCTATAACACTAGAGGTATCCATTAGACCATGGTATTCATTATTAATAGAAAATTTTACCAACATATAGTTACTACTATTTTGTTACACACTATGTAGTTTTTACCTTGGGAGAAAAGATAATCTTCAGATATTCTTCTCTTCTATTAATAATGAATTTTATTTTTATTATTCAGATTTAATCTCCACTACATTATTTTTATTTGACCTTATTTAGTCCATTACTAGTTTAAATAAAATTTTATTTTGTCTATATTAACTATTCTTTTATATAAAAAGGTTTTTCTTTAATATCTCTTACCATATTATATTGATCAACATATTTAACTTGAAATTTAGGACTTCATCAATATAAATTAGTTCCTTTTTGATGTAATCATTCTTTACTTTAATCTTCTTTTCAACTTATTTTATTATTATCCTATTATTATTGTTTATTTTATTTTTCTCAAGATAGGCTTCATGTTCAACCTTCAACATGTTCTCCACATATATTGGTTTAACACTTCTTTCTTAACTAATTGAGGTGACTCCAAATTGAGTGTCATAATCCATGATTTTATAAATTTTTTAATTGGCTCATCTTATAATTGAATGATTATTTAAGATTTGTATTTTTCTTCATTATGAATCAAACATATTATTTTTCTTCTTGAAAACTTATTTTTATCACCATATGTGTTAACTTATCTTTATTCCTTCCCCACTTACATTTTCAGGGTTTCTCATCTTGTTCACCTACCTCATATATTTTATTATTATTCATTAGAAAATTTATTACAAAATATTTAACTTCACTATATTCATTCCAACTTAGTGGTTGTTTACTTTATAACTAATTCATTCTATTTTTGAATTTATTTGATATAAGATCCATAATTCTACTATAGTCATCAACCTATTCCTCATATTTAAATTCACTTTAGTCTTCATCATCTTAATCTATGATTTTGAGTTTCCTCATGGGCTCAAAATAATTTTCATTTTTAAAATTATTTTTGAATGATAGAATCTTTACCATTTAATAAGTAATGATAATTTTGTGCAATTCATCATGAGTATGATTATAATTATCTTTTAATTCTAAGATTTTTTTATCAAACCTTACTAAAATGATTCTCATTAATTTTTTTAAAAATTATGGAATCATATAGCTTTTCTCCATATCCTCATATATTTTTGAAAATCTAATTGAATCTTGTAGTGTAGTCATTAATGTTTTCTTAGTTATCCATATTTATTTCTTCAAATATTCTTCTCCATATTTGTAACTTTTCTTCTTTAACTTTCACATTTCCTTCATAACTACTTTCTAATTTATCCTAGATTTATTTAGCTATTTGATTACCCATTACTTGTGTAATTTTTTTTGATAGATACATGAGAATAAAAATTCGAACCTTTTCATCAACCTTTAAATTTTTATTATCAACAAAGGATATTGGATAATTTCCCTTAATGGTTTAAACCCCATAGTATTAGAATCTTTAACTTTTATGAAAAGAGATATAAGACAAGGAAATATCATATTATTCAAGTTATGATAGTTTTTACATAGAATATAGGTACACCACTTCAATTTACAGAATTAATATATACATCTCATGAAAATTTGGATTTGAATAGAGGGAACTTGTATGTTATCATACCACTTGAAGTGAAATTGGAATGGGTTTCAACATTGAGAGGGGTTGAATTAGTGGTTAACTCTTTTAAAATTATTGTTGTTTGAAATTAACCTATGAAACCTTTTAGGATCCGATCAACTCAAATTAAATATCTTACCCTTATTTGAATATGAAAATAAATAAAATAACCTAGGTAAGATATAATTTTTAGAAGGTTAGACCCTAATAAGGGTACCTACTTCTTGATGTGATCAATGTTTCACCTAGAATCATATATTTTACACTATAAACACAAGAAGTTAAAATGGGTATCCTCTTGAAAGCATAATGTATATCACAAAAGAACAACCTCACACCATGATACCCAACCACTCACTATAATCATAGCCTCTCACTACTAGTTACATGTATTTTAATACATAGAAAGAAATATCACAAGAAGATTCTTGTTTCTCTGATAGCTGATGATGATCTCCTTTAATGATCCTTCAAGATTATTTTAAAATAATGTTATCAACTATTAATTATCTTTAATGATTTTATCCTCAATATTCTTCTTCAATAATTTCAATCCGCCAAATAATAAATAGTATAGTTTATTGCTTTAACATAGATGATGAATATAGTATTAGGCACTTGTAAATAATTTATTATTTCTCTTTCTATAATAAAATTGTTCTGAAATAAAAAAATATTTATACACATATTCTTAATACTTGAATAATTTATCTTTCTTAATTTTGTTATTTTATATTCATAAAAAATTTCATTACATTTCAATGATAAAATATGGAAACTCACCTTTTTTATTATCCACATACTATTTTCTAGTCAATATCTTCCAAAAGAATAACATTTTGTTTGTGAATAATAATTTAAAATATTTTAATTGGAAATTTCCATGAATATCACCACATGATATACTCATTAAAACTTAATTCAAACACCCTGAATCTCATCTTGGATAACATATTTGACTAGAAGCCTGTGATTTTAAATTTTTGTAGTCTATCTAAGGATAAAATGATTTATTTTTGATTTTTTATTCAATAATTTTTCATAACGTAAGAAACCTTACAAACATTGAACCTTTTGAATATTGATCCCTACAAAAGTTGATCCTTTGAAAGTTCTCATGAACCATCCGATGTTATAACCTTACAATGTGGTAGGGAAATCATATGAAATTCCATTTATTTCTATAGAAATGTTACAAAGTTTCACATGAACCTTATAAAGTCAAAATTTAACCATATGAAGTCATGGAATGAATCCTATGAAGTATAAAAAAACCTTATAAAGTTGATGAATTTGACATTTTTTCTATATTCTTCACATTTTCAACCTCATTAAGTATAATTTAAATTTTAAAATGTTTTGAATCAACCTTATTACGTTAAAAAATTAAAAAGAACCAAAATGAACATTAAGAAGATTTAATCTTCCATTTTTGAATCTTAGTTAACCTTATTAATTCCCCCATAAACCTTATTAAAACTGTAAATATACCTGAAAATGATTTGATGACATAACTATTTTTCAATCCCAACAAATAATTTATAGAATTCACCAAATAAGCACAGATTACTAATATTAATTAATGTATTAAGTAAAATCAAGGGGGGGAGTGGTGTTAATTAGTGACCCTAATTTTCATACCCTTTCTAAAGTATCATTATTATTCAACAAAGCTCTCTTAAATTTCTCATCAATGAAAATAATAATCTGACACAACAAGTTAATTTGGTTCATATTTTTTATAGGATAACCACATCTCTAGCATGTCATGGTTATTATCCCTCACAAACTACTCCCATATTATTATCAAATTGAACATGAGAAAGAGTATGAACTTAAACTCATTAAAATGACTATATTATACTAGTTGAAATACTACACCAATATAATATAATTAATCTTCTTAAATAATGATCACTAATGAGGATATGAGCCTCCATATAGACTCTACAAATGATCTTCTTCCTTTTCTATTCACAACGGTCTTTAGTGGATATCCTAAAAAATATTGAATCTTGTATTTCTCAATCACCATACTCCTTTCCATTTTTTATATTTCTATTATTAAAAAGATATTTCCATGATTATTATTTCCACTTTGATGTTTGGAAATATTGAAACTTTTTCGACAATGATAATCTCTCATTAAAAAAACATTTTAATCAAGTCAAGGTATCATTTTAATTATCCTTACATATTAACTTTTTAATATTCAAATGATATTTGAATAATGTGGTCTAAAATCATCTAAAAGTCTTACTAAATTTAAGTTCATTTAAATCTACCTCCACATGTGCATTGAAAAATGCATCCTTGCCATGTGAATCATCTCTTTTTAGAGAAGAGACTACACTAATATCAGTGTTATTTGATATTTTTGCAAGTTAATACCTATATAAATGACCATTATGTTTGATCCATGAAGAATAAGTCACAAGAATCATCTTCTTTTATTATACCAATTGTATATTTTGAAATCTACAAACTCAACATTTTTTATAAAGTACAATATTTTATAGGGGAAAAATCTCTTACGAGCTGAAAATATCTTACATGAACAATATTATATGGGATATAATTTCAAATATATTATATGTAACTAAATTTCATTATAGATAGAATGAATTTATTAATCATATGATATTTATTTTGTTTATTTTTAACACATGATCTTTAATTCCAGACTCTACTTAGCTTCGACTGGAACCTCTTCTATTATTCTCAAAGGTATATCAACCACTAAAAAACTCATCCAAAAACCTATTAGAACTTTAAAATCCCTTGAAATTTATTATAAAATACAATTTCTTAAAAATCATGTCTTTTTACTTGAATATCATCTCAACTAATTATCACACTAAACAAATATTGTTGATAGAAGCAACATTATCACTAAGGGTTCAACAATATACTCCTTTGAAATTGTTGAAAATAATACCTATTTATGTACCACTAAATGAAAATAAAAAAGTGATAAATGATAGGGTAAATCTTCAATTAATCAAATAAAAGAGTCATAAATCAATCAACTATAAATCTATGTGAGATCATTCCATATAGAAAATAAGATTTATTAAATTAATAATCAATGTTATACGTAAAAAACAACTCATCTCAAAATTCAAGATTAAACCAAATAGTGTAAATTGAACCTGATCAAGTAGATATCATTCCTACATAACTCAATATACACATTAAAATAACACATAATAAGAAGAATTATTTTCATCCCCAAAATACAATAGCCCCTAAATAATTAATATGATAAAATAGGGGAAGAGACTCAAAAAATTCATACCTCAATGAATGGGAGTATGATATATTCCATGTTTCAGCATTATCTTCATAAATTATTCAGTTTTTATGGGTTTTGTCATAATATTATCCAAAAATACCTTGGAATGAACAAAATAAAAATTTAATATAGCTTATGTTACCTTATATTTTAGGAAATTATATATTACATAAATGTGTTTCTAGTTGGAGTGACGCACATGATTTTTGGATATATTGATGGTACTTTTAATGTCATAGACTAAAATTAAAAGATATTCAATTTCAAAACCTAATTAATGCACATGTGTTTTCATCCACATCATCTGTGAAGCATTATGTGATGCATCTACATACTTAACCTCAATTGAATTCAATGAAATTGATGTTTTCTTCTTCAAATTACATGATAAATAGCTCATTCTAACAAGTGGATATGGAATTACTATCATATATTGCTTATGACTAGTCTGTATCTTCAAATACTATAAGATTCACATTACCTTTCGTATTTTACATAATCTCATAATAGAGATTATTTTAAATTTATCTTGAGATTTTATTTACCAAAAATATATTTGATTCCTTATGATTGGATCAGAAATTGGCATAAAGAGGAACAACATAAAAAATATATTGTACTATAGATATAAAATACATAATACTTCAAATCAATATTTTGAACTATTTCTCATTTACTAATTATCCTCCATCAGCCTTACTCAGTTTTATTTCCACTTTAATTGGTGAGGATACACCTATGGATTCTTACATGTCAAAACTATTTAACATCTCTATATAAATCATTTATTATGAAATGAATAAGTATTCATCTTCTTGGTTAACCTATAAACCTAAGAAAATTTTAATTTTTATCATTAATAAAATATAAAATATTTCTCTCACATGCCTTGATAACACCACCCATATGTTTTATTCGCCACTAGAAAAAATTATACCATCAACATACACAATCTAAAATAGCGTCATGGTGATTTTATTCTTCACATAAAAGTTTCTATTCATTTATCATTTTTTGAACATTATTCTCTTTAGACAATAATTAATATTAAAATACCAAGATCTTCGAAATTATTATAAACCATAAATATACATCTTCAACTTACATAATTTTCTAAATAATATTAAAGAATAAAACTCTTTGAATATTACTTGTTTACTTTTTCATCAATATCACCATTTAGAAAAGATGATTTAACATCCATCAAAAATATTTTAATGTTTATATGAGCTTTTATGGAATGGGATATCCTAATGGACTAAAGTTTGTACATTGGGGAAATGGTTTTATAAACTCTACCCCTTAAATTTGAGACTATCCCTTTCACACCTATCTAACTTTGTTTCTATCCAATTAACCATTCTAATAATGTTTATTTCTAAAAATTCATTTTCTAAAATTAAATTATTTTCTACAGGTATATGAACAAGTCCCTATGTTTCAATATTTTCAATTTTATCTAATTATTAATTCATATCTTAAACCCATACCATATTTTATAAGGCCTCCTCAATTGATTTCGGATAAAATTTTGATAATAAAATTATTTTAATTTTTGATAAGATTTTGTTTCCTAGTTTACACAACTTAATTATAGTATCTAATTATATTTTTTATTTCTACATACTTCCTTTTACTTGGAACAAAACTGATAGTCATAAGAATCTCCCTTTTATCTCTAATAATAATTTTGTTTGACAATAAAGTCTCATTATCACTAGTGATATCTGAATCTACTCCTTCATTATTAATCTATATGATTTCTATCGATTATTCTACAAATTTAGATCTTTATAAATTATCCTCATAATCTATTAAAATATTTTATTTTTAATTTCTTATTCGTTTTGAATAACTACAACATCATCAATTTCAATACTTTTTTCAGATTTATTGTTATAGCATATGTAGGAACACCCATTTGGTGTATACCTAGGAAAATTCCATCTTTAAACATGCCATAAAACTCTTTTATACTTATATATTTTTTATTGATATATATTTATGTTTAAATATATAAAAATTCATATTAATAGAATAAATAAATAAATAAGTGATGGGTGAGGGGTAAAAACATTCACCAACAAAACCTTCAGTCCCATGATCGAAACTCGAGGTTAATAAATTTCATAAGTTTGTGTGGGGGTGCATGGGTGGGGGATGGGAATTTAAAAGGGTGGGGTGGTAATAAAATTTATTTAGAAAATCAAATATGAAAAAATATAAAAACATATATTATTATTTCTTTAAAAAATGAGGATACATTACCCTTGTTTAGAAAAAAAATGTGTGTAATAGTTCAAAGATTACCCATGTTTAAAAATGTGGACAAATATAACCATTTTACTATCACCTTATTTTTTCACATAATAATTTAGATACATTTATAAATGTGACTAAAAATATTTTTTCATATAGTGATAGTGATAAATTCAATTTACTAGGGAAATTATAGACTTCAAAGTATACACCTTATCTTAAATTGTGTAAATACCCTATACTTTTGTTCCACCAGGATCAGTGAAACCATGCTGAGGGTGGCAGTGAAACAATATGGTATAATTATACAAATTTAAACTCTTTATATTTACCTATACACCTATTAGGGTGAATTTATCTCACTTAATAATATCACATTTGGTTTTCATTCATCTAATATAATTAGGATAGAAAAAAATACATATAAATTTATTAATGAGGCTCAAATCCAATGTCGATGAATACATCCGTAGTGTATGGTGGTTTTGATCCCACACACACAACTTCTCTGTTATTATCTTGATGAATCATAAGCAAGGGTATACCCTTGAACCTATACTTCTAGAACCAACTAGGTTATGTGAATCAGACCAACCAAATAAGAAATCAACTATTTTCTATTCTTTAGACATTTTCACTAACTAGTTAATCCTCCTCAAAAACAAGATTCTATTAGCCCCTCCTTAAATAATGGTCAATAATGTATTCACAAGTCTCAACTCAATAAAATGATTCTAATATCCTTCCTTTATTTACAAAAAAATTAAGAGTTACCTCTACTATATAACCATCATAAATGCCAAATCAAATATTCATCTATCCTTATGATATACATAAATCATATGAAGTTATCCTCATTGTTCTTCAATAATTAATATTTTTAGTAGTAGAAACATCAATCTCTATTAATATTACCTTTTATTTATTACTCAATGCACAAAAATAATATATTAAAAACATTGTGACAACCCAGGTATTGTTATTAATAAATCAATTTTATGTTTTATTAATTTTCACAATTAGATTTTATGGATTCTTATACGCTATATGTTTTAGTAATATTTCAATAAAAAAATTATTCTAAGTAAAGTATATACTATGTATTATATGGTTTTATTTAAAAGTTGAAATTCTAAATTTTAAGATTTTTATTTTATGAAATGGAATTTATTTTTGACCTCATCAATTCAAAATTATTCTAGAGTTATTTTTTATTTGTCAAAAATAGAGGATTTTTATGTTAATAGTGAAAAATATTGTATTCTAAAATTCCAAAACTTTTACTTTGATTAAGTATTTGTAATGTAAATTTACTTTTATAATGTTTTTTAAGTAAAATAACAATCCCTTTTTATTCAAAAATCGATTAATTTTATGGATATAACATTTATATATGATTTTCTCATCAAATCATTTTTATGCTTAAGAAATATTTTTTCTAAAGAAACTAGTCTTCATTACATTTTGTGTAATTATATCGAAGGAAATTTTTTACAACTTTAGAAATTGAATTTGGTAAAATGGATTTACTATTTTATATCATAATTTTCAAATTTCGAAATAAGGTTTATTTCTTTTTTAGTAATAAAATTAAGTTACTATAGTAAAAGTTAGTCATCATGGTAAGGGTTAATAGGGTTAATGAGGAGGATAAACTAACATATAATGCTCCAAATCTATCAAAATACTATCTATAATTTAATTTTTTAACTTTATTTAGACCTTAACTTAACTAATAAAATTTTTTACAAAATTAGAGCCACTTTACATGATAAGTTAATTTATTATACTTTAATGTTCATAATATTTACAGGGGTGTCACTTCCATCCCTTGTAAAAAGGAACCTCATATCCTCACATAATCACACACTTTGAAAAAATTATCTCAAAAATTATCTTCATAAATCCCACCCTAAATCATCTTCCCGAGATCCTATAGGTTTTAGTCTCACAAAAATTCTAAACTAAGAAAACTTAAGGTCCAATTCAATGAAAAATTTCCAAGGATTAGGTAAAAGTACTAACCATGTTCTTTCAAGTTTCTTTATTCTTCAAACTACTGAAAATATTTTATAACCATACTAATAAAATAAAAAATTGTATTTACTATAATTAAATGATATTATTTTGATAGAATAACCTTTTTATTTCATCTTCACATCCAATTTAAAGTGAAGTTTTTTTCCATGTGTATGTGTGGGATACTGCCTCTATGGATGACATATCTTTGTTTTCATCAACACCTCACATGGATAGTTATAAATATATATATAATGAATATTTATGATTTTTTTGATTTTTTTAATTTTTTAATTTTTTAAACATAAAATATTATATATGTTCTTTCCCTCTCATCGATTTTAAAATGGAGAGTTTTCTTATGTGTAAGAGCATGCCACTACCTCCATGAAATGATGCATTTCATTTTTCATGAGAACCTTACATGGGTGGTTCCAAAAGTATATTTAATTTATAAAAATAATTATTATTAAAATTATAATATTTTTTAGATGTTGGAATGATGACCCCTTTGACCATCATCAACACAATGATGTTTTTTTGTATATTATGAGGCGAATGACTTCAAAACACCCAACATAGACATAAACGATTTAGTATATAATTAAAACAAGGTAATAAAAAAGAGGAATAATGATAATGGAATGAAAATTAAAAGGGTTATTAAATAATAAAATAACTAATTTATGTTTATTATTCAGAAAATTAAAATATGTATATGTCGATTTGAGACTAAAGGTAAGAGATTTTTATTTAAAACCTTGTTTTAAATGTATTAAATGCTTTCTCTTCCATGACCATCATATTTTAAGTGTTTCAATATTGTTTTTTTGTCATAGTGAGTATCTAAATAGAGGTGAATTGAGTACATAATACAAATTTTAATTAAAAATATTGTAAATTAAACCCCCTAATTTAATTTAAAATTTCCCAGTTAATCAAGGCAACATATCGATATAAATTATGATCTTTCAAAATATTTCTCAAAGAGTGATTATGTCTTAGTTAAAATAATTTGAAAAATATTTTAACATTTTTGATCAATTTATTTAATCAAAATATTATAAAAACATAAATTAAGATTAACTATTAAATTATTGTTTTTGAAAATATTTTAAAACTAATTCAATTTGATTCTTTGAAATGAAATAATAAAAATTCATAGCAGAATTAAAATAGGATATTCATTATCAAGATGAGACATAATCCTCTACACTTAAAAACACATTTTTCCATGGATATTGTATAAATATAATCTAGATACATAACCTAGATTATGTATACACAATATCTAACCAGCTCTCCAAGCCACAGAGGGACCTCTTCCACAATAACCATGAGAATAAAAAAATAGAGACTATATAGTGAAATATTACACAACACCATGGGTAATAAGATATAAATATATTTGAAAATATTTATTTTTTCTTTTAGTTAAATAATATAAAACTTTTTTGTTGAATAAATATATTAAACTATACACTTCTTTAAATTAAATGTAACAAATAAAATGAGAAATAAGAAGATGTGGATAATGTATTTTTTCTTGAACTGGTGTGCTCTAAAAGCTTGAGTCTCCTCAAATATATCTTAGAGAATAGATTGAGTCATTTCTCATAAAAAACAGTAGTATTGAGTGTTGTAATCTCTCTTGTTTTGTTTTTTAGGAAAGGATCTATATATTCATTATGCTCTAGTTTCTGACATTCGGGTGTTTCCAAGATGCATTATGTAAATCCTTTCACTAAATAGCACACTTGATCTTCGTTTATCACTTTGATATCATCCATATATTCTCTCTCTTGTATATCTATCATGAGGGTGTTTTTTGTGAATATGTAGTGTTGTAAAATATAGAGACATTTCATGGAATAATCATCCAGATATCCTACATCCATGTACTTAGCTATGAAATCCTCTTTAATTTTCCTAATAATAGTATAAGAATAACCATTAAAATAATCATCAACATTAAATTTAATAATATAGCCATTAGAAACATTTAATTTAAAAAGTCCTAGAATAGAGAGGGTGAATCTTCTGGTGGTGAGACATCTCTGGCAGTGACTCATCCTAGCAGTGATTTAGGAGAATGATGATTCAGGCTAATGGTAGGTCGTCTAATTGTAGGTCATTTTTAATGGTGACTCATCTCAGTGGTGACTCATCTCAACAGTGAGTCTTCTCTAGAGGTATGTCTTTTAAATACTTTTCGATATTTATTTGTGGTAGGTAAATTTTGACGATATGTCATCTTCAATAGTGACCCCTTATTAATGATAGGTCTGCATAACACTTTTCTAAATTTCTTGGTGATAGGTAATGTCTGATGGTAGGACATCTACAATGGTGACTCCTTTCTGGTGATAATCTTCTCAGCACTTTTCCAAATTTCCATCCCGAAGGTGACTCAACTATGATGTCGGGTCTTTCCTAAAAGTGACTCATCATCAATGGTGATTCATTGTTGGCAGTGAGTAAAGTCTGATGGTAGGTATTTTCAAAACTTATCCAATATTTCTCCAAACAACCTTATATATAAAATGCTATCATAAAGAATAAAACTCATTAAAAAAATAATAAACATGATTTTTTTATCATTAAAAACAAGGATGTAAACAATGTTATTATTTATAATTAAATTATTATTAAAGGTAATTTACATATAATTTTTTATTTATTTAAAAAGATTTTAAAATGAATATTTTTAACATTTTATGTACATTTCATTATTTACCTGCTTTAAAAAAGTTCCAAAATGTTTTTTAATGTTTACTACATGACTGCCTTTTCTTACCATCATATCCACTATTTTTTCTAATTTTACTCTATATATTTATATATTTTTTCAAAGTAGATCATATTACTATAATTTTAGTAAATTTTAAATATTTTCAAAAAAAATGGCATTTCTTCTCTGTTTATGAGATAAAAAATGAATTTTT
This sequence comes from Viscum album, assembly GCA_963277665.1. Lineage (NCBI taxonomy): Eukaryota > Viridiplantae > Streptophyta > Magnoliopsida > Santalales > Viscaceae > Viscum > Viscum album. The sequence goes on from OY728146.1 coordinate 1,128,099,355, forward strand.
CTTATGGGATCAATTACTATTTTTTATTTTTATAATAAAAATATAGAATATTATGTGTTTTTATCATTATATGGTTGTTTTAAATTTTATATGATAATTGGAGGTTATTATATGACCCAATAATTAATTTAGTAATGATATGTTTCTTTAGAGGAGATATGTTGGAATTACTGTGATTGTAAATTTTTTGAAATAGTATTTATAAGGGTGATGATAATGATAATATCCAAAGATTAATATATGGTTTTAAATAGATTATATGGGTTTTATTTGAATTATTTTGGTTTCATGAGGTAAGTATATGAAATCATGATTAAAGAAACGTTTTTTAATCTTTTAAATGTTAAATGTTTGTTTTTTAAGAAACAATTTCCATCAGTTCTCATGTTTTTTCAAGTAACTATCATAATTATAATTCTTTTAATTTTTATAAAAAATTTTATAAAAACTTTGATAAATGAAGTTTATTTAATGAGTAAATAAATGTTTATTTGAGCTCAAAGTTTAGTTTTTGAAAAATGAAAAACCACCTTATCAATTTTCATGTTCTTAACGGGACTAATAAATTTACTTTCATTTTATATCCATTATAAATTCTTTGTTTTTATTATACCATGTTTTCAAATAGTTTTTATACGGATTATGGATGAATATGATCTATATCAAGGTTAATGGTGATATGTATTTAATAAATAAAAATAGTATTGAATTAAATAAGAGTGTAAACATGATAACCTAATTTTTTGGAAAAATACACACTATATAGTAGTATCCACTTTTTTAGGTAATGATTTTCCTAATTATCTAAAACTATAAACCAAAAAGATAAAGAGAATGTAATAAAGTATAATATTTTTTATAAAAATCATAATTATGGGGTTTTTAAGTTATAAGTTGTTAACATTGGTATCAGATAATGGTTTAGATATATTTGAAGGTTAAGATATTGATAATAAAAGACACTTAAGGGATAATAATATTTGGGTTATGTTATTATGAGACAATTTTTTATGGTTTACATGTTGATTTATCTAATATATGTCTATTTTTATATTATTTTCCATAGTTTAAACAAGTTTAATGAGGTTGGAAGGTAGCACGAAGATAATATCCACATGAATCAACATCAAAGAATATTTTTATTTCTAATAGAGTAGTTTTTTGTTGTTTTAACTCAATTAACATAGGCTATAAATGATGTTACCAATGTAATATAGAAACTAAATTATCTGAAAAATAACATGTTTATAGGGGAAAATTTCATGAAACAAAAAATCCAATATTTATTAGATCTTTAGACCCACTAGTTGCTGAAGGATGGATCAATTATTTAGAGAATACATTTAATGTTTTGGGTTATTCTGAATATTTTGAGTCCACTCTTTTTATATATCATTTTGAAGGTGAGGTCAACCGACGATGGTCATTTTTTAAGTATTATATGAAGAAATAATATACTAATCCCATGGAGTGGAAAAAAATTAAGGATATTTTCCTTGAGAAATATTTTCCTAATGTTTTCCAACTTTTAATAGAAGGGTGATTCTGGAATTTAAGTAAATGGAGGAGAATTTGGTTTTCACCCATGAAGAAAAATTTAATTGTTTCTACAGGTATACACTAAAAAATTTTTTAGACCATAATTTTAAATTGATAGATATTACTTTGAATTGAAATCATTTTTTTGAAGGGATTTGGATACTCGTGAGTTTTGAAGTTATAAGAGAAATTTTTTATCTCCTGATAAGTTCAAGATGATGTTAGTTGAATTTATATAATAATAAGTATAATAATCAATGTAAGTGAAAAGTAATATGGAGGAATACTTAAAGGAGATATTAAGGTGAGAAAATTAAACTTTATTCTTGCGATAAGTGTGTTAGAAAGAATTATGGTTATTGTATTATGAGATCTATGAAGTTTTACCAGTGTGGTAGGTTGGGACATTTAGCTCATGAATGAAATGAAAAGAGAAATGGTAATGGTAAGACCAATGATGAAAATCCAGAAGTGAAGTATTTTTTTGTAATGTTATGGTCTTTTATATATATGCATGTGTTAAGAAAACTATGAGGGATTGAGATAATTGATACCACAAGAATAAGGGCTCGGAAGAAAACATTTTACATTGCCTCGGTAAAGGATGGACCATCAAATGAAGTGGTGAAAGGTACATAACTTGTTTAATAAAAGTATTCCAATTTCTTATTTGATTAAGGATCTAAAAATTCATTAATTTAGGGAAAGTTTTATAGTAAAATGGTAATATCACCTCGAGAAATAGATATTTTTTTGGTAAAAACTTCTAGAATAAGTATTATAACAATATAGATTTATAGAAAACTTCCTATTATCATATATGGAATGTTTTTTTGAAAAATATTTTTATCTTACTCTTAGTGAAGTTTTATGATTTTATGGTTATGTATTATATTTTAATCGATCATGAAAAAATATATTACAGATCTAAAGAATTTATAATCTATTGTTAAAGAGAGTTTTAATAAATATATAAGAATGAATCCATACATATGATAATTTATCAATAAGATGAGAAATTAATTAAAATAGAGGTCAACATTATCTTACAAATTTCATTGAAAAAAATAGTTATCCAAATTAGTTATGTGCCAATGGTAAATTAATTTTTATATGTATTCTTGATGATCTTACTAGTTTTATTCATTATCGGGAAGTTTAAATCACCATTGAATTAGTTCCCCATGCTAAGAAATTTTGAAAACCTTCTTATCGAATAGAACCAGTAGAGATAATTGAATTAAAAAGGATGTTATAAAAGCTACTTGATAATGGTTTCATTTTCCTTATCACTTTATCGTGAGGTTATATTGTTTTTTTAATAATTATTGTTCTATGAGGATTTTCATTGATTATAGAGAACTCAAAAGTATTATTATTAAGAAAAAGTATTTATTTTCTCATATCAATGACTTGTTTTATCAGCTCTAGGGTACTTAGTATTTTTATAATATAGAACTCATATCTAAATATCATTGGTTGTAATTTAAGTAGGAATAAATTCAAAATAAAATTTCATACTAGGTATGAAAATTATTAGTTTTTTGTTATTCTGTTTGGGTTATCCAGTGCATCCAATGTATTTATGGATCTAGTGAATGAAGTTTTCCATGAGTTTTTGGATAAGTTTGTTTAGTGTTTATTGAGGTTATTTTGGTATATTCTAAAATTAATTTGGATCATTAGAAAAATATAAGGATTAATCTATGGAAATTAAAAAAAATTGTTTGAAAATTTTAAAAAAATTGAATTTTGGTTACTATATATATCAATACCATGGTATATTGTATATAAATTTGGATTAACTACCGATCCTTATAAAACCAATGTGGTAGAAGAGTGTCCAATACATAAAATTTCATTGAGATTCAATGTTTTCATGGACTAGTAGGATAATTTTGATTATTTATTGAATTTTTTTTGGTTATCCATCCCACTAACTATGTTAAATCAAATGAGAGTTAAATTATTCTTTATAAACGAATGTGATGAATATTTTTTTAAATTGAAAAAATATCTATTAATACTCAGGTGTTAGCCTTTATGTCTTGAAATGGAGAGTTTTTTATTTACAGTGATTCTTAATTGAAGAAATTTGGTTGGGTTATGATGCAATATTATTGGGTAAATATATACGCATTATTCCAACTGAAACTCCTTGTAAAGAATTCTATACTTAATGATATTGAGCTTACAATGGTATTTTTTTTCCTTTAAAATTTTGGTGGTACCGTCTATTTGGGTATAAATGTAAAATATATATGTATCATTAATGTTTAAAGTGTATATTCACTAAAAAATAGTTGAAAATGAGGCATATAAGATGAATAAAACTAATAAAGGATTATTATTTCACAATTCTATTTCATCTAGGTAAATCCAATGTGGTATATGATTCCTTTATCCAGAAGGATAATTATTCATTAAACATTTTATATTGAGAACATGATATAATAGTTAATGATTTCATGAATATAGGACTGGAAATTATGTATCAATTATTTTTAACTTTTAGATCATGTATTGGTACAATAACCCATTTTATAAATTATTAAGAAGTATCAAAAATAAGATTTTCATTTTCAAGAATCAATATAATTATTTATAGATGATAAATAACCTGATTTTGTCTTCAAAAAATATTGTGTTATAAGGTTTGGAAAGAGGATTTGTGTACGTAGTGGTTTTCAATTGAAGAAACATTTATTGAGTAAAAATCACAGATCTATATATTTTATTCATCTTGATAGTACTAGGATATATAGTAATCTTTAGAAATATTATTGGTGTTAAAGAATAAATAAAGATATTAATAATTTTACCATGAAATATTGGAATTTTCAATAGGTTATATCAGTGAAAAAACTACTTAAGTGGATGATTCATCCATTTCCATTACCTAAATTGAAATGGGAGAATATTTCCATCAATTTCATGGTGGTATTACCAAATTCATCTTGAGGTAATAATTAGATTTTGGTTATTATTGATTATTTTACTATATCGATTCATTTTATTCATATTCAAGATAATATGTCTTTATATAATCTTGATAGAATCTATCTTAAAGATAAATTTTGGTCACATAGTTTTACATGATCTATTAATTCTAATAACAAAACTATATTTACATCTAATTTTTGAAAAGGAATTTAGAAGCTGATGGGTGCTGAGTTATGTTTCAGTAAAACTTTTATCCTCAATTTGGTGGAACATTGGAGTGGAAAATTCAAACATTGGAGGATTTGTTCTAGGATTTCTCATTAGGTTATCATGGAAGCTGGGATCAACATCATTCATTATAGGAATTTTATTATATTAACAATTTTTTATTCTTGTATATTTATAATACCATTTAAAGAACTATATAGAAAGAATTTTTGGGTTGTAGTGTGTCTAGAATAGGTAGGAAAGAGAAATTTGTTATAAAAAAATTGTTAGAATAAATGGTTAAAAAGGTAAAAATATTCAGTAATATGTGAGGATATCTCAAATTAGTCCAAATAGTTTTGTAGATAACTGTAGGAATGATCTTTACTTTGAGGTATGGAATCAAGTTTTTCTTAAAATATCTCTATGGAAAGGTGTGGTGAATTTTATAAGAAATAAAAAAATTTGTATTTGGTTTATTGGTCCATATTAAATTATAGATAAGTTGGTCTTAGTTTTATACTAAGTCGCCTTACCTCTGAGTTTATCTTAGGTGCATGATGTGTTTCATGTATCGTTGACAAGAATATATATATCTAATGCATCTCATGTTTTGAGTCCTAATGAAGTTCAGTTGGAAGAGAATATTTATTATGATGAAAATATAACTTAGATTATTGATTGAAAATATTAGGTTTTTTATAATAAGTTAACTCAAATTGTTAATGTTTTATGAATGAACCATATGATGGAATAAATAACATGGGTATATAAAAAAGATATGAGAGAAAAATATGCCCACTTGTTAATCAATGAATACAATTGAGAGGATGTAATTTATTTAAGGGGGAATAAATTAAAATCTTAGGTATTGTTAATAATAAATCAATTCCATGTTTTATTAATTTTCATAATTATATTTTATGGATTCATATTCACTATATTAATTCTAAGTAAAATTTCAACCGAAAAATACATAGTTTTATATTAAGAAAATTGTTATAAATGTATTATATGGTTTTATTTGAAATTTAAAAATCTAAATTTTATGAAATGGACTACATTTTTTATATAAAAATTCCTATATTATCAAAAGGTTTTTATATTTTTCAATAATAGTTGTTTTTAGGTGAATAGTAAAAAATACAGTATTCTTAAATACCATAACTTTTCTATTAAGTTTTGAAAATTTAACTTTCAGTTTTTAATTGGATTTAAAGTTAAATAAATGTAATTTTTTATTTATAAATTAATAAATTTCGTGAGGATAAATTCTATGAACTATTTTGGTGTAAAATCATTTTTATACTTAAAAAATACATTTTTCCAAAAACCGTTTTTTGTAGCATTTTACATACTTATATAAAGTTAGTTGGTAATAACTTTAGAAATCAAATATCATAAAATGAATTACAAATTTAGAATAATAATATTAAAATTATTTAATAATTTATATTTCATACTAATTTATAAAATTATGTTAACAAAGTAAAATTTATCCACCATAGAATGGGTTAAAAGGCTGTATGAGGGGGTTAAACTAAGGGATAAAACTTCAAATATCTCAAGATTATATCTTTAATTTTATTTTTTGAGTGTATTTAAACATTATATTACCATATATTATAAATTGGACTAAATGGGATCAACTTTACTTGAGAAATACATTTATTATATTTAATTGTTCTTAGTATTTATAAGGGTTCCACTCCTATCACTTATCAAAGGGAACCCCCTCTTATCAATTATTCACAAAATCATAACACCTTATCTCAACCAATATATACCAAAATACCTCCCCAAATATCATCCCAATATTCTAGAGATCAGGTATTCACTAAAATACTAAACTTAGATGGCTTAAATTTTAAGGAAAAGGATAATTTCGAAGGAATATGTAAAATCCTTAACAATGTTCTTTCGAGTTTACTTCTTCCTCCACCTTCAAAAAATATTTTATAACCACAATAATATAATTAAATAAATATATAAAATAATATTAAATGTTATAATGTTTATGGTAAAACCTTTTGTCTTCCCATTTTATCCAATGGAAAATAAAAATGTCGTCCATGTGTATGTTCAGACTACTGCCTCCACGAACGACGTATCTCATTTTTCATTACTGCATCACATGGATGGTTATAAATATGGACTTAATGAATATATATTATATTTATGAAATAATTATTATTATCTAATGATAAACTATGATCTATTTTCTTTCCCTCCCGTCTATTGAAAAATAGAACTTCTCTCATTTGCGTGTGCGGACTACCTACTCCATGTCTTGACCACTATACATGGATGTTTATAAAATTAAATTGAAGGTATAAAAATGATAAATATAAAATTTTTAAGATATTATATATGATGGAACCATGATTCCTTTGACTATGGTCAACACACCAAAGTTATTTTGTAGATAATGAGCCAAACTACCTCAAAATATATGATGCAAACTTAACTGATTCAGTAAGAATATAAAAATGTTAATAAATGAAAAAAGGAATAATTATAATGGAATGAATATTAAAAAGGTTATTAATTAATTAAATAATTAATAAATTTTATTATTCTTGAATGTAAAAGGCATATGCGCTCATTCATGACTTAATGTATGAAATTTTTCTATGAAGACATATTTTAAATGTTTTGAACTCTTTATCTTCCTTATCTATGTTGTTTTAAATATTTCAAGAATTTTATTATTTATATATACAATATTGTTAAGGTCATATTGAAATAAATTTTTTTCAAATTCTTAAAAAGGAATATTTATAACATTCTTCATCCAAGTCATTTTAACACACTTTAGAAAGTAAAAAAATATTATTTTTTAAGATTTACCATATAACCACCTTTTCTTAAAATCATAGCAATTTATAATTATTATTTTTACTCAAAATGTTTCTATGGGTATTGATAGAAAATCTTATTATCATGGTTTTGGTAATTTTTAAATATTTCTAAAAGAAAGGGATATTTCTTATTATTTTATAAAATATCTGAAATTGCCTTTTCTTGTGGGTTAAAATTGGAAAATATATGCTTTTTATATTATAAATGAAATATTTTATGTGTTTTTATCATGATATGGTTTTTGGACTTTTTATATGATGATGGGTGGGTTTAATATAACCCTCAAATGCATTGGATGATGATATGTTTATCTATATGAGATAAATTGGAATTAATCATAAAGGTTATTATTTTATAAGGATTCTTGTAAGGATAATATACCAAGATTATTATATAGTTTTTATTGACTTATAAGGATTTTGTCATAAATATTATGATTTAATGAGGTATGTAGATAAACTCATTGTTAAAGGAAACTTTTATGATTATCTCAAGGTGAATGGTTTGTTTTTAATGAAATAGTTTTCTTGTGTTCTCATGTTTTCTCATGTAACTATTATGATTACGATTTTGTATTTATTCATGATACAAAATTATTTATGAAAAAATTTGTTCAATTAAGTTGATTTCCGGAGTAAGAACATATTTATTTGAGCTCAAAAGTCACTTTTTTAAAAATGAATATGTCTTTATGATTTTTTATACTTTTCGATGGGACTAATAGTTTGAATTTATTTTTACACCCCTTTACAATATTTATATTATTAATCCCACATTTTAAAATGTTTTTCATAGGGATTAAGGATGTATATAAACAATTACAAGGTCAATGTTGATATGTCTTGAATGAATAAAAAATGTAATGAATAAAATAAAAGTATAAACATAAGAACCAATTTTTGTGGAAAAATGTACAGTTTAAAAGTGTTTAATTTTTTATGTAATGGGTTTCCTAATTCTGTAAAACTAAAAACCTAAAATACACTACGCAAAAACATCAATTATAGAAAATTTGTTTTTTCATTAGTGACATTTATAAATGTCGCTAATTCATTTACCGAAATTCTGAAAAGAATAGGTAAATGAGTTGAATATGTGTAAATATATATTTGTATGTATATATATATTTATAATTGGCCATGTTTAAAACACTGGTAAAAATTTCACTAGAATACCCACGTTTTCTTAAAAAAGTGACTAAATTTAAAACATATATCTGTTTTTATATATAAATATATGTATATATATATTTATATATATGTGTCTGTGTTTATATATATATATATTTATTTATTTATTTATTTATATATATGTTTATATATATGTTTCTTTGTTTATATATATTAATATGTTTATATATATATATAAATATATATTTACCTCGATGCAGGGAAATGAGCTCTATAAATACAAATATTTTTAGCTATGTTTCCTGAAAAATGTCACTAATTTAGTGAAGTTTACTAAAAAAAATCTCCAATTTAGTGACATTTTCTAAAAGACATGGCTAAATTATTTATGTTTTCTGAAAAAAAAAAATCTCTAATTTAGCAATATTTTTCCAAAAAGGTTGCTAATTTATTGATGTTTTTCATGAAAAATAACTAATTTAGGGACATTTTTCATGAAATATCTCTAATTTAGCGAAATTTTTGTATAAATGTTGCTAATTTAGAGTGTTTTTAGAAACATCCCTACATTAGTGACATTTTTCATAAAATGTCACTAAATTAGTGATTTTTTTAGAAATAACTGTAAATTTGCAACATATTTTAGGAATCATCACTCATTTATAGACATTTTTCAAGAAATGTCACTAAATTAGTGATGTTTTCATGAAATGTTTCTAAATTAGTGAAATTTCCATGAAATATCAATAAAATAGGTATATTTTCTAGAAAAAATTTCTAATTTAGAGGCCTTTTCAGAAATCATCACTAAAAAACATTGCTAAATTTTATTTTTTTTGTAGTGAGATCATGGGAAAATAAGAAAGTATAATCCTTGATATTTAACTCATAATTATGGGTTGATTAAGTTAATAGATTTTACAAGAATGAAATATTTATTTTATTTTTCTTCAACACTCAAAATATTAAAAAGTATCACTAGGATAGTTTATTCATCTCTTTAGAGATTTTCCTTGATGATAAGATAAACAATAGTGAAAAATTCATAAAAATATATCTATTTTATTTTTGTTTTTCATTCTATTTTTATATCCTTATTTGTCCAATCACATCAATATTCTGTATATTAAAATATATAAAAAATCCTTAAAAAACTATATCATAATCTCCATACTTATTTCTCGTATAGAATTTCAATATTCAAATGACCATGATATTTAGTCTCCAAATCTTAGAAAAATTCATCAAAGACATATTTATTTACTTAAAGATATCAACTTTGACTCCCCAGGAATCATGAATTCATACATGAACTATTTATCATTCACATACCTTTAATTATTACCATTTAAATATCTTTGTGATCTTCACTCTTTAATTCATCTTGAGACTCAATTTATCCTACTCATGATCTCTTAATATCTTCACAAACTTCTTTCTTTTAAGTTACCACAATATATGTATCTCATTAATCAATACTTAAATGCATGTTCACATGACTAGAAATATTATTTTGTTTCAATAAATTTTTAATGAGTTTTTTTGTTCTTTTATTACATTAAATAACAAACTACGATGTGGTATCGTCCATTATGACATAACTCTCATGCTGCAAACCTCACTCCATCAATCACCATAGTGTGGATTCTTCACTATGATATGGATGTGTCAATTTTCATAGGACCAAATCCATTTCATTATAATTTTATGGTATATACTTCTTATCTACATCAAAAATATTTCCCTCAAATCTCACTTTATTATTGGCTAGAATCACATTTCCTTCTTTAATGTATTGTGATGTTTCTTCGTGAAATACAAAAATTCATAGACTAATTTAATATCCTTAAATTACCTTTAAAAATATAATATGTACAAAAATTGATCACTTGAAACATTAGAATGAATATAATATATCCCCATTTGTATCTTATTTATACTTTAAAACTCAAATTTTAACTTATATATACTCTTAAAATCATTTGTATCACCTGGATGATTTTACATATAGTCAAATTGATGTTACATATTAGAGTAAATTTTTTTCTCTTTTCACATATCATTACATTGAAAGATATTATATATCTACAAGTCAAACTTCACACACTATTTTTTATATATTAAATATCATACTGAATAACTCTTTGAGAATTTTCAATTATTTCTCTGATAAAACATATATATGAAACAAATTACTAAATTTTATAAAAATATGAAACTCTAGTATTTTATATAATTCATCTCCACCCTTCTCAACATCACTCTAATCAAACATTGCCACTATAATTTCATAAAAAATACACAAAATGAATTTATTTATGACACCCTAGATGTAACTATCTTTTAATGATTTGATTTATTAAAAATATTTCATTACAAACATTTCCACACCGTTTAGTTTTAGAGTTTTAGATAATTAACTTCATTAACTAATAAATACCCTATATTTATCATCAAATTGATATTTTTAGCACTATATTAGAAATTATAAATCTATAATAATTCTTCAATATATTCTATAAATTCTACAAATAAGATATTATTCTAGTCATATCATGTGTAATACTTTTCTTCATAACCCATGAAAATGGAAATATATGAAGGGTAAGACGAAACACTCAAAAGAGGAAAATGTATACTAGAATCTATCATAGAATAATAGAGTAATGAATAATATAGAAGTAAATAAATGATAATAAAATAATTCCATATAACTGATCACAGGATCTTGAAACAAATCCAATGTTAAAAAATAAATAAACTCAGGGATAATAATAATTGATTTCACATTAATGGAATGCATAATATGGGATTTTTCAAGACATTGTGCTAAGAAATTAAATAACATCAAAGAATTATTCCAAGACATATACTTATTATCAGTACCACAACCATGATATCCAAATACATTTCCCTCCATACACCAAATACCCGGTTTAGTTTGTCTTATAATACCTATCAATTCATTGAGGGACTACTAAGGCCCCCACCCATAACTAATTGTTTCCAATGAATTCATCATATTAAGGAATAAAAATATATACATAAACAAAATTTATTATTAGTTAAAAAACATATATATTAAAATAAAAAGTATAAATAATTTCAATATTTCTTCAATTAATAAATGGATTAACTTTCTATGTAAGCATCCCTCAAAATAAAACTGTAGAGATTAAATAGTATATAGTTAAGTTAATTATTCACCCAAATGATAAATATAATTTCATATTCATAAAACATATTGATAAATAAATTGGATGATATTATTAAGGTATATACCAAGTGTAATATACTAACTTTGAATGATTTTGACATGGATAAAAACACCTTCGTATGAAGAACACATAAAATCATATCACATTAGAAGTGATCAAGAATTAGATTATTTATACCGCAAGTTTAATCCTCTAAAAAAATAGTATGAAAGGATTTAGAAGGTAATACATGAAACATAACTATAAAGGAGGTAGTTTTTTAAAAAAAAAAAAAGTGGAAAATAGAAGCGAAATGTTAAAAGTTATTTTATAAAATATTTTTAATAATACCATAAAAGAGGAAGCTACCATCCACTTTCAAAGGTAATTTTAAAAAATATGAAGTAATTTTTTTGAAAATATTTATTTTGGAAAATAATATTTAAAAGATGTATCCTTTAAAAGGACATAAATACTAGCTCAAGTAAATGTGGAGTGGAAGATAAAACAAATGATTATGAAAGGAGAACCATTTTTTATTTTAAAACAACATTTTTGAAATTAAACATCAGTAAAAGGGAAAATAAAAAATCCTTTTGAAAAGAGGAGAAGGGAAATATGAATTTTTCATTAGTTAATACATAATTATATTTCCAAATATAAAGGATAACATTAGTGGGAATGAAAATATAATCATGGAGGAAAAATAATTATTAAGGAGAATGAGAATTATTCTTAATAATGTCAACTTTTATGGGGAATTATTTCATCTAGGTGGAATATTTTAATCAAAATGTTAGTTTTCATATATATAAATATAAATTTAAATATAAAAGATTAGGTTGTAATAAACAATGGATATAATTAAGATCCTCTAGATGAAACATTATAACACAAAAAAAATGGGGAGGGGATTTAATAAACAAAAACTCTTACATCATTGTTATATTTAGAATTCAAAACCCATGAAAGGTATAAGATGATGTTGATTTTTAAATAACATAGGTTTCCTAAAAATTATGATATAATAAATCTGTATCTAGTATATACAAAAAAAAATTAAATAAGTGTTGAATACACATCATATCACAATGAAAAAAAGTTGATATACAAACACCCATACCCTTAATCACGATTAGCTAAATGTGCTCTAATATCCTATATAAAAATATTTATCTTAATCATATATTTAAGAAAATTGTTAATACATTTAAATTTTTATAAACTACATTTATAACTATTTATTACAAATATATTAGTCACATTTTTTTTCATCATCAGATGTCGTTAGCTTTGATTTCATATTTAGCACTAATTTAATAATGACAATACCAATTATGATATTTTAATCCAATTTTAATCATTATAAGATAATTAAATATATTTTAATAAATGTTTTATAATTATTTATAATGTTTTAATTTTAATTTAAATTAATTTTATTTATAGTTCATGATGATGAAGTCAATGATGATATTGTTTCAGTAATTTTAAGGAATAAGGGTGGGGGATTATTAATAATACATTAGATATTACCATTACCATTCCATAGAAAAAAATTAATTTTTAACATATTATTTTACAATATCATCAGTAATTATGTTTCCTCAGTTGTCCATCATAGAAATTTATATCATTTCTCATGTAGGTGGTTAAACTGAGCTAAAAACAATGAGCTATAATCTTCAAGAGAATATGGTTAAGAAAATGATTATTTTAGAATAAAATAATAAAAATAGAAGTATAATTATATTATTTAGATTATATAAATTTAGTGAATTATTTTATAATTCATTTTGATAAATAATAAAATAATAGAGTGAAAAATAAAATACATCAATTTTATGGAGGCAGTTCTTCGCACGTACAAACGGGAGACACGTTCATTTTCTATAGATCAGGAGGAAGATCCAGAATTAATTATATTATTAGAGTATTAGTAACTTTATAAATATCATATTAATATTTTAAATATACATTTAGAATCATTCGATTATGATAGTGATGAAAAATCAAGCACACCGTTTATGGAGTTTGTATTCCACACGTATACAAGATGACGACTTCATTTTTTGAATGGTTTTTAAGGAAGAAATAAAATGGATTTCCTTATTAGTATAATAAAATTTAAAAATATTATTAATACTTATTCTATCATAATTACATGGATATAATATTTTTTAGGGGGTAATATAATAAAAGAGTTGAGAGAGCTTGGTTGCGAATATTACCTCTCCCTTTGGATATTCTCCCTTGGGTAACAGAATTATGCACCATATCTTAGTCATTTAGAATAAAAAATGGTTCAATACATAGGGATAGAGTTTAATATATAATAGGGAAGAGTTTTAGTCAATATAATATTTTTGAATGGGTGGAGAAATGTGGTGGAAATGATCTCTTTTTATATGTGGATAAAATGTCATTTTTTTAAATACCTAGTACTCTTTCAATGTTGAAAAGATGTTATTCAAGGATAAATGGATTGAAAAGTGGTAAATAATGATGTGTGAATTTATATAAGGGTGTTAAATCCTATAATATTTTTTAACCTGTGTTTTAAATATGTTTCAAGACTTTTACCACTAGGTTTTTTGTATTTCACCATTTTGTTTATTACCTTTATATATTATTTTACCAAAGAAATTTATATTTTATTAAAAATATATGGTAACCCTTATTAATTTTTTTTATAAAATAAATTTAATATCCATATAATCTATTTTAATTTCAAAATAATATAAAACAAAGTTTTAAATCAAAATATTTCATATATAGAAAAAATGTTTTGTAGAAAATTGTCATTTTATCTATTAAGTGTTCTTAATATTATATAACATCAATTAGTAATTAAATGTGTGGTAGTATATTTTTATATATGTTTAAAAATAATATAAAATTCATCATATAAAATATATAAATTTAATTTATTAGGTAAAAATTACACATCATTAATAAAACAATTCTTTTAAAATAACCCTTCCACCATTATCATGGTCTTTAACTTTAATCTTAGTTATCATATTTTTATTCCTAAAAATGAATTTGAAATTATTTAATAATATGAACATGTTTATTTAATACATGAAATAATTTTTTTTAGAATTATTTTCCATAAGTTAGGAAAACGAAATTTTAATACCAGAAAATAAAAATAGTTTTTGGAGTAAAATATTATTTAAGTTACCAAAATGTTAAACTTAGGTTTTATAAATTCAAAATATTAGTCTTCAAAATTAAAATTTTAATTTATAAATAAATTTTTTATAAATTAAAATATTTTATAAACTTATTGTTCTTTCTTATATAATGATAAATTCATAAAATTTACTTTTTTGTAAAAAGTTTACATTTCACTATTTACTAGAAAATAAACTATTTTAGAAAATCCCAAAAATTTCATATTCAGGTAATATTTTTATACATAATTTAAAAATAAACTTAATTTTGTCAAATTAATCTTCTAAAATTTGAGAATTTAACATTTTAATAAAAATATAAAATATAGTAAAAATTATTTTTATTCGAAAGTAGCTTCTAGAAATGTTTAATATTCTTATTATTATTTCTTATAAATCACTAATAAAATTAATTTTAATATATTATTAATGTAAATAATATATTTTATCCATAATATATTTAGTATATTAAAATAAATGTCATAAAATCAAATTTTATAAAGGTGAAATTTATAGAATAAATCAATCTTTTTAGTGATTTAGATAAAATAATTTAATTTATCAATGACTGAGTATTAATAATGACCTTTTTATTTCAACATGTATTTCATAATTTGGTTTCCTCTATTATTTCATTATAATTCTATATCTAATTTTTAATATTTATTTAATGTTACATGATATTTTTTGGATCAATGTTGTGTGTGAATAAAGTTATTGAACACATTAGGTCCTAAAAAGAAAATATAATTTAAAATATTGGGGAGTTACATATGGAATAAATCAAAATTTCAAAAAAATAAACTCAATTTCTAAATAATTAAAAACATTTATAATATATATATAACTTAAAACTTCTTCAAAAATGATTTTCTATCAATGTAACACAAATTTCCTCTTTAAATTACTTTATTTTTTACAACATTACCAATGTGATACTTCAAAATAAATATTTGTCTTAAAGAAATATAATAACAAGTATTGATATTAACTTATAGCTACTAACCAATAATATTTCATTTTCTTCATAGAGACATATAATTAAATCTTTTAAATGATATTCTTCACAAAAATTCTTATCACCATTTTTCCACATGTGAACATATCTTTAATGACATATCTAGTGGAAGTATCTCAAATATCTTCCTTGATAATATATAAATGATGACTTCAAATCATCTCATCCCTCTTATTGATATTTCACATTTATCATGATAATATCAACTTGTGCATACCTCAATACTCCATTATTCAAGATGTTCTTCATTATTTATCTAATATGCACCACTCAAAAAATATTTGCATCTTTCTTTTGGTACTTTAATATTTATCTTATCTTCATATATGCTTAGGTATGACAAACTCCTTCTATTGTCATCTTCCCAAAACATTTTCACAACATTAATTATTGACAATAAATACAATACTTCACCAAGGGGTTCAAAAATCTCCCAAATGTTTTTTTTCAATAAACATATAGAAAATTTATGTTGGTATGTTTTCATCCATTTTCTTTTTCTCCCCATTATTAAAAATAAATACAAAGCCTAATACCAAATTACTATTAAATAAATTAATCATCTATAAGTATATGTGAGCCATGATTTTTGTAGAAAACAAGAGTGACTAATCAAATTCAGAAAACTTTTAATTTATATCAATGTATTTATAAAAATATAATTAATTTAATGACATTGATCACAAAGAAATTATAACCCATATATTCAAAACTAATTTAGGACAAACAAGGATGGAAAAAAATTAAAACATACCACATTAATGACATATTTCCATAAATTTAATAGAATTATTGATTCACATGAAATAATATATTCCATAATATTTTAAAATTTTCTCCCCCTCAATTTTTTATCTTTAAAAATTCTTTATCAAATATTATTACTTCGTAAAATAAGGTTCAAGATAATAATTTTTGAGATCATATCCAGGATAGGAACTTATTCAAACTTTAAAACATTCACAGCTTACTCATTATTCAATATCTTCTTCATAATAACATATAACTCACTAAATAGGTAAAAATAAAATATATCTGGGAATAAAGTGGTTTCCCCCCTTCCTTATTAAGAGAAACAGGTTTTAGAGTTTATTCTTAACTAAGATACTACTTTTTCTTCATATCTTTTTTAGAGAGTCATTTTCATTCTTTATCTATTGTATTTAACAATAGTTGATTCTAAGGAAAACATGGTAATGAAATCACATGAATTTATTGGTATCAGACAAATATTTCTTAGTGTCTCTTTTGTAGATAGAAGTATAATAAAAAAATCTTTTGAATTACATCCAGCCTTTTTGTACCTTCAATATCGCTCCTCAGGAATATTGAAATCTCTATTTGTTGGAATCTTATCATGAAATATGACTTCTTATTTATGTATAGTTTTGTATTTAAATATTTAACATTTATTTTATAATAATCATTTCATTATTCTTATGATTTATAATTAATTTTCAAAAATAATAATGAATTCCTTATGAACGTGCTAAACAAGATTGAATTCTCTAAATGTTTTCTTTAATACTCCATTCACCAAAACAATCAACTTATTTATTTCATTGATTGAGTAATTTTTATTGTTTTATATTTCATCTATAAAAACTCATGGATTACTTAAAATAGTACATGGTGTGATAATTTATACAACAATAGAAGAATATTCTTATATACTTTAGTGTATAATACTTCTAAATATTATTTGGTGTAATTTTTCAATATGATTCTTTTTTTTACTACTCATAGAAAACTAACCTAAACATAATATTTACTTTACCCTCTGATTTTTTTGTATTATTTATTAAATTTCCTTTTTCCACATGCTTTGTTGTGTTATCCAACATAATTCATCACTTTGACCACATTGATTTAAAATTCCATATAGATATTCCTTGTTTCCATAACTATTTGAGATAAATAGTTTTTCCCATTATTTTTTGTGTTTTTAATCAACCTAGCTTTGAACCCATGATGTTGGATTATTTTATTTTTCATTTATTGACATGTTATGTCACCATTCACTATCCAGGTGGCCAAAATTTTTATACACTAACAATATAAAACAAATATTGACCATGTTTTTTGAAAAAAAAAAGTCTGTCCAACTTTGATATATTACTATTTTTGTGTCTCCTTACTCTTAAATTTTTGTTCTTTTGAAGATAAAATTTTATTGATCATACTTTGATCCACTATCGATATAGAATCGGGTCTAATATTATGTTTATAAACCCATATTTGCCTAAATTTTTCATTATAAAAAAATATTTTAAGGAAACAACATTAGTGTAAAAAAGGTTTTTTGGATAAAAGGGTACTTATTACTTTGAAATTGCATTATATTTTTCATTATAGGATCCTGAGCTCTTATTTCAATAGGATAGAGGTATTTTAACAAAAATATCTCCATTAAAGGCATGTATGGAGACAACTCCTCTCTCATTTTATGAATTATCAACATAAAACTTTTATATATTTATCTATTTTACTTCAAGTTCTAGAAACATTAAATTTAGATAGTTCCTATGATATTTAATGAAATTTAATGAATCGCCACATTTTATTCTTACTTTCTAAAAATTATCATCATGAATTTGGTTATTCTCTTACAACATATTTTCAGGTTATTTTATCTTATCATCGTTGGTATGTAACTAAGAATTATTAAAATTAATGACATAATTTTACATATATTCCAAATCATTAGGATTATCCTAAATTCATTTCAAAGATTAATATTTTTCCTAGATTTATTTATACAATTACTTCTCACTTCACTAGTACAAATATGCAAGCAATTCATTTTTATCACTTTTGGCATAAACGTTTTTGGGGATTATTATACATGCCAACATCTTTTAATCTAGAAAATTCTCAATAATTTTTTATACATATTCAAGCAAGTTGATCTAATCCTATATGTTCAAATAACATCTATAAATAAAAATGATAATTTATTTGGGTAAATGTTGTGTGGGTATTTTCAAACCCACATATGACACATATTATAAATTGTTTTGCGTATGATCTTTCCCACTAATACTTGGATTTTTCATAGAGAAAAATCTTATAAAGAAATATTAGTTTCCACTTATTTATATAATGATTATGAATCACCTAAGGTAGAAATAATTACCATTTTCCAAATTAGGAATTTAAAAACTAGGTCTTATTTATCAATAATAAATCCAAAATCTTCATGGTTGTATTATATAGAAATTTATTTTTTCCTACTTTTCATAAGATAGATGTATTATTTAACTTTATAATCTCCTTATTTATATTCATAAAAGTCTTAAAAGAGATATAATGAATATTAGTAGATAACACATATTTTTCATGTTTTCTCTTTATGATTCCTTTTGAAGAGAAAATCAAATCTTCAAATCTTCATATTATGAGAATCTATTCAGAGGTAGAAGCTAGAGATTCTATAAAAATTATTATTCCACCAACTCAGAATTGTGTCAGTGTCTAGGGGGTGATCTATCATGGTCTAATTAAACCCATTTAAACTCATTCTATTTACCTATTTCCTTATTAGTGTGATTGAATCTCACTAACTCATCTTGCCTTCACTATGTATACAAGTAATATAAGTTTTAAATAAAACAACAATATATAGTGTAATTTGTTATTGAGGTTCAACTATAATGTGGATGACTATATCTTTGATTTATGGTTCTTGTTATCCCAACCACACTACTTTTATTTCCATATAAAGATAAGGCACATGAAAATTTATATCCATGAACATGTATTCCTATAACCAACTAGGATATATTAAAATAAAGCAATCACTTACTATTCTTCATACTTTAAAACTAGCTAGGTCTTCCTATTTAAATAAAAAATTCAATTAGATCCCCCTTAAAGTATAATCAATAATGTATGCAAAAGTATCCTCTTAACCAAATAGTTCTGATCTTTTTACTTAGTCGACAGAAATCACAAGGGATGCCTCTTTTATTTAGTATTCATAAAGTTTGTCTCACTTCTTACTTAGTCTTTATGTCATCTAAAAATCATAGACATGTATTCTCACTATTATTTGATTCTTGAGATTTTTAATAGAAACAAAATTAACCCCTATCAATCTTCTATTATTATTCTTAAAATTATTCTTTAACAAACAAAAATTACATCTTGCAGTAGTGTTAGATTTCTAATCTCTTTTTATTTCATACTCAGAATATTTAAATGTAACATTATGCCAGTTTCTTTATCTCATCACTAGTAACGGTTAATGATAAGATGAAAAAAATGGAATGGAATAATTTATAAATTCAGGATATTTTATTAGTATTTAATTTATTTTATTCCATAATAATTATATATTTAGTATATTATAATAAGATCTGAAAATAAAGTGTCAAATCACTTGATTTTGTGAATATTTATTTAAATAGAAAAATTAGAAATTTAACTTTCTTACTTTTTTAAAGAAAAATGAATTTATTATTAATGATTATGATTTATGTTTTTTTAAGGTCTTAGAGCATGAATGCGACCTTGGATGTCATGCTTGATATGAAAACTATTCAAGGAAGTTCTGATTCATGAAGGATTATTTATTCCCTATGAAAGAGAGAGAAAATTAAAAAGGGTATCTATATATGTTTTATTTTGACTTTGTGTTGGTTTTTTTATCCCAATATAGGTGTTATATTCTATTATTAAGAGTCATTTTCTTTGTGTATGTGTGTAGATGATGAGGGTATATATCAATTTCCACCTATGTATATTTCAATTTTTACCAGTGTAGGTGAGTTTTCCATGAGTGTTTATGTGATATTCAAAGAATAGGTTTCATTTTGGACCTATGTGTAATGACCCACCAATTATCATTGGCTTGAGAGTACAATGAGTCATTACTAGTCCTTAAAAGACATCCCCAAGATGCCAAGGGATGAAAATAAATGTCAAAGGGTTTCAAATATAAATGGGGGGTGGTTTACCATTTAATAAATAAACCAATAAACCAAACAACTATAACAAAAAATTCACTATATGATGCATGAAAAAATGAAAGAAAACTCAACAACTTCATTTATCTAAAAACCACATCAAAGTATGTAATAATGGAAGAATAACCAATTATCAAAGTACACAACAGATAAAAGACACAAGACCCTCAAAAGACCATAAGACTTCATGCTCTATAAGCTCCTAGATCCATAATCTCTGAACATCCCAAACATCACAAGTTAGTTCTAAAAACATGGGAAACGTTACCTTTTCCCTTGTCCCAGAAGATGGCATATGAAAAAACACCAAAGTGCCAAAGCAGGGGTGAGTATAAAAAATAGTAAGTTTTCCCTCAATGACTTCTCTACTCACGCCACTAGGATAAAATAGTTAGAAACAATTATATAAAATAATTTATATAAAATAATTTCTCAAAAACAACTTATAAGTAAATATAAACAGGTTTCCAAAACCATTCATTACCAAACGCATACAAGTGAAATTGAAACCAATTTTACCAGCAAGATATTTTTACATAATAATAAATAAACAAGATTTAAAACCATTTCACAATATCCTTTTTTCCATACCAAAACCTTCCACAAACCCATGAAACCAACCATGCTTGCTACATTATGACAATTCCATACTCTTGAGTGGTTTCTCATCGATCTACCAATTCATCATAAGGTAACTGTTTCCCATGATCCATTAACCCTTTGGCACCGAGCACAAGGTCATATTTCAACCAATCCCTATATATACAATATGAAATTTATATCCTGTGTGCCAATTATATTTTGGAACTCCACACATGATCATATTTCAACTAAGCACTATAAATTCAATATGAACTCACACACCAATATTCCCAAGGATTATTCTAAAACACCTTTTTAATAAAAACACCATTTTAATTGAAACCCAATTCCATCAAAGTAATTTCAATAACAAACCATTCTAATAAAACACACTTATTATTGAAAACCAAATTTTAATCAAACCATTAAAAAATTAAATAAAATTAATAATTTAAAATCACTATTTTAAATTCAAGAGGCTAAATCACTTTTCCCAACAATTCACTAAGATTTCACAATTTCAGTAAAACCATAAATCATCACTAAAGAAGATTTATTCCATTATTTTAACAATAAATACCATTAAAATAAACCAATTTTAAACTAATCCAATC
The DNA here is from genome assembly GCA_963277665.1 of Viscum album. Taxonomy (NCBI): domain Eukaryota; kingdom Viridiplantae; phylum Streptophyta; class Magnoliopsida; order Santalales; family Viscaceae; genus Viscum; species Viscum album. The sequence continues at coordinate 1,128,121,593 of OY728146.1, forward strand.
AATTATAGAAATTGGAGATGAGAGTGAATCCACCTACCTCGAAGGTTTTGACAAAACTCGACAACAGACGAAGAACGCAAAAGAAGGCGGGTCGATTCTTCAATAACGACCTCAGTTATCTTATCCTAAGAAGATCACAACTCATCATTGGATTATTTGGAATAAAAAAAGGTAGATATATCCAATATATGTGAATATCTGAGAAATAATGGAGATCATAGAAGTAGATCTAATTAGATTAAAGAAAATGTGACAAATCAGGAAAGAATGGTGATATACCTCAAGAATCGGATCAAGATTCAAAGAAAGCAGCTTAGATTTATTCCTATATCATGAAAACACAATATTTATCCATTCCTAACATTAAAAAACTTATATATACCTACATGAGGTGTAGATTTAAGAAAACGATAAGGAGATAGGGAGGAGTTTGCAAAAAACAGAAAATAACCAAGAAGATTGGCATTTACCCCAAGAATCGGGCTTGAAATCACCAAGGGAAAGACCCAGGTTGGATCTAACTTGTGTGGGTAGGGTTCTCCAGCCTTCTAGGGATTGAAATATAGATATAGGGACGTTTTGAATCCAAAAAATATATATAGAACAAAAACGAGTAATCTTCTTGAGAATAAGATCTAGATTTAACCTCAGCACATGGTTTGACCACAGGGTTTGGGCCAACCATGTATGGATTGTGTGACCTTAATTTTGGTCCCAATACTTCTTATAAAACCCCCAAAATCTTTTATCCTTCACCTTTACCATTTTTATGGGAAATAATTTTTTATTGAAACATCCTCCTTTATTAAAATGCCCCAGTTTATGGAAACACCCCACTTTATAAAAACAACCCACTTTATGGAAACAATCCACTTTATGGAAACAACCCACTTTATCGAAACTACCCAATTTATGGAAACCACCAACATTATGAAATCAATCCACTTTATGGAAAAAATACCACTTTATGGAAACAACCAACATTATGGAAACACCCAACATTATATAAACTCTCAATATTATGGAAACTCTCTATTTTATGGAAACTTTCTATGTTATGGAAACTCTCTATTTTATGGAAACTCCCTATTTTATAGAAACCCAATCAAATACACACCATTTAAAAAACATGAGGAAATTGTTGTGTACCCAGAAATGGGGGTACTATATTCTCCCCACCATTGGTCTTTCCATCCTCGGAAAGTAGAAATCCCATACTAGACAAAAAGAGTTCCCCCCACTACTTTTTTATTTCCTTCTCACGTTCCCAAGTCTCTTCATGAATCTGACTGTGTTGCCATAAAAACCACACTAGGCCAATGCTTTTCCCACGCAAGACTTTCTCTTGTCCATCAATGATCCGCACTAGGATATATACCAATGAAGCATCTGGTTCTAGGTCAAATCGATCCCATCTGATCACATGGTCAGGATCAGGGTGATACTTTTTCAACTAGGATACTTGGAACACATTATGCACCGAGTTAAACTGTGTTGGTAATGCCAACTAATATGGCACTTCTCCAACACATTCCAGTATCTCTAAAGGGCCAATGTTTCTTGGAGATATATTTCCCTAATTCCCTTAATGATTATTTCCAAGCCTTTGAGAGATTTTTAAGAAGACATGATCACCCACAGCGAACGACAATGGTCTTCGACAGTGATCTGCATAATATTTCTAACAACTCTGAGTCATCTTCATCCTCTTTCTAATAAAATGGATCTTCTCCATTGTTTCTTGTACAAGGCTTGTCCTGACTAGTGATGTTTCACCTATTTCCACCCAGCATAGTGGAGAACAACAAGGATTCCCATACAATGCTTTAAATGGAGCTATGTGTATCAAGGCCTGATAGATGTTATTGTTTGAGAACTCCAATAAGGGTATATTATCCTCCCATGATCCACCAAAATCTATTACACAATCCCACACTATGTATTCCAAAGTTTCTATTGTCCGATCGGATTTCCCATCTGTCTAAGGATGACACGCTGTGATCATTGTCAACTAAGTTCCAAGGGCTTGTTTTAAGGATTTCCAGAAATGAGACATAAACATTAGATCTCTATCTAAGACTATTGACACTAGTACACCATGCCTCTTTAATACTTCTCAGATACAGAATTTTGAAAGATCCACCACCATATGAGTTTCACGAATAGGGATGAAATGGGATGACTTGGTTAGATGATCCACTATCACCCAAATGACATCATGTTTCTGGACCATTCATGGAAGTCCTGTAACAAAATACATTTCTATCTGATCCCATTTACACACTGGAATGGGAAAATGTTGTAACATACCATCTAGTATCTAATGCTCTACTTTAACCGACAGACAAGTTAAGCAACGTGAGATGAAATCAACCATCTTCCTTTTCATACCGCTCCACCAAAACTGCGCCTTCAGCACCTTATAAATTTTCTGTGACCCTGTATGTATAGACCATCTCAAATGGTTTAAGCATGAAGGAGTTAATCCTAAAAATCCTTAGGTACAACCATCCAATCTCTGAAACACAAATTTTAACCCCCATAAAGTTTCTATACCTCAATGATCTCCCCACCATTGTGTTTTGAACTCACAACCAGAAATTCTGCATCATATTTTTGTGCCTCTTCGATCGTTTTTATTAAATTAGGAACAAGAGTAGCTGAAAATAAAACTGCAACATCACCTCATTCTTCACATTCCACATGCATGTTTGATAAGACTGACATCAACTATGATTCATCTGAAGTTTCTTTTACCAACTGAGAATATGACTTTCTACTCAATGAATCTTCCACCGAATTTTCTATCCCCAGTGTATATATCAAGTGAAATTAAAACAATTGGATATACTCCATCTGTCTCCTTTGCCTCAGGTTCAAATCTCACTATGAAAAAATTTGTTTCAATATTTATTGATCCGTAAACACATTAAATTTCTCACCAAAGAGATAATGTCTCCATGTTTTCAAAGCATGGACAACTGTAGGAAAATCCAAATCATGTGTTGGGTAATTATTCTCATGCACCCTTAGCTACCTTGAAAGATAAGCAACCACATGATCTCCTTAAAAGAGAACACAACGCAACCCCGATCCCAAAGCATCAAAATACACCACATACCCCTGTCCTAATTCTGGAAAGATCAAGATAGGTGCTGATATAAGTCAAACAATCAGTTCCTGGAAAGACTTCTCACATTACTCTGTGTCACGACCCAACCCTACCCGGGCTCGAGCCGCAACTACCCCAAGCCCACCTCTATAGGCCAGGGGCTAGCGACAAGCACCAAAAGCTAAACAACTCAGGGAGGCCTTTTCCTGAGTACCTGTACACACACATGCAGCACACTCAATATAGAAGTGCAGAGTAAAAGAAAAGACAAGTAAAGTAAAGGGAAACTGCTATACATATAAACCACAAAAGTGCATCAACCTCTAAACAGTACAAGAAAGTGCTGAGGTAAACTGAAAAGAAAATGGCCAAAACATGCACCCAACCAGAAAAGTGCCACAATCCGGCAATAGGTGAACAAAAGAAAAACAGCTAGAAGGGTCCCCCACATGGAACCCAACTCCGACCACCACACGTGGTCCAAGCTCCCAAAATCCTAAGCTCCACTGAAGTCACGTCCAACCTGTCTGTCATCTGCAAGGGCACACCAAGTGCGGGCAAAGCCCAAGCAGGGGTGAGTATAGAAATACTCAGTAGGATGCCCTGAAGGCTTGAGGGAGCAATAAAGGAGGTACTGAAGGGTGAGAAGTAGATCGAACAGGGGAAAAATAAATGAGTACAACCGATATTGTAGTAAAGAGTACAGTAAAGAGTCCAGCTCAACCCAACAAGAGAATGGAAGTAGACTCGTCCAAACACAAGGAGCTGGAAACGGTGAGAATATGAACTTATTGTCAAGCCTTCACTACCTATAGCAGGAGATAAGACTCATACAACCACGAGAAGCTAGACACGGAAAGCATGTGGCATACCCCACGCGTCTTTGCCTCCCCTGGAAGGAGATCAGCCAAAACCCAAGGAGTGGGTACTAGAACAAGCTATACATATACATATGCTCAATCAAGAAGCCCGAACAAGATCATAACGGGATATTCATCCCGTATCTCAGCCCAATAAAGTGAGTAGCCAACAGTCCCAGAAGTAAACACCATCGATGCCCAACATCCCGCACGTCTGCCCCGAACTGCAAGTCAAGGAGCTGAAATCACCGCACCTTGACATTATCCGCTTTGGGCGGCACTGACTCACCCTCACGGTTTTAGGTCGCCTCGCAAGGACCCGTCTCGGTGGGGAAAACACCCCTCATGCTTTAGAGTTCTGGGGGAATGTCAAGCCACACCTCGTCACTGCCCCGCAGTCGAGAGGTCTCCTCAAAGTCGACAGGTGACCCCCTACCCAGCCCCGCTGGAGGGTAATCCCTGGAAGTCGATGGGTTCCCTCTAGAGGAAGACCTGACAAGAGTCGATGGGTGCCACACTACCTAGTCCCATAATAGGGTAATCCACTGGAGGGAGACCTAGCTAAATTCGTCGATGAGTCCCAATACCTAGTCCCGTAAAAGGGTGCTCCACTGGAGGGAGGCTCGGAACCATCATCAGGGAGAACTTCCCAACCCAACTGGAGGTAAACCCAACATCGGGGACCATTTCCCAGCCCAGATGGAGGTAAACCCAGCATCAGGGACCACTTCCCAGCCCCGTTGGAGGTAAACCCAGAACCACTCTGGCCATCTCGGCTGAATGGTACTGATCAGTGAACACTGTTGTACTGGTCATCCCTGTTGGATGGTAACCCACTGGCCATCCCTGCTAGATGATACTACTCTGGCCATCCCTGCTGGATGGTACCCTACTGGCCATCCCTGCTGGAAACAACCTCCTGGGTAGAGGATCGGTGCCCGTGTAATGTGTTGGTCACACCGAATCCACAAGAACTCTACCAGGGAGCACGAAGGAATGGGAGAAACTCCTCGGGCCTCTCAGGGCGATCACGATCCAATCCGCTGAGTCACTGTTGAAGAGGACTGAGACAACTCATCCCAAAAAGTGGGAAAACACCCATGCTGTACGAGCACATGCAGTTGTAAATGGTGTCGTAGTCCGGTGAAAGGGGAAGAGTACTAAAACCTTTCACAGCTTAAGAAACAGAGGAACCAAACCATCTCTGCTGGCCAAACTAGAACAGAACCAGGGGAAAACTCAACCCTGCTGGTCAAAAAATGAGAACAGAACCAGGGGAAAACTCAACCTTGCTGGTCAGCAAATGAGAAAGGAACCAGGGGAAAACTCAACCCTGCTGGTCATCAAATGAGAACAGAACCAGGGGAAAACTCAACCCTGTTGGTCAGCAAACGAGAACGGAACCAGGGGAAAACTCAACCCTACTTGTCAACAAACGAGAACCGAGGAACCCTCTACGTCGCAAGAGGTCAAAAGTACATAAAGCAGAACACGACACACACATGGGGTCCACACGACGTGTGGCCCCAAGTCAACCCCAACCAAGCACACAAACTTTCTTAGGTACCAACATCCACATGTACCTCCCAGCATTCCCGTATACTCCCATAGTATACCACATCTCCAGCCGAAAGTCTAACGTGCACACGGCACCCATCATCAACGTGAAGGCGTAAACATAAAAACTCCAACTGGCCACCTCAACGGCTGAGGCACGGCTAACCACGTCTCTTTAAACACCAACATCACTCTCCCAGGAGTGAACGTGATCACACACCAAGGATTCCCTGCAAACACCGCAGGAAGAACCACCACTGGTATACCTTTCATATTCCACATTTAATAAGATCACACAAGAGGCTCCACACACCTAAACAGATTACACCATTTTAATCCTTGTGGAAAAACATGCTAGATTGACTAATTACTCGCCTCCAATGGATATCCGACAGAAAAGTCATCCAACACCGCTTTACGCCCGAATGGCATCCCGTGATCCCAATCCTCGGCCCCAAAAACAGTCGTTCGCATCGCACCATTGTGATCCCCTCGGGAAAACACATCAAAAGGACTACTCACTTAAGTGGAACAGATATCCAGAGAAAAAGATGCATTCTAGCGCACCGCATACGAGCAGTGCTACATGGGACCTGCATCCCGGTCCTGAAGCTCCACGAAAGGATTGCACCATTGTGATCCTCTCGAAAAAATTACACAAGATTGACTAATAACTTGTCCAAAACAGACACACGGTGATAAAGTTGGAAATCACCGTCAACTCCTGAAATGGCCCTCACGGGGCCCACACCAGCGTGTGGAATTAGAGCTGGAGGATTGCACCATTTCAATACCCTCGAAAAAACACCCAAAATCGGCTGCTCGCATTCCCCGAGCGGACGTCCGACGAAAAAGTTACAAAACGTTGCTAACGGCTCAACAGATGGGTCGTGGGGCCCACACCTCAACTCCTGTTTCAACGCCTGAAACCACACTGGAAAACTCCATCTCAACTCCAAGGTTGCAACACCATTGACAGCGCTCAAAACAGACGTCGGATGTGTCTGCGCCGTCCAAAACAAGAACCCCCAAGAAAAACACTCATCTACTTAACGTCGTGTCGTGGCACCGAGCCCCTCATCTCGAGAATTAAAAATTCCTGAAACCATATCAAAAAGTCCGCCTCGATGTTTTTAGTACACTGCCGCAGACGGCATGCAAAATGGACGCCCGTAGCGGAAATTACGGGCATCCGAGTCGAGGGGACAAAGCCCCTTGGGCTGGACCGGCTGGTCCGGCCGGCCCGACTCGTAGCGCCGACCCGTGGCTTAGCCGCGCAGACCAGCCACGAGGGCCGGTCATGCCTGCTGCATGAAGACCCGCCTTCGGTGGGTCTTGTCTCCCCCGCTGGGGTCATGAACCGCAACCCCAGCGCTCCCTTGCGCCCCCGGCGAGTGCCGCCTCGCCCTGGCCGCTCGCCTGCAGCCGCAGTGAACTGCCGCCGCAGCCCCGCCCGACCGCCAACGCCTCTGCCGGCCTCACCTGCTCGCCCTCACGTCGACGCCCTCCGCACTCGGCCAACCTCCGCTGTGCTCTTCCACCTGAGAATCTGCCCACGCCGCTGTCCCGGAGAGCGGCTGTCGCCGCTGGAACGCGCCATGCCGCCGCCAAAGCTCGTCGGACCACCTGGTTCCACTAGAAAAAGGGGTATTTGGCCAGAAAACTTCCTGGGGCCACCTCGAGCACCCCAGGACTCCAAAATCTGATCCTAAAGGATCGTTGTGAAGATAAAATCAAGACCTACGAAACCAGGGGCTTCACTCGATGATCGGACAACAATTTGACACATAAAATTGAGCTTGAAAGAGGGGTGCATAAATTAAAATGAAAAACGTAAACTCCTGCCTGCATGGACTTCACCTGAAGCTTCCCGCATGATCTGCGCCTTTCCACTATTTCTTCCACCTTGACCGGAGGAAGTGGAGGAGGAGGAGGAGAGGTTGAGGGAGAGGCATTACCAAGGGGTTCAAAATGGGAGAGGGGTGGGGTGAGTTTGTTTAAATAGAGAATTAAATTAATAAAAAAATTAATTAATTTAATCATTAATTTTAACCCGCATCTGAAACTCTCGACAGGGTTGAGGTTAAGCCTCCCCTAGGGTAAACACCACCTCCCGAGAACAACGGTTGTCTTGGAATTTTAATCTGAAGCCCCGTTCAAAATTTATTAAACTTAGCACCTGAGGCCTCCAAATTACGAAAATGCCCCTGGTGGCATTTTCCACAGAAGGCCCGCGCCCGCGAACCTTACACCCTACCTAGGGTAAAATCCATGCTCTGAACTCAACGGTACCCTCGGTTTTCCAATCTGAGCCACTTTTTAAGAGATACTTGAGTTAAGCTGTTAAACAAATAAATTAATTATTTAATTTATCCAGTCCACGCTCCGATAGCGAGTGAGGGGTCCAAACGTCCCGCGCCGACATGTTTTATGTCGTTCCTAGGGTAAAACCCCCATTACAGACCCATACGTACACTCATATTTAGGATCTGAATCCCCATTTAGGAGTTATCCCATTTATTTGGCATTTCCAGTGTGAACGCACTGAAAATTTAATTTCGGACACACCGGGGCTCGGAATCGCACGCTGTCTGAAGGCGCTGCTCTGGAATAATATAAATACTATTCCAAAGTCCTTTATAGAAAAAATAGGGTTCTTAAATCATTCCCTCCTTCAATATTTTCATCCCCAAAAAGCAAAACCAAGGAACAACTCAGGGTACTAAGCCCACACCTGGCTCTCCCGTACACAAAAGAACTCTTGCACAGTCCTGCATCACCGCACACAGACCAAAGGGTTTGATATATTCATGTGAGGTATGCCCTCGCCGATGACGTGCATATAAGCACGCATACTTATCTTCAGGTAAACCACGCAGGAGACATCGTGCACCCACTCCAGACTTTGGGGTTAGGGCAAGGCGGTAGGGAACCTCGCCATCCCTTCGCACGGTCTCAAATGGCCCAAAGGCCCTCGGGGGTATCTCACTTCCCCGGATGAACCCCTACGTCGCATGTCGCAAATAGAATCACCACCCGCACCTGGAACAATGCCCGGTGACTCCCTCCTTCAGAATACCCATATGGTGAAACGCCCAAGGATATCTGGTCACTCACGGTTTCACATTCGATGTCCCACAACCAAGACCCTCTTACACGCTTGGAAGCAAAGGAGTCAACACCATCGACTAAAGAAAAGGTTATACACCTTCTACCTTTCCGACACAGGGCTACACCGACGCCCCGCATCACCCTAGTAACAACTCAAACAAGGAGCAGGGAGAAAAGAATTTCACACAAAGTCTAACAATTCTACTGCAAGAAGTAGAAGAGCTGTAGAGAATACCTCTTATCACCTCATGCTCTACAGGATCGTAGACATCCAAAGCTCACGATTGTCCATGGTCCCAACTGTCAGCTCCTGGAGCCTGACGTGGACGCCTAGTAGTGATGGGAAGACCTCGTAAAGATGTCCCCCACTACCAGCTCCTCCTTCTCCTCTGCCAGCACCACCTCTCTGGGCGCTACTCCAATCACGGTGTAGCCTCTACCGTGGTGGTGCACCTGCTGCCTGCCCGAAGCTCTTCGCATGCCTGGTCAGGCAGTCACGTGCCAAGTGACCTCGCCCATCGCAAGCATAGAACTGGCACTCTCTGGGCTGCACTGGTGCCCTCTGGTGCCACTGTGGTATACGACCACGCCCCTAAGTCCGGTTGTCAGAAAGACACCTGTGTCGAGGTTCTGCTTACCGATGCCTACTATCTGCGGCAGACATCTCAGCTTTTTCGAGCCTGCTGCCACCACCGACTGTAGAACGCAACAGGAATCCCTCTGTCACTAGAGCCTGCTCTAGCACCCCAGCATATGTGGAAATGCCCAAGGGTACTATGACAGCATGAATCTCCTGGCAGAGACCCTGCTCAAACTTCTGCACTTGGATGTTATCATCATAGACCAAGTCCGGGTAAAAGCATGCACGGTCTGTGAAACTAGCCGCATACTCGGCCACCGTCATCCCTCCCTGCTGAAACTGAAGGAGCTCCTGAATCTGAACGGAGTGTAAGTAGGAGGGGAAAAACTCCTCATGAAGCAACAACTGAAATTCACCCCATGAAAGCGACAACTCATCAAGAAACTGAGTCACCAAACTCCACCAACGCCAAGCTTCTCTGTGGAAAAGTTTGGCAGCCAAAGCCACCATAAGATATGTCGGTGTCTGCACAAGCCTAAAAAGGTGAACCACTATCTCCAGCCAAACCTCTACTACTTGAGGGTCTATCTCACCACTGAACCTCAGCAGTCTCTGCTGCTGGAACTCACAGAGCGTGATCAACCTGCGCTCAAGCTCAGTCTTCTCTACTGGAGCTATCTACTGCTCAACAGGTGGGGGTGCTACTACCAGCCCACCCGGAGAAAGGGGCTCGCATGATGGGTCCTGGATTGAGGCCTAGTAGCTCACAGGGTCATTGTCATGAACCAAAGCTGGTATCCTGGCTGGCTGTCTTCGCGGAGACATCCTGAATATTATCAAGGAGTGCCGCAGTCAGAAGATCATATATGTATATAACAATAACAAAAACGATGGGGAGCTGACTCAAGAAGGACAATCAAAGAATCAATCCTATGTGATGCACAAACAAATTTTCCCTACAATGAGTGTCTCATCATGTCGAGTCGACAAGCGGGTTATCAGGGTCCTGGTGAATGGATACGTCGGCCGCCGCACCATCACTGGACTCCCTAGCCTAAGAGCCACTCTTGAGACATGTTAACACTATTTCCCTAAATCCCAACCAATTATTTTTATTTTAGGGACATCCGAACAGCGTCCCAAGGAATGAACCACCTTTGATACTACTTTTTCATGACCTGACCCTACCCAGGCTCAAGCCGTCGCTACCCCAAGCCCGCCTCCATAGGCCAGGGGCTGGCGACAAGCGCCGAAGGCTAAAAAACTCATGGAGGCCTTTTCCTGATTACATGTACACACACACGCAGCACACTCAATGCAGAAGTGCAGAGTAAAATAAAAGACAAGTAAAGTAAAGGGAAACTGCTATACATATAAACCACAAAAGAACATCGACCTCTAAACAGTAAAAGCAAGTGCTGAGGTAAACTGAAAAGAAAAGGGTCAAAACACGCGCCCAACCAGAAAAGTGCCACAACCCGGCAACAGGTGAACAAAAGAAAAACAGCTGGAAGGATCCCCCACCTGGAACCCGACTCCGAACACCACATTCGGTCCAAGCTCCTGAACTCCTAAGCTCCACTGAAGTCAAGTCCAACCTATCTATCATCTGCAAGGGCACACCAAATGCGTGAAAAGCCCAAGCAGGGGTGAGTATAAAAATACTCAGTTGGATGTCCCGGAGGATCGAGGGAGCAACAAAGGAGGTACTGAAGGATGAGCAGTAGATCGAATATGGGAAAAGTAAATGAGTACAACCGATAGTGCTGTAAAGAGTACAGTAAAGAGTCCAGCTCAACCCAAAAAGAGAAAAGAAGTAGACTCGTCCAAACACAAGGAGCTAGAAACGGTGAGAAGATACACTTCTCATCAAGTATTCGCTACCTATAGCAGGAGAGTAGACTCATCTAACTACGAGAAGCTAGACGCAGAATGCACGTAGCATAACCCGTGCGTCTTCGCCTCCCCTGGAATGAGAGCATCCAAAACCCAAGGAGTGGGTATTGGAACAAGGTATACATATACATATGCTCAATCGAGAAGCCTGAACAAGATCGTAAGGGGATATCTATCTCGTAGCTCATCCCAAGAAAGTGAGTATCCAATAGTTCCAGAAGTAAACACCATCGATGCCCAGCATCCCGCACGTCTTGCCCAAACTGCAAGTCAAGGGGCTGAAATCACCGCACCTTGACACTATCCGCTTTGGGCGGCACTGACTCACCCGCACAGTTTTAGGTCACATCTCAAGGACGTGTCTTGGTGGGTAAAGAGACCCTAGTGCTTGAGAGTCCTGGGGGAACTTCAAGACACACCTCGTAATTTCCCCACAGTCGAGAGGTCTCCTCAAAGTCGACTGGCGACCCCCTACCCAGCCCTGCTAGAGGGTAATCCCTAGAAGTCGATGGGTTCCCACTGGAGGAAGACTTGGAAAGAGTCGACGGGTGTCACACTGCCCAGTCCCATAACAGGGTAATCCACTGGAGGGTGACCCAGCTAAAGTCATCGACGAGTCCCAATGCCCAGTCCCGTAAAAGGGTACTCCACTGGAGGGAGGCTCAGAACTGTCATTGGGGACCACTTCCCAGCCCAGCAGGAGGTAAACCCAGCATTGGGGACCACTTCCCAGCCCAGTTGGAGGTAAACCTGGCATCGGGGACCACTTCCCAGCCCCACTGGAGGTAAACCAGAAACCACTCTGGCCATCCCGGCAAGATGGTACTGCTCAGTGAACATCGTTGTACTGGAAATCCCTACTAGATGGTAACCCATTGGCTATCCCTACTGGATGGTACTGCTTTGGCCATCCCTACTGGATGGTACCCCACTAGCCAGCCCTACTGGAAACAAACTCCTAGGTAGAGGATCGGTGCCCACGTAATGTTTTGGTCACACCGAATCCACAAGAACTCTACCAGGGAACACTAAGGAATGGGAGAAACTCCCCGGGCCTCTCAGGGTGATCACGCTCCAATCCGCTGAGTCACTGTTGAAGCAGACTGAGACAACTCATCCCAGAAAGTGGGAAAACACACACGTTGTATAAGCACACATAGTCATAAATGGTGCCGCAGTCTGGTGAAAGGGGCATGGTAATAAAACTCCTCAGAGCTAAAGAAACAGAGGAACCAAATCATCTCTGCCGGCCAAATGAGAACAGAACCAGGGGAAAACTCAACCCTACTAGTCAATAAATGAGAACAGAACCAGGGGAAAACTCAACCCTATTGGTCAGCAAATGAGAACAGAACCAGGGGAAAACTCAACCCTGCTGGTCAACAAATGAGAACAGAACCAGGGGAAAACTCAATCCTGCTGGTCAGCAAACGAGAACAGAACCAGAGGAAAACTCAACCCTACTGGTCAACAAATGAGAACCGAGGAGCCATCTACGTCGCGAGAGGTCAAAAGTACGTAAAGAAGAATACGGCATGCACATGGGTTCCATATGACATGTGGCCCCAAGTCAACCCCAACCATGCTCACAAACGTTCTCAAAATACCAAAATCCACATGTAACTCCCAGCGTTCTCGTATACTCCTAGAGTATACCACGTCTCCAGATGAAAGGATAACATGCCCATGGCACCCATCATCAACGTGAAGGCGTAAACGTTACAACTCCAACTTTCCACCTCAACGGCTGAGGTACGGCCAACGATGTCTCTTTAAACACCAACATCACTCTCCCATGAGTGAACGTGATCACACACCAAGGGTTCCCTACAAACACCACAGGAAGAACAATCACCGGTACACCTTTCATATTCCACATTTAATAAGATCGTGCAAGAGGCTCAGCATGCCTGAACAGATTACACCATTATAATCCTCACAGAAAAACATGCTAGATCGACTATTTAATCACCTCCAATGGATATCCGACAGAAAAGTCGTCCAACACCACTTTACGCCCGAACGACGTCCCGTGATCCCGAGCCTTGGCCCTGAAAACAGTAAGGTGCATTGCACCAGTGCGATCCCCTCAGGAAAATACGTCAAAAGGACTACTCACTTGAGTGGAATGGATATCCGGAAAAAAATATGCATTTTGGCGCACCGCACACGAGCGGTGCTACGTGGGACCCGCATCCCGGTCACAAAGCACCATGAACGGATCGCACCATTGCGATCCTCTCGAAAAAATCACACAAGATTGGCTAATCACTTGTCCAAAACGGACACCCGGTGATAAAGCTGGAAATCACCGTCAACTCCCGAAACGGCCCTCGTGGGGACCACACCAGCATGCGTAATTAGAGTGAGCGGATTGCACCACTGCAATGCCCTCGGAAAAACACCCAAAATCGGCTGCTCGCACGCCCCGAACGGATGTCCGACGAAAAAGTTACAAAATGCTACTAACAGCTCAATAGACGGGTCATGGGGCCCATGCCTCAACTCTGGTTTCAACACTCGAATACACAATGAAAAACTCCAGCTCAATGTCAGGGTTGCAACGCCACTGACGGTGCTCAAAACGGACATCGGATGTGTCTGTGCCGTCCAAAACAAGAACCCACGAGAAAAACGCTCATCCACTTAACGTTGTATCGTGGCACCAAGCCCCTCATCTCGGGAATTAAAAATTCTTGAGACCATCTCAAAATGTCCGCCTCAATGTTTGGAGTACACTTCTGCAGATAGCATGCAAAACGGACGCCCGTAGCGGAAATTATGGGCATCCAAGTCGAGGGGACAAAGCCCCTTGGGCTGGACAGGCCGGTCCACCCGGCATGGGCCGGCCCACGCCGGCCGGCCCGACTCACAGCGTCAGCCCGCGGCTTAGCCGCGTGGTCCGGCCATGGACTTGCGGTCCACGCGCCGACCGACCACGAGGGACGGTCGCGCCTGCCACGTGAAGACCCGCCTTCGGCGGGTCTTGTCTCCTCCGCTGGGGTCACGTGCCGCGACCCCGGTGCTCCCTTGTGCCCCCGGCGAGTGCCGCCTCACCCTGGCCACTCGCCTGCAGCCCCAGCAGACCACCACCGCAGCCCCGCTCGACTGTCAGCGCCTCCACCGGCCTCGCCCGCTCGCCCTCGCGCCGACGCCCTCAGCACCCGGCCAACCTCCGCTGCGCCCTGCCGCCTGAGAAGCCGCCCGCACCGCCGTCCCGGAGAGCTGCTGTTGCCGCTGGAACATGCCGCACCGCCGCCAAATCTCACCGGACCACCTGGTTCCACCGGAAAAAGGGTTATTTGGCCGGAAAACATCCTAGGGCCACCCCAGGCACCCCGACACTCCAAAATTTGATCTGAAAGGATCGTTGTGAAGATAAACTCGAGCCCTACGAAACCAGGGGCTTCACTCGATGATCGAACAACAATTCGATGCATAAAATTGTGCTTGAAAGAAGGGTGCATAAATTAAAATGCAAAACGTAAACTTCTACCTACAGGGGCTTCGCCCGACGCTTCCCGCACGATCTACGCCTTGCCTCCATTGCTTCCACCTTGACCGGAGGAAGTGGAGGAGGAGGAGGAGACGTAGAGGGAGATGTGTCGCCAGGGGGTGAAAAATGGGAGAGGGGTGGGGTGAGTTTGTTTAAATAGAGACTTAAATTAATAAAAAAATAATAATTAATTTAATCCTTAATTTTAACCCGCATCCGAAACTCTTGACGGGGTCGATGTTAAGACTGCCCTAGGGTAAAAACCACCTCCTGAGCACAACGGTGGTCTTGGAATTTTAATCCAAGGCCCCGTTTAAATGTTATTAAACTTAGCGCCTGAGGCCGCCAAATTACGAAAACGCCCCTGGTGGTATTTTTCACAGAAGGCCCGCGCCTGTGAAACTTACACCCTTCCTAGGGTAAACGGCACGCTCCGAACTCAACGGTGCCCTCGGTTTTCCCAACTGAGCCACTGTTTAATAGATACTTGAGTTAAGCCATTAAATGAATAAATTAATTATTTAATTTATCTGTTCCATGCTCCGATAGCGAGCGAGGGGTCCAAACATCTCACGCCGACATGTTTTATGTCGTTCTTAGGGTAAACACCCCATTACAGACCCATACGTACACTCAGATTTAGGATTGGAAACACCGTTTAGGATCTATCCCATTTATTTGTCTTTTCCAGTGTGAACGCACTGAAAATTTAATTTCGGCCACACCAGGGCTCAGAATCGCACGTCGTCTGAAGGCGCTTCTCTGGAATAATATCAAGAATATTCCAAAGTCCTTTATAGAAAAAATTGGGTTCTTACACTCTGTCCATTGGAATGAAGCATTCTTCTTTTTTAGAGATGTCATTGGTGAAGCTAGTCGTGATAAATCACGCATAAATCATCTGTAGTAACCAGCTAGACAAACAAAACTTTGTATCTTGAAGACATTCTTTAGTGGTTTCCATGAGATAACAACTTATATCTTTTTAAGATCCACAAAAATTCCTTTTTCATAAATTACATGGACAAGAAAATGTACATCATGTATCCAAAAATCAATTTTTGATAATTTGGAATACAAACAGTGATCTCTAGAAATTTGTAACACTATTTCCAGGTGATCCTCATGGTCATCCTATGTATTTGAATATACCAAAATGTTGTCCATAAACACCACAACAAAAGAATCTAGATATTGTTGAAATATCTTATTCATTAATTCCATAAAGACCACTGGTCCATTCATTATTACGAAAGTCATAACTACATATTAATAGTGGCCATATCTAATTTTGAAATATGTCTTTGGAATATCATCTTTTTGAAATCATGATTGGTGATATCATGATCGTAATTAAATATTATAGAACCACTAAGATTCCCTTAATTGATCGAATATGTCATCAATGCATGGAAGTGGAAATCTATTCTTTATTGTAACTCGGTTAAGCTAATGATAATCAACACACAAATGAAGAGTTACATCTGCCTTCTTTACGAACAAAATCGGTGCTGCCCACAGAGACATACTTGATTGAATGAAACCCTTTCTTTCCAGCTCCTCTAACTACAATTTCAATTCTCATAACATAGTTGGTGATATCTTATAAAACAGAAGGGAAATTGAGATGGTCCGTGGAAGGAGATCAATCATGAACTCCATTTACCTTATTGGTGGTAACCCTATGAAATTCTTAGTAAAGACATCTAAAAATTGATCTACCATAGCTGGAAAACTAGTTTACTCAATTTCATCCATCACTACCAAAGTCAATGCAGCCAACTGATAAGAGATTATTCCCACCATTGGTGCCAAAAAGATGTATGCACCTTTGTTTACAATCCTCTCTCCTCTGAAGATATTCTCAACATCATCCTCAGTCATGAAACTAAATATTCTCCCATAACAGTCAATAAGATCCTTAAACATTGTCAACCAATCCATACCCAGGATTACGTCATAGACATCCATCTCCAATATCGAGAAGTCCTATTTCAACTTATCTCACTCCATAATTATAGGACATGCTCTACACACAAAGTCTTGACATTCCCTTTCAATGATATGATTTTTTAGTCTTATCATAGAAGGCATAATTTCATGTTTTTAACATAGAGAATAGGTTCCCCACATCCTCTTAATATTAATTCTAGAGTTCTCATCTCCTATAGTGAATACAACTGTACTTCCTCCACTTGAATTTTTAGTAGTGACAAATATTGTAAATGGGATATCCAGTTTTAGTCCCAACTCAACGATTTGAACAGCCTGAGTGATGTTTTAGACCAACCGGTGGTTCACCATTGGATCAGGTGCAACCAAATTCTCAACAGCCTCTTATGACTAGTTCATACAACACCTACCGGGTTCCATTTCTAAAAAACAACAACCTACATCAATCTCACTCTCTATCAACTATTGTCTTATCATTTTAAATTCTATCACATCAACTATCTGAACATTGTTTTCTAAAACAAAGTTTTTCCGATGTTCAACCATTTTTTAAAACACTTCACATTCTTTTGAAAATTAAAACATTTTCAAAATTCAATAAGTATTCTATTTTTTCAAAATCTTTTATTTGAAAACAAATTCCATAATTTTTCAAAAATTAACAATTTTTTCTTCACAAAATGAATCATTCCTAAAAATGATGTATGCAATCCTAGTGGGATGTCATTCCTCTATAATTCATGTCATGCTAGTCTCATTGGCTAAACCCATGACAATGAGATTTCAAAATCCTAGAAGTTTCTCCAAACACTTATTTAACCAACTCCCTGGTAACTTGAAGTTCAACATAAAATGGTTAGCTATGTCCTTTTATGATATACATTTTAAGTTCCAACAATCCTACTCCTTTCTAAGATTCCCACCCATGGAATAGACAAGAATGGATTTCATCTCCAAAACTAAGAACATCGATGACTTATTGTTAGGAAAGGACTGAATAGGATGATACCATTTGTAATGACCCGCCAATTCTCATTGGTTTGAGAGTACAACAAGTTATTACTAGTCCTTAAAAGACATCCCCAAGATGCCAAAGGTTGGAAATAAATGCCGAAGGGTTTCAAATACATGTGGGGGATGATTTACCTTTTAAGAAATAAATCAATAAACTAACTAACCAAAACCAAAAATTCATAGTATAATGCATGAAAAAATGAAAGACAAATCAATAACTTCATGTATCTCAAAACCACATCAAAGTATGTAACAACAGACGAATAACCAAGTATCAAAATACACAATTGATAAATGACACAAGACTCTAAAAAGACCAAAAGACACCATGATCCACAGGCTACAAGCTCTACAATCTCCAAACATCCCAAACAACGTGAGGTAGTTCTAAAAACATGGGAAACATTACCTTTTCCCCTACCCCAGAAGATGACATCTACAAAAGAACCAAAGTTCCAAATCAGGGGTGAATATAAAACTCAATAGGTTTTCCCCAATGACTTTCCTACTCACTCAACTAGGATAAAATAGTTATAAAAAATATATAAATTATTTTATATAAACAAATTTCTCAAAAAAAAATATAACTAAATATAAAAAAATTTCCAAAACTGTTCATTAACAAATGCATAAAAGTGCAATTGAAACCAATTTTCCTAACAAGATATTTTCCAGAAAAATACCTAAACAATCATTAAAACCATTTCACAACATCCCTTTTTGGAATACCCAACCCTTACACAAACCCATGCAACCAACCATGCATGCTACATTATGACAGTTTCATACTCATGAGCAGTTTCTCGTCGATCTACCAAGTCGTCACAAGGTAATTTTTTCCCATGTTCTTTTCACCCTTTGGCACCGAGAAAAAGGTCATATTTCAACCAAGCCCCATATTTGCAATATGAAATTTATACCCCATGTGCCATTCATCATTTTTCCCTGAGAACAAGGTCATATTTCAACCAAGCCCCAGAAATTCAATATGAACTCACACACCAACATTCCCAAGGATCATGCCAAAACACATTTTTAATAAAAACACCATTTTTATTGAAAACCAATTCCATAAAAGTCATTTCAATACCAAATTTTTTTAATAAAAAACCCTTTTTATTGAAAACTAAATTTTCATCAAACCATTAAAAATTCCATCATATTAATAATTTAAAATCATTATTTTAAATTCAAGAGTCTAAATCACTTTGCACAACCATTCACTAAGATTTCACAATTTCACTAAAATCATAAATCCTCACTGAAGACGATTTATTCCATGCTTTTAACAATAAATCCAATTCCAATTAACCAATTTGAAACTAAGACAATCAATTATAGAAAGAGGATATTAGATTGAATCCACCTACCTCAAAGGATTTGACAAAACTCAACAACAGAAAAAGAACACACAAGAAGGCAGGTTGATTCTCCAAGAATGACCTTAGTTCTCTTTTCCTAGTAAGATCATGACTCAATATTGAATTATTTGGAATTTAAAAATGTAGATATACCCACTATAGGTGCATATCTGAGAAATAATAGAGATTGGAGAAGGATATCTAAGAAGATCAATGAAAACGTGACAAATCAAGAAAGAATGGTGACATACCTGAAGAATCATATCAAGATTCCAAGAAAACAGCTTAGATTTATTCCTCTATCATGAAAAACGCCATATTTATCCTTTCTTGATGTTAAAAACTTATATCTACACACATGAGGTATAGATATAAGAAAATGAGAAGGGGAGAAGGAGGAGTTTGCGGAAAACGGAAAAGAACCAAGAAGATCGGCACTTTCCCCAAGAATCGTGCTTGAAATCACCAAGGGAAATCTTTAGGTTGGCTCCAACTCGTGTAGGGAGGGTTATCCAACCTTCTAGGTAGAGAAATATAAAAATAGGATCATTTTTAAGCCAAAAAATATATAGAACAAAAATGTGTAAGCTCATAGAAATAGGATCTAGATTTTACCTCTACGCACAGTTTGACCACACGGTTTGGGCCAATAGTGTATGGATCATGTGACCTTCCTTTTGGTCCAAAAAAACCTTATAAAACCCCCAAAATCTACCATAATTC
Organism: Viscum album; assembly: GCA_963277665.1. Lineage (NCBI taxonomy): Eukaryota > Viridiplantae > Streptophyta > Magnoliopsida > Santalales > Viscaceae > Viscum > Viscum album. Next base: position 1,128,141,256 of record OY728146.1, read on the forward strand.
ACCTTTACCCTTTTTATAGAATCACATTTTATATTGAAACATCCTTCTCTATAGAAACACCCCACTTTATGGAATCACCCCACTTTATGGAAATAACCCACTTTATGGAAACACCCCACTTTATAGAAAAACCCACTTTATGGAAACAACCCAATTTATAGAAACAACCAACATTATGGAAACAAACCACTTTATGGAAACAACCCACTTTATAGAAACAACCAACATTATGGAAACACCCAACTTTATGTAAACTCTCTATATTATGAAAATTCCTTATTTTATGAAAACTGTCTATTTTACAGAAACTCTATATTTTATGGAAACTCCCTATTTTATGGAAACCTAATAAAATACACACCGTTTAGAAAAACATGAGGAAATGGTTATGTACTCGAAACTGAGGGTACTACACTATGTATGTGTGGATATATCATCATAGGTTTCTTACATGCCTTTTAAAAAAATTAGATTAAGGATGAAGACAAATAGACATGGAGGGATTCATTGGAACCACTTTCTATTTTTTGAGGATTCCATGTTAGCATGCAAGAAATCAAAAGGGGGATTCGATGTTGATTATGTTTAATGAAATTATAGCTATAGAAACATGAAAACATAAATAATATCCATAAATCGTAGGGGGATTTGAATACAAAAAAAGGAAACCATCTAAAAACTAAAAAAGAGAAGACCTTATAGGTTTTATTGGAGGAAGAAGGAGGAGACCGAAGCTTTTGAAAAGATACATAAGACTGAAGCTACAAATAGTTTGGACATGGATAATTCATGAGTTACTGGAGATATCTTCTACTACTACAATTTTTATTATTAATCTATTTTTTTATTTATATAATTCCTCATCTTTTCCCCTTTTGATCAATCACCCTTTTAATGGAGGGGTCATCTTTTGAGTGACTGGGGAAGGGAAGGGGACACTTTGAAATGATTAGGATCTATTTATTCATAATAATAATGAAATTTTATTGAATTATTTTGGTTTAAAATGACTGTTTAATACTTTTAATGTCTTTTTTTATTCATTGAACTCATCCATTATCTATTCATAAGGTTAATTATTTATAATCTCCCCCAATATATTGCTACTTTTCATAAAGTAATAGGCTATATTAGGTGGTGAGTGTATCATAATTATTTGTATGTGTGTGGAAAAAGTAAGTAATTTATATATCTTATCAGACCTAAAATATCCACTTAGATATTTCCATGGTTGTTTAGAAGTGTTTTACATATTTCTCACACACATGAAGGGATCCTGACCAAATATTGACCATTTTTTGGTAATCCTCTGTAATAACATTCAAGAATGGGTGATTTAAAAATCAATCTATGATTTTTTTCATTTATACAATATTAATTAGAGAAGTAAAACAATTTTAAGAACTATTATAATATTAAAAAATGAAATCTAACCCTAGAAACATCACTTCCATCATCAATTTATTTTTAAATCATTGTTTCATTTCCATAATATTTTTTCAAATCTCATATATAAAAACACCCTTTTTATCTTTTATAAATCTGAAAACTTGTTTTAAAGTTCTCTCTAGAATAAAACCTCAGGTTACCACCAATATTAAATCTAACATAGGAATTAAATTTCTTTTTTTACACCCCACAAAATGTTTGTGTCAAAACTTTTCATCATTTATAGTGAGGCAGTGATAAAAATAAAAATAAACCAAACTTTAATTTGAATGACCCAATATTCTAGTCACTAACTAGTTTACTTTAAATATAAAATTGAAATAAATTTACTAAATAAACCAGGGAACCTAAATTTACAATCAAAATTTAAGGAAATTTATCTTATAGACTTGAGTGAAACATCATATATTCACTTAGATCATGTCATTATAATCAATAATATCAACCAAACTATCAGTAATACATGTATACTTCAGTTTTTAAAATACTATAGTCAATTTTCTATGTCTTCTTTAAAGAATGAACTTTAATTAAAAAAATTATGATATATATACTGGTAAGGATCAATTATATTACAGGTAGAGGACCTAAAAAATATTTCAAGGAGTTCATAAATTTATTATTCACACTAAATCCATAAGGAGTGATAATAGAGCCTATAAATTATAGGGAATTATTCTTTTTCACTTAAATTATCCAAAAAATAATTGTTGTACAGACTATAACCAAGAGTGGTCCGTGACTAAGATGATTCTTAATGGTGGTTATTACAAATATTTTTACCCGCCTTTTGGATTAGAGCCATCAGTAATGAGATTTATTTGATTAGATAAACTACTAAAGAGACACCCTATGAGTATTATGAGAGATACAAATAATTTTTTTCCATATTCCCCCATAAATTAGTATAGGAACACAAATTCCTAGTTTTCTTCTACCAAGTCTTGATAAATAATTATTGAAACTTTCTGGATGAAAAATCTTGAGAATCCTTGATAGATAAATCACTAGAAGAATTTAAGGGATTAATTGAGAAGATTCATAAAACACATAATCATTTTTCACAAGTGGTATTGATGTAAGAGGAATCCATGAGGAAATAACTTAAGTCTAGTCTTCGTTATTAGAATCTAGATTTTAAGAGATAATAATTCATTTGATATAAATGAAATTGAAATATATAATTGAGCAACAATCACTGGTTAAGTTATATGGTTTATCCTCATTACACAACTATTTTACTAACAAGTGTGTTGGAGTACATGGCATGGAGAGTTGTGCCACAACTTTCTGGTCTAGGAAATTTTAGAAAAAAAATCAAGGATGGAGTAGAAACCTCAAAGTCTAGTTTATACTTGTAAATCAATAAGACAAAACCATGAAAACCTATTATTACCATTACTAACAATGTCCCCCTTTCCAAATAAAACAAGTTCCAACAAAAACCAACATTCTAATAGCCTCACAAGCACTCCTATAACCAACCATTTTACCAACCATCACCTTTCTAGATTAATAAAAAATTTGAACAACCCCCAATTAGTATACAACCCTAAGTATGAAAATATTAAGGATCCATGGTTGAGGAGTCAAGGAATAGAGTAAATATATTGATAGAACAAGTTTAAAATATTGTGTAATTATTATCCAAAAAAAGGAAAACATACTACTAAAATAGTGATCATCATGAAGGATAATATATGAATCATAAAAATAATAAATAAAAAAGAGATTCACCCAAATAATACCCTTGAACCTGAGTAAACTGCACTAGGAATTGAATAAAATAAAGATTTAAATTATTGATATATTCATACAAACCAACCACCACAAGGAATAAAGGGACATAAGAAGAGAAATCTAGTACTAAATAATGAAAAAAGAGACACCATAGAAAATATAGAAAAAACATAATAAGTACATTCAACTTCTATTTATATCAATAATCATTCATTATAATATGATTCAAGAGGAATAACTTCAATGATAAATTCTAGAGACCTTTCATAATGTTGAAATAAATATTCCCTTTTTGGAATCCCTCAAGAAGATTCACAATTATGATAGATTTAAGAAAAAAACATGCGCCTAAAAAACTAGGCTTCATGGTAATGGATGTATTAGTTTAGGTATAAGTTTACTAACCCTTATTACAATACCATTTTCAAAAAATGTTAAAACATATACATTTTCATTCTCTTTCACCTTTGGTTATATAAAATATTTAGATGATATATTTAAATTATACACTTCATTAAATGTTATGCCTCACTCGGTGTCTACATATTTGAAAATGGGGATTTAAATCCCACAAGATTAGATTTATAACTTGGTAATAAATATATTATTTTCCATAAATATTTATTGAAGATGTATTGGTTAGAGTATAATATTATATTTTCCCAGTTAACTTTTTTATGTTTAACATAGAGTAATATTGAGCACCTAGGAACTCAATCATCATTTTAGGAAGACCATTCTTGAGGAAAACCAAGAAAACCTTTAGTGTATATGAAAAAACTCACCATGTAGTGTGGAGATAGTACAATCCATTTCAACATATTTAACTCCACGGGAAACCCTTCACCGAAACATTAACTCCTTAAACTTTCCCATTTAAGGAGGATAAAACCATTGAATATTCATATATGTTTCATGAAATCTTGTTTTTAAGAAAATAGTCAATCATTGAAAACACTATAGAAGATGAAGCTACCAAGAATTTTGAAGAATCTTTCTTCGGTTTGGAGGAAGATAAAATATAAGCAGTGGAAGTCTGAAAAAAAAATTAATTTCATCCATATAGGATCCCCCAAATTTATAATTGAAGCCACTTCCCTCTAAATTTAAATATATACACCTCAAGGAAGGGGAAAATTTTTAAGTAATTATTTATAATTACTTTTTCTCTATATAAAAACAAAGATTAATTGAGATTTTGAAATAGAATGTATAATAATTAAGATATTGTTTAGGTGATATTATGGGCATTAATCCTAAAATATACTCACATATAATTTTTCTTATAAGAGATTCTGGAATTGTTGTAATTCCACAAAAGTGGATAAACATAACCATAATATAGGTAGTAAAAAAGATATGGAGAATATTTTGGTATTAGGCCTCATTTACCAAATATTTGAATCATAATGGGTGAGCCCCATCTATGTATTTCTAAAAAAATGGACTAACTGTAATGAGGAATAAGAAAACTGAGTTAATTCTTATGTGAATTTAGAATAACTTGAGATTTTTTATAGTTTATAGGAAACTTCTTAAGGTATCTAAGAAAAATCATTTCTTATTCCTTTTATTGACTAGATTTTAGAATATTTGGAAGGGAAAACTCACTATTATTTATTATATGGGTTTTAGGATATTTCTAGGTGCCACATACTATAGTGAACTAGGATAAGAAAACCTTAACATGTCCCTTTGGAATATTTTCTTACAAGAGTATACCTTTTGGGTTATTTAATTCCCACGTAAATTTTAGTAGTATATGGAAATTATCTTTTCAAATCACATTAAAGATTTATTGAAGTAATTTTTAGATGAATTTACTATCTTCAATAATTCATTTGATCATAATTTTGAAATGTACTAATTTTTTTTAAAAAAATTGTATTGAAAAGAACATGGTTTTCAATTTTTATAAATGTAATTTTACAGTAAAAAAATAAGTAGTTGTGGGGAATTTCATTTCACGAAATGCATTGATATGGAAAAATTAAAAGTTATAGTGATACATGATTTTCTTTACCAAAGTTTTGTAAAACATGTTAGATCATTTATAAGACATGCAAAATTATATAAAAGGTTTATAAAATATTTAACTAATATTTCTATTCTAATATCTAGATTAATTTTGATGGATGATGAATTTGATTTTAATGATGAGTGAAAGGAATATTTTTTGAATTTATGAGTAGATTAATCACACCACTAATGATAAAAACTCCAAATTAGGTTATCCCCTCTATGTTAATTTGTGAAGCTTCTAACCAGTATATGGGAGTAATTTTATCCCAAAAAATTCATGGTCGACCAAAATTCATTTCCTAAGAATAAATTACCTTGGATTCTATCAAGATAAACTATAGAAACACTGAAAAACAATTCTTAGAAGTTTTTTATTTTATTATAGATAAATTCATACCCAATTGGATTAGAACAAAAGTCATAGTTTTTTTTATCATGAATCTCTTAGATACTAAATGAATAAGGAATATGAAAATAATAAGTTGGTAAGATATATGTTACTAACTTGTAAAATAAAATTACAAGAAAGGAAATAAAAACCAATTGGATTACCACCATAGAAATCTTCCCAGCATTTTTGAAGTGTAAATTCCAAACTAAGACCAATTAAATGATCACATTCTAGGGGATCAATTATATTTAATTAATGCTGAGGAATCATGGTAAGAAACATTGAATTGTATAGAAAAATTAATAAAGTATGAATTTCTATAATTCATTGATCAAACTTGTTTAAATATGAACATGAGTTTTGTAAAAAAATTGATTAATATAAATTTGATAGAATTATTTTTAAAGGACAAAAAATTCCCTAAAAACCAATTAGTTTTTGTGAATTTTTTGATTCCCATGGAATACAATTAATGGGACCCTTTCCCATGTAATTTAGAAACTCCCATATTTATATTGCTATGAATTATATTTCAAAATGGGTGGATGCCAAATCCACCAAGGATGAGGATCCTAAGTTGTACATTATTTTTTCAGGACTAACATATTTTGTAGGTTTAAAGTTCCATGATCAATAATTAGTGATAAAAGGATACACTTTCTCAATATAATTAAGGATGATTTTATGAGAAAATATAGATTACAATATAAGAAATTAACACCATAACATACAATAAAATGTCCATGTTAAAGTATCAAATAGATAATTAAATGGAATTTTTGAAAATACTATAAAACCCAACTAAAAATACTAGATTCAAAGGTAGGAAGGAAACATATAGTCTTATAGGGTAGTCTATAGGAAACCAATATGAATAATCCCTTATTGAAAGATTTATATAAAAATTAATCACCTACCCAAGGAACTTAAACACAAATCATATTAGATTACAAGAGAGATAATACTAAACCAAGACAGAGATAAAAAATAGAGGATGTTATAGTTTTAAGAGTAATAGGAAATTAAAAAAAGGTTCTTTTGAGAAAAATAGAGTTTGTATTGAAATAAATTATGTGTCTCATGATAAGTTGATGAAATAGAAGGAATTCTATCTAGGATGACAATTATTTTTATATAATTCAAGACTCTAGATGATTCCAGGTAAATATCATTCCATATGGTAAGGACCAATTATAATTACTCATGTGTATCCCTATAGTGATTAATATGTTATGAAGGAAGGAAACTAGAACATATTCATTATTATTGGGAACATGATAAATAAATTCTATGGAAATTTTCCATAGGAACTAATAGATGATATGAAACTCTTATAACCTATTTATCAATGATTACCCATCATTTTGTATCTCTCCTTAACACTTATTTGATTATTGTGATACAATTTAAAATTTTGTTACATAATAAATCTGCTTGAATGTATTGAGGTTACATCATCATTTGAGTGTAGGGAGGAAACCTCAATAGTTTTGTATTTTTTTATTTATGTGTCATTTTGAAATTTTTTGTGTGTTTATTTTTAAATTTTAGCAAGTTTTTGAAACCCGTTGAGATTAAATTGAATGCATATAAAACCATGATATATTCCAATATTGTGAAACTAATTTGATCCACTAAATCACATTAGATAAATGATGAATTAAACTAATTTTAAAATTCAAAATAATCGAAATTAATTCATAGAATACAATTTTTTTAATTTCATGAAATGATATACTATTATATATTTTTATTCAGTTACCAAAGAGGCTTATGAACCTATTTTGACATATTCTTTAACATAACCTTCATCTTGAGAGAACCAACACATATATCTAACTGTTTTTAGAATCTTTTTGAGTTTAAGAGAGATGTGATGTGTGCTTAGAGATACTATTTTTTTAAAGGAAATTATTGTTTGAAGGATGGAATATGTCCTTGATAACATCCCATATATGGCATAAAATTCCACCTACATTTAAAGTTAAATAGACCTTTCTTTCCCATTGAAAAATAAAACCAACACAAATATTCAAGAATAGAAATGCAAGAGCTAGATCTGAATGAAAATATGGAACAATTATATAAATGGGAAAAAAGAGGATAAATGTATCATTTATGTTTAATATCTATAATATGGACTAACAATCATGTTTAATATAAGTTTATGGTTAACTGTAATGGTGCAGATACTTAAATTTTATAGGAAGATATTGAAATATATAAAGTTCCATCCAAAAGGAGTTGGTTGGGATTAAGTGATGAAGGTGTGAAATCAAGGTCCTGTAACACATAAACTAGAAGTAAATACTTACTAATATAGGTAAAGTTTAATATAACACCCAAAATAGATAAACATAAAAGTCCCTAACTAGATTCAAGAGAAATAGAAAAAAAATAAACTAAAGAAAATATAGAAACTGCTGAAGGAAATCGTGATAAAGAAGACTAACTCCTATTGAAGTGAAGAAGGGTATGAGATATATTACTAAGTATCTAAATTATTAGAGTAGAATAAATTTATAATAATTCATGGGGGGATAAATTATTCAAATGAACTAAAAATCAATCAATATGTTTCAAAATAGAAACAAATATCATAATCTGCCTCAAAATTTTTATAATAAAAACTACTGACCCTAATGATTTTGAAAAACTATAAAACTATCCTTATATGAAACCAAATACTTAACCCATTGGGTGGATATGAATAAATTCATCAATCCGATGGAGTTATTTACATAGACATGGGATGATAAAATATTTTCTAAAAAATTCATACCTATCTATTGAATGAAATTTTTTTGAAAGGGCGGGTATAAGGGTGCATGAGAGAATAAAAAAAGTAAAAATTAATCAAATGTAGATAGTAAGTAACTATAATTACTACTATTTAGAAGGCCTAATTTCTTGAGTTTAATAGTGATGAACATGTAACTCTCATTGTTTTAGTATTTTAATTTTTTTCTTGGTAATGTTTTTAAAATTTACATGTTTGGGATTACAAGGATTAAGTGTGGGGAATTGAAATAGTCCATAAATTAATTATATTTTTTGATATTAAATTTATTTTATTCCATATTATTTATTTATTTAATTAATTATATTAAGTTTGGGAATTAAAATGTCATGTTAATTGATTGTGTGAATATTTATTTAAACGGAAAACAAAGTAATAGAATTTTTTTTACTTTATTTTTTGGATAAAAATTAATGCATTTCAACTGATTATCATTTAACATTTTATTATGAAGGACTTAGAGAATGGATGTGACATTAGATTTCATTATTATTAAGACATATATTCAAGTATGTGGTAATTATTTAAGTATTGTTATAGATTCATATTCCCTTAGAAATCAAGAGAAAATGGAAAAGTAGATTTGTGTATTTATAATTTTTTCTCTATGTAGGTATATTTTTTCCTAGCTTTGGTGTGATATTCTCTAAATAAGTGTCATTAGCTAGGAATATGTATGAATTTTCTAAGTGTATCTGTCAAATTAAACCTATGTATATATCATTTTTCACTTTTTTAGGAATGGTTTCCATGATAATAAGAGTGATCTACTGAGCATAGGTGTCATTTTTTCCCTATGTATGTATAAATCCATCAGTATAGGTTTTATCAATGCCTTTTAAAAAAATAATCTTAAAGATGTAAACAATAATACTATGATGGATTTACCAAGAATTAAATATTATGTTTTGGATTTCTATGTTACCTTGCATGCAATAAATAAAAGGATTTCATATGGATTTCCTTTAATGAAATCATAGATTAAAACAAATGTAAACAAAAAAACTACATATCTCATAGGAATTTAAAGCAACGAGATAGAAGGTAACTTTAGAAAAACTAAAAAATGAAATATCTTAGAGGTTAGAAAAGCTAAAGAATGGAAAGACCAAATATATTGAAAATTAACATGATTCCAATAATATAGAGTGTTTAGACATGGATTGTGTGCATGTTACTAGATAAATATACTTCCACTTTTATTGTATTATTACAATATTTTTCATAGTTATGTAATGACTTATATTTCTCAATTATTATCTATTAACCCTCAAATAGAGATGTAATATTATGAGTGATTGGGAAAGTTATGGATACCCTTTTAAATACTCAATCCCTACTTTAAATTAATAAAAAAATTCTATTTATTTTAATGATTTTAGTTTATAGTGTTTACTTAATACTTTTAATTAATTTGTTTTCTATTATTTGAAATCATTTATTGTCTACTAATAATGTTTATTATTTGTATTATTACTCAACCTAGTTTATATTTTCATGAAGGAATAGGATTTGTTACATTGTGGGTATATAATAATTACTGGTAAGTGTATGGAAGCTATAGGTTACTTCCATATTTCATTGGAGCAGAAATATCACATTGGATATTTCATGTTAGTTTAGGAGTGGTTTACTGATTTTTATCACACATAGTAATGGAGGTTATCCAAGAAATAAACACAGTTAGGTAAGTCTCTATAATAAACATCAATGAAGGGTGATTTAAAAATAAACCATGAATTATTATTTATCAATTAATAAGAAGAGATGTAAGACCATTTTAATGAAAATGAGAAAATTACGAAAGGAAATCAAACTCTTAACCCATCACATTATTCATCAATTTGTACTCATATCTTTATTTCATTACTTCCATTTGTCTTAATAAATCAAAAATAAAAAACAATATTTTCTCTAATTAAAAGTTAAAATTGTTTTTTATAAACTCCACTATAGGATACATCCTTAAATTACCATTAATATTGCATTTAATTAAGGAATTAAATTAATTTTACCACACCCCACGACTGGTGTGTGCCACTATACCTCAAAATAAAATATACCTTTTATATTTCTTGTTCATAAATTTTTATGTTATCATCAACTCAATCACATAAATAATTCCACATATCATAATACAGAAAAATATCTTCGAGAATTTTGTATCATGATCTCTATACTTATTTCTCATGTTGGAGTTCATTATTAAAATAACCATGATCTTCAGTGTGTATATCTCAAAATATTTAGTTAAATGCATCTATATTTATTAAATGATCTTATCTTTGACTCTATATGAATCATGAATACATACTTGTATTATTTCACATAGACATTCCATTCATTTTTTGACTATATATAAGCATAATATTCACTCTTTTATTTTCCTTGAGGCTCGGCTTCACCCTCTTCATATTCTCCCATGATTTTCGCAACCTTATTTCTTTTAAAATCCTACGACATTTTTATCTCATTAATTTATGTTGGAATGAAAGTTCGTATGAAAAAATATTATTCTGTGGTACAACCACTATTTCATGACGTAACATTCTATTTTTTGAGAAAATGAAATGAAAATATTTGACATGGGAACATTCTCTAGGGCACACTACTCATACCGCAAACATCATTCCATCACTTGCTACAACAAGGATTCTTCTCAATGAAATTTATTGTCAATTTTCATAGAATAATATCCATTTTATCTCACAATTTTAGTGTCTCATTCATATCTATTACACAAACATTTCCTCAAATATAATATTTTTAATTAGGTTGAATAACACATTCTCTTTAAAAGGATTGTGATATTTATTTCATTATATTTAGAAAAATATAAACATATTTAATATATTTAAATAACATTTGAAAAAGTATTACATATAACCAGGAATGATATTATATATCATTAATATTTTCTTCCACCTTAATTGAAACATTATATTAAATATTAAATTTTCTCATTTTAATCTTATGTATATTTTAGAACCTCATATTTCACCTTACATATGCTCTAAAAATCATACACATCACCTGGTAGATCATATGTATCATTAAATAGATGTTACATTTCATAATGAGAGCTTTATATTTGACTCGTATAATTTTTCTATAATATTTTATGTAGTATTAATTAAAAAATTAAATATAATCTATGAGATATTTTATTTCATAGTGAAAATCAATTAATACCTTTCCAATTCTTTCTCTTTAGTTTTTTTAATGAAACACTTTTCAAATTTTCTTTTCAAAACTCCAATATTTTATAGAAGTGTTCTCCATACTTTTAAACTTAAATCCAATTGATCTCATCTACTTAATTTTCTCTAAAATATATTTTTAAAAAAAATTATAAATTTATCAAACCTTCATAAATATTTTTGGTGAAATTTTTAAATAATTTAGAACATGCATAAATACTATAAAGCATAAAAATTAATCAAAACTACTTTCCAATCAAATACAGACAAGTTTAATCTTCAATTTAGTTTCTTTATCATGACATCATAAAAGATGAACATTAAAATAAATATTAGTCCCTAATAATGATAATCAAAAGGATGAATCTTTACAAATAACTACTCAAAAACAATATTTCATGTATCTTGACGAATACAAATTATGACATATAGTAAACACTATAACGTCAGGAAAATATCATCACCTTTTTTTCACATGTGAATGGATCTCCAATTAAATATACATTGGAAACATCTCATACATATTTCTTTCCAATATATAAAAGACAATGATATCTGTTCTCATATTTCTTATTGAAATTCCTCTTTTAACATTATAATTATAACATAATTGTACTATAAAACTTTATAATACAATATGTTCATCAATCTTCATCCAATATACACAACACAACATATATTAATATCCTTCTTGGATGATTTATTATTCATATACTCTTTACATATCTTTGGGAAATACAAACTCCTTATAATATTCTCTTCTTAACACATATTTACATCAGTACTTATTAACAACTAATACAACACTTTACAAATGAGTTAAACATATACTTCATTATATTGATTAAAGGGTATTTATATAGATAGAAAAATTATATCTTCATAATCCTATTTTATTTACATATTATAATCATTATATGATGTTTATGGATTTATGATTGTTCACATATTTATGCAGCACACAAATATATATGGAAGTATCATTTTGATGATGAGTAGTCCTAGATATTTATATCCCACAAATTAAATTGATGAATCTTAATATGTAATGAGATCTCAATGTTATTCATGGACATGATGTAGTTAGATTGTTTCACAATTTTATGTGTGTGAATGATGTGGTTAGATTTGTCTTCAATGTTATAATGGTCATGGTGGTGAACCTTTAAATATGTTATGACTTTATGTGATTATTTTTATGAAAAATTTCTATATAAATAATAATGGAATCTCAATAGGAATGGTGTTAAGAGTCCCAACCATGAAGTGTATCTGTAACACCCTGAGTTTCATAAACTTAATGGATAATGTTATACCTTTTATGAATGGGTAATTTATTATGTGTTTTCAAAATGACATCTTAGAGTTTTCATGATTAGTATAAATAATGAATAAAAGAAAAACATATAAAAATAAATGAGTAGTTTACATATTGAAAATATTATAATATGGTCGAAAGACCTCGACTAACCAAAAATGCCTACTACAAGACCTATAAAGACCAATGAAATGTAGAGAACCATTTTTTTAAACCCAAGTGTTTTTGGAATATAAAAAACCCTAAACATACATTTATAAGGTCCTTTTAGACCGTTGGAATGAAAAATGACCATTACATTTATGGTCGTTGAGGTTTTTAAACCTTATGACCGTTTTCCTATAGATTAAAATGATTTAGATGTTTTAAATTTATCTTTATAAACTTAGTAAGAATTTCAAATATTTTAAATAATTCACAGTTATATGGGTATTTTTCTTCTCAAAATTACAATACCTAGTTTTATAAAGATTATATATGTCAAGCTTTTTAAGTTTTTTAAGTATTTTATTTTCTATCTATAATGTCACGGAATTTTAATTATGAAACTTAGTGCTAAGAAAACCATTATATTTTATAATGTTTCAAAACTTAAGTATTTCAAGTATGTTTTAGAATAATGTTGTAAGTTGTGCTTTATATATTTAAATGTTAAACTATAGTTTTTATAAATCCATTTCAAATATTGTTTATCACTTAAAGGTATTATCTTTAAAATGTAGTTTCCAATTGAAGTTATTTTTTTAATGCTTTGAATTGTAACAAGAACTTATGAATTGAGATATTATTTTCTTTAAATAAATGTTTCCTTTAATAAGTTAATATATATATAATTTTAAAAATTATGCTTTAATATTTAATGTTTTGAATGTATTATTAATATAAACATTTAATAAAAAACTATTATTAATAATTTTAAGATATTATATTTCATAAATATTTGAAAATATTTTAGGTTTTTATAAATTATAAAAATATATAACAAATTTATTAAAAAAACTCACCTTTTATGTTTTCATTTAAGATTTTATATTTTATAAATATATATAATTATTTGGTATATAGAAAAATGTGGTTTTTTAAAATATATATATAATTACGAGTATATATATATATATATATATATATAATTATATATATATAGTGATATGTTTAAATAATAATATATATAATGTGATTTAATAAAAAATATGTGATGTGATATACTTTATTAATATATATATTTGTTTTAGAATTATATGTTCCTAATTATATATTATCATTTTTTATTTTAAAATTTATATGTGTAATTATGATAAATGTGAGATAAAAATAATATTGATAAAGGTGATAATGATGGAGATGTTTAATCAAGACACACCTCCCCAAACATGGATAAGAGTCATGACTCACACAAAAAAAACAAAAAAAAAGAAAGAGAAAATGACAAATACTTAAAGGGGAGGCGTAATTCATGGCATGGAGAGATATGATAAAAAATTCAACATTTAAATAATGATAAGAAAATAATAATAATAAATTATGTCATATTGATTTAGCATTAAAAAACTAGTATAAAAAAAACTAGTCACCCGTGAGTCTTTGTTTATTTTTTTGTTTATTCTTTTTCGTAAGCTTCTCACATAAGTTTCTCCTTCCACCAATTCTTTTATAAATTGGTATAAGTGTCACCCTTTATGGAAAAAAACCCTATGGTATATCTTCCTCAAGTCTCCAGCAAATCCTGAGCCTCTCATCCAAGCCATGTAAGGGGTCCTTTTTAATTGTTTTTATTATATAAAACTGATTATACAGTTTTGTATATAATCAGATATATATAAAGGTATATTTATTTGTATTTAAAATCCAATAAAGTACATGTTTTCAAATGTTGGACGTTTGTGTTCAAGAGTTTATAATATTGTAAGGATTTATTTTCAAATGTTTTTATATTTGCAAACCCGATTATACACTTTGTATATAATCATATATATATATATATATATGTATATATGTATATATATATATATGAACAAATTATGTGACTCAAACCAAATCAGTTTTATGAATTTTAGAAGATGGTTTCCAATCCTTAAATAATATTTTTGATGCGAATTAAGTTTTGGGATCAATTGAATTTGTAATTCTTATGAAAAATCCAATATATACTTATGCTCATACTTGGGTATGTACATGTATACCTAATACTCAATCCAAAACTGATTTATGGATTTTAAAGGATGATTTCCAACCTTCAAATAATTTTTTAGATGCGAATTATATTTTAGGTTGAATTAGATTGGTACTTCTTATGAAAAAACCCAATATATATATATATACTTATGTGCATATTCGAGTATATACATATATATTTATATGTATTTCAAATCCAAAATAATATATGTTTTTAAAGCTGTGTGTTTGTGTTCACTATTGTTTAAGGTTTTATTTGTTGCAATGGTTTATTTTAAATTGCTTTTATTAGATAAAAACAAAATATACATATTGTGTATATTAGGATATACATGGTATTTAACAGAACTGTTTTAGGATTTTTATAAAAAGGTGAATTCCAATATTTAAATAATATTATGGATACGAAATATGATTTGGGTTCAATTGGATTTATACTTAGTATAAAAAACCCTAATTTTTATATATGTATACACATATGATCATACATGTCATAAACCTAACATGTTTTGGTTTTCAATCAAGTAGGGTTAATAATTAAATATGTTTTGGAAGTATTTATTACATGTAAGAAATTATTAAACCTTATTTGGTTGTGAAAATTTAAATATGAATACCCTGTGTATATACAGATATATATATTCATATAGTTTCCAAAACCCTAATTTCAATTATTTATTATTAGAAATAGTTAATGTTTTGATGCAATTAATGTTTGAAGGGTTGTTAATAAATGTTGATTTTGTGATTTCTAAACTAATATGAACTTATGTGTATAAGTATACAATAATACATTAAATATGTCAAGTTTATTTTAATTAAAAAAGTTTTAATAATATTAACCACCTTTTAATTTAAAGGAATATATTTTGACTTGACCAAAATATATTAAAAAATAAATGGATTTTTAAATCATGTTGTGCTCACATATAGTCTTATTACATAATGAACTTGATACAGTGTTTGATGTAGGTTAATCAAGTTTACGATTTAGCCTATTTGCATGTTCATCAATACTTTTATCAGCACATTAAATAACATGTATTTTTTTATTAAGTATCCCTCTACATGAATAAGGATTTTAAGTCAAAGAGTTATCATTTCATGTGGAAAACCCCATTAATTCATCATTTTATGTGATTTAATTATTAGTACATGTGAAAAAGATATTTTACTTGTCCATTCCTGCCTTGGAAAATTGTTATTAACAAAATTTATATGTTCATTTTCGTATCATGTAATTATACATTAAATGTACAATGGTTTCATTATCCATTTTATTTATCATTGTATTCAATAATACATGCATATGAAAAATCATGACAATGAACTAAATTACCCAAAGTGGTATGGGACACCTTGGGTAATGAGAAATGAAATTAAATTACCCAAAGTGGTATGGGACACCCTGGGTAATATCTAATAAAATTAAATATTCAAAGTGGTATGGGACACCTTGAACAGAATGAAAAGTGAAATAAGTGACCAAGTAAAAGTGACACTTGGTTCGATATGTGATATGTAATTTAATAAATCAAAGTGGCATGAGCACTTTGATTTATAGATATGAGTAATTCATTGAACCTAGTATGTTCCTGGGTGGGGACCGGTAAAAGTAATCCCTTCGGGTTGGGGTCCGGTTACAGCAGACCCTCTGGGTTGGTGTCCGGTTATAGAGACACTCTGGGTTGTTGTTCGGTTATTAGAGGCACTCCAGGATGGATTCCGGTTACAGAGGCTCTCCGGGTTGGGTTCTGGTTATAGTTATCCCCTAGGTCTTGGAACGAGGCCTTGACACGGTCTGGCATATGCATTTTCCTCATTATGACTATGTAATTTAATTAACCATAAAATATTCGACTAGTAGAATATTGGTTAAAGAGCTTATGGATTATGGACGAGGCATTAATCATTATATGCCTTGGTCAAGGCCTCGACTATATTTTTTCAAGATGATCAGCATTATAATCATTCATTATGTGTAAGTTGATTAAGATCCATTATTTAATATTATCAGAAAAGAAAAATTTTATGACATGACATATGTATAGAACTGAGTGATTTTAGTATTTGATGTGTAAAAAAATGAAGTGATTACCTTTATGTGCAACTCTGATAATATTCATGCTTAATAGTACTTGCACACCTTTCATGTTATGCTTATTTAATTTAGTAGATTTCATGCATTATTATACAAGCATTCTTACTTTAAACATTATGTGGCTTTCAGTAAAATGTTCAACTACGTGCATATGAAGTGCTTAAACTGTATTGTATCAACCTTTAAAATGTCATGATTTTTTTTACATTAAGGAATTATTTTAAGTATAACAAATTATTTTCAAAGGTGGTTTTCAAAAACTGTATTAAGTACTTTCAAAACCCCTTATTGAGTATTTAAATGATCACCCTAAGTTTTAATGAATTTTTACAGGTTAGTACAGTTTCACCAAGATTTGGGATCTTGATTCCATCTCAGTAATGAAGAAGTGAAGAAGTTGTCTCTGATTCTCCAAGATATAAACTATAAAGTTCCTCTTGAAGAGATATGAAGTGTGATTTTAATGTTTCTCTTTGTGTGAAAAAAAATTACACACCATATCCAGTGCATCGACTCTGGGCTACTGGGTAAGGGCTTTATAATTGGTATCAGAGGAATGGTTTAGGAAACCCTGGAAAGTTAGAACAACTCTAAAACAGAACATAAATCATGTCTTACTAAGTAGAGTTTGTTCTTAAAAATTTTCAAATGGCAGACGAAAGATCACTAACAAGTCTTTTATCACTTCCAACTAAACTCTTTGAAATTATAGTTTCCAAATCATGTTCAGAAGATTATGATTCCTATGGTAGCCTACTTCTGACCTGCAAATATCTTTATCATGTATCTAGCAGTCCTAGAGTGCTTTATCTCCATCAAGGTTCAGGATTTGTTTATTTTCTCATATTACATGCACAACTTCCTTTCTATGCTCATCAAGGAAAATACTTTGAGGGTATTTTAAAATGCTTCACCCTTGCTGATGATTTTCTGTCTCTGGGAGACTTCCAAGAATTTGCATAAGAGGGTGATCTCCGCGTAGCATATAAGTTTCAAATCATGTCCTACGGTTTACATGGTTGGGTTAGAGACTTTGAACTTTTAAAGGTCAAGTCTTTCTATTCATTTTATAGATGACAAGTCCACACTGATGTATCCCAACTATACACCCCACATGCTACTCTTTCAAGGTATTATAGTTGTCTGTATGAGTTTGACCCGAGATTCTCATATTGCATCTAGACTAGAGAGATCGAAGAATTTGAAACTGTGTTAGGAATTTGTTCAACAGGGAACTAGGGAAATCATCGACACCAATAGTACCTGTGAGGGTACAACTTAGTTGTTTTTCTGATCTTTTCCTTTTTATTTGTTAATTACTAGGATGTTTGTGTAGGGAAATCACTCAGGATGTCAGGGATACCGTGTCGGTGAGACAGTAAAAGAATGCCAATTGAATTGCAAGGATGCGATTCTGTTAAGAGGGGGATAATGTAACACCCTGAGTTTCATAAACTTAATGGATAATGTTATATCTTTTATGAATGAGTACTTTATTATATTTTTTCCAAAATTACATCTTAGAGTTTTCATACTTAGTATAAATAATGAATAAACTAAAAACATATAAAAATAAAGGAGTAGTTTACATATCAAAAATATTATAATATGGTCAAAAGACCTCGACTAACCAAAAATACCTACTAAAGGACCTAGAATGACCAATGTAATGTTGAGAACCATTTTTCAAAGCCCAAGTGTTTTTGGAATATGAAACACCCTAAACATACATTTATAAGGTCATTTTAGACCGTTGGAATGAAAAATGGTTGTTAAATTTATAGTCGTTGAGGTTTTTAAACCATGTGATAGTTTTCCTTTAGATTAAAATGATTTAGATGTTTTAAATTTATCTTTATAAACTAAGTAGGAATTTCAAATATTTTAAATAATTCAATGTTATATGGTTATTTTTCTTTTCAAAATAATAATACCTAGTTTTATAAAGATTATATATCTTAAGATTTTCAAGTTTTTTAAGTATTTTATGTTCCATCTATAATTTCATAGAACTTTAATTATGAAAATTAGTGCTTACAAAACTATTATATTTTATAAGGTTTCAAAACTTAATTATTTCAATTATTTTTTAGAATAATGTTGTAAGTTGTGCTTTATATATTTAAATGTTAAACTATAGTTTTTATAAATCCATTTCTAATGTTGTTTAGCACTTAAAGGTATTATATTTAAAATGTAGTTTCCAATTGAAGTTATTTTTATAATTCTTTGAATTGTAACAAGAATTTATGAATTGAGATATTATTTTCTTTAAATAAATTTTTCCTTTAATAAGTTAATATATATATAATTTTAAAAATTATACTTTAATATTTACTGTTTTGAATGTATTATTAATAGAAACATTTAAGAAAAAAACTATTATAAATAATTTTAAGATATTATATTATATAAATGTTTGAAAATATTTTATTATTTTATAAATAATAAATATATATAATAAATTTATTAAAAAAACGCACCTTTTATATTTTCATTTAAGATTTTATATTTTATAAATATATATAATTATTTGGTATATAAAAAAATGTGGTTTTTTAAAATATATATAATTACGAGTATATATATATATATAATTATATATATATAGTTATATGTTTAAATAATAATATATATAATGTGATTTAATAAAAAAATATGTGACATGATTTTCTTTATTAATATATATATTTGTTTTAGAATTATATGTTCCTAATTATATATTATCATTTTTATTTTAAAATTTATATGTGTTATTATGATAAATGTGAGATAAAAATAATATTGATAAAGGTGATAATGATGGAGATGTTTAATCAAGACACACCTCCCCAAACATGGATAAAAGTCATAAATCACACAAAAAAAACAAAAAAAAAAGAAAGAGAAAATGACAAATGCTTAAAGGGGAGGTGTGAGTCATGGCTTGGAGTGATATGATAAATAGTCAACATTTAAATAAGGATAAGAAAATAATAATAATAAATTATTTTATATTGATGTAGTGTAAAACAAAACAAAAATAAAAAAACTAGTCACCCATGAGTCTTTGTTTATTTTTTTTATTTTTTTTAGTAATCTTCTCACATAAGCTTCTCCTTTCACCCCTTCTTTTATAAATTGGTAGAAGTGTCACCCTGCATGAAAAAAAACCCTACCATTTCTCTTCTTCAAGTCTCCAGTAAATTCCGAGCCTCTCATCCAAGCCATGTAAGGGGTCTTTTTAATTGTTTTTATTATATAAAACTAATTATATAGTTTTGTATCTAATCAGATATATATAAAGGTATATTTATTTTATTTCAAATCCAAGCTGTTCATATTTTCAAATGTTGGACGTTTGTGTTCAAGTGTTTATAATGTTGTAAGGATTTATTTTCATGTGTTTTTATATTTTCAAACCCGATTATAAACTTTTTATATAATCATATATATATCTCTCTCTCTCTATGTGTGTGTGTGTGTATGAACAAATTATGTGACTCAAACCAAATCAGTTTTATGAATTTTAGAAGATAGTTTCCAATCCTTAAATAATATTTTTGATGCGAATTAAGTTTTTGGTTCAATTGAATTTGTAATTCTTATGCAAAATCCGCTATATACTTATGCGCATACTTGGGTACGTACATGTATACCTAAGACTCGATCCAAAACTAATTTATGGATTTTAAAGGATGATTTCCAAACTTCAAATAATGTTTTAGATGCGAATTATATTTTGGGTTCAATTAGATTTTTACTTCTTATGAAAAAACCCAATATATATATATATACTTATGTGCATATTCAGGTATATACATATATATTTATATGTATTTCAAATCCAAACTAATCCATGTTTTTAAAGCTGGGTTTTTGTGTTCACTGTTGTTTAAGGTTCTATTTGCTGTAATGGTTTATTTTAAATTGCTTTTATTAGATAAAAACAAAATATACATACTGTGTATATTAGGATATACATGGTATTTAAATACAGAACTATTTTAGGATTTTTTATAAAAAGGTGAATTCCAATATTTAAATAATATTATGGATATGAAATATGATTTGGGATCAATTGGATTTATACTTAGTATTAAAAACCCTAATTTTTATATATGTATACACATCCAGTCATACATGTCATAAACCTAACATGTTTTGGTTTTCAATCAGGTAGGGTTAATAATTAAATATGTTTTGGAAGTATTTATTACATGTAGGAAATTATTAAGCCTTGTTTGGTTGTGAAAATTTAAATATGAATACCTTGTGTATATACAGATATATATATATATATATATATATTTATTTATTTATATTTATATAGTTTCCAAAACCCTAATTTCAAGTATTTATTATTAGAAATAATTAATGTTTTGATGCAATTAATGTTTTAAGGGTTGTTAATAAATGTTAATTTTGTGACTGCTAAACTAATATGCACTTATGTGTATAAGTATAAAATAATACATTAAACATGTCAAGTTTATTTTAATTAAAAAAAATTAATAGTATTAACCACGTTTTAATTTAAAGGAATATATTTTGACTTGACCAAAATATATTAGAAACTAAATGGATTTTTAAATCATGTTTTGTTCACATATAGTCTTATTACATAATGAAATTGCTACAGTGTTTGATATAGGTTAATCAAGTTTATAATTTAGCCTATTTGCATGTTCACCAATACTTTTATCAGCACATTAAATAACATGTATTTTTTTATTAAGTATCCCTCTACATGAATAAGGATTTTAAGTCAAAGAGTTATCATTTCATGTGCCAAACCCCATTCATTCATCATTTTATGTGCTGTAATTATTATTACATGTGAAAAAGATATTTTACTTGTACATGCCTGCCTTGAAAAATTGTTATTACCAAACTTTATATGTTTATTGTCGTATCATGTATTTTTACAGTAAATGTACAATGGTTTCATTATCCATTTTATTTATCAATGTATTCAATAATGCATTCATATGAAAAATCATGAGAATGAACGAAATTACCCAAAGTGGTATGGGACACCTTGGGTAATGAGAAATTAAATTAAATTACCCAAATTGGTATGGGACACCTTGGGTAATGTCTAATAAAATTAAATATTCAAAGTGGTATGGGACACCTTGAACATAATGAAAAGTGAAATAATTAACCAAGTAAAAGTGACATCTGGTTCGATATGTGATATGTAATTTAATAAATTAAAGTGGCATGAGAACTTTGATTTAGAGATATAAGGAATGCATTGGAGCTAGTATGTTCCGGGGTGGGTACTGGTAAAAGTAATCCCTCCGGGTTGGGGTCCGGTTACAGCAGACCCTCCGGGTAAGTGTCTGGTTATAGAGGCACTCTGAGTTGGTGTCTAGTTATTAGAGGAACTCTAGGATGGATTCCAGTTACAGAGGCTCTCCTGGTTGGGGTCCAGTTACAGTTAGCCCCTAGTTCTTAGGACGAGGCCTTCACACGGTCTGGCATATGCATTTTCTTCATTATGACTATGTAATTTAACTAACCAAAAAATATTCGACTAGTATAATATTGGTTAAATAGCTTATGGATTATGGCTATGGCCTTAATCATTATATTTCTTGGCCAAGGCCTTGACTATATGTTTTTAAGATGATCAACATTATAATCACTCATTATGTGTAAGTCGATTAAGATCCATTATTTAAGAGTATCAAAAAGGAAAAAGCTTATGGCATGACATATGTATAGCACTCAGTGATTTTAGTATTTTATGTGTAAAAAAATGAAGTGATTACCTTTATGCGCAACTCTGATAATATTCATGCTTAATAGTACTTGCACACCTTGCATGTTATGTTTATTTAATTTAGTATATTTCTTGCATTTTTATACAAGCATGCTTATTTTGTTCATTAAGTGGATTTCAGTTAAATTTTCAACTACCTGCATATGAAGTGTTTAAACTGTATTTTATCAACCTTTGAAATGTCATGATTTTTTCCTTTAAGGAATTATTTTAAGTATGAGAAAGTATTTTCAAAGTTAGTTTTCAAAAACTGTATTAAGTACTTTCAAAACCCCTTACTGAGTGTTTAAATGCTCACCCTATGTTTTAATGAATTTTTACAGGTTATTAGAGTTTCACCAAGATTTGGGATCTTGATCCCATCTCAGTAATGAAGAAGTGAAGCAGTTTTCTCTGATTCTCCAGGATCTAAACCAGAAAGTTTCGCCTGAAGAGATATGAAGTGTAATTTTAATGTTTCTCTTTGTGTGAAAAAACTACACACCATACCCAGTGCACTGACTCTGGGCTACTACGGTCGGGGCTTTATAGTATCCACTCATGGAATTCTCAAATAGCTATAATTAATTCTTTTAATATTTTTCTTTTAGATATTTTTTCAATGATATGTGATTATCCCCTCACACCACATGATAACTTAATATGATATTTGTAACATCCCAGGTAAATAAGGAATAAAACATTTTCATATTTATTAATAATTACGAATTAAATATTAATTTTACTTTAAAGGCGTAGCTATGTTCGATAGCGTACCCGATACGCAACAAAGAGTTTCTTTGAAATCTTACATTGCACACTAGTAATAAAATAATATTACTTTAAATGGTAGTTAACACGTATCCTTTGTATTGGCGGAAATGAATATAAATAACTAAAATATGGTTATATATGTTTTTTAAATGTTTCTACATTTGTCCAATAAAAGATAAAGGCTTAAAATATGAAAAGAATTCAATTTTAGGCATATATACTCTAATATTCCCAAAAGGTCGACTTATCATCTTTTGATGGTGAACCGTCTATAAATATAGTTTTGTTCACTCTTATACATTCTATTGGACCAAATAAAATTCTTCTTCAGAATCAGGACATCAAAATTTACTTTGTGTAAATTTTTGGTATTTTTCCGATAAAGTTAATTTTTTAATGAATAGTGAAAAATGTTGTATTTTAATTCAAAGCCTCTTTTTAATCTAATTTATTTACATGATTATATTATCTTTTGAATTGGTTTTAAAGTTTAATTAGAATATATTTTTACAATTTAATCCAATAGTGGTCGTTGGAATTAATTTCACTTTGAAATTGGACTTAAACTAGTGTCAATCTTTTGATACTTATTGTTTCATAAAAACACGCAATTTGCTCTGACAGTAAGAATTAATTTTTAAATTAATTAATGTAACTTATATGTTTTTAATTTTTTAAAATGTA
Organism: Viscum album; assembly: GCA_963277665.1. Lineage (NCBI taxonomy): Eukaryota > Viridiplantae > Streptophyta > Magnoliopsida > Santalales > Viscaceae > Viscum > Viscum album. The sequence goes on from OY728146.1 coordinate 1,128,165,656, forward strand.
CATCATTTTTGAATTTGGAATATCAAATATAGCTTAGGGTGAAGTTTTGATATTTTTCTGAAAAACTTCAATTTTTGATGAATAGTGAAACCACTAAGTGGTACTTATAAAAACTGATTTTCCGTTTAAATGAAATTTTACCACTTCTGTGTTTTGAATTTCAAAAATCCGACATACATGGTTGTCATTAGGAATTAAAATGTGGTTCAATGGGATTAAAATAATTTTTTGGTGAATAGTGACTTTTAAGTTTTTAATCGCGATTAGAGGTAATTAGTGTAGTTTAAGGTAAAAATAATGTTTTAATAATATGAAATGAACTTGAAACATGTCCTACCCTTATTGGATGTGTCATTTCCAACCAATACAATCCATAGGTCAAGTTGGGGACCCCATGGAGCCACTTTGGTAGGAAAATGACATTAATAACTTTGTATTTAATGTTAAAATAAAAATGTCACAAACATGAGTTGTTTTAATAAAACAATTTTTAAATGGGTTTATACAAGTCAGATTTTTTAATATAAATATTAATTAGAAATATAAAAAGATTTCCTACATCATGATATTTTTTTATAATTTTTAGACATTAAATAAATTAAATTATATATGACACCATGATGATGTAGCGATTACCTCATTATTTAACGATTTAAATAAAATGAAAAGATAATGTAAAATCTAAGACCTAAACATGTAAAAAACCTATTGGATGGGTTTATTTAGAACTCTTATCACCTTATCCTCTAAATATATAATTTTGGGACCCTTTGTATCCGAAAATCATTTTATAATAAAGTATCTTTTCTTACCTTTCCAAGAGTGCCCCTCCTCTCCTCTTATAAAAGGCCCCCAACTCTACCACCTTACCCACACTTCCAAAGCCTTTGGCTCGGCCAACCCCTGCCCATTTTGTCTCTACAAATCCCTCTATTACTCCTTTAATCCTCACATTGGGCAGAAGTATTCCCAAGGAAGCCTTTGAGCTCAAATCAAAAAGAGTTACCCGTTTTAAAGGTAGTGTTTTCTCTTGTGTTCTTATGTTTTATTTTGCTTCTCCAACCACATAAACTCTTTTTATTCATTTATTTGGTAACAACACCAGTATCCTCAATATAATAGGATGTTGTTATAAGAAGTAGTCGATCTACACTTACACACACCTACATCTAATGGTTAGAGAACATACTGTTTCCGTGGATGGTGAATTTCTGCCTCACGAAACGATGATTGTTCAACACTCATATAACAACTTCAAAGGTGGACATTAAGATGTCACTATATTTATATATGATATATAATATGTTTATGTTTTCCTTAAGCTTCTATATTTTTCATTTATGTCATACCTTTATGGTTTCCATTATGGGTAAACGTGATATCTTCATTTTAGGAAGTGCGGACTACCGCCCCCTCAAAGTGATTTGATTCGTTAATGCCATATGTGGGACGTATAAAGGATGGATTTAAAGTTATTATATATGATGTTATACTGGAATTATAATATACCTTTATATCATTAATATTTCTTTCCATTAAATTATGAGATAGAAATAAAAGTAGCGTTCATGTGTACGTACGGCTTACCGTCTCCATGAACAGTGCATTTCATTTCTTACCTCTAAATGATTATGTAATATTATAAATACATGTATATGCTGGATATATATGATATATATGATATCCAAATCATGAATATCATTCTGGATATAATGAATCTTTGACCACACGAACAACATGTAATTGTAAGAATTCCACTTTCGACTTAAGAACCAAATATCGACAAAACAAACATTATTAACTTAAATGATTACATAATGCTTAACATGGAAGTAATTGATATAAAATGAATATTAAGCTTGAAAAAGGTTCTTAAGAAAGTAGAAGTTAACACTAGTTTATTATTCAGGAGATTAAAGAGCAATCGAGTCACGTCGGACACGAGGTAAGGGACTTCGTCTCAATCTCCTTTCATTGAGGAATATTTCTTTTTATACACAACTTTCTTTTATACGGTGTATAAACCCCTTTGACTTTTACTTTTATACAAAAGGAATCTTTTTCTTTGAATCATTTTACCAAACGACAAAAATTAATGTTTCTTTTAACGTACGCGGTGACAACGACCTTTTCCATCGCCGCGAGTATTATTTGGTCTTTGGCTTCCTCAACAAGCTGTAATGTTTTTAAAATGAAATAAATACCATATACTCTTTTATGTATTTTGGTATTGAAAATGGTTTTTATAATGGATTTTTTATGTCAATATATTTAAGTGATATATTGTGATCAAAGTGTGGAAATGTTTTCTTTCCATTATATTGTTTTCTGTCTTATGATTTTATAATGGTACTTGGACATTTGACGGGTGGTTATGTGATAAACCATATGACGGGTGGTGCCGTGAATACCAGGATGGGTGGTTACGTTATAACCTCCAATGCATTGGGTATGGAAGTCGGCCGTATGGCTATTCCATTTAAGTATGTGTGGAAGTCGACCGTATGGTTATTCCATTTAAGTGTGTTTATTTCCCAAATTACCTTTATATGTTATGTGTTCTTTATATGGGTTTTATGGTAATATTTTGATTACAAAAGGGTAAGTAATGATCTTTTATTCAATGAAGAGTATTTTCTACTTCATAAAGGTGAAAAGTATTACTTTGATAAAGTATTCATGGTTTACTGGTCATTTTGAAAAACTAACAGATTTCCTTCTTTGTGTATCCCTTACTGAGATTTTTATGTTCACCCCAAGTTTTTGAAATGTTTTTCAATGGACTTAAAGTGGAATAGGGTCAAGGATGGGATCAAGGAAAAGTCATGTTATCAAAAACATGAAACTAGACATGTTTTTTTAAGACTTTTTATTTTATGGAAACTTAGTAGAAGTGTCTACTTTGTAATCTTTTGAGATGTAATAGTTATGTCCTAATTCTCTAAAACTCTAAACCTGAAAAGATCCTCAATGTGAATTATTCATTTAATTCAATATTAAGTAAGGTATAAGGCCGGGGCTTTATAGTTGGTATCAGAGGTCGGTTTAGACAACTTTAGGAGTTAGAAAATTGTTAAATTATGAATTAATTTATGGTATGATTGAGATGATATAGCATTTAAAGATTACCACGTTGCTTCGCCTAAGATATTTCTATGTTCAGAATGGTTTTCCGCAGAGGAAACAAAGTAGCTATATTGGGACGACATCAGGAGGAAGACAACCTTCCAAATCAGCAACCTGAGATGGTCGGAATTAGAACTGAACAGTTTGTTGTAGTGATGGCACAGTTGACTCAAGATATAAATGGTGGTGGAATCCATGCACGAGACCATCCAGATCAACCATAGAGGAACATGTCAGTGGTGGAACATTTCATGAGGCAACATCCCCCATCATTCAGAGGATCATCTGACCCTGTGCTAGATGAAGGGTGGATTAAAGCACTGGAGAAGATTTTTGATGTCATGGGGTGTTCAGAACATCAAATGGTTAGTCTTGTTGTTTACCGTTTTGAAGGTGAATCAGATCAGTGGTGGTCGATGATGAAAAATATCAGGGATAGTGATGAGATTTGTGATCTTCATTGGGATGAATTCAAAGGTATGTTTCTTGAGAAATATTTTCCTAAGGTTTTTCGTCTTAGCATGGAAAAACAATTACTAGAATTGAGGTAGGAGGATGACTCAGTGGCTGCTTATGAAGTAAAGTTCACTCGACTGGCAAGGTATGCTCCAAACTTCATACGAGATCTTGATAGTAAAATCAACCATTTTTACTCAGGGTTAAAGCCAAAGTATCGAAGGGCTTTAGCTTCTCGTGAGTTCAAAAGTTATGAAAAACGTTTTCGATGTGCAGATAAGGTGGAAATGGAGTTTGCCGATGATCAGGTGTTCTTTGAAAAACAACAGAATAAGAGGTCCAGTTGGTAGGCAAAGGGGAAGAATTCATCAAAGAAGCAAGGAGGTAAGAAAACCAAATATCCATCCTGTGAGAAGTGTGGTAAAATGCATCCTAGATAATGTTTATCCAAGTCTGGAAAGTTCTTTCGGTGTGGTAGGTCTGGTCATATTTCTCGTAACTGTAAGGAAGATGATCAAGCAGGTAATGAAAAGTCAGCGGTAAGATGTTTTAAGTGTAATGAAATGAGTCATTATACAAATGAGTGTCTAACGAAGAACTCAACTGGGGGAAAGCAGCCAGACTACAAGCAGAAAGGGGTGGTGAAATCCTTTGCAACTACTTTAGCAGATGTTGGGTCATTGAATGAAGTAGTATCAGGTACACTGTTTGTTTGTTCAGATTATGCCAATGTGTTGTTTGATTCAGTGTCTAAAAATTCTTTCATTTCTGAGAAGTTTTCTAGTAAATTGGGAATTCCATCTCAAGATATGAATCCTAAACTTATGGTAAAAACACCCAGAGGGAACGTTGAGACAAAAAGAAATTATAAGAACCTTCCTATCCTTGTGTGCGGAATGAATCTACCAGCAAACCATATTTTTTTCCTCTAGTAGAGTTTGATGTTATTTTGGGCATGGATTGGATTTTTGTTTATCATGCTAAGATTGACTGCAGAGCTAAAATGGTTTCTTTTCAAAAATATTTTCATTTTGTGTACAAGAATGAACCCTTGATTTTGATAACATATCAGGAAGTTGAGAAACTAGTAAAAGATAGAAATGAATGTTACCTTGCACATGTTGTTGAAAAAAAAGGAACTGTTCAAATTAATGATGTGCCAGTGGTAAATGAGTATCTTGATGTTTTTTCTAATTAGTTACCTGGTATTATTCATGATCGGGAAGTTGAATTTACTGTTGACTTAGTTTCTAATTCTAAGCCAATTTCAAAACCCCCTTATCGAATGGATCAAGTTGAACTTTTAGAGTTAAAGAAGCAATTGTAGGAGTTATTAGATAAAGGTTTCATTCGACCTAGCACATCACCATGGGGTTCTCCTGTCTTGTTTGTTAAAAAGAAAGATGGCTCAATGAGACTTTGCATTGATTATAGAGCCTTGAATAATATCACTGTTAAGAACAGGTATCCTTTGCCTCATATCGATGATTTGTTTGATCAGCTCCAGGGAGCTCAGTATTTTTCGAAGATTGACTTGAGGTCGGGGTACCATCAGTTGAAAGTAAAAGAAGTAGACATTCCGAAGACTGTGTTCCATACTAGATATGGTCATTATGAATTTGTAGTTATGCCTTTTGGGTTAACCAATGCACCTACTATATTCATGGACCTTATGAATAGAATTTTCCATGAGTTCTTGGATAAGTTTGTGGTTGTTTTCATCGATGATATTTTGGTGTTTTCTAAAAGTAAAGGGGAGCATGAAAGTCATTTAAGGGTTATCTTGCAAACCTTAAAAGAAAAGAAACTGTATGGAAAATTTAGAAAGTGTGAGTTTTGGTTACAACAAATTTCTTTCCTTGGTCACATTGTTTCAAAAGATGGCATAACTGTTGATCCTGCTAAAACAAAAGTTATTGAAGAATGGACAAGACCCACAAATGTAACCGAGATCCGTAGTTTCTTGGGTTTGGCAGGTTACTAACGAAGGTTTTTTGAAAATTTTTCACAGTTATCTAGTCCAACGACTAAGCTAACTCGGAAGGGTGTTAAGTTTATCTGTAAAAAAGAATGTGATGATTGTTTTTAGGAGTTGAAAAGAAGATTGGTGAATGCTCCAGTTTTGGAACTTCCTTCCAGGAATGGTGAGTTTGTTATATATAGTGATGCTTCGTTTAAGGGACTTGGTTGTGTCCTTATGCAGAATGATCAGGTAATTGCATATGCTTCACGTCAATTGAAAACTCATGAGGTAAATTACCCTACACATGATTTGGAATTAGCTGTTGTTGTTTTTGCTCTAAAAATTTGGAGGCATCATTTGTATGGAGTAAAGTGTGAAATATATACTGATCACAAAAGTTTAAAGTATATATTCACTCATAAATAATTGAACGTGAGACAGAGGAGATGGCTGGAATTAATCAAGGATTATGATTGTACAATTCATTACCATCCGGGAAAAGCAAATAAAGTGGTTGATGCTTTGAGTCAAAAAATTAATGCTTCATTAACCATGCTATGTTTGGAATAAGATCCTTTGGTTTTTTATTTGATGAACTTTGTAATGGAAGTTGTTTGTGCCGGAAGTTCTTTTATTTTGTTTCAGGTATCAGTGAAATCTTCTCTATCAGACAGAATCAAGCAAGCACAGAAGCAAGACAGTGAGTTTCAGAAAAAGGTAGAGCTGGTTCAGAAGGGTAAGTTTCCTGAATTCAACATTGATAATGATTTTGTTTTGAGGTTTGGGAAGAGATTATGTGTGCCTTGTGATTCATAGTTGAAGAATGAGTTGTTATGTGAGGATTATAGTTCCCCGTTTTCAGTTCATCCTGGCAGTACTAAGATGTACAAAGATCTGAGGGAGTATTACTGGTGGGATGGAATGAAAAGAGATATTTCTGATTTTACTATGAAGTGTTTGACTTGTCAACAGGTTAAAGAAGAGCGGCAGTTACCGAAAGGGATGCTTCAGCCATTACCAGTGCCAGAGTGGAAATGGGAAAATATATCTATGGACTTTGTTGTGGGATTACCGAGGACATATCGAGGTAATAATGCAATCTGGGTTATTGTTGGACGATTGACTAAATCTGCTCATTTCCTTCCTATTCGAGATACATTCTCTCTAGATCAACTTTCTCGATTGTATCTTAAAGAGATAGTCAGGTTGCATGGAGTTCCCCTCTCCATTGTATCTGATCATGATCCCAGGTTTACTTCTAACTTTTGGAAAGGCCTTCAGAAGTCTTTGGGTACTGAATTAAATTTTAGTACAGCTTTTCATCCATAATCAGATGGGCAGTCAGAACGAACAATTCAGACCTTGGAGGATATGCTACGAGCTTGCTCTATGGATTATCAGGGAAGTTGGGACCAACATCTTTCTTTGGTTGAGTTTTCTTATAATAACAGTTTTACTTCCTATATACAGATGACACCATTTGAGGCATTATATGGGAAGCGGTGGCGAACTCTAACTTTTTGGGATGAAGTGGGTGAAAGGAAGCTGATGGGACTAGAATTGGTAGAAGAGATGGCATAAAAAGTTCATTTCATTCAGAAACACATGAGAACAGCTCAGAGCAGGCAGAAGAGTTATGCGGATAACCGGAGGAAGGATCTATCTTTCGAGGTAGGTGATCATGTTTTTCTCAAAGTTTCACCATGGAAAAGTGTGATGCGATTTGGTAAGAAAGGAAAGCTGAGTCCAAGGTTCATTGGACCATATGAAATTCTAGAAAAAGTTGGATTAGTTTCTTATCGAGTGGCTTTACCTCTGAGTTTATCTCAGGTAGATAATTTTTTTCATGTTTCGATGTTGAGAAAGTATATGCCAGATCCATCTCATGTTTTGAGCCCAAAGGTAGTTCAGTTGGAAGAGAATCTCTCTTATGAAGAACAACCAGTCCAGATTCTTGACCGAAGAGAGAAAGTGTTGCGAAATAAGGTAATTCACCAGGTAAAGGTTTTGTGGAAAAACCACATGAGTGAAGAGGCAACATGGGAATCTGAAAATGCTATGAGGGATAAATACCCCCCACTTATTTTGATAAGTGAATAAAATTGCGAGGACACAATTCCCAAAAGGGGGGAAGGATGTAAAATCCTAGGTAAATAAGGAATAAAACATTTTCATATTTATTAATATTTACAAATTAAATATTAATTTTACTTTAAAGGGGTTTCTATGTTCGATAGCGTACCCGATACGCAACAAAGAGTTTCTTTGAAATCTTATGTTGCACACTAGTAATAAAATAATATTATTTTAAATGGTAGTTAACACGTAGTCTTTGTATTGGAGGGAATGAATAGAAATAACTAAAATATGATTATATATGTTTTTTAAATGTTTCTACATTTATCCAATAAAAGATAAAGGTTTAAAATACGAAAAGAATTCAATTTTAGGCATATATACTCTAACATTCCCAAAAGGTCGACTTATCACCTTTTGATGGAAAACCGTCTAAAAATATATTTTTGGTCACTCTTATACATTCTATTGGACCAAATAAAATTATTCTTTAGAATCGGGACATCAAAATTTACTTTGGATAAATTTCTGGTATTTTTCTCATAATGTTCATTTTTTTAATGAATAGTGAAAAATGTTGTATTTTAATTCAAGACCTCTTTTTAATCTAATTTATTTATATGATTAAATTATCTTTTGATTTGGTTTTAAAGTGAAATTCGTATATATTTTTACCATTTAATCCAATAGTGTTCGTTGGAATTAATTTCACTTTGAAATTGGACTTAAACTAGTGTCAATCTTTTGATATATATTGTTTCATAAAAACACGCTATTTGTTCTGACAGCGGGAATTGATTATTAAATTAATTATTGTAAGTTATATGTTTTGAATTTTTTAAAATAGGAATCATTTTTGAATTCGGAATATCAAATATATCTTAGGGTGAAGTTTTGGCATTTTTCTCAAAAACTTCAATTTTGATGAATAGTGAAACCACTAAGTGGTACTTAAAAAAACTGATTTTTCGTTTAAACGAAATTTTACCACCTCTTTGTTTTGAATTTAAAAAATCCAACATACATGGTTTTCATTAAGAAGTAAAATGTGGTTCAATGGGATTAAAATAATTTTTTGGTAAATAGTAACTTTTAAGTTTTTAATCGCGATTAGAGGTAATTAGTGTAGTTTAAGGTAAAAATAATGTTTTAATAATATGAAATGAACTTGACACATGTTCTACCCTTATTGGATGTGTCATGGCCGACCAAGACAATACATGGGTCAACTTGGGGACCCCATGGAGCCACTTTGGTAGGAAAATGACATTAATAACTTTGTATTTAATGTTAAAATAAAAATGTCACAAACATGAGTTGTTTTACTAAAACAATTTTTAAATGGGGTTATACAAGTCATACTTTTGACTATAAATATTCATTAGAAATATAAAAAGATTTCATACATCATGATATATTTTTTTATAATTTTTAGACATTAAATAAATTAAATTATTTATGACACCATGATGATGCAGCGATTACCTCATTATTTAACGATTTAAATAAAATGAAAAGATAATGTAAAATCTAAGACCTATACATGTAAAAAACCTATTGTATGGGTGGATTTATAACTCTTATCACCTTATCCTTTAAATATATAATTGTGGGACCCTTTTTATCCGAAAATCATTTCATAATAAAGTATCTTTTCTTAACTTTCCAAGAGTGCCCCTCCTCTCCTCTTATAAAAGGCCCCCACCTCTACCACCTTACCCACACTTCCAAAGCCTTTGGCTCGGCCAACCCCTGCCCATTTTGTCTCTCCACATCCCTCTATTACTCCTTGAAGCCTCATATTGGGCAGAAGTCTTCCCAAGGAAGCCTTTGAGCTCAAATCAAAAAGAGTTACCCGTTTTAAAGGTAGTGTTTTCTCTTGTGTTCTTATGTTTTATTTTGCTTCTCCAACCCCCTAAACTCTTTTTATTCATTTCTTTTGTAACAACACCAGTATCCTCAATATACTAGGATTTTGTTATAAGAATTAGTCGAGCTACACTTACACACACCTACATATAATGGTTAGAGAACATACTGTTTCCGTGGATGGTGAATTTATGCCTCATGAAACGATGATTGTTCAACACTCATATAACACCTTCAAAGGTGGCCATTAAGATGTCACTATATTTATATATGATATATAATATGTTTATGTTTTACTTAAGCTTATGCATTTTTCATTTATGTCATACCTTTATGGTTTCCATTATGGGTAAACGCGATATCTTCATTTTAGGAAGTGCGCACTACCGCCCCCTCAAAGTGATTTGATTCGTTAATGCCATATGTGGGATGTATAAAGGATGGATTTAAATTTATTATATATGATTTTATACTGTAATTATAATATACCTTTATATCATTATTATTTCTTTCCATTAAAGTATGAGATAGAAATGAAAGTAGCGTTCATGCGTACGTACAGCTTACCGTCTCCATGAACAGTGCATTTCATTTCTTATCCCCAAATGTAATATACTATTATAAGTACATATATATAATGGATATATATGATGTATGTTACATCTAAATGATTAATATAATTCTGGAATTAAAATATACATATCTCTCATTTAGTTTTATTTCCATTAATATAACATAGAAATGAAAGTAGCGTTCATGTGTACGTACGGCTTACCGTCTCCATGAACGGTGCATTTCATTTATTACCTCTAAATGATTATGTAATTTTATAAATACATGTATATTCTGGATATATATGATATATATTATATCCAAATCATTAGAATAATTCTGGATATAATGAACCTTTGACCACACGAACAACATGTAATTGTAAGAAGTCCACTTTCGACTTAAGAACCAAATATCGACAAAACAAACATTATTAACTTAAATGATTACATAATGCTTAACATGGAAGTAAATGATATAAAAGGAATATTAAGCTTTAAAAAGGTTCTTAAGTAAGTATAAGTTAACACTAGTTTATTATTTAGGAGATTAAAGAGCAATCGAGTCACGTCGGACACGAGGTAAGGGACTTCGTCTCAATCTCCTTTCATTGAGGCATATTTCATTTTATACACAACTTTATTTTATACGGTGGATAAACCCCTTTGACTTTTACTTTTATACAAAAGGAATATTTTTCTACGAATCGTTTTACTAAACGAAAATAAGTAATGTTTCTTTTAACGTACGTGGTGACAACGACCTTTTCCGCCGCCGCGAGTATTATTTGGTCTTTGGCTTCCTCAACAAGCCGTCATGTTTTTAAAATGAAATAAATACCATATACTCTTTTATGTATTTTGGTATTGAAAATGGTTTTTATAATGGATTTGTTATGTTAATATATTTAAGTGATATATTGTGATCAAAGTGTGGAAATGTTTTCTTTCCATTATATTGTTTTATGTCTTATGATTTTATAATGGTACTTGGACATTTGATGGGTGGTTATGTGATAAACCATATGACGGGTGGTGTCGTGAATACCAGGATGGGTGGTTACATTATAACCTCCGATTCATTTGGTATGGAATTCGGTCGTATGGCTATTCCATTTAAGTATGTGTGGAAGTCGACCGTATGGTTATTCCATTTAAGTATGTTTATGTCCCAAATTACCATTATATGTTATGTGTTATTTATATGGGTTTTATGGTAATATTTTGATTACAAAAGGGTAAGTAATGATCTTTTATTCAATGAAGAGTATTTTCTGCTTCATAAAGGTGAAAAGTATTACTTTGATAAAGTATTCATGGTTTACTGGTGGTTTTGAAAAACTAACAGATTTCCTTTTTTGTGTATCCCTTACTGAGCTTTTTATGCTCACCCCAAGTTTTTGAAATGTTTTTCACAGGACTTAAAGTGGAATAGGGTCAAGGATGGGATCAAGGAAAAGTCATGCTATCAAAAACATATAACTAGACATGTTTCTTTTTAAGAGTTTTTATTTTATGGAAACTTAGTAGAAGTGTCTACTTTGTAATCTTTTGAGATGTAATAGTTATGTCCTAATTCTCTAAAACTCTAAACCTAAAAAGATCCTCAATGTGAATTATTCATTTAATTCAATATTTAGTAAGGTATAAGGCCGGGGCCTTATAATATTAGGATCTTATTATATTAATAATGGAATTTATTCAGTGATCATATATATATAACTAGTTCATGATTTATTGATAACTACTATATATCTAATAGATTATTTTTAATCCTTTATTGGGCATTCAATCTCACTCATTCATTTTAATTCCAAATTTACTCATGTGATCATAGATGAGAATATTATTTTGATCAATTTATAAGTAAACTTAAATGGAGGATGATGATTAAATTTTATAGATTGATGATGTAATATATACTGAGATCCAAAAGTCATTAGACTTTGTATTCTATGTGTTCGTTGTAATTCTTTTTATGTATAAGCACCATTTGTTTTTAAAACTAGTTCATGAAGTGCGAGTCTCTGGGAGTTTCATTTGGTATTAGAGTGATTTTTATAACTTATTGTGAATTATGATTATAAAAAATTACTTCTAAAGTATTAGATATGTAATTGTTCTCTCGAGAGTACTATGTTTAATGTAACTAGTAAGACCACATAAGTATTAACATTTTCCACCCATATATATTGAGTCATTGTATTACATTAACATAGTTAATGATTAATATAATTTAAACTTTTATTGATGTGGTTAGTGGAAATATAAGTCAATATTGATAAGTATTAGTTAATGAGTAAAAATAGTGAAGATGAATTTTATTTAAGGTGGAATAATGTAACACCCTATATTTTTAATAAATATTTTTTATAAATTTTGTTTCTTAAATTATATATGTAAATATAAAAATAATTTATTTATTTTATTTTTTATAATTTATGTCAAATAACTTATATACATATTTATGACATAAATTAATCCATTTACATTTTTTTCATTAAAGTATTTATTCAAATATAATGAAATTTGATAAAAAAATAATTATTTATTAAAATGGTATTATAAAATATCTTCTATTGTATTTAATATTATTCTTAATTTTTTTTACTAAATAACTATACTTCTATTGTATATATTTTTCCATATTTTTATTTCATTAGTAATTTTTTCATTGAAATATAGTTGTTATCATAGTATTGTATATGTTTAGTAGATATAAAATTGTAATATATAATTATTTAATGTAATGTAATAACTATTAATTTCATATAACATTTTAGGTATGATATATGATAGAAATGTTAAATTTTATTTGTACAATAAAATAATATATTATAAGAAATTTATAATTTAAATAATATTATATTTAATGTTTTATTTTTTTCATATTTTTATACTCTAGAAATATTCTATAAAAATAATAAGTAACAAGATTTATAATGAAATAACACTATGAATTATTTATTATATTTTAAAAAAAAATTAATATCTCATTAATATAATTCCTTATTATCATAAAATATACTTCTTATTAAAAGAATGTAGTCATTATAGATGTAGTATGGTCACTAACAAAACATTGTGACTATAACTTATAATGTTCGTTAAAATAAATTTGTTATCATAGATATTTAATTAAATGATAGATTTAAATCAATTAAAATATTAATTTTAAAAAAATAGATATTATGTTTTGGAAGTCTAAATAATTAATTATCAAACTTATAATAATTATGGAATGAAAAAATAAATGCAATCACTCATAACAAAATAAATGGCTTTTATCTAGAATAAATTGTTTTTCTATGTATCATATGATTTTATTTAAATATTAAATTTATGTAAAATACATTTGAATTTTAAAAAATGGAATTAATTTTTTGAATCAACATATTAAAATATTCTTAAGGTTATTTTTTTGTAATTTTCTAAAAAAGTTCATTTTTTTATTAATATTAATAAATATTGTTTTTTCACACACCTTATGTTTTATTACATCTTCATTATATAAATATGAATCAAATTTTTAGAAAAAAAAAATTCATTAAATAAAATTTATTTAGTGGGTAATATAATTCATTTAAAAACATTAAACATAATTTCCAAACATATAAATTAGTTTTCAAAAAATAAGTTTCATTTTATTCAAATAAAAACAATATTTGATTTATTTACTTTGAATAAAATAATTAGAAGATGAATTTTGATTTTTTATTGTCAAAATACTAATGAAACAACCATTTATTTATCATTTACTAATAGAATTCATTGAAATAAACACAATTCATAATATTTAACCTAAATGATAAATTAATCAATACGTTATTCTAAAATACCCCTTCCCCTTTTTTATATATAAAGCCACCCCTAGCATGCCTTTCTCCCAACATTAAAAAAGATTTATTTTTTCAAATATATAACAAAATACCTCTCTAAAAAAACTATATAAATTTTATAATGTCATTTTTCTTGACTAATATTGCTCATCTCAAGGATTTAGACTCATACCATGGGTGGAGACTTGAAAAGTATGGTAGGGGTTCCTTATCTTACACCTTTATTTTGAAACTATATTTTATAATATATTTTAACATCTTTTTTATATATTTTCATGTTTATTATTCATAGTATTCTCATAATTTTTATCAATTATTTATGAGATATGACCCATCCCCTCTCATGATAATCCTTTTCAAAATATATTAATATGTTAAGGTAAGTGTTCCTATATCATTCTTTCTATGTTATTTGAGATTATTTTGTTTTAAAAATAATTAAAATCAGATATTATTTTATTGAACTTTTTTATTCACATGTTATTAATATACTTTTGATCATTTATCGATGATATATTTCCAATTCACTCACATTATAAAATTTTCACCAGTTGTTTCTATTTCAAAATACACATTTCAAAATTATTATCATTTCATTTCAATTCTCCATGTACCATTTTAAATAATGTAAATAATATTTAAATTAAATTTTTATTTTTTTTAAATATAAAACAATTTTTTTAATAAAATTCATTGGTTTATTAGTTTTTACCTTTCTTTTAATCTCTTTAAAAATACATCATTCACCCATGGTGGTTTTATTCCAACTCTGTAAATGAAGATGTTTTATAACAACCCTTCTCTTTTATTTCACAATTAAACATAATTTATTACATAAAAATCACTTGATACAACATAAAAGATTGAGAGGTCCAGTGTCTTTGGGGCTTAGGATCATTACATAACCACTCAAAACCTAAAAAACAATATCATTATTGAAAAATTTCTTTACACGACCACTGCATTCCCTCGTACTTAGCACTGCATGAGATAACATGAGGACATGCATAAAAAAATGGTGAGATACAAAGCCCAGTAAGGGAATAATCATGGAATAACATGAGGAATAAAATACATGTTAGAAAATAGGCATATCAATATAGTACAATAGAAGAATAAACATAAAGGCATGATAAATCATGATAATCATAACATGGAAATGTGGCAACAACACTTAACATGGAATTAGCATGAGCCAAGGCTCATTGCACATAGAGCATGAGTAAATACGCATTGCACATGAATTACGAGTAAAACCTCATTGCACTTGAATTAGCATGATTCAACACCCATTGCACATGACGTATCATGATACTATACTTTACCCAATGCATTGAGGGCACACCCTTCTTAAACATTTCATTTCATGCATAAATGTTCCACATGGATCATATAACATGGATTCATAAAACATAATCATTTATTCCATGATAAAGGAATGTGTAATTAATACATGAAACTTTATAATCAATAAGTAAATGTGCATAAAGGTGAATACCCTTGATAGAGAAATGGGCATTATATTCTCTACACAATGGCATTGGATTGGAAAATCGGTGCAATTCCGGCAGCGTAACAGCGTGACGTAAGAATTCATAAAAATGGTTGATGAGAGATAAATGGGTGTGTCATCATATTTACATGACATGGAAAGTAAGGGGGTCATATAGATACATGTCCCATAAAATGTAATGGAAATTAGATTCATGATACAAAAGGATTTCTTGAATGTAAATGAGGAGAGAGAAATTCCTTTTGGAATTTCGGCATAGTAATGGGTGTACATGGGAGGAATTTAATGAGAGAGAAAAGGGTCTCCCATCATTCAAACATAAATAGGGCAGTATGGGAGAGTTTTGAAACCATACCCCAACATTTATAATTGAAATTAAAATGGCATAACAACATTAAGAAAATTGGACAAAAATGATAAAGGAAGAAAAACCCCTACTTGGAAGTATGCTTCCAAAGGCTTAGGAGAGGCTTGAGAGAGGCTTATTGGGAGCTTGGGGCACCTTGGGAGGATTCTAGAGAGAGTAGGGAAGAGTTTGGATGAACTCCAAAGGCTTTGAGTGAGGAGGAAGTGGGATCTTGGGTGGGTTTATATAGGAAAGGTGAGGGAATTCTTTATTATTTAGGTTTGGGACCGTCACATTAAACTAATCCAAACCACAAACCATCCCATAGTTTTTTACCATTATTTTTAGAAAATGGAATTAGAAAACAATATTTTATACAGTAAAAGTCCGAACTTCTTATAATAATTGGGTTACTTATGTGGAGGTGAGTCACACTCCCAAGGAAAACAATTTAAAAAGACAAGATGTTTAGTAAGTCTTGAAGGGTCCATTAATGGTTTGTAAAATAAATCAAAAAAACCGAAAATCACATTATTTTAATGGTAAAACATATATTGGCCGAACATAAGGCTTATAGTATTTTATTACATCACTATTGGGTCATTATGATGTTCTAAAACACATTATATATTTAAACGGTATTTACTTTTTACCCAAAAAATTGACTGTCTCATAAAATTATGAAAAATTCACCATTGGGTAATTTCGATGTCCAGATTCCAGAAATAATATTAATTTTATTTAAATAATTTTCTAAATATGTTGATTTTTACTTTTAAATAAAAACCTACATTTACCGAAAATTCATGGGTTTTGACAAAAATGGCTTTCAAACCTTAATAAAAATTACAATTGCATTCATAAAATTATACGATGATTTATATTTAATAAAAAATAATTTAATAATAACAATAATATTTTATTAAAATATTATTTAATTCAAAAATTCATTAATTCATCAAAATAAATTTCTTAGTTGAACATTAACTAAAAATATTATTGGTGCTTTAAAAACTATTTACAAAGTAAAAATAATAAAATGAATATATATTCGTCATTATATAAAAAAATAATGTACATAACCATAGTACTAGGGATTTTTTACATAACCCCTTAAAACAGCCGCATAATACCTAAGGGTAAGGTGCGCGATGGTGACAGACTCTTGGGTGGATCGAATAACATTGTTGGGGTGGTAATCTCTATCAAATTACACTTCCCCTGTATACGGTTCCATTCAAGCTTAACATGATGAAACTCGGATTGGGATTGGTCAAAAGTGAATCCCAATGACACCACCACATTTCTGAGCTCCGACAAATGGGCTTCGTATGGAGAAATTCTACTTTATGAGGCCATCACTTCCTTTGTCTGAGTAAATTAGATTGTCAAAGCCCTATATTTATACTAATCATGGGATCACTATTCAATGACTATATTAACAATGATCACAATTCTTAAAATAAAACCAAAGAAGTTGACATTTTATATAAACATTTTACATAAAGAGATATTTAATTAGATTAGTTGGGATTTCCATTAATGAAAGTTTGGGTCGTTACAATCCTCCCCCCTTAAGAAATTTTTCCCTCAAAATTTCCTTCTCCCACACTAAAACAGATGTGGGTAACTCTGCTTTATCATTTTCTCTAATTCCTATGTCGCTTCTTCAAACTTGTGGTTTCACAACAACACCTTGATGAGGGGCATTGTCTTATTTCGTAGAACTTTTTCT
This sequence comes from Viscum album, assembly GCA_963277665.1. Classification (NCBI taxonomy): domain Eukaryota; kingdom Viridiplantae; phylum Streptophyta; class Magnoliopsida; order Santalales; family Viscaceae; genus Viscum; species Viscum album. The sequence continues at coordinate 1,128,183,130 of OY728146.1, forward strand.
CTATGATCTAAGATCTTCACTGGTTGCTCCTCATAAGAAAGATCATCCTTTAACTATACCACATCTAAAAAGAGTATATGTGAAGGGTCTGGTATGCACTTCTCTAAGAGGGATACCTAAAATACATCATGTACTTTGGCCATGGTAGGTGGAAGTGCTATTCAATAGGCCACATCCCCGACACGATCAAGAATCTCGAAGGGGCTGATGTACCTTGGAATTAACTTCCCTTTCTTTCCAAACCTCATAACCTTCTTCCATAGAGATATGTGTAGAAATACCATGTCTCCAACTTTAAACTCAAGGTCTCATCGAATGTTATCTGCATAACTCTTCTGTTGACTATGGACTGCCTTGATATGCTGGTGAATGGTTTTCACCTTCTCCACCATTTCTTCGACCATTTCTGGACCAAACAGCTTACGCTCACTGACCTCAACCCAACACATTGGTGTTCTTCCCCTTTTCCCATAAAGGGCTTTATATGGTGCCATTTGGATGCTCAATTGGAAACTGTTATTAGAAGAGAACTCAACCATAAGAAGATGTTGATCCCAACCTCCTTTAATGGCCACTGAGCATGCTCTCAACATGTCCTAAAGTGTTTGGATATTCTGCTTGGATTTCCCTTCAGTTTGAGGATGATAGGTCGTAATGAAGTTCAGTTCAGTATTCAGAGCATGTTGAAGACTCTTCCAAAACTTAGAGGTGAATCTTGGATCTTGATTGGACACAATATATAGTGTTACTCCATGCAGCCTTACCACTTCCCAGATATATATCTGTGCCGATTAATCCAATGAGAAATCCTCTGGAATATAAATGAAGTGTGTAGCCTTTGTAAGACGATCCACAACAACCCATATTGCATTGTTTCCTTTGGATGTATTTGGAAGTCCAGTGACAGAGTCCATAGTGATGTTCTCCCATTTCCATTCTGGTATGGGAAATGGTTTCATTATCCATTTAGACTTCCGCCTCTCTGACTTCACTTACTGACACACCAGGAAATTTGATGTATATTTGGTGATCTCCTTCTTCATATTATCCCACCAATAATTCTCTTGGAGATCTTGATACATCTCTGTGTTTCCTAGGTGTATATAGAAATTTGAACTGTGTGCATTATCCAAAAGTTCCTTCTTCGTCTCTGGAAATGATGGAACACATAGTCTTTTCCCAAATCCCACAATTCCTTCTTCATTAACATTAAACTCCAAGGATTTACCTTTTCTGATAAATTCCACTTTTTTCTGAATTCCCACATCATCCTTTGGAGCATCCTTTAACCTTTCCAAAAGTGACGGTTGATTAATAATTTGTGAAAGAATTGATGACATTCTCTTCTTTATGATTCCCATGTCTATCTTCATCAAATCTAATAAGATTGGATCCTTTTCAATTCTCATCAATGATAGAATCACTGGGTCCTTTCTACTTAGGGCATCTTCCACCTTGTTCGCTATCCCAAGGTGGTAATGGATTGAGTAGTTATAGTCTTTGATCAGCTCTAAACATCTTCATTGAAGCATGTTCAACTCTTTTTGTGTGAATATATACTTGAGGCTTTTGTGGTCCATATATATTTTCCACTTCTCCCTAAAGAGATAATGCCTCCAAATTTTCAAAGTGAAGATAACTGCAACCAACTCAAGGTCATGTGTTGGATAGTTATGTTCATGAACTTTCAATTTCTTTGAAGCATAGCCAATGGATTTTTCATTTTGTGTCAACACACATTCCATGCTCTTCTTCGAAGCATCACTGAATACCACAAAAAGTTCTCCACTTGTGGTTAAAGTGATCACGGGTGCATTGATAAGCCTCCTTTTTAACTCATTGAAGCTTTCTTCACATTCATCACTCCAAGCAAACTTTACTCCCTTTCAAGTTATCTTTGTAAGAGGGTTGGACAATTGTGAGAAATGTCTCACAAATCATCGATAATATTCAGCTAATCCCAAAAATCTAGGGATATATGTTATCAATGTTGGACTCAAACATCCCTCAATTGCATCTGTTTTGGAGGGATCCATGGATATATCATTTCTTGTGATGATATGAGCCAAGAATGAGACCTCCTTGAACCAGAACTCACACTTTCTGTACTTTTCATAGAGCTTCTCCTTCTGCAAGGTATCTAGTATAGTTCTTATATGCTCCTCATGATCCTCCTTGGGTTTGGAGAATATTAGAATATCATCTATAAAGACTACCACAAATTTGTTGAGGTAATATCTAAAGACTCAATTCATCAAGTACATGAATATTTTTGGAACATTAGTGAGTCCAAAATGCGTTAATATGAATTCATAGTGCATGTATCTTGTACAAAAAGCAGTCTTGGGGATATCTTCTTTCTTCACCCTTACTTGATAATATCCCGACCACAAATCAACCTTGGAGAAGTATTGTGCTCCATGAAGCTGATCGAACAATTCATCAATTATTGGGAGAGGATGCTTATTCTTTATCATGATTTTGTTAAGCTCACGATAATCGATGCAAAGGCTCATTGACCCATCTTTCTTCTTGATGAAGAAGACTGGTGCACCCCATGGTGAAGCACTTGGGTGTATAAACCTTTTATCCAGATTCTCTTGTAGTTGTTTCTTCATCTACTCAAGCTCCACAAAAACCATTATATACAGAGTCTTGTATATTGGAAACGCCCCAGGTATTATATCAATTTAGAATTCAACATCTCTTCAGGAGGAATACTAGAAAATTACTCAGGAAATACTTCAGCGAATTCCCTCACAATAGGCATGTCTTCTAGGATGGTTGCATCTTTAGACTCAATTATCTAAGCCAGATACACGTTCTTATAGGTCAATAATATCCATGCTTGAGATGATGGATCTAAAAAAGGTTCATCTTCCTCCTTGCACTTGTAAAGAATCGGGGGTCGATTCTCCACATGGAGAGTGATTTCTCTCTCACGGAAATTTATGTTGGCTCTATATAAGGAAAGCCAATCCATGCCAAGAATTGCATCAAATTCCACCATAGGGAGTATGATGAGGTTTTCTTACAATTTCAATCCATAGATTATGATAGGGGATGAGTTATATTCATGGGATTCAATGATTACCCCATTTTTCATACTCACTGACATATTCACTTCCATGATTTGTGGCGGTGCTATAATTGTTCTACTAAACTTTAGAGATATAAAAGAATGTGTAGAACCTGAATCAAAATGTATATTTACTATTCTTGAATGAATAACTTGTGTACCTATCACCACTTTGTTGTCGGGGTTCACTTCAGCAGTAGTGATGGGAAAATCTATCCCTTGCTGCCTTAGAGGTTGTTGGTTGCCTCCGAAGACCCTTGGCTTTGGGAACTGATTTGCAAGATGCCCTGGTTCTTTGTAGTTGTAGCAATGAACTACTTATTGAGTTTAAAATGGAGCATTCCTCTCCTCGATCGTAGCCGCAGGCCTTTCTTGTCGATAGTTAATAGCTAGGTTCCCTTCTCTTCCACACCTAAAGCATTTCCTCGTCCCCTTCAGACATTTTTTGGGGTGCTTCTTTCCGTACCTTTAGAATGTGGGGTGCTGGATCTTCTTAGCACTGTTGGATTTATCCATCAGACCGCCAGCATTGAAGTCCACCTTATTCTTCTTATCCCCATGATACCCCTGAGACTCTCTGATCTCTATTTTTACTTTGAGGGAACATCAGACAATTTTCTCATAGTTGTCGAAGTCACAAATCGCCAGCACTTTCCAAAGGCTAGGTTTCATCCCACCAAGGAAGCGGCCAACCTTGCATTCAGGGGTAATGACAAAGCCGGAAGTGTATCATGCAAGCCTTTTGAAGTTTTCCTCATACACTCCAATAGATTTGTCTTATTTTTTCTTGAGGTCAAGGAAGTCTCATTCCATCTTAAGCCGGAGGGTTCACGGAAAATATTTATCAAAAAACATCTTTCGGAAATCCTTCCATTCCAATGCCTTGATCTCCTCCTCAGGCTTCGTATTTTTGATCAATGTCCACCATTGATCAGATTCACCCTCCGTACGATAAGCAGCCAGGATAACCTTCTCTTGTTCAGAACATTGAAGGACAGAGAAGATCTTTTCAATGGAGTTGATCTATTGTTTAGCGATTGAGGGATCAGATGATCTATTAAAAGTAGGAGGTCTTTGTCTCATGAAGCTCTCGATAGCGACTTGTTCTTTCTTAGGGGGGGTATAACATTCCTCTTGACCCATGTTTCTATTCAAATCTTGAGTTATTTGAGAGAGAATCATGACAAAGTTCTCAATTCCCGCTCCCATTGGATTGGTCATCTCATTAGTTAGTCATCACATTGATCTTCACATCGGTTGTTAGCCCAAGTCCTCCTATTACCGGCCATTGGTTAGAATAAAAGGAAGGTTAGGGGTAACACATAAAGGGTAGTCCAAGGACAAAACTGATGACTTATAAATAACTTTTATTTCCTTAACATATGAATCTATTGGATTCAGTCTATGTTATCCATGATCTACTTTCTAACATTTATTCTTAGTGAATTTTTTTTGTCCCTTAATAATGGTTCATACTAAGCTTGTGAATTTACCAAAGTATATCCATCGGGAGTATCATAACCAAGAGTATAGAAATACCCATTTTCGTTCACCAATTCTCATTCGAGTCTAGCTCAAAGCGGTGTTTTTGGGTTTTACCCCTAGGATACATTTGCACCAGAGCCGCCTCTACATGCTCTTATCGAGACATGGATGTATTTTCTTGATAAACAACTTACTAAATACCCACCAAAACTTCTGGATGTTATTATTATACTCAGTCTTGTCTCTAAGTCTTTACTAGTGTTTTATAATCCTAATCCCAAAAATAACAAAACCTGTCCTCTGATACCAACTATGACAACCTTGCTCTTTTATTACACAATTAAGAATAATTTATTACATAAACTTCACTTGATACTACATAGAAGATCGATAGGTCTAGTGTATTTGGGGCTTAAGATCATTACATAACCACTTAAAACTTGAAAAACAATATCTTTATTGAAAACTTCCTTTACACGACCACTATATTCCCTCGTACTTAGCATTGCATGGGATAACCTAAGGACATGCATAAAAAAAGGGTGAGCTATAAAGCTCAGTAAGGGAATAATCATCGAATAACATGAGAAATACAATACATGTTAGACAATAGAAATATCAATAGATCACAATAGAATCATAAACATAAAGTCATGATAAAGCATGATAATCATAACATGGAAATGTGGCAACAACACTTAACATGGAATTAGCATGAGCCAATGATCATTGCACATGGATCATGAGTAAATCCTCATTGCACATGAATCACGAGTAAAACCTCATTGTACTTGAATTAGAATGATTAAACACCCATTTTACATGACGTATCATGATACTATACTTTATCCAATGCATTGGAGTGCTATAACGGAGTATTTTTCTTAAACATTTCATTCCATGCATAAGTGTGTCACATGGATCCTATAACATGGATTCATAAAACATCATCATTTATTCCAAAATAAAGAAATATGGAATTTATACATGAAGATTTATAATCAATATGAAAATGTGCATAAAGGTGAATACCCCTGATAGAGAAATGGGCATGGTATTCACTATACAATGGCATTGACTTGGAAAATCGGTGCAATTTCGGCAGTGTAAAGGCGTGACGTAAGAATTCATAAAAATGGTTGATGAAAGAGAAAGGGGTGTCTCATAATATTTACATGACATGAAAAGTAAGGGGTTCATATAGATACATTTCCCAACAAATGGAATGGGAATTAGATTCATGATGCAAAAGGATTGCTTGAATATAAATGAGGACAGAGAAATTCCTTTCAGAATTTCGGCATAGTAATGGGTGTACATGGGACGCATTTAATGAGATATAAATGGGTCTCACATCATTCTAACATAAAAAGGGAAGTATGGGGGAGGTTTTAAACCATACCCCAACATTTATAATTGAAATTAAAATGTCATAACAACATTAAGAAAATTGGAAAAAATGAGAAAGGAAGAAAAACCCTTACTTGGAAGTATGCTTCCAAAGGCTTGATAGAGGCTTGAGAGAGGCTTCTTGGGAGCTTGGAGCACCTTGGGAGGATTATAAAGAGAGGAGGGAATATTTTTGATAAACTCCTAAGGCTTTGAGTGGGGAGGAAGTGGGAGATTGGGTGGGTTTATATAGGAAAGGTGAGGGAATTCATTATTATTTAGGTTTGGGACCCTCACATTAAACTAATCCAAACCACAAACCAGCCCATGGTTTTTTCTCATGGTTTTTGGAAATGGGAAGTGGAAAAAAAATATTTTATAAGGACAAAGCCCAAAATTTTTAAAATAATGGGGTTGCTTATGTGGAGGTGAGTCACACTCTCAAAGAAAAACAATTTAAAAAGACAAGATGTTTAATAAGTCTTGAAGTGTCCATTAATGCTTTGTAAAATAATTCGAACAAACCCAAAATCGCATTATTTTAATGTTAAAACAATATCCTAACATAAGAATTATAGTATTTTATTACATCACCATTAGTTCATTATGATGTCATAAAACACGTTATATATTTAAACGGTATTTAATTTTTACCCAAAAATTTGGCTGTCTCAGAAAATTATGAAAAATTCACTGTTGGAAAATTTCGATGTCCAGATTCCATAATTAATATTAATTTTAAATAAATAATTTTCTAAATATGTTAATTTTTACTTTTAAAATAAAAACCGACATTTATTGAAAATTAATGGGTTTTGACAAAAATGGCTTTCAAACCTTAATAAAAATTACAACAGCATTCATAAAATTATATGATCGTTTATATTTATTAAAAATTAATTTAATAATAATAATAAAATTTTATTAAAATATTATTTAACTCAAAAAACCATTAATACATCAAAATAGATTTCTTAGTTGAACATTAACTAAAAATACTATTTCTGCTTTAAAAACTATTTACAAGGTAATAATAATAAAATGAAAGTATATTCATTATTATATACAAAAATAATGTACATAACCATAATACTAGGGATTTTTTATATAACCCCTTAAAACAGCGGCATAAGACCTATGGGTAAGGTGTGCGATGGTGATAGACTCTTGGGGTGGCTCGAATAACATTGCTCGGGTGGTAATCTCTATCAACCTCCACTTCTCCTGTAGATGGTTCCGTTCGAGCTCGAAATGGTGAAGATCATCTTGGGATTTGTCAAGAGTGAAGCCCAATGAAGCCACCACTTTTCCGAGCTCTGAAAAATGGTCTTTGTATGGAGAAATTCTACTGGATGAGGCCATTTCTTCCTTTCTCTGAGTAAATTAGATTGTTAAAGCCCTATATTTATACTAATCATGGGATCACTGTTCAACGGCTATATTAGCCACGGTCATAATTCATAAAATAAAACTAAATAATTTGACATTTTATATAAACATTTTACATAAAGATACATTTAATTATATCAAGAGGGATTTCCATTAATGAATGTTTGGGTCGTTATATGTTTTATTCTTCATTAATTCCTCTATGGGAATTCTATAAATATAATGTAATGATTGAATATAAAATTAATAATATAATAATATAATTTCTATGATCATGAAATTACAATATAGTAATGATAATAATGGTATTAAAATTAAACGATCAAATTCATTTTAAACACTTAAACATGCTTACAAGGAAACACACGTTCATTTGGAACACTTTTAAAGAAAATATTGAACTATTGAACTCTTGTACTTTTAAAAAGACATGGAAAATATTCCATGAAGCTTATAAATCATTAAAAACAATTAGAATGTAACTATAAACCATTAACATTGCACCTACACAATCTTGGAATGATGAACTAAACTAACATAAAATGATTGATACAAGAAATATTAAATTAATAAATGAATAATTATTTATAGTAAATGAGTTAATATTTTCCCAATGGGATCAGTTCAACAACACTGAGAGGTGGGTTGAATTAGAGTGGCCCTTTATTCACCAATTAAAACTCATTACTTTTACCTTTGTACATGTTAGAGTTTATAGATTTCAATATCTCATGCATACATGTAATGAAGAAAAAATGAAAAAATAACACAACACAAAAATATTTATAGGTTTTACTAAAACATGTGAACTAGTACATGGTGTATGGTGGTTATTATCCCACAAACACATGGATTATATTTCAATATAAATAATAACCAAGGGAAAGGAAAATACATTGAACCCTTATACCTGTAACTAACTAGAATAGAAGGAAAACACTAACTAGCTTAGTAATTACACACTTTTAGGTCATAAAAAATATTGACACCAACCAAATACTTTCTTGAGAACCAGATTCACATGGTTCCTCTTAAAGAATAATCAATATTATAAACACAAGTCTCAATAAGACTAATCACATATGATCTTCATACTCAATTACAATAATCTCCTCACAAATTCCACTCTTATTATAATTTAATAACAATAACACCCAAGATATTCAAAATAAACAACTTTAATCTCTTAGTATTTCAGTCATTCCATTAATATATTGATGACTAGATGATATTTATAAGTTTTCACATCATTCTCTCTCACAATATTCATTATTTTATTAATACTAAGGGTATTCAGAAGCATAAAATCACCAATATATCTCTGGATATATTTTTCTTCTTTGAGTCATCTTATTCTTTATATAATCATTAAAAAAATATGAATATTATTCCACAATATTAATATGGAAACTCCCGTCAACTTGGCATTGTGATCTTAAAATTTGAACTCCCTCTTTTTTAACTAATCATACATTCTACTAAAATAATGTAGTAATGATCCTTTAAGATGTAACACCCCAATATTTTATTGTATGTTTTTTCTAAATTTAATTTCTTTAATATCTTTTAGTTCATGTAACCCCTATATTTTAACAGAATGTTATGTTCGACAACATATATAGCACGCAACATTGAGTTTAACTGAACCGCTATACACTATTAAAATATTATTATTTTAACACGACCATTATAACCAAGCCATTAAATTGGAGTGAAATAATAGGATAAAAAAATTATTAAATATATAGAAATCTCTTAATCAATAAAAATTTATTGATTAGTTCTTAGTAAATAAACACTCAAATTTAAATAAATCCATTTTATATGTTTTCTTCAAAAATGATTTTAACAATAAAATGTTTTAATTAATCTATTATAATTTTATAAAATGTATTTGATAAAATTTAATTCATTTTTAAAATAAAAATATCAAAACTTTCTTAGATTTAATTTTTATAATTTTTCTAAAATGATTGATTTTCTAGTGAATAGTAGAAAGTAATTTTTATTGAAAAATGTATTTTTATTTCAAGCATATTAAAAGTAACATCTTGTTTTAAAATATTTTAAAAATTAATTTTAGTTCTATTATTTTATTAATACTCCAATTATGTTATTTTTAATAAATTTTATGGTTGAATTTGGTCTAAAATCGTCTTTATACTAAAAGGCATTTTTTCCTTCTCAAAAAACCACTTTTTACTGTGTTATGTGTTTTAATATTAAATTAATTTCTTAAAATTATTAAAATTAAATATTTTGGAATGGATTATATAATTTTAATCATAAGGTATAAATTTATTATATTTTACCATTTTAGTTTATCTCAATATAAATAGTAACTTTAGTATTTTGTGTTAACATGGTAAAGGGTAAATCGGGAAATTAATAGTTAAAAATAATATGATAAGGAATATAAAATGATTATAACACTTGTATAAATTTTATTTTATGATTAAATTTCATCCATAATTATCCAATATTCAATTATGTGGTCTTTTTTCCATTTGGATGAGATTACGACATATATAATATTTTTTATAAAGAAAAGTAAAAAATGTAACCCTCTTGCTTTAAATATGCATAATATTTATAACATAGGGATAACTATAGTATATGTTTAGGTATAAACAATATTTTGAAATATAAATTATTTATCATCATCATGGTAATTTATTTTAATTTTTTTATGAAAAATAATTACAATAAATGTTTACACAATACTAATACACTAATTATTTAATTAATAGAAAAATAAAATAAATGATATTAAAATAATTAAAAATCATATAATTTGAAGTATATAATGTTACCCACAACTTTTTTAGATACTAATGAGATATTATAGATATTTTTAGGTATTTTATTTTAATTCCTTTTTTATTGAAGTTATTAAAGTCGAACTAAATGAATACTTCTAAAATCAAAATTATTGATATTTTATGAAAACAATATTTTATTAAATGATTTAAAATTCATAAAAAATTATATTTTAACATTTGAATGGTATATTTTTAATTTCATCTAAAATGTTAAATTTATGGGTCATTTTCAGTTTTATAATAATATTATTTACCCGTAGAGGGTAGAAATGTTTAATAGTATAGTTATTGTCAAAAGTGTTAATGACGGGTTAAAACAAAAAAATGTGGGTTAAATAATATATAAAACTTGTAAAAGTTTTATTTTATGAAATTATTTAGACTTATATTTACCTTATTTATTAATTATATAAATTTGGATCTATTTTTATATGAAAAATATTTTATATTAATTTAATATTTTAAAAAAATTCAAAAGTGCCCCTCACCTCAATTATAAAATTGGACCTCCTTCATTACTTATTTAAACCACTTTGATCAATATATATCAAAAACACCCCACCAATTCCTATTTTAAACATCATTATACATGTTATTGAGGTTATAGACCTTCCAAAATACTAAACCTATAACCCTTAATAAGATATCTAAAGGGGTTACTCCGAAGAAGAGGTAATCTACTTTACCCACTGCTTCAAGTTTATTTCTTCTTCATATTCCTCTTGATGTGTTGTAACCATCCTAAAATAATAATTTCAGTATCATAAATTTACTTTTATTTTATTTTTATTATGATTAAAAATTTTCGATCACTTTTCTATCCAACAAAAAAGTAAAAACATCACTTGTGTGTATGTTTGATTTACCATATCCATATGGAGGTATAATTCATTTTTTATCACCAATTTAATTGGATGGTTATAAATAATTAAATAATGATTATATATGATATTTATAAAATAAAATTTATTATTAAAATGTTAATTATTTTTCATCGTTCTTTATTTCAATTTGTCGAAATGTGAAAACAGTGTTTATACGTATGTACGACCCACCATCTCCATAAAGAATGCCATTCATTTTCTATCTCTATATTTTAGAGATTGCTATAAATTTGTATATATTAAATATATAAGATATTTATATCATTTTAAAAATTTTGGATATGATTTAACCTTGATAAAAGTACATGTACTGAAATGATCAAACCAAATCATACTTGAAAAATAAAGCAGTTACCACCTGAAATAGTGATTCTAATAATGAACTGATAATAAACAAGTGATAAACTATTATATGTAAATCATAAGAGGTATAATATATATTAGTATGATTATGGAATATATGTATATTATATATTTATTTATTATATAGGAGTTTCAAAAATGTACAGTGGAAATCGAACCTGAGGAAAGTGTTTATTTCACAATATCATAATATTTCATGATTGTTTATTTTTAAGTCTCTGTTGAGGAATATTTATCTTCTATGTTCATGTTTTATAAAAAAATTATTTTTTTAATATTATTAATTTATTATTTAAAATCATTTTCACAATTGTTTTAATTTATAAAAAATGTTTTAAAAGGAATATTTTTATTGTTCTCTGAATGAGGTACTTTTTGAGTTTTTTTACAAAAGTATGAAAGTAATGGTTTTTAACTAATACAGATTGAACAAAATTTCCCAACATCATGTATCCTCAATTATTTTAATTCTCCTTTAAATTTTTATAAGTTTTATTTCAAATAAAATGATTTATTTTTTACATGTATAGTTTTTATATTTTAAAATATGATTTTCAAAGAAGAAAGCTTATTTTACTCAATAAATTTTCTTGTAACCCTTTTAATGTATTTTCAGTAATGTAAAAATCCTTTATTAAATATTATATTGAGGCTATAATCTAATTATACCATCCACTATATTTATTTATATTTTTCATGATTATTTTTGATGTGGGATGTTATTAACATTCTTCATGATAGTTCTTCCAATATATACATTTATTGATTGTTAAGGAATATTGATTCAGTTGTATTATTTATTCATATGAGTAATGAATTAAATATAGTAAGTGATTTTTAAGTCCTGATATGGATACTCAATGCATTGGTAGGTCTCATGAGACAAATTAGATTAGTTTTTGGTCGAGGTCTTACCCATTTATTTTTAGATGTCTTGGCTGAGGCCCTGATGGTATGTTTCAGATGTCTGACATTATGCATTCCATCATTATGAATTCAGTTATTGATTTCCATGTAATTATTTGATTTAATATACATGTATAAGTTTATATCTCATGTGATTATTTATTTTTCATTACTTGATCATCATTTATTCTTTCCATACTATTCATGCTTTATTAGCTTTTCCTGTATGCATACCCTCACTAAGAATCTAATTTGAACCATTTCTTTTATTTCTTTCCCTAGGATACTAGTAAGTGTTTTATGATTGATATGAAGGGATATGTTAAATAAAATAATTATGTTCTAAAATAAAATACTATGTTTTATTTTAGGTTTTCAAATTTAATGTGTAATTCTAGTATGTATCAAATTTTACAGTACAACTAAGATATTTGGTCATTTGGGATGTGATTTCTTGTATCTTATGACAAGATAATAAAGTAACCACTGATTCTAGGCTACCAGAGTTAGTCCTTTAGAGTTGGTATTATAGAAATTTTAGTAAAAACCTTTGGGAACTAGATTTATTATAACATATATTGGTAAAATATAACCCTATAATGAACTTTAATAATATTCCAAAATACACTAAGATTATGATTTTTATATTATTTATACATAAATATTAAATTTATGTTATGTTTTTCACTAGTTTTAGAATTATACAATATGTTTCATAATTTTATAATCTAATTTATTATATTCCATTTTTTAGAAATAACACCTTAGAGAAGAAATGAAAACCCTATCAATGAGCACAATCCATGTATATATTTCCCTACTAGTCATGATAATAAAGCTGGAGATAGAGTTGCAGCTGGAGATGAACAAATTATAACCATATTAGGATATATAACTTAGGTTATGACCAATAAACAATATCGTATAGAGAAACTTACTAATCCATAATGAGGTGTAAAAATTTTATACAACTTTATGTTACAATAAACAACATCATTCAATGGGAATATAAATACATTTATTAAAGAGCAATGAAGAAGTTCCTCCGAGATGATATTTATCACTTTGGGAAGTAATGAAAAGGAGGACATTTTAATGATAATTTATTGTCTCTCAGGGGATTCATATCAATAATAGTCATTGATTCAAAAAACTAAGTATGAGGAGGAAATATAGGGAATTTAATGGAAGCATTTTAAGGAAATATTCTTGATAAAATATTTTCCTCACAAACGAGAGTGGATATGGAGAGATAATTCTTGAGTCTAAGTCAAAAAGAAGAGGAAAATGTTACTACATATGAATCCAAATTTACAAGGTTAGAGAGGAATGTTATGGACTACATACATAAACCTAAGAGTATTATTAACCATTTATTTGATAATTTAAAGCCATTACTTTGAAGGGAAATAATCTCCAAATTGTTCTTATCATATGATAAAATAGTCTCATGTGCTATCTATTGGAGATTGTTCCCTAGAACCAACTTCTGTGTACTTTATGATAATATTTATTCATATTTCTGAATATTAATAAACTCATAATCACATATTTATTCTTCTTCTGTATAACATAGTATGTGAGAATGTCCTAAGAGTAGTTGTCACACCGAATGGTCATAGTAGTTCCCCGCTATGCTGAGAACCCAAAAGTTCTACGAAAATATTATTAAATATATGTTATATATCCAAATGATATCATTTTAGGGACATAAATGATATAGGCTTTCAGGGGTGGAGACTCATAAGGCATTGAGGCACCTTCTCGTGATGTACACTCTTGGTAATATCTGGTGGAATGTTATGAGAATAAGACCTGTCAGTAAGAAACCCACAATTATATGTGTCATTGGATTTTCCAATCTATACATGTATGCATTAATTTATAGACTTTATGATTATTATTATTGAGTATTATGAGTCACATAATTTAATTTATTGATGAAAACTATGAAAACAAATGTTCTCAATGAGTTAGGATACATTGGGTGCCTCACGAATAATATTTCATTAATGAATAATGCGATAAAGGATTTTTACCATATATTATTTAATGGAAGTTGATATCTTAGGAACATTAATGGAAATGATATATCCTAAATAAACCCATGTCCATGGTGTTCAATAGAGAAGTTCAAATTTTAGGAAATACAAGAAAGAGACATCGAGCATATAGGTTGATGACACCGACATGCAAACTATATTATTAGAGATATTATGATAAAGGTATAGTATTACACAGTAAGCATTTATATGAGGAATTATGTTACTACAACATTAACTTCATTCTCTATGTGTTCCTTGGCATGTTAAAATATGTTAACCTTCGAATTTAGGCTGTTTCACCCAATGCAACAAATAAATAGACCTAGAGGGTCACACACTAAGTGTATCCAGAATCTCAGTTAAATAATATTATTATTATTTATTACTTAACATGTTGAATGACTATTATTCTCATATTTGGTTTGATAATTATTAATGTTTTATTGACTGCATATATTCGGTCACCAATTATTCAAGAGAATATAATGTGATCCGAATATTTAATAAATATATTTTTTTCTATTTAGTGAATATAATATTTATTTATTTTTAATTGAATGATGAAGTGATATTTATTTATTAAATAAAAATTAATTATTCATGGATCGATAAATATTTTGGTGGAATGGTATGCCATGTTTAATGTTCTGGTGGGAAATAATAAACATTGAATATTATTTTATTAAAAAAATTAAATTTATTTATCAAGTAAAGAACATCTTAAGAAATAATAATAATAATAATAATATGTGAGATGGGGTCCCACATAGATTAAATAAATAATAATGGTATATTGTGTAATTATTTATTTATAACCCTAGCAATATATAAACCAAATTATATTATTTTCTCCTAGAGAAAATTCATTTCTTTGGTTTGATATAATGAATTTATAGAATCCTCACAAGCCCTAGAGACCACCCTTCTCTAAAAAAGATCCCAATAATAAAGAGATATCTTCCTCTATATCCCACTGTCAAGTCATGAGATATCAAGTAGAATGCTTTGGAAGCGGTTATCGAGATGATCATAGGGGGAAGATGCAAGCAATAGGATCTTTTGTGTTAGCACTTGAAGATTCTTATGATGATGTTTGGATATTTTGGGAACAAGTGTGGATAACCACTAGAGGTAATTTTCTCTTGATTCCTAAAACACAATGGTGGAATAACACAGATCTGTTATTAGATCCATCACTAAAGAAATAATTCCAACTTGTTAATTCTTTATTTAATTAAATTAATTATAAATAATATGTGATGATCCTCATTCTGGTTTAGATGATTTATACAATGTCTATTTTCATTGATTCAATTTCATTGATCATTATGTTTATCATCGGGTAGATCTTAGATTGATCATAAATAATGACAAAAATCAAAGTTGGGCATGACCCATCACATGCTTCTGCTACGCCCGTCACCTAAAAGTTGTATTAGAGCTATCACATAATTATTTATAATTATTTAAATATCATTGATTGATTTATACATTTTCCATTTCTTTTCAATTCATGTTTAATCATTATTTTAATATGAATTGTGAGACGTGATTCTCCCTCCTTTGTTACTCGTATATCTAATCAAAAAAATTAATTTTATGAAAAAAATAAAATTGAATAACTCATCCATAGGTGCTAAGGATTCTAGTTGGATAACACAGGAGTACATTCCATGTAATAAGTGTTCCACACTATGTACTTATGTCAATGCACTTGGAATTAATTCCGAATTAATTTAATATATGTGAATTGATGACATGTAACATATTTATTTCTTATATTGTGTGTTCATCAGGCCAGACTAGTGCATGATCTGCCAGAGTATACACTATGAAGCTAGAGTACATGCTATATAGCCCACGTACACAATGTGTAGTCCCTTTGAGTCATAGATGAGTTGTGTATTACCATACATGGCTTATCTAACTGGTGACCATGTAACTCAGGGTCCCCACACCATGTAATCACTTATACATGCCATGTAGTCTCTTATATAGGTCATGTACTCCAATTCTCCCAAGAACAATTTACACATTGAGTCTCTAGAAATTTTCCTTGGATAGACTATGAGAGATTTACATATAGTGTAGCACACCTATGCATGCCATGTACTTATAAAAAGTTACATAGATTTAAAATTGTTTTATTATGGTATTTAAACCATATTGAAACGTTCTTGTGTATGGTCATTAAGTTGATATGACACACCATGTGATTTGTTTTAAAATTTATATATAAATTTTTAAATAATATTTATGTAATTTATATATATATATATATATATATGTATATATATCATGTATGTCTCCTATTACAGTTGTTTCTCTATGAGCATTGAAGTATAACACATGACTAAAAATCATGTAATTCATGTAATCATTAAGTTGATAGTATACACCATGAAACTATGTGATAAATCATGTATTCCATATGTCACGAAAATAAACATTATACAAATATAATACACGTTGGGTAGATTCAGATGGGTATTCACTGTGTTTCCTATAAGGCACATTTATATACATAGTTAATATAAAATAATTTTACTTAATTGGTTTAAAATTATGCTGGATGAGAATCTTAAGGAAAATCAGATGATAATTAGGAAAAAAGAATCAATTAATTAAATAAAACAATTAATTGATTCGAGCATGATTTATTTTTATTAAGAATGATTAAAAATTTAATTCTAGTTTTATTAAATGTGTATTTCGTTTCATGCATGTGGATGATCATGATCATACACCTAAACTTTTTATGTGATTCGTTTCATTTAATTTATTATTAAATTAAATTAGTTTCTTACATGACATATCTACTCTTATTATATAATAGCATATTTTCCCATGGTTTCATTTATTTAAACACTTCCCCCCTCCCGTGTGTGCATAAAATCATATGTAATGGATGGATCTCCCAAGATAGTGGAGGTGGTTCAAGTTTGGAGCTGAGACAAAACCAATCTAATAGAGATACATAGGTATAAAGGTGGAAAGATATAACATGAAACTTAATTGGCCATGGTGTTTTCCCCTAGTCCAATGGTTAGTTTATCAGCCATAATATGAACTAACCATTAGTAAAAGCTCATGATCGAACAAATTAATTATTTTATTTCTTTAAGGTTTCATGGTTATTTCATTATGGATGTTCTTTCATGATCACTTGAATTAATGTTATTAATGATCATGCGATATAGAAATAAAATAAATTAGATTATGTTTAAATATTATCTAACATATGGTTAACCATATAAGTAAATACATATAATAATAAGCATGTGATAAATATAAAAATTGTAAATTTATGAATAAAAGTAAAAAATACCTCAAATATATATATTATGTTGGTATAGTCTTCCACTACTTCAGTTAAAATTGAACAATAGTTCAAAGTGATTAACCATAACAAGTTGGGATGATTTCAATTTTCAAGGAATTATAACTTGAAGTTTTGGGTTGACATAACTTATTTGACATCTAAGGTTGACTTCCAAAGAAAGACTTGTTGTAATTGTGAAGAAAAGGTTAAGGAAATCCAATTTATGGATGTTAGGATTGTGGATTCCACTAAACAGATTAAGGAAACATGAGTTAATTTAGTCAGAATTTTTAATTCCTACCTAATCCCATTAAAGTTTCTTTACCAACCAAATTTTGTGTAATGATAAGTGGAGTATGAATCCTTGCAGCTAGAATGTCCAATAAAAAAGATATTCTAATGCTAATGGTGAGGGATATTGGGTTTTGATAAAATCGTGTGAGACTAATAAAGAAAATATTTATTTATTTATATAGATTTTATCAAATAAGGTACCAAAATTTTTCACACATTATTTGTAGAAACAACTTTAAAATGAATTAAAAATATATAAATGTGATCCATACTTGAGAAGGATAACCTTCTCAAAAAAACAAATTTCCAAGAATGAAGAAGGCACCTATGTGTTATCCTTCACCATGAAAGGAATTTAATTTTCAAGAAGAACCTATTCCAAAAGAACCTGGTAAAGAGGATAGTGATTAAGGGTTATATCTCTATGAAAAACTTCTAGATAATGCTACAAATGTTCAGGGTTTCATGCTATCCTCCATTACTAATGATATTTTGAAGAAAAATGAGGATATGGATGTGTATAGCATGATGACTCACCTTCAGGATCTCTATAAAGAGAAGGAGAGACAAGTGAGGTAAAAAATCTCAAATTTTTTGTTTACAACTAATGTTGAAGATTCTATGCTAGTTGGGCCTCATGTAGTCAATATTATTTGCTACATTGAATGCTTATAAATCTTTGATATTAAATTCCTAGATGAGTTGCGTATAAATATCTTACATTCATCACTACCCATAACCTTATCCAATTTTATTATTAATTAAAATATGATAAATAATGATAAGATTCTTTCAAAACATATTAATTTGATTCTCTGATTGGATATGGAAAGAGGGTGTGATAAACCAACGGTCCTTATAGTGAACTAGAAAAGGAATAACAAGGGAAAGGGGCATATGACCCATAACAAATATAATGATTTTGAGAACCATCCTTCCAAGAAGAGGAAGATACATATGTAAGAAAAGGAAAAAGAGGTAGTATGTTTTTCATGTGGTATTCCAAGACACTATATGAGGAACTTAACCCAGAATAAAGGGGAAGATAAATGTGAATTCTTTATCAAGTTTAATATTTAAATATCTATAGATTGGCTATTAGATATAGCTTATGGTTCTCATATATGTATCCAAATGTAGTAAACAAGTATATTTCAAAATATTTTTGGAGGATAGGTAGATCTAAGAGATGATAATTTTGTGAGGCTAGATTTCCTATCCATTGGTGACTACCACCTTTCATTTCCAACATGAATTATTTTGTATTTTAAAAATTGTTATTTTGTACCGATGATAACCAAGAAGATAATTTCTATATCATGCCTAGATAAAAATAATTTTATTTTCAGGTTTTGAAATAAATGTTTTATCTTTGATAAAGAGAACATATGTTATGGTATGAAACATTTAAATAATAGTATTTATGTATTAAATTATAAAAGCCGTGTATTTAAAATTGATAACAAATCAGTTCACATGACTCATATAACACCCAGTTATGGAATCCTAATATTGGCCACGTAAATGAGAAGTGTTTGAAAAAAGATCTTTCCAGATAGTTATTTAGACTTGTCTGAGATAAAAAAAACTTTAATGATTTCATGCTTGTTTATAAGAAAAAATGACCAAATCGGCATTCAGTGGACAAAGTGAATGGGCCATAGAGCTTTTAGGATTGGTATACACTGATGTGTGAGTACCATTTATAGAAGAATATAGAGGTGGATATTCTTAATTAATAAATTTTACTGGTAAATTGAGTATATTTGGATATATCTACTTGATGAGGTATAAGTCTAATTCCTTTGATGAATGAAAATAATTCAATAATGAAGTAGAGAATCATCTTGGAAAAAAGATAAGGAAGCTTCAATTGGATCGAGGTAGTGAATATATTAACCAAGATTTTAATTAATTTATATGGTAGTTTGGGATTATATCTCAACTCACCCCACCTAACACACCATGATAGAATGGTGTTAGTTAAAGGAAGAATCATACCATGTTAGACATGGTATGGTTGGTGATGAGTCATGAAGATATAGATTTATCCTTTTGGGAATATACATTAAAAACCATCACATACACATTAAACTGAGTACCAAATAATGCGTAAAATATAATTCCCTTCGAGTTATGGAGTGGAAAGAAACATGATTTGTTGCATACATGTGTATGGTGTTGCAAGGAATTTATTAAGGCATTCTTAGGCAAAAAACTAGCTCCCAAGGGGATAAAGTGTATCTTTACATGGTATCATAAGGAAACAAAGGGATACTACCTATAAAACTTGTCAGATAAATAGTGACTATCTCTAGACAATACGTCTTTCTTGAGAGGGAGAAAATCCTAAAAATGATAGTTGGATCAAGATTGACATCAAAGAAGTTGATTCTAAGGATACAGAATGTAATAGCCTTGAATTTTTTAATGATAATTGTTTTCTGAAAATGTATGTTTTATTGTACCACACACAATAAGATCATATCTATTTAATAATTAAGTGAGTATAATTTGAATTGTGACCATTAGATTTTAAATATTATTTGACCATTGTTCAATAATACTATTTTTAACAATACTCTTCATAAAAATGTTTATATTATCATTAGAGTTCATAAGTAGAAATGAAAAAGGATAATTAATTTAAAAGGGATAAAGATAAACTCAACCAATAGATTCATCCCATATGAATTACATTTTCCAAAAATTGGGAGGGAGTTTGCTTCACTAGGCTTCTCTCTTAACCAAGCCCAAGCCAAGATTCTTTATGTGAATCTAGAATGAAATAGCTTACGAGTGATGTTCAAGTGAGTGGAAATTACCACTTGGGCGATGTTATTAGAGTCGCTCCATGAATCCATGACCATCACACACCTTACCCTTAGGTCATATTTAGGTATTATAAGGGGTTATGTTTTGAGTTCTTATTTACTTAAAGTATAATCCCTTTGTATAAATGAAATTTTTGTTCCATCAATTCTATTTTAAGAATAGTTTTTCTTAATAATAAATATGAAGAATTTAATAAATTTATTTTTCATATAGAAATTGTAATTTTCAGAAAATGTAGATTCATTATAATAAACTAAGGTATTATTATTAATGTTTATTTTAATGAAATAGTATTATTAAAACACTCTTATTTAAAAATAAATAATATTTTTTTCACATATAAGAAATTTTACTTTGAATTTTCAATCTGCTATCATTTTTCATAAATAAGGATTTTTATATTTAAAAGTTAAAGTTATCATATTTATATAATTATTATGAAAAAATAAATAAAATTTATGAAATCATCATGTCTAAATTAGTTTAGGGTTAATTTAAGAGAATTTTATAAAATGCATTATTATTTTGTGAATAGTAAAAATACAGTTTGAGTTTTTTGATATGTTTAATGACTTCATAATTATTTCATAATGATTTAATAACAAATTAAACATAATAAATAGCTTAAAATGTGTCATTTTATTAATATCTAGTATTTTGATATATTTTAATCAATTTCCAATCATATAATTTACTTTTAAAATTCTAAAATCGAAACATTAACTTCAAAAATGCTATTTTGGGAAAACAATAAATTTCCTTACCAAAATAAGTAATATAAAATTATGGTAAAATTTTTTGGATTAAAATAACATAAAAGGTTTCCCATGTTTTCAATACCATGGTAAAATAGCATAGGAAAGCCCACGGTTTTTCATTTACCAGTACCTAGGTGTCCAAGGCCCAAATTTAGAAATTAATAAACAAATCCCCCACTTTTTATGTAAATACCCACCCCTTTATCCATTTCCAGTACTTAAAAATTATTCCTCCATGAATTTATGACAATTTTATCTCTTAATGAGTGCATAAAAGGTGTCCTCAACCCCTAAGTTCCCAATCCACAAGTTTTAGGAACTACTCTTCAAGGTAAGGGGAATCTACACTTCTGTTTTCTATTCAAGTTTCCCCTTTATATGGTATGTATTTCAAATTTAAAAACTAAGTTCTTATGTAAATTTTATTTTATACCTTTTCTATGTTAATATTATTTTATTAATGTGATACCCATGTCCCCTATATTTTTACTCTTTTCTAAAACCATGTTTTATATCTGTTTTACTGTCGATTTTGCTTCTCAAAATTTCTCTCTTCTCCTCAAAAAAATCCCTTTTATTTTCTTTATGTGAATACCCAAACCTCTTTATTTTCTAAGGGTATTCAAAAAGATACGAAAATTATTTATTTTATTCTTATATTGACATAAATAAAACCCACATTCCCTTTTTGTGGGTTATAAATGACCTAAATATGTTTTCTTTAAGAAATTTTTAAAATGCCTTGATTTTTATGTGAAATCCATTTATTTTATTATCCTTGTGTTATTTATGAAATTTTTTATTATGATATATATGGCTCACATTAATTAATATATATGAATTATTAACCTAGATATCACTATAATGAATTTGGTAAATAATTTAATCTCTCTAGTTGACATGTTTTAAGATTCCTTGGTGAATAACAATGGTAATTTTTATGACACCTTGAGAAAAACCTTGGTGATATGCTTATGAATGTCTCATTTAAATGTTGTATCCACATTTCCATGTTATAAAACATGTGAATATTATTATTATTTACCTCATTCTCATTCATTTATGTTAATCGTCGTGTTCTTATTAATATTTCTTAAGATCACATGTAAATGATTTCCCTTACTTTCCATTATCAGGCCTTGTGCTCACCCATTCCTTTGATGTATGTCCCCAGGTTATGAGATTCAGTAAATGCACTTTTTATGAATCTATGATTTTTAATTTCAAGTGGATTAGAACACTATTTTATGTTTTCATGTATTATGTACCTTATTTTTAAGAAAATAAACTTTAAAAGATCCTCTGTTTGTACAATGTAAATGAAAAGTTTTCAAAAAAGGAGGAATTTCATAGTTTGTATAAACAGATGGTTTTTTAATTGGTGGAAACTAGGATTTTAAAACATTAATAATAACCCCAGTTAAATATAATAAAACATCCTGGTATTTTGGTGTAATATTATGTTAATGGTTTTTGAACAAAGAAATACCTATATAGATATCAACAAGTGGATACGGTTATGGAACAAATGGATCTAGGGGTAAAACCTGAAAACACCGCTTTGATATAGAATTAAATAAGAACTTTTTCATGACAACATTCCTTGTTGTACTCCTAGTTTGACACTCATGGGGGATATGTTTGGTTAATGAAAAGAATTTTACATACCATTTTAAAGTATTTATAGAAAAATTATTTTTTTTATAGAATAACATATTTAAATATGATGTTTTCAGATATAAAATTATTTTATATTATTAAAAAACACATTTCTCACTATGGTTTTCTTATTTTATAAAATAGAGGGAAATATAAGGAACTATGTAAATGGTGAGAGAAATGGACTATGTAGTGATGACCGTCTGATGGAAACTGAAATGAAAAACTTCAAGAGAATGATCAATTAACTAACTCGAGTTATGAAAAATAAATTGAATCAAAAAGAGAAAAAAAATTACATCAAAGGGAACTAATTTATGTTGATTCCATTATAAATCAACGACCACCTTATTTAAATGGATACACCGACCCATTGATTTTATAATAATGTATAATCTCTATTGAAAAGATACTTTTGGTACTCTGTTGTTTGGAATGATATAATGTCACCTTGGGTGTGTACTTCTTAGAGGGAGAAGCTGGTCAATATTGGAAACTAATTAAAAACGTGAATCCATGAAGTAATATTGATGATATGTAGTGGGAAGAGTTCAGGGGAACCTTTTCCAAAAAATAATTCTTTATTTTATGTGAACAAAAATGGTGAATGAATTCTTAGAGGTGATGTAGAAGGAAAATGAATTTTAGGGAATCTATGAGATGCAATTTTCATGAAATTTTCATTACACCTATATCTTTGTCATGGATCATAATGGAGTGTTTGATAGATTCTTTTAGTGTAATAGAACCCCGTATATAGAATAATATTTCAAATCAAGACTATGATAGCTATTAGGAGATAGTGAGAAGTACTATGAAGGTCGAACTAGATTTTGGAGAGACGAAGTGGTCGTGTAGATCAAATTAAAATAAGAGATCAATAAATCCAATATTAGGGAGTAAATTTGATCATGGAAGAGGAGGAAAGTAATTGAAGAATTCGACATGAAATAAATGTGGGAAAAATAATTAGGGAAACATCATGTTTGGGAGAGGGAAATTTTAAAAGTGAGAAATAGATGGCCATATTGATCGAAACTGTCATAGTGAGGCGAAGCCTTAACTTTTCAACACTAATAAAAAAGGTATAATTGTGTAGGACCAACTAGAAGTCTAATTCTTCATGTGTGTACACCTTAAACACTTCGATAATCACTATAAAAATCCAAATTTATTGGAAGGGAATCATCGTCAAACTCATCAGAGGGAAAGGGAGCAAGGTTTGACTTTCGTTATCATGGCGGCTGAAGTTGAATTCCCAAATGACATTGTAGAAAGTACTTTCATTGTTTTCTCAAAGATAGAAAGTACTTTTTTTATTCTGGTTTCTATGAATTAATTTATTTTCCCCATGTTTTTAAAGAATATATAAGAAATCCATGAACAACTAAAAGTAGAGTTATTAGTCAAGACTCCTGGTGGGATTATCCAAGCATAAATAATGTATAGAAACTCAAGTATTCACTTTGGGGAGCACAGGCTCATCACAAATATAATAGTCGTTACCATGATGGAATTAAACCTTATACTAGGGATAGATTGGATCTCAAAGTATTGTGCTAATATCAAATACATAATAAAGGAAATCTAGGTATCCTTGAATAGAAAACCTATAATTATCTTCAAAGGATAGATATCTTGACTTGATCTTTTTCTAGAAGAAACTCCCTTTGACTTCATTATTTAAATGATCTATGAAGATAAATAAGGTAATTAAAGTATACAAATAGAAAATGTCCCCATTATTTAGGAATATATTTAAGTATTTCATGAGTATTTACCTAGACCTCTTCTTGAAATAGAGTTAGTTTTATCCATTGAACTCATGTCTAGATCCAAACCGGTATCAAAGACCCCATATAGAATGGAAACTATAGAGCTAGAGAAATTAATGAAATATTTTCAAGATCCTTTGGAGAAGGTTTTATCTGACCAATTTTGTCTCTATGGAGTGAACATGTTCTATTTGTGAAGAAGAATAATGGATCAATGTTACTACACATTGATTATAGAGAACTTAATGGGATCACAGTGAAGAAAAAATACCCTCTTCCAAGGATTTGTGATTTATTTTACCAGATTAACGGGGATTAATTATTAACCAAGATTGATCTTAGATCTATTTATTATCAATTGAAGGTGAAGAGAAAAGATATTCCAAAGACTGACTTCCGATCAAGATACATGCATTATGAGTTTGTTGTCATTCCAATTGGATTGACTAATTCTTTGTCTATATTTATAGATCAGATGAATAGAGTCTTTGAGGACTACCTTGATAACTTTATAGTAGTACTTATTGATGATATTATAATATATTCAAATATTGGTGAGCATAATTAGGATCATCTAAGGGTTATATTGAAAAATCTGAGGAAGGATGGGCTATTTGGAAAGTTCAACAAATGTGAATTTTGGTTACAATAAGTTTCTTTCTTGGGGTACATTATAATTGATGAAGGAATAATAGTTAACCATATAAAGATAATGGTTGTGGAAGAGCGACCTCATCCTATAATAGTAACTCATATTTATAGTTTCCTTGGTTTAGAAGAATATTATAGGAGGTTTTTGGAAAAATTCTATGCCTTTATAATCTACTAACAACGTTAACTTGAAAAGGAGATAAGTTCATCTAGATAAATGAGTTTGAAGAAAGTATTTAGGAGCTGAAGAAGGGATTGGGTATTGAACCTCTGTTAAATCTACCCTATATC
Source organism: Viscum album (assembly GCA_963277665.1). NCBI lineage: Eukaryota > Viridiplantae > Streptophyta > Magnoliopsida > Santalales > Viscaceae > Viscum > Viscum album. The sequence goes on from OY728146.1 coordinate 1,128,209,077, forward strand.
AGAGAAGGATTAGTTGTTTTTAGTGATGTGTCTCTAAAAGAGCTTGGGTGCGTCCTCATGAAAAATTATAAGGTGATTTCTTATGAATCTAAAATGTTGAAGCCTCATGATCATAATTATTATACACATGATCTAGAGCTAGTTACGGTTCTTTATTCTATGTAGATATGGATGCACTATCATTTGGGGAGAAATGTGATCTATATACAGACCACCAAAGTTTGAAGTATATTTTTACACAAAAGGAATTGACAACGAGACAAAGAAAATGGTGGGATCTTATTAAAGATTATTATTGTTTAATTCATTATCACCCCAGAAGAGAAAAAAATGTCATTGATGCATTAAGTTGGAATGACCTTATTGTTTGGGAAATGATGTGAATTCAAGGATATATTTTGATCAAATACCAAGTAAAATTTGACATGGAAATCATGAGGTAAGGTACATCATCAAACAAATCCCAATTTATTTCTCAACCATATTTACTAGGGATGATAGATAAATCATAAAGAGAATATCCTTTTCTAAAGAATAAGGTAGAGGCTATGAAGAATGGGAAGTTTTATAAGTTTAATATTGATTAAAAAGGTGTAATGAAAGTTCATATAAGAATATTTGTTCCATATATTCTAGAAATAAATAAGTAGTTTATGGATGGATCTCATAGATCTATATTCAATATAAATCCTAGAAGAAAAAAAACGTATAAGGACCTTTATGATCATTATTTATGGGATAAAATGAAACAGGAGATTGTCGAATATACTATAAGGTTCCTGGTGTGTCAATATTTAATGGAATATTTACAAAATCCTAAATTTGTATTTTAACCACTACCCATACCAACACGTAAGTGGGAAAATATCACTATGGACTTTGTCACTGGTCTCCCGAGAACATCCAAAAGAAACAATATGATATGGGTTATAATGGATCATCTCACCAAGACTAACCATTTCATTACTATTTGGGAAGATTTATCTATTGACCAAATGCCAATATTTATATAAATTTAGTGGTGAGGTTTCATGGAGTACCATTTTTACCATTTTTGATTATAATCCAAGGTTCAAATCAAAATTCAGGGGAATTATTAAACATACACTGAATTCTGAATTGAATTTCAATATGGTTTATCACCCATAAAGTAATTGACAATCTAAAAGTACTATTCAAACACTCAAGGACATGTTGAGAACATGCTCAATGAATTTTAATGTTGTATGGCATCAAAATATCACATTAGTTGAGTTATCATACAATAATATCTTCCATTATAGTATTCAAATGGCACCCTATGAAGCTCTATATGGGAAGTGTTGTAGAACTCCTACTTGTTGGGATAAAGTTTGGGAGAGAAAGATTCTTGGTCTAGATCTTGTTCAAGAGATGAAAGAAAAGGTTCATGCCATCCAAAAACACATAAAGGCTACTCAGATCCAGTAGAAGATCTATACTGATAATCATTGAAGGGAAATTATGTTTGATGTTTAGGAAAATTTGTTCCTTATAATTTCACCTTGGAAAATATTCATGTGGTTTGAGAATAAAGGGAATCTTAGACTCAGGTACATTGGCCCCTATTAAATCCTTGATTTCATAGGAGTAGTGTCCTATCATCTTGTACTTTCTCCAAATCTATCTCAATTTCATGATGTATCCCACCTATCCATCTTAATGAAATACATACCCGACCCTTCACTTGTTTTGAGTCCAGAGGTGGAAAAAATGGTACATGAACTCTCTAATTAGGAGTATTAGATGAAGATCATGGACCTTAGAGATAAGATTCTATGTAATAATACTACCCACCTCATCAACATGTTCTGGAGGAACCATAAATTTGAAGAAGAAATGTGTTAACCATAATAAATAATGAGGTAGAAGTACCGAAACCTTTTCTCATCTGAGATAATGAGTTGAAATTTTGGGGACAAAAATTATTAAGTGGAGAATAATTTCATAACCTAGACCACTTTAATGACAATTATTTCCTAAAAATGTGTGTTTTATTGTATCATACTCAACAAAACCATATATATTTAACAATTAAGTGAGTATAATTTGAAATGTGACCATTGGGTTTTGATTATTATTTGATTTTTGGTCAATTATGGCAATTATTCAATAAAAACACTAGAAACAATTCTATTTATAATAAATTTAACATTATAATTAGTGTTTATAGTAGAAATGATAAAGGATAATTAATGAAGAATGGAGAAATTATGGCCTCAACCAGTAGAGGTGTGCCATACGAGACCCATTTGTAAGAACTTGGGAGGGAGGTAGCATCACTAGGATTCACTATTGACCAAGCCCAATCCAAGATTTAATAAGTTAATATTGAACGAAATTTTCTTTGGGATAAGTTTCAGTTAGTGGAAATTACCAAACAGTCGATGTTATCTGAGCCGCCCCATGAATATGTCACCATTGCAAACCTCACCATTAGGTTGTATGTAGGTGTTATAAGGGGTTATGTGTCAATTCCTTAGTTAATTAAATTATAATCCCCTTGTATTAATAAAATTTTTGTTCCATAAATTCTGTTTTGAGAATAGTTTTTCTTAATAAAAAATAAGACGAATTTGATATAATGATTTTTTTTCAGAAAAATTTGTACTTTTTAGAAAATATATAATTATTATAATAAACTAAGGTATTATTAATATTATTAATTATAATGAAATATTATGATTAAAACACTCTTATTTAACAATAAATGATAAAATAATTTTATTTTTTTCAACTGTCAGAAATTTTACTATGCATTTTCAATCTACTATTATTTTTAATAAATAAGGATTTTTATATTTAAAAGTTAAAATTATCATATTTAGAGAATTTTTATGTGAAAATAAATATAATATTTTTTAATCACCATGTTGAAATTAGGTTAAAGTTAATTTATGATAATTTTATAAAATAATTTATTTTCCCATGAATAGTAAAAATATTGTTTGAGTTTTTTGGTATGTTTAATGAATTAATAGTTATTTTATAATACTTTAATAACCATTTAACCAAAATAAACGACTTAAAATATTTTATTTTATTAATATAAAGTATTATAATATATTTTAATCAATTTCTAAACATATAATTTACTTTCCAAATTCTAAAATAGTAACTTTAAATTTAAAAATTTTATTTTGTGAAAAAATTAATTTTCATTTACAAAATAAGTAATCTAAAATTATTGTAGACTCTTGGGGGTTAAAATAACATAAAATGTGTCATAATTTTACAATAACATGGTATAATACCAAGGTAAATATTATAGTTTTTTATTTACCACTACTTAGGTCTTGAAGACCTAAATTTAGAAATTAATAAACAAATCCCCACTTTTTTTACAAATAATCACCCTTTTCTCCATTTCAATTCACTCCAAATTATTCATGAACTATTAGTCCTAAAAATGTGTCCTCAATCCCTTAAGATCTTGATTAACATGTTTTAGGAACTACTCTTTAAGGTAAGGGAAATCTCCACTTATCTTTTCCATTCAAGTTTCTTCTTTATGTGGTATGTCATTCAAATTTCCAAACTAATTTCTTATGTATAATTTATTTTATCACTTTATTGTATTAAGATTATTTTATTAATGGGAGAAATATTTACCCTATCTTTTTACCCTTTTCTAAAAACATGTTTTATACCCATTATTCTGCTAATTTTACTTCTCAAAATTTCTCTCTTCTCCTCAAGAAATTCCATTTTATTTTATTTAAGTGAATAACAAAAAATATTTATTTTATATGGGTATTCATCAAGTTTTAAAAATTATTTATTTTATCCTATATTTAAAAACATAAAATCCTCATTCCCTTTCCATGTGTTATAAATGACATAAAGATATTGTCTTTATGCACTTTTTAAAATGATGTTATTTGTTATATGAAACTCATTTCTTTTATTCTCCACAGGTTATTTATGAAATGTTTTATTATGATATATGTGTATCATATTAATTAATACATATGGTGTGACCTGATATCTCTCAAATTCATTGGGTAAATAATTTAATATCTAGATATGACATTTTTTATGATACCTTGGTGAATAACATTGGTAATGTTTATGACACCTTGATGAAAAACCTATGTAATATGCTTATGAATGTATCATTTAAATTTTTTAGCCACATTTACATGTTATAATTAATTTTATTATTAATATTATATGCCTCTTTCTCATTCCTTTATAATAATCCTAATGTTCTTATTGATATTTCTCAAGATCACATGTAAACTATTTCCCTCTCTTTCCCATACTGGGCCTTATGCTCACCCTTTCCATTAATGTATACACCCAAGTTATGAGATAAAGTAAATGTACTTAGGATGAACCTATGAAGAAGCCTTTAAAGTAGATTATAATAATTTTTTAAATTTTAATTTTTTATGTAAATTATTTCTAAGAAACTAAAATTTAAAATATCCTTTGTTTGTACCTTGTAGATGAAAATTTATGAAATTAAAAAGGTAAGATTCTATAAATGTCACACACGAGTCTTTATTTTTGTTTTTGGATCCGGTTCATTTATGGGTTTTGAGTTTTCTCTAGATAATCGGGTTATAAAGGTATGAATTTTTAGGCAACCTTTCTATTTATTCTTGGTTTGTCTTTTCCCCATGTTCTCTCTTTGAGTTTTTTGAGAGAAATGGTAAATTTGGGTTATACTACATGAGTCACATGATTGGTGAACATTTAGTAGAAACTGTGAACCCTAGCCCAGGAAAATGTGTGGTTAGAGAGAGTTTTTAGGTAGAGTTATTGCATGACTTGTGAACATCTAGTCAGGCCATGTGGGATTATTGTGCAGTAGGTTCCTCTTGTAAAGAGAGGGGCACATAGCCACCGTACAGTTTGTCAAACAGTTCAAAAAAATTCCGATCCTATCCAAGTCATTAAAAAGTGGGAATTTCCTAAACTACCCTCCTTTTAATTTAACCCTATCTCCAACCCATCCACCCCAATCATGATTTTCTACCATGGGAGACACCTCTAATCTCTCATAGGCTCCTTGTACACCATTTCATGGGTGGTTTTGGCCCTAATTCTTCAAGGATTCATCAAGTGAGTTCTTTCTCCATCGATTCGTTCCACCATCTCAGGGCTTCCTAGCCTCTTTATTAGGTTCTCATTTTCTAGTGGGGTGTTTTATATGGGAAGTGTTTTTTCTTGTTCTTTTGTGTGAGATCTTGATGTTTAGTTTTCGATCATTCCTTTCTCGAGTCTTGTGGTTGTGCAGTTGTGGTTTCACACCAATCTTTGGATGCTTCCAAGAATGAGGTAGGTGGTTCCATGCTCTATCTTTTTTAGATACCTTTTAAATGATTTCTTGATTTCATTAAAATGATATTTGGTTTAGTTTTGAGGTTCAATATATATTTTGGAAGTGTTTTGGTATGAATATATTATGAAAGTAGATTTTATAAGGGGAAAAGGTTATATTTTGTGTATGATTTATTGTGATGTTTCTTGAAAGGGGGTTTTATGCCTTGTGTAGAAGTTGAAAAAGGTGTTTCTATATGAACTTGAGGTGAGGATGTTTTTGAAAGTATGTTTTTTAAAGGAAAGGGTTTTTATGACATGATTTCTTCTTTGTTGTGCACAATTAATTGACTTGTGGATTGTTTTAATGGTGGGAAGCATGTTTTAATGAAAAATTGGTTTGTGTGTGTATTTGAGGGGTGATAATCCCATTAAAGTTTTTAAATTGATTATGAGTCTTTCTAATGATAATTTGAAATGGGTTTCATTAATTTTCCAAGATGAATAAAACGTATTTTTAAAATGGATTTGCTGTATGTAAAATGGAAAGTGGTTTGGTTTGTGGAAAATTATGATTTCATGGTGTATTTATAATACTTGTAATGTGTATGTAAAAGTATTGATTTTTTTTCACATGTGAAATGATAATTTTGGCACAAATGGAATCTAGTGTATCTAGGTGGTCTCACTAGTTCTAGTATGCTAGTGATATTGAAGTGGATTATCTCAATTTCATTTGCTTTGATTGATTGTTACAACACTAACTAAACATGTATGATGAATAGAGACCATTGGGCACATGGGGACTCCCCTCCTAGTGGCTCGTTCATGAGAAATCTAACGGTTGTGGTTAATATACCACCTTTAATTATGGTATGAGGATCTAGTGTCTCACTCAAGCTAGACTACCCCTAGGGATTTACCCGTGGTGCTCTCTTGAGACTTATGAAATTTGGTACCATCCTTTGGTATATGGTGGACCTTGAGTAAATTTTATCTTAAAGTATGTTTATCTTAATAAATGTTTCCTTTTAAATGTAACCTTTAAAATTATCTTCCTTAAAATTGATGTGCTAAAAAATGGTTTTTCTCTAAAATTATTTTTCTGGAAACGACTTAAAGGATTTTACATAAATGAGGATGTTAAATTTTATTTTGATGTTATAGAATGGAAAAATTATTTTTTGGAATCATCCTACTAATATTTTTATCACACCCTACTTACACCTTTGGTTGTATATAGACTTTGTTTGTATGAATCAGGTAAAGGAAAGGTGTGTTGAGCAAGTTGATACGGGTTACTAGAGTTCCACTTATGCAGGTTTGGTGGTGGTGGATTGAGGGTGACATCCCTCTTGTCATGTGGAGGTCTTTAAAATATTTTATAATTTTCCTTTCCATTGTTTTATTTTTATTTTTAGTTAAAAATTATAAAACATTGAATCTAGAATTTTTATTCCTTGTTTGGTTATGTTTATTGAGTTTTTGTCTCATTTATTTTTTTGGTTATTTATTCATATATAAATGGGAAAATCATTACCAAATCATAATATCGATACCCAGACACTAGTTTCTAGCCTGTGAGGATCGGTAACACCCTTTGAGCCATGCCACCGACTAGTTTGGTTGTGAGGTTAGATGGATCTCTGGCCTGGTTCATGAAAAATTGTATCATAGTAGGCCATAATCTTTTTGGGTCAGGTTATTTGGGGATGATTATGGGTATAATAGAGATAGGATTGTCAGGACATAATGTTTTGGATATGTGAAGGGTGCCTAGCTAGGACGCCTCATGACGGGACTCAAGTTTCCATGGGAAGTCAGGTTTATTTTGGTTCTTACAAGTATTTTGTGTTTGAAAATGAATGGATAGTTGGGATAATGGTCTTCATAAGATCGTAGGGACAAGAAATACATGTGGATCTGGGGAAATAGTTCTAGAAGACCCTCTATGATAGTAGTGTGATTGTCTTATGGCCTCCAACTATATGGAGAAGTCACCTACCGACCCTAGTTTCCTCTTCTAATTTTTTCCATGTCTTCTTGAGTTCTGAAAATTGTTTTGAAAACCCTAGTTATTAAATTGTGAAAAGTAGATTTATATATGGAAATGGTTTTTCATGGGGTGATTGAAAATGGATTTTGAGAAATCATTTATACAAGGATTTATTTAAGTGTATTTTTTTAAAATGAATTTGACTATATGGTGATTAGTTTAATGAGATTTAATTTTTATAATCAAAACTTGGGGTTTAATGTAATTGGTTGTTTCGAAAACATGAACTATTTCAAGGAGGGGTTGGAAATTAGTTTTAAGTGCGGTTTGTTAAACTATCAAAAAAAATCATGGGATGAATTAGAATTTTTGGAAAAATTCATGGCCTTTTGATTTTAGAAAATTTGAAATGTTTTGGATTGATGTGTGGAATTTGAAATGGTTATTTATTTAGTGGTTAGTAAATTTTTGGAATGTTATGTGGAACTTAGAAATGGGATGTGAAATTGATAAATTTAAGAGTAGGTTTCATGTTTTGTCTTGTAAAGTAGAAAAAGTTTTGTTTTGATCTTTGTTATTTCCATTAATGATAACATCCATGGAAATATGTGAAAATGTGGATGATCAATTCCATTAGGTGATGGGTGCCTAGTTTGGAATGAGAACAGGCATGTGTGTAACTCCATGGGATACCCTTGGTGAGTGTGCAACCCTCCAATATTTTTTTCCATTAAAAAATGATTTTAATAGAAAATGTGTTGTTTTGATAAACAGTGGTTGTGTAGTGTGTCTTCTGATGATTTGGGAATGTATCTTCCAAGGTTTCATGAATTTGAAAAATCATCTGGTTTGAATAGTAATTTTTGTTTCAGTTCTTTTCAATGAGTAAGTTTTTGGATGATGGTTAGAGGGTTCTTTTGAGAAGTGTTTGGGAACTTTTTAGTTGGTCCTTGTGTGATCAATGTTTGGTTGTGGTGAATTTGGGTTCATGGATAAGACTTTATTGAGTTTTTCATCTCCTTTTTATAGATTCCATTCCCCCACAATGTTATTATGGATATCATGATGTTAATACGGGTGGTTTACCATTAGAGAATGCTACAGTTGATCAACCTGTGGAAATTATACTCTAGTTTTAGAAGTTGAAACCTCCTGTCTTTTATAATCATGCATATCCTTTCGAAACGGAAGAGTGGATGTGGAAAATTGAATGAAACCTTAGTTTTACTGAGTTATCTAAGTTGTTAAAAGTGAATGTTGTCACCTCTATGTTTGAAGCTCCTTTCTCGAAGTATTGAACGGAATTCCACTGAGGAGAGTGGAAAGAAGCCTGATGTTGTTGGTGCTGGTTGTGGTGTTAAAAGGCCTTTTTATCTTCATCGATTTCTTCTAAATATAGGATCTTGTTGTTCCAGTAGTGAAAAAGGTCTTATCATGATAATTCATTATGTATAGTTTCAAAAATATTATATTGTTTGGGAGCTGGTTTAAAGTAACTTTTTTTCTAATGCTTTTATCAGTCATTATGGTTGTATCTGGTGATGTTTTGGTGGTGTCTTCTTTTTGGATCCAAATGTAAGAGTTGGATTGTGAATCTTTTGAGAAATTCTATTTTAATATAAGAATTTTATTCTTTCATGAATTCTTAATTTCACTATTCTAAATAAATATGTCTTACATGTGTTCTTATTTTCATTGTTTTTCATTATAGGTGAAAAGGGATGATGCATGTGTGCCTTTTATTCCCCTATTTTGGTGAAAGAACCATGTTGAGGTGACATAATTTATATGGAATTTCATGATCCTTTGGTTTCAACAGGAACTTTGTGTGGTAGCTCAAGAAACTAAAGGAAATATTTCAGCGAGAGGTCTACAATGCCTGACTACATGGCAGGAGATGCTTCAAACATTATGCCTCTATCCATAGGCCTCAAAGTGAAGCTGGCACATAGTCAGGAATCCCAAGGGTATGAAGGACCTTTGTTATCTTATTTATTTAGTGTGTTAAGTGGAGATAGTTTAAGTTTCTTGTGTGATTATTCCATCTTGAATAGTCCCTTCTTGTAGGGAGAGACATAGAGGCCTCTGTTTCTCGTTTCGGCCAATGTGGCTTGAAATATTTTCTTTTGTTGTGAAGAGGTGGGGTGGTATCATGTAATGTAAACCCCAATTGGTGTTTCCTTTTGGATTTTAATCTCTTCTTGGTTGATCTTGTATATTTGGCCTTCATGAATCGACTTTGGTTTTAGTCGTTCTCATTTGTAAGTAGTCGCATCCCGTGGGAATGATAAATTTTGTAGTGATCTCCATTAGCTTTGGATTTTCTTTCATTGTGTCCCTTGGTGTGGGGATTTGGTATGTATGGGAAGTTACAATGTTGTCCATGTCAGCTTCCCTTGGAAGTTTATTCTAGTTGGTTCTTTTGGTGGGTAGATCCACCACATGTCTCGTTGGAATTACTTATTGAGTGAATCGGTGCCATCTCATTTCAAATAATGGGGAGTCCAATGAGCCTCCCCGTAATCTGGTTTAGTTTCTAGTATTGGATTAGATGTGGGTAGTCTCATTTGGAGATATATAATTTCAAGTTTCTTTCATGAGTAAACATTGGGGTTGGAGCACTCCCAATAGTTTTTTAAGTGAGGCTATGGAAGTATTCATCAAGATGTGTTTTGAATTCATTTTAACATTTCAGGTAAGTGGTATGATTTAATTTTGGTAATTTCTAAAGTGTTTTTGGATTGAGGGGTTGGATGATATATTGTGAGGATTATTTTTCTCTTGATCGATCAAGTAGATGCGTTTTAGCTTTTGGGGGGAATAAGGCATATAGTGGGAAGCCCATTATGGCTTCCCGAGTTCAAAATTGTGAACCTCTTTTTCTATTCATGGTGTTCTTGTTTTCTTTAGGTTTGATGTTTTCTGGTAATATCATAGATCTATGAATGATTATTGATTTTTGTTTTCATATCAAGTCTTACTTTTTTCCTTCTAGGGGTGGAAAGCATTATGGTGGGGAGAATTGTCACAACTATGTATTTTTTTATTTTTTTGGAGCCGATTCATTTATGTGTTTTGGGTTTTCTCTCATGAACCAGGTATGAAGGGTATGAATTTTTGAAGCAATATTTCTATTTACTCTTGGTCTATCTTTTTCCCTAGGGTTATCATTGAGTTTTTGGTGAGAAATGGGAAATATGGGTCATACATCATGAGGATCACAGTTGGCACACGGTTAGTAGAAACCGTGCACCCCGGCCCAAGTGATCGTGCGGTAGGATGTAGTTTTTGGATAAAAGATACCAAATGTCTAGTCAGGTTATGTGGGAAGAACGTGTAGAAAGTGCATCTTGGATAGAGAGGGGTGAATAGTCACAGCACAGTTTTTCAAATAGTGTGGGAAAACCATGTGGCTATCTATGTCATTGAAAAGTTGGAATTTCCTAAACAACCCAACTTTTAATTTATCCCTAAATCCACCCCCATCCATCCCACTCAGGATATTCTACCATGGGATCATCCTCCAAAATCTCCTAGGATCCTTGGACACCATTTCATGGGTGTTTATGGCCTCGATTCATCAAGGATTCATCAAGTAAGTTCCTTCTCCTTCAATTTCTTCCACCTTTCTGGGATTTCCTTCCATCTTTCTTAGGTTCTCATTTTCATGTGGGGTGTTTGATCTAGGGAGGGTTTGTTCTTGGGTTTTTGTATGAGATCATGACATTTAGTGTTCAATCATTCCTTTCAAGAATCTTGTGGTGGTGTGGTAGTGGTTTTACACCAACTTCTGGATGCTTCCAAGATTAAGGTAGGTGGTTCCATGATCTAACATTTTTAGATGCTTTTGATATGATTTCTTTCATTCATTAAATTCTCTATGGTTTAATTGTGTGTTGAAAAATATATTTTGGAAGATTTTATCATGTATATGTGATTAAAGTGGATTTTATGGTGGAAAAGGCTATATTTTGTGTATCCATTATTGTGATGTTTCTTGAAAGGGGTTTTTTGACTTGTGAGGAAGGTGAGAAAGGTTTTTTCAAAGGGAATTGATGTGAAAATGTATTTGAAAGTGATTTTTTCAAAAAAAGAGGGTTTTATGACCTAATGGATTCCTTGTTGTGTGAAATCAGTTGAATTGTGGATTGTTTTAATGTTGGAAAGAATGTTTTAAAGATAAAGTACTTTGTGTGTGGATTTGAGAGGGTATATGCCCAAGAAAGTGGTCAAATTGATTATGAGGATTTCTTATGATAATTTCAAAGGGTTTCATTAATTTTCCAAGCGGACAAAATTTTATTTGAATTTTTTTTTCTTATGTGTAAAATAGAATGTGGTTGGTTTATAGAAAATTGTGATTTCCTTGTGTATTTATAATTCTTGGAATGTGTATGTAAAATTGATGATTTTGGAAACATGTGAAATGATAATTTGAGCACAATGGGAATCCCAAGTATCTCAGTGGGGTGACCTGTTCTAGTATTATAGTTATTCGGAAGTGGATTATCCATGTTTCACATAGCTAGATTGATGATTACAACCCTAACTAAACATGTATAATTATTGGAGACCATTGGGCCCATGGTATGTCCCCTCCTAGTGGGTTGTGGATGAGAAAGCTAATGGTGGTGGTTACTATACCTCCTTTCGTTAAGGTATGAGGTTCTAGTGTCTCACTCGAGCTAGAATACCCCTAGGGATTTACCTGTGGTTCTCTCTTGAGACCTATGGAATGTGGTACCATCCATCAACACATGGTGGACCTTGAGTGAATTTTATATTAATGAATATTTATCTTAATAAATGATTCATTTGAAATTATACCTTTAAAAGTGTTTTCCTTAAAATTATTGTGCTAAAAAATGGTTTTTCTCTAAAATGATTTCTTGTAAATGTTTCAAAGTATTTTACATGAATGAGCATGTTAAATTGTATATTGATTCCAAAGAATGGAATCCTTATTTTTTGATGGAATTATACTGATCTTTGGTTAACACCCTACATACAACTTTGGGTATATGTATACTTTGTTTGTATGACTCATGTAAAGGCAAGGTGTGTTGTGTGGGTGGATCATAATTTATAGAGTTACTCTCATGTAGGTTTGGTGGTGGTGGGTTTAAGGCGACATCCCTCTTGAAATATGGAGGCGTTTGGGTTATTTTTTCATTTTACTTTCTATTGTTGTATTTTATTTTTGGATAAAATTATAAAACATTGAATATAGAATTTTTTTCCCTGTTTGGTTATGATTATTCAGTTTTTGTATCATTTATTTTTTTGTTTATTGATGATTATCTAAATGGGTGAAATATTTTCCAAAGAAAAATATTTATACCCATGCACTAGTTTCTATTGTGTGAGGATTAGGAACTCACTTCAGACCATGCCACAAACTGGGTCAGGTGTTAGGTTAGATAGCACTACAATATGGTTTGTGAAAATACATAAGAGTTGGTATAGGAACAGATTCCATAGGTCCCCATGGAAGAATTAGTTCTTAAAAAATACAATGTATGAGCGCGAGAGAGGTAAGAAAACCATATAGATATGGTTTTCTTGTCACTAAATATGATGACTCCTTATTAGTTTAAAATTATGAACATCTCAATTAAAAAGAGGTAGTAGAGATCCAAAAATATATAAGATGGAAAAAATACATGAATTCTAATATGGATTTCATGTATCAAAACTATGTTTTGGTTCTGGTCATTGTATCGGTTGATGTAAATCCTACTGGGTGAAAATGGGTATTCAAGAGAAAACTATATATGGATGGAAAATTAAATACCTATAAAGAAAGGATAGTGGCTAAAGAGTTTAAAAAACATCAAGGAATTGACTACAATGAATCCTTTTCATCAGTTTCCATGTCTGAATCCACCAGAATTATAATTTATACAACACCTTTCTATGACTATGAGATTTCGAAGATGGATGTCAAAACTACATTCTATAATGGGAATCTTTATGAATATGTCCATATGTAACAACTAGAAGGGTTTGTGACTGCAGGTGATTCCAAAAGTATTTTGAAGTTATATAGATCCATTTATGGATTGATTCAAGTATCCATTTCATGGAACATTTGATTCGATGAAGCCATAAAAAAATTTAGTTTTACTAATAATGAATATGATCCTTATGTTTACAAGAGGTTTAGTGAGAATACATTTGTTATCATTATCATATATGTTAATTACATATTACTTATTGGAAATGATGTATCAGTGTTATAATATGTTAATGATTGGTTAAATAAGTGTTTATCCATGAAGGAATTTGGGGGAGAAATATATATTCTAGGGATAAAGATCATTCATTATAGATCCAAGAGTCTTCTAGGACTATTTTAATGTAAATTTATTGACAAGATACTAAACATATTCAGTATGGAACAATATAATAGGGGATTTGTTCCAATGTCACGTAGTTTTCATCTTTCTATGAAAATGTGTCCTAAAAAAGAATAAGATAAAGAGAGAATAGTAATATCCCATACACTTCTATGATAGGATAAATCATGTATGTCATGTTATGTACAATACTTGATGTTGCCTATGCATTAAGGATGGTAGACATATATCAAGAAGATATAAGAGAATAGTATTGGTCTACTGCTAAGGTTATCCTTAAGTATATAAGAAGAACTAAGGATATGTTTTTGGTGTATGGATGAGATGAGGAGATGTTCATCAAGGGTTATAATTATGCTTGTTTTTAGATTGATCAGAGTGATATGAAGTCACAGTATGGATATGTTTTTTATCTCAACATAGGAATTTTGAGATGGAAGAGTTCAAAGCATCCAATTATGGAAGATTTTATAGTGGAGTCTGAGTATATAGCATCTTGTGATGCATCCAAGGAATCCATATAGATACATAACTATTTCTAGGAGCTTGATGTGGTACCTAGAAGTAATGAGTCTATCACATTTTATTTTTACAATACTACAGTAGTGGCTCTTACAAAAGAGCCAAGGTCACACCAACAAAAAAATAACATACTCTGAAAGTATCACCTCTTGAGGGACATTTATTAGAGGGGTAAAGTTTCATAATTAGAGTACCCACAGAAGAGAACATGGTATACCTATTTACTAATGGCCTATCTAAACAAAAGCCTAAGTATTGTGTGAGAGATAGTGGACTAGAGGTTATTAATAGTTGGATCTAGTGAATGTGGGAGTCTATTGGAGTTAGTTCTCTATAACCAAATTTTGTGCACATTATGATAACCTATACTCATTGTTTTTAATATTAATAAACTCTTAATCACATCATGATTGTTTTGATTCATAAAATTTTATGTGATAATTTCCTAAGAGTAGTTGTTGCACTAAAAGGTCATAACAATTCTTTGTTATAATGGGAACCTAGAAGTGTTATGACATTATTCTTGAATATATGTTATATATACGGATGATATCATTTTAGGGACAAAAATAATATAGGATATCATGGGTGGAGACTCATTGGAATTTGGGGAACCTTTTCATGGTGTACACCCTTGGTAATATTTCATAGGATATTGGGAGAATGAGTCTCTCCAGTAGGAAATCCACATTTTATATGTGTCATTGGATGTTCCTATATATGGATATGTTTATTGATATTTATAATTTAATATTATCTTTAATGATTATGATGAGTCTTGCACTATGATGTATTGATGAAAACCATGAAAACATATGTTCACAACGAGATAGGATATGTTGGGTGTGTCACGAGTAATATTGCATTAATGAATAATGCAAGAAAGGATTTGTCCCTTATATTATTTAAAGGAAGTGGATATACCAGGCCCTTTGATGGAAATAATATAGCCCAAATAAATGTAGGGATGTGGTAATTTATGTGAAATTTTAATTTTTAGGAAGTTAAAGAAAGATACATCAAGCAAATAAGTTGATGGAACCAACATCCAACCTACTTGACTAGAGATATCATGTTAAATGGTTTATATTACTCAGTAAGAATCCGTATGAGGTATTATTTAATTATTAAATAAAATTATTTCTCTATGTTTGACTTGGAATTTTTCTAGATTTTAACCTTGTACTTTAGGCTAATTCACCTAATCCCACTAAGAAAGAGGCCCAGAGGGTTACACACTAAGTGTATCCAAGATATCAGTTAAATAATAATAATATAATTTATTTTTTAACATACTGAATAAATATTATTCCCACATGTGGTTTATTAATTATTCAAGTTTGATTGATCGTAAATATTCCATCACCAAATATTCCCACTCTCAACTCAAGGAAGGTCAAAGAGAATGCTTTGGAACTGGTTCTCGAGGTGATTGAAGGTGGATGATGCAAGTGATATGATATACCTTGTTAGTTCTCATATATTCCTAAGACTCCATTCATATATTTGTAGAACACATTTGGATCATCGCTAGAGGTAATCTTATCTTGATTCCTACAACACAATTATGGAACAATTCATATATGTTGTCTTATCCATCAATGAAGAATGAATTCCAAAAAAATGCCAATGAGCCTGTACCCTAGTGGTACAGCCTCCTGCTTGGAATCCAAAAGACCCGGGATCAAATCTGGGCAGGGGAGAATTTCCCAGGTACTGTAGCAGTACTATTGCAGGTACTGTAGCAGTGGTGGTACTGTAGCAGTGGCAGCACTGTAGCGGTAGAGGGACTATAGAAGATACTGTAGCGGTGGTTGTACTGTAGCAGGTACTGTAGCAACGTGGGTACTGTAGCAGTACTGTTCCCCGAGGGGTCCTTTGGGTCATTCAAATGGGCTTTCAAGCCTTGTATTCAGGCCACTTGGCCTTGGACCTTCGGGCTATGTAATGGGTCTCCCTCTACCCGGTCTAAAGAGGTCTTTTCTTTCAAATAATAAATTGAGTCTTCGGCCCCAACCTTTAAAAAAATTAATTCCAATAAAATAATTATTTAATTAATTCAATTAATTATAATTATATGTGATAATCCTCCCTATGGTTCTAGAATTTTATCCATTTTATATTTTTATTGATTCAATTCCATTGATCATAGCGTTTAGCATCAGGTAGATCTCAGATTGATTATCAGTAATGATGAAAACAAAATTTGGGGATGACCCATCACATGATTCCATTACACCCGAAACATACACCATCAATATAGATAAATAATTATCTATGGACAATGACTATAAAGGAAAGAAAGATAATAAGAGGATGTTAAAGAAGAAAATGGATAATGGGAATAATAGAAATTGAAATTTTCCAACATGTAATAATTATGGAAAGAAATATCATGGTACCTACTTAAACAGAAAATCAATTTTTTTATGTATGGATAGAAGGGCACCAGAATCATGATTTCAAAGGAAATAAAGAAGATAACAGTGTTAAATGCTTCAATTATAAGGAGATGGGGAAATATGAAAATGATTTCTCCAAGTGTTAAGGGAATTTTCTCTTGAAATTTTCAAGTGATAAAGGAAAATTTTTTGGGATCACAATAGATGAGGTTGATATTCCTAATGATGTGGTGGAATGTACTTTAATCATATCCTCAAACATAGATAATTATTTATTTGATTTTGGATCTTCATAATCTTTTATATCTTCTATGTTTTATAATAAAATTATATCTTTCCCTAGAACCTTAATAAAGGAGTTAAAAATCATGACTCATAATAGAAGTCTCATCATGAAAAGAATGTGTTAGTCAGTTACCATTATGACACAGAGGCATGCCATATTTTACAACATTAGAATAATATAAATGGTTTATTTTATTATAATCCTTGGTTTATATTATCTTTAAAAATATGATGAAAAATTTTATTACAAGGAGAATTAAATTATGATTCATGATGAAGATATGAAATACTTTATCTTTAGAGGGGAAACTTCATCATTTGATTCATGTCTAGATCCACACCAACAACTTCTCTAAATGAAATCATTGGGGAAGATGTGAAGACACATCCTATGGATAGAAAAGGTAATCTTAAAATTGAGGATATAACTATTTTGTAGGAATACGTAGATGTATTTCCTAAGGAATTACCTAGATATCCACCAGAGCATGAGTTTGATTTATCCATTGATTTAATCCTTGATGCAAGACCTATATCAGAGAATCCTTATATAATGATCACAGTGGATTTAGTGGAATTGAAGAAAACACTAGAGGAGTTTTTTAATAAGGGATTTACACTCCATAGTGTTTCACTGGGGGGGTCCCCTATACTTTTTATTAAGATTAAATATGGATCGATGAGGTTTTGTATTGATTATAAGTAAATAAATTCTATTACGATAAATAATAAGTATTAGATGCCTCACGTTGATGAATTACTTGATCAAATTCATGGAGCTAATTATTTTTTAAAGACTGATATTTGTTCTGGGTATCATCAATTTTAAGAAAAGAAGGAGGTTATTTCAAGGATAATATTTTGAATAAGGTGTGGACATTATAATTTTATTTTAATTCCGCTGGTATTGACTAATACACCATCTATTTTTATGAACATAATGAATAGAGTATTCAAGAGTATCTTGTTTAATATTTTGTGATATTTTTTGATGATATATTAGAATACTCTAAGAGTTATGAGGAATATGAGAATCACTTGATAATAATTCTTGAGACTATTTAGAAGAAAATAGTTATATGATAAATTTATCATGTGTGAATTATTGCTTTAGAAACTTCCTTTTTCATAGCCATATAGTCTCTAAGGTTTTAATCTTAGTTGATCCTATAAAGACAAAGGCATTCCAAGAAGGGCCTACACAAATGAACATAAATGTGGTATGTTGTTTCATTAGTTTGAAATCTTTCTATCAGTCATTTGTTGAAAATTTTAAATTATTGGATATCCCATTAACAAATATTACTTATAAATGAGTTAATTTCAGTTTGAAAAAGGAATGTAAAGAATGTTTTAGAGAATTGAAGTGGGGAATGGTGAATTCTCCAATCATGACTCTACTATTGAGAAATTGTGGATTTGTGATATATAGTGATAAATTAAATAATGGAATTGGTTCTTTCCTTATATATAATGATAAAGTTATTGACTATTCATCTAGTGATTAAAATAATCATGAACAAAACTATCCCACTCATGATGTTGAGTTAACTATTGTAATCATTGATTTTAAGATATAGATAAACTATCTATATGGTGAAATATATGAGATATACACAAATCATAAGAGTCTGAAATTTATCATCACAAAAAAAGTGATCAAAATAATATAATGGGGATGGATAAATCTACTCAAAGTATTATGATTTAACAATACACTACCACCTAGGGAAATAAAATATGGTAGAATATGCTTTTAGAAGGAAATATCCTAGACTTATTGCCAAAATAATGATTGAGAATGATCAAATTTTCATGGATTTAGTAAATATAGATATGGAAATTATTATGTAAGAGGAAACATCACTTCTTTTTTAAATGATATCAAAACCATCTTTATTGGAAACTATAAAATGTTCTCAGGTCAATGATGATAATCTTCAATAGAAAATCAAACCCCTTAATGATGGGAAATTGGAAAAATTTGTATATGTAGATGGTGTTGTGAAGTTTGGAAGAGGATATTAATTCCATATATACCAGAAATAAAAGGTTAATTATTAGACGATACACATAGCTCAATTTTTGTATACACTATAACAACACCAAGATGTATAGATATTTGAAGGAATATTTTTGGTGGGATAATATGAAATGGGAAATTCTTGATTATATGTCACGATATTTGGTTTGTCAACAAGTGATGGTTGAGAGAAAACATCCTAGAGGAGTCATGAAACTTATTCCTATTCCTACATGGAAATTGGATGACATTATAATGGGATTTTTTTTTGGATTAGTAAAGACTCCAAAAAATAATGATATGATATGGTTTATTATTGGTTGAATTACCAAATTTTCACATTTTTTCACTATAAGAGGAGATTTAACTCTAGAGACCCTTGTATGACTCGATATTAATAAATTAATAATACTTAATGATGAAAATATTTTAATTGTGTATGTTCATGATTCATGGTTAACTTCAAAATTATGGAAAAAATTTCAGAAGGCTCTTGATATTGAGCTTCATTTGAGCACCGCTTATCATCCTCAATCTGAAGGGCATTCCAAAAGGACTCTCCAAACCTTATAAAATAAAATTAGGTCGTTATAACATGAATATTAAGATATGTGGGATCAGTATTTACTTTTGGAAGAATTATTCTATGATATTATATTCCAGTCATGTATTCAAATGGTATCATATGAAGAACTATATGTAAAGAGATTTCATATTTCAACTTTCTGGGTTGAAGTTGGTTAAAGAAAGATTATAGTCTTAGAACATGTAGAGGATATAATTAAAAAGTTAGAGACAATTAAAGACCATATTAAAGAGTATAAAATTATGAAAAATATTTATAGTGAAAACCGAAGGGAAGATTTGGAATTTCAAGTGGGAGAACAAGTTTTCTTGAAATAATCTCCATAGAATAGTATTATAAGATTTAGTAATAGAGGAAAATTGAGCCCCAAGTACATCAGACCTTTTAAAATTTTATAAATAATTAGATATGTGGCATAAATTTTTAAAATTACACCCAGTCTCTCTAAAGTACATGATGTTTTACATATATCATTTTTAAGGAAGTATATGCCAAACCCAACACATGGGATTACCTCTGAAGAAATAGACTTGGAACCTAGTTTATCTTACTGTGAAGAGCCTATACATATTATAGACAATAGAGAGTAAGTGTTGATGAATTGGAAAAATCAAATTCTAAAGATACTTTTGAGAAAACATAAGGCATAAGAGGTGACATGGGAACCTGACAAAATTATGACGAAGAACTACACAAATCTATTCTCTAGGTGAAATTATGAAAATTTCAAGGATGAAATTGTTTGAAGGAGAGAATAATGTGACACCCCAAGATTTAAACATTTTTTTCTTTTAAAATAAAATTACTTAGATATCTTGTTGTGAAAGAGACATCATTATTTTAAAATAATTCTTTGTTCGTAACATTCACAACATGCAATAATGAGCTTAAAAAAACTGCGGTATACTATTAAAATATTATTATTTTAATATGACCATTATAACCTTGCTATTAAATTGAAAGGTTCAAATAATATTAACTATATAAGGACTACAAAATGACTCTAACATTTGATTTAATTTTATTTTATGATTCCATTTCATCCATCAGAATCCAATATTTTTTTATATGTATTTTCTTCCATTTGGATGAAATTATGACCTTTATAATATTTTATGTAAATAAAATTAAAAAATGTCACACTCTTGTTTTTTATAAAATTAATATTTATAATATAGGGATAAAGAGAGAATTTTTTTCTTAATAAATAAATTTTTTGAAATATAAATGATTCATATTTATAATGGTTTTTTATTCTTAATTTTTGGGGAAGAAATAATTACCTTAAATTATTACACAACTCTGATTCAATAATTATTAAATTAATAGAAAAATAAAATAAATGATATTAAAATCCTGAAAAGTTGTATAATTTGAAAAAATTAATGTGAACCACAATATTTAGAAGTGAAAGTGATATACTATAGATGTTTGGATAAATTTTATTAAAATTATGTTGTTTTCTTTATGTTATTAATGAAAAAATAAATGAATAGTTCTAAGATTGAAATTATTGATATTTTATGAAAAAAATAATTTATTAAATGATTAAAAATTCATAAAAATATTATATTTATCCAAATTAATGGTATATAGTTAATAAAATCTACTATGTTAATTTTATGGGTAATTTTTAATTTAATAGTAATATTATTTACCCTTAGAGGGTAGAAACTCTTAATAGCATGGTAACTGTTAAAAGGGTAAATGGGGGTTAAAACTAAATGATAAGAGTGAAAACATATCAAAAACTTGTCAAAATTTTATTGAATGAAATAATTTAGACTTATATTAAACTTATTTTATAATTAAATATATTTTAATGGATTTTTAAATGAGAAATATTTTATATTAATTTAATATTTTAGGAAATTCTAAAAGTGCATCTCGCCTAAATTATAAAATAACACCCCTAATGTACTTCTTTACACCACATTTAGTAATCTATCTCAACCAAAACCTTCCAATTCCTATTATAAACATAATTATACTATTTCATGAGGTTCTATGCCTTAAAAAATAGCAACCCTATTTCTCTTAATAAGATATATAAATGGAGTTCACTAAAGAAGAGGGAATTAACTTTATAGACTCTTTCAAGTTTCACTATTATAAAAAAATGTTTTTATATAGGTTTTTTTATATTTTTAACATTATTTCATGAGGTGAAGGCTTTCAAGGAGAAATTTTAAATATGTTTTTTAACTTCATTTTTAATAACAGACATTAATGGTTTATTTTATTATGAATTTTCATGTCAAATAATTAAAAACTGACATGAAAAACAATCTTAATATTAGTATAATAAAATGATGTTAAAAGGCTAATTTTCATGTCAATTTTTCAAAAACTGATGTGAATGGACTATTTTTATTATTTTTTTTCAAAAATAGATGTTTAAAATTTTTATCAACATATATATAAATTTCTAATATTTTATTTGACTATTTTTTAAGCTTAAATGGAGTTGAGTATCAAAAGATACGACCGTCAGAAGTTATATATAATTTTATTCCAAGGAAAGATATCATGTGGCAACCAATGCTTCATTTTATATAGAATTTTAGAATTTAAAGGAAGATTTGTAGTTTTATCCCGATTTATAGAATTATTCTTCATTATAATAAAAGTTGATTTATTCACTCGTATATCAATTAAGAAAACTAATCATGGAAAATAATAAAAAATACCTAGACGAGATCACTGAATAAAGAAATAGTGGATTCATGATGAAGATAAAATGAGTTGTGTTGGTTGAATAATGATGGTGGAAAGAATTTATTATTGAATTAATATATTTTTACAATGAAAACATAAAAATGAGATGGTAAAAGAAAATATGGTATTATATATTTTAGGAAGAAATTGAATATTTTGATACCATGCAATAAAATATTAGAATTCCATATAGGTCGGATATTAAAATTATCTCTCACATTGGTTTTTTTATAATCATAATGAAAAGATATTAAAATTTTCATTTTTCACATTGGTTATCATAGAACCGATGTTAAGAGATAGTTTTTCTTATCAGATTAATGATAATCGACATGGAAAATAAACTTTTAACATCTTTTTTTTCAGAACCGACTTTAAAGAAATTTTTTCATGTTTTTTAAATAAAATATGTGAAAATGATTAAAAACGTGTAGTTCATTTCCCAAGATTCTATTTTACTGTTTGTGGAGGTCAAATGGAGTTACGAATTAAAAGTTATGACCATCGAAAGTTAGACTTCTCTAAGACATCCTTTAGGGATTACCAACTTTACATGGCCATAAATTTTGAGACGTAACTCTATTTGAGCCCCAGGACTAGTCAAATCAATGTTTGGGGAATTAACTACATTTTTTCAAACATTTTTCATGTTTTTTATTATATAACAAACATGAAAAACCAACTTTTCATGTTGGTTATTATATAACCAATGTGAAAAGGCGGTGAATATAGATTTTTCACATTGGTTATATAAGAACCTATGTAAAAAAATAAATTTTCATAGATTTTCACATTGGTTCTAAAAAACTGACATGAAAAAGGCGACCTTATAAATAATTTTTTCACTAGTGTTTATTTCTTATTCTAATTCCTATTAACATGTTGAACCCATCCTAAAATAGTAAATCCTATATCATAAATATAGTTATATTTTATTATTATTATAGTAAAACAATATTATATCTCTTTTCTATCATATGAAAAGCGAAAACATCACTCGTGCCTACGTATGGATTACCGTCTCCACATAGCGGTGTATTTATTTCCATTACAACTTTACTTGGATGGTTATGAAGATAGAAATAATGAGTATATATGACATTTATGAAATAAATAATATTCATTAAAGATTAATTACTATTCTTCTTTCTTTCTTTCTATCTATCAAAAAGTGAAAACAACATTCATGCGTACATACAACCTACCGTCTCCATGAAAGGTGTAATTAATTTTCTATCTCTACATTTTATGGATTACTATAAATATTCATATAATTAGTATATATTATATTTATATAATTCTTAACATTCTGTATATGATTTATCATTAATCAAAGTAAAAGCATCAAAACTATCGAACTAAATCGTACTTGAAAAATGAAGCAGTCACCACCTGAAACAGTTATTTTAACAATGAATTGATAATAAAAGAGTGATAAAATATTATAAGTAAATAAAAAATGGTATGATATATATGATTTTTGTTTTTTAATAAATTTATAATAAATATATATTCATTATACAGGTGATTTGAACACTTACAAATAAAATAGAGCCTGAGGTAAGGGTTTATTTCACAATCTCATCATTATCTGGGATTATTTATTTTTAAGTATTAGCTAAGGAATATTTCTCTTCTATTTCCATGTTTTCTAAAATTGGTTTCAAAATAGTTTTTAATATTATCAAAATATTTTTTAAAGTCATTTTCCCCTTATTTTACTTTTTACAAAATGATTTAAAAAAATCTTCTTATTGTTTTTCGAACAAAGTAATTTTTTTATTTATATACAAAAGTGTGAAACAAATATTTTTTAACTTATAAAAAATGAATGGGATTTTAAACCTAGTTTTCTAGAGAAATGGAAAATTTAAAAATATATAGGATGGGGGGGAATTGAGTTCCTAAAATTTTCAATGTCGTAAACCTCCCTCTTCAAGGTATGTGTGTTCAGATATTTTCTTTAATGAAAATAAATAGTAGAAATATAAAATTTTAATAAAAATATATTGAAAATAGGATATTTATAGTGGTTTAGGGAATAAAAATCACCTAGTCAACTCCACCAACACTCTACTTTATGAACTTGGTGATTTTTACTACGAAAACCCTTTTTCTAGGGGCTCCCAGCTGAGTACAAGTACCTATTACATATTACAAATGTTCAAGAGATTTCAACCAGTGTCTCCATTTACAATACCTATCCATAGTCTTAAAACACGCGCTTATAATGAGTGTAAACAAGATAGATATGAATTAAATTTTGAATTAATATTACATCACATAGTTAGAAGTAGAAACTAACAGTGGTTGAAGATACATCCCAAGAAGATGATACTATTCAAGGTACAACTATGGATGATTTTTAGTTCAAATTATAAACTTGTAATCACTTCATGTGTACATTTTTTTGAGATGTTTTATATATACACATGATCATTTTTTCTATTATTAGAGTATTCATAAGTGTGTGTGCATTGATGTGTGTCTCTATCTCTTGCATGTAGTGACTAATTGTTCCTTTTATATATCCTATTTAATTTTGAAATTAAGAAAATGAGATAATAAAAATTATCTAGTTGATAATCCATTGATAAGAAAAACTGTTAATGGAATGAATAAATTCTTTCCAAATATATAAAATACTTCTACAGTTGCAATGTTAGAAATATTATCCTTCTTCTAATCATTCTGTTTATAGAAAAAGAAATTTATACAAATAAAATTTTTCTTAAATGGATAATCCCTTCTTGTATGTGCTCCAAAATCATGAAATTAATTTCTAAGATATTACAATTTTAAAAAAACTAGATCATCATAATATATCCATCTGGTAGAAATGTTCCCATAAGATAACTTCCTGAGATAATTGATAAAATAAAACATATCTTTGACTTAATCCATGCATAAGATAAATTAAATTCAATATTTTGTAGGATAATTCTCCAATTTAAGATAAGTATATTACTGAATAATGATACTTAACTTTAAAAACTTCATCTAACACTCATAATATAATGTTTTAAAAATAACCATTTCAAAAGATAATTTTTTTATAGTTGATATCAGACTAACATAACTGACTCTGAATTATGTAGCAATCCAATCATTATCTTTATAAGATAATATCTTACATAGTAAGATAAAATTCTAAAAATGAGTTTACTAATTCTGATTAGATGAAATATATTCCTTCAAAACTTCAATTCTAAAAAGATAACATACTTTTATATAGGTTTGATATTTTTATCGGTGTAATAAAAACTTTTAAAGTCATCGTAAGATAAATTTCATTGATAAAAGATAAACTTATTATAATAAATATAGTGATTATGTGAATCATAAAAACACCTAAAAACTATGATATGTTGGAATAAAATAAGTATTTCCAACAATATCCCTTTTTTATGATCACAGAACCTGTTGAATTGAATTTTTTTTAAAAGGGGTATAGAATAAATTTTTAAGTTTTTTAATCTTCTCTATTAAAATAACTCTTTTAAATAATTTTATTACCCTTTAATCATTTCCAAAAAATTATTTTTAATTAATTTTATTCTTCTTTTTCTTCTCCCCATTTCTGTGACATAAAAAAGAAGTATAACAATAATAAAAAGAATATAATCAATATTACACATGAATAAGTGTAAATAGTTAATGCTACTGAATATGATCAGAATTTGGAATGAAGTTATATTAAAAATAATAAGAAACATAAATCCTTAAGTAATTAAAGAAATACAAACATAAAATAGGAATAGTGAATGAATAATAAGAATAAAATAGAAACATATTGTCCATATAGATAAATAGATTCAAAAAAAAGGTATAATAAATAGGATGAAAAGAAAAAATGCATTAAAGACATGAAAAATACACATGTTTGAATTCAAATGTTTTCTATAAAACCGATTCAATTTTTTTGTAGAATTCAAATTCAAATTAGCATGTAAATTATGAAGGTGTATCAATTTTAATGTGTGGAATGAATTTTATAAGCTGGTTTTTTGATAGATATTGACTGGACAAAGAGTAGAGAGTATATAGGCATAAGAGCATCAATCGTTTCTCCAAAAAAATCACTTATCATCAATAAAGATGCTCCACATCATGCTAGATCATTTTGAGTGATCCTTATAGAGGTGGATTTGATGCTAAGAATAGCTTGTTGTGAACTCACCAAATTGAATATATCTATAAGAGAAAATGATATTTTTTAAAATAGTTTAGGTAAAGGTAAAGATACTTCTTTGGTAATCTTGAGATTTACCCTTTGGTAGATTTCAGTAATGTCAAAGATTTCCTTTATTCTTTAAGAGGTTGAAGCATGAAGAGAGAAAATAAGAGGTCTTAGAAGACAAATCCATTTAATTTTAAATAAATAATAAAAAAATGTGTTGATTCTTCACAACTTTTTATTCTTACAATAATATAGAATAGGTTTGAATCCATTCCAGATGCATTGAGAAAAAATTATGATAAAATTCCTTATATCTCCCTTATTAGAACAAAAAACTACTGATTATTTCATTACTTTAAATTGATTAACTAAAATAAAAACTACATGATCAACATAAAAAATTTATTTCACATTTTTAGACATTATGCATTCCTAACGTTCAATAAAAGAATCATATTAATCTTAATCATCGTTATATTCAGATGACTTTGGATTTAAACTATTTATAACTGACCGATGTAACTTGTAAGAACCCAGATCTCTTTTCAGGTATGTTTTCCCTTTTTCTGGAGTTTTTAAGGAAAATAAATTTTCTGGAAATTTCAGAAGTACACGCCGTGTACTTTCTAAGTACATGCCGTGTACTCTTCCCGGCTCGAAGCCGTGTGATGGCCGTGTCCGGGCCACACACACGGTGTGTAAGGCTGAGGTGGAGGCCGGTTAATTCGGAGTACTGAAAATTGAAGTACACGCCATGTACTCAAGAAGTACACACCGTGTACTTTCTTTTTTTCATTAAACGGACTGGGATCGCGCCTAACCCCCAAAATCATCTTCTTCTCTAGATTTATACTGCCTGGAAGCGACCGTATGGCCGAATCTTCTCTGAACTCCCGCCCCGCTGTCCGTTCTCCGATTTGAGCACGGTCGATTGCATTGGAATCACAGCGGCGAGTTCTTCCTTCTGCTTTAGCCTTGTTTCTTGATTCCTCCTCATTTCCAAGTTATCGTGGGATGAACATTTTGTGCGTTTTCTCAGATCTACATTGTTCTAAGAGGAATTTTTCATCATGGTTCACGTATATGGAACTCCTCAGATCAAGGTAGGTGGTTTGTGCCTTTCTGTAGAAAGTTGATGAATATTATGTACAAATTCCACCAATACCCGTGAACGGGGTATTGCGTGTTTCCTGTTTTTCCCCTGCTGTTTTTCTACTTTTCTTGTTTGCTTTAGTAGAGGTTATTTCTTTTGAGTAGAGTAATTTATATTGTGCTCAGGTTGCTTTTCCATGCTTGTTTTTCCTATTGGGCGTTTTGCCAGTTGCCATGCCTAGTTGTAGGATAGCAGAATTATTGCTTTGTTATTGCTATTGAGCCATAGAATGATAGCCAAGTAGTTCTTGAGGTTTACTTGGATGATATACACACGCTGAGCATGTTTAGTTGTACTCAGGACTATGAGAAACTAGAGTAGCAGACCAAAGGGAGAATTGACGGAAGAGAGTGTCTTTTAATTACGATGCGAGACTATAGGGGGATTGAATTTGCGTGATTCCCCAGAGTGTCTGTAGATCCTCGACATGGGCCACAGGGGGGAATTGACGTTGAGTGATTCCCCAGAGAGCATTTATCATGATACGAGACTATAGGGGGAATTGACGGTGAGTGCTTCCCCAGAGATTCTACTTAGTTACGTAGCTGAACCAGAGGGGTGAGACTGTGTGTGCCTCCCAGAGGGTTGCTAGTACTATAGGTTGAACCATAGGGGTTAGGCTTTGAGATCTGCCCAGAGGGTTACCTGTTTTCTTCTTGTTGCTGACTTCTTACTTGTGTGCTATAATTGTTAGAACTGTGGATTGTAGCTACTTGTGCTTTCCTGTTTACTGCTTCTTGTTTATTTACTACCATGTATTCATTTGACTATAAGGCATAAATATTTGGGTGATTTTCTACTGGGATTGTATCTCACACCCTGTTTGGGCCATGCTTTTAGGCCCAAGCAGACTATGTTGTTGCAGGTATAGACAAGGGCAAGCGCCCTTCTACTTCAGGATCTTGATTTCACCAGGAGCTGGGGATCATGGGACCGAGCCGTGGCTCGCGATGCTGAGGAGCTTACTTTGTTTTTCTTTTGTACTTGGTTTCAGTTGTACTTCAGCACGTTGTTGTGTTTGTTGTTTTCCTTAGATACTTGTACCTGCTGCATCATTTTCATCGTAGTTATATATCTAAAATGCTTCCGCCGTTTGGTTTCTGTTGTTATGCATGTTTTTTACTACTTTTGTTGATTATTATTGTTTTCTTACCTTTTATACCTTACCGAATGAGGGCATAGTTTCCCCACCGACTCACCAAGGCCCTCGCTGCTAGTCGGCAGCCTCTGGCATTTGGGGAAACGCGCTTGAGGTCATGTGGCGAACCGGGTATGGGGCACCAGTGGAGGGGCTCTGGACTCGGGTTGTTACAAAGTGGTATCAGAGGAGTTATTTTCTCTTGATTTACTATTTGGAGACTTTAGCCAGGGATAGGACGGATTCGGTACTTTGCATTAAGTTGTGCTCTGGAGTAGCTAACCCATGTACAGGTAAAGGCCATACTACCTCGTTAATTGCAGTTTTCTAGTTTTGAGATTTTATAGTTGATCTGATTTCACCTAGAGTGATTCACATGGCTTGTGCTATTACTGTTTTGATATTGCGGTTCTAATTCTATTGAAACCTGATGATGTGAGGGTATGTCGTCTCATGAATCATATAGAAACTTTTATGAATCACATTCCATGCATTCTTGCCATGCCATCTAGGGTGCATTAGCGATTGCATGTTGTTGTGATAGACCTTGTGTAGATTATGCATGTTATTGTGATAGTTGCTTGATAGATTCTCTGCTGTTTTGTTAGAAAACTGTTTGTTTTTTTCTTTGTTTAAAGTGAATGCCAAATTTTGGTTCTTGAGGTGGTATGGGCCCTCACGGATCGGAATTTGGCACTTTTTCGCCTTGTTTTTAGTGTTTCTGAAATTCTGTGCAGTTTCTGAGCTACTGCCCAGAAAAACCCAGAATACATGGAGTGTACTTTTTGGATACATTTCGTGTAGTTTTCAGGCCGTGTCACTGACCGTGTGAGCAGAAACTCGATGTTGTGAAGTAACTTTAGGAACACGCCGTGTATGGTATGTGCATGTCGTGTAGGTTCGGAGCTGTGTACCTGGTCGTGTCACTAACAACACGGGTCGGGGAGGCTCAGGTAGAACACGCGGTTTCCATAGGGAACATGCCGTTTTGTCTTGTTCAGGTACCGCCCGTGTCATGAACAACACGGGCCAGCGTTACCTTCCTTTCCACACATCGTGTTTGTGCGGAACACGTCGTGTAGTCTTTCCCAGGTAACCAGCCGTGTCACGAACAACACGGGACGGTGTTGCCTTCACCTATACACGCTGTGTTTGTTTGGAACACGCCGTGTAAGGTCCATCCGTGTAGATGGTCGTGTGCTCAACAACACAGGCCGTCGAAGCCTTGTCTAGTACACGCCATGTTTTTTTAGAACACGTCGTGTAGTCTCGGGTTAAGTTGGACCATGTGGGTTAGCCGTGTAAAGAGACTCGGGCAGTGAATTAGTTTTCTTGTACACGTCGTGTGTTGGGGTCAACACGCCGTGTAGTTTAAGGTGTTACATAACTTGTGGGGCAGGAGTACATGCCCATGTTTGTAGCTTTAGAAGACACGCCATGTAGTTTTTATACATGTTGTGTAGTCGAGTTTTGTAAACTTTTGTGTTTTTCTTCCCCTATTCCCGTTTTGTACCCTTGTGTTATCTGTCCTTGTTTTCATGATCTAATGTGTGCTTTTGATATTTCATAGCTATGCCTCTGAGACATCCTCCGGTCGTACGTCTGTCGTCGGGCAGTGATCAGACGCCAGACATGGCTGATCAGGGACTTCCTGTCGATCCCCCAGCTGAGCCAGCCTTGGCACCAGTTGTTGTACCAGTTGCGGGCACTGATGCGCAATTAAGGGGAGGTTTCATGTGGATGATGCAGCCCTTCCAGGGAGCACCGCCTTCTGCCTCGTCTATGGAAGACTTGACACAGGTCTTTTAGCAGCAGCATCCCCCCACGTTCTCAGGGCAGGGAGGACCTCAGGCTGCAGAGTCATGGCTGGAAGCCATGCTGACTATCTTCGAGCATCTGGAGACGCCTCTAGAGAGGCAGGTCAAGCTCTCCACCTACATGCTCCGAGACTCCACCAAGAGGTGGTGGGATGTGATCTCACAAGCGGGTCAACAGCAGGCTATGACTTGGGAGGAGTTCCAGTGCGTGTTCTACGACTACTTCTACCCGGAGACCCTGAGGGCCGATCGAGCCCAGGAGTTCATGAGCTTAGAGCAGGGTACTCTATCTATCATGGAGTATTCCTCTCATTTCACTGAGCTGCAGCATTTTACACCCCTTCGGGATGGGAGTGAGGTGTTCTTGGAGAGGAATTTTGAGGATGGACTCAGGAGGGTGATCCGCTCATAGGTGAACATCTTCCAGCTGACTTCCATTACTTCCATCATCAATCAGGCATTTATTGCAGAGTGCAATCTGAGAGACTCTGTAGATTCAAGCCAGGGCGGTTCTACTTCCAGAGTTAGCCATCCTCCAGATGACAGCAAGAAGCGCCATAGGGAGCCTATGCGCGGTGATTCGAGGAAGCGAGACACATCATCAGGTAGCCAGGTGACATGCTATCAGTGTGGCCGGACAGGGCACATGAGGCCGCAGTGCCAGAGGGACCCCGTGGAGTGCCGATATTGCGGCAAGATGGGTCACATTCAACGTTTCTTCCAGGTTTTCTCACCAATAGCTGGTGACCGGGGTTCTTCCATGACTCCTCGTTCAGGAGCAGCACGCCAATTTCTCACCAGTCGGGGAACTGGAGTTCTTCCGGCCATTCGGGCCGAGGTGGAGGTCGAGGCCATGGCAGTCAGCCACTAGTTCCTCAGCACCAGCAGGGAGGTTCATTCCAGAGTGGTCAGCCAGGGGCATAGGGCCGCAGCATGAGCCATTCTTTCATCGTGGAGCAGACTTATCATGAGCAGGATTCCGGCCCTTCTACTGTTCGAGGTACAATTTTAGTAGCCTCAGTTTTATCTTCAGCCCTTTTTGATACTAGTTCTATGCATAGTTTTATCTCTATTTTCATTGTGGAGAGCCTTGGACTCTGCATATTTTCTTCTGTTGACTTGTTGACACTATACACACCTTTGGGAATGAGGACATCTAGTGTACGCCATTATATAGAGTACCCTCTCGAGGTGGAAGGGTATCACTTCTTATGGGATCTCTATGTCCTAGAGATGACAGGCTATGATGTCATCCTTGGCATGGACTGTTTGATTCCCTTCCAGGCATTCATTGACTATTATCACCGCAGAGTCAGTTTCATTTCACCAGAGGGTGGATCTTTCCTTCATAGAGGCGAATGGGACGTTCGGGCGAGTCAGGCGGGACTCGAGCATCTTGGGCTAGGACGGGTGACAGCCCAGATTTCTAGCCTTTACCTGGATGATCAGGGGACTCCACAGTTGGCCTTTCCTCCAGTGGTGGATCGCTTCAGGGATGTATTTCTAGAGGACTTTTCAGGTTTGCCTCCAGAGCATGAGGTAGAATTTTCTATTGAGATCGTACCAGGAATGGCACCGGTGTCCATTACTCCCTATAGGATGGCCACACCTAAGTTGTAGGAGCTCAAGAAACAGTTGGAGGAGCTATAGGTTAAGGGTTTCATTCAACCCAGTACTTCTCCTTGGGGTTCTCCTATTCTGTTTGCGAAGAAGACAGACGGTACCCTTCAGCTTTGTGTGGATTATCGGAAGCTGAACCAGTTGACGGTCAAGAACCGATATCCATTACCATGGATTGATTACCTTTTCGATCAGCTTCGAGGAGCCCAGGTGTTCTCGAAGATCGACTTGAGGTCCGGTTATCATCAGTTGCGCGTTAGACCTTCAGATATACCTCTGACAGCCTTCAGGAGTAGGTATGGTCTATACGAGTATACAGTCATGCCGTTCGGTCTCACGAACGCGTCTGCAGTTTTCATGGTACTGATGAACTGAGTGTTCTATTCTTACTTGGACTCCTTCATTGTGGTCTTCATGGATGATATCTTGGTGTACTCTCACACTCGACACGACCATGCCACACATCTTGATATCATTAGGAGTACACTAAGAGAGCATTGGCTTTATGCTAAACTCTCGAAGTGCCACTTCTGGATGGATCATATTCACTTCTTGGGTCACATCATCTCAGAGGAAGGAGTATCTGTGGGCCCAGAGAAAGTGAGAGCTGTAGTTTCCTGGGAACAGCCGAAGAATGTTTTTGAGGTACGAAGCTTCCTAGGGTTGGCTGGATACTACAGACACTTCATTCAGTACTTTTTGCACCTAACAGCACCTTTGATAGGACTGACCAAGAAGGGGGTGAAGTTCTCATGGTCAGATTCTTGTGAGTCAGCCTTTCAGGAGCTGAAAGGGAGGTTGACGTCAGCACCGATACTATTATTGCCGGAGCCAGGCAAGAGCTACACTATTTACTGTGATGCTTCAAGTATCGGGCTGGGAGCTATGCTTATGCAGGGAGATGGAGTTGTTGTGTACGGGTCTCGGCAGTTAAGGCCACATGAGAGGAACTACCCTACGCACGATTTGGAGTTAACTGTTTTTGTTCATGACTTGCGCTGTTGGAGACACTATCTTCTAGGAGATCACTTTGTGGTCTTCACTGACCACAAGAGTCTCAAGTATATCTTCACTCATCATGATCTGAATCTGAGGCAGCGTAGGTGGGTTGAGTATCTTCAGTCTTTTGATTTCGATCTTTCCTATATGCCGGGAAAGGGCAACGCCGTGGCTGATGCATTGAGCAGGAGAACTCAAATTCAGGCAGTTTAGGAGACCAGTAGTGAGTGGCAACTGATGGATCTGTTCTCTGAGATGCATCTAGAGGTGCACGACAGACGGGGACAGACTTTTCTATCTTCTGTAGCTGTTACCTCCATGCTACTTGATTGGGTACGGATGAGGCAGCTATCAGACTCAGAAGGCTTAGTCCTACGGGAGAGTGTGTCAGGAGAGGACCCTCTTCCTGGATGGACAGTGGTTGAGGATGAGATCTTGCGTTTCCAAGGACGCGTATGGGTGCCAGCAAGCATACGCGAGGAGCTGACGCAGGATTTCCATTCCTCTATTTGGGCAGTTCATCCTGGCGTCACCAAGATGTATCAGGACCTTCATCGCCAATACTGGTGGCCAGGTATGAAGAAGGATGTTGCTGGTTTTGTCATGAGATGTTCTACTTTTCAGCAGGTGAAAGCAGAGCATCAGCGACCAGTGGGGCTTTTACAGCAGTTACCCATTCCAGAGTGGAAGTGGAACGATGTTGCGATGGACTTTGTGACCGGGTTGCTGAGGTCACCTCGAGGAAACGATTCTGTTTGGGTTGTCGTCGACAGGCTTACGAAGGTTTCTCACTTCTTGCCAATCAAGTAGACCTTCAGTGTCGATGATCTAGGACGACTTTACATCAGAGAGATCGTTCGTCTGCATGGAGTTTTGCGCTCTATTGTTTCAGACAGAGATGCGCGCTTTACCTCTGGGTTCTGGCAGGGACTTCAGAAGGCCTTGGGTACATAGGTACTTTTGAGTACAGCATACCATCCCCAGACTGATGGCTAGTCCGAGCGCACGATCTAGGTTCTTGAGGATATGCTATGGGATTGCATTCTAGACTTTGGCGGTTCTTGGGAGAAGCATATCCCTTTGGTGGAGTTCACCTACAACAACAGTTTCCAGGCGACCATTCAGATGGTGCCATATGAGGCTTTGTACGGTAGTCCATGATGATCACCCTTATGTTGGCTGGAGGCAGGAGAGGCAGCTTTGCTAGGACCTCGTCTTGTTCAGGAGACCTCAGAACATATAGAGATGATTCGGAAGAGGATGACTACATCACAGTCTCGACAGAAGTCTTATGCTGATCAGCGGAGACGACCTCTGGAGTTCGAGGTCGATGATCTGGTTTTCCTGCGTGTCGCACCGAGGTTGGGACACAAGAGGATTCAGAGATAAGGTAAGTTTTAACCACAGTACGTCGGGCCGTTTGAGGTCTTGGAGAGAGTTGGGCCGGTCGCCTATCGGTTGCAGCTACCTCAGAGGTATCGGGCCATGCACGACGTCTTCCACGTCTCTCAACTCCGACGTTAATTTTCAGACCCATCTCACGTCTTTCAGCCCAAGGAAGTCGAGCTTGAAGCGGATGCATCATTCGAGGAGCATCTTATCCGGATTGTTGATCATAGTACGAAGGTTCTCCGTGGGCGGTCTGTTCCTCTGGTACGAGTGCTATGGTAGCATGGGCGAGTACAGGACAAGACCTGGGAGAGGGAGACCGATGTATGATCGCAGTGGCCGGAGATATTCAGTGTTTCTCCTTCTCCTCCTCATTAGGGAAATTCAGGGACGAATTTCTTTAAGGGGGGAAGTTTGTAAGAACCCGGATCTCTTTTCAGGTATGTTTTCCCTTTTTCTGGAGTTTTTAAGGAAAATAAATTTTCTGGAAATTTCAGAAGTACACGCCGTGTAATTTTTGAGTACATGCCGTGTACTCTTCCCGGCTCGAAGCCGTGTGCTGCCCATGTCCGGGCCACACACACGGTGTGTAAGGCTGAGGTGGAGGCCGGTTAATTCGGAGTACGGAAAATTGAAGTACACGTCATGTACTCAAGATGTACACGCCGTGTACTTTCTTTTTTTCATTAAACGGATCGGGGTCACGCCTAACCCCCAAAATCATCTTCTTCTCCAGATTTCGTCCACCTGGAAGCGACCGTACGGCCGAATCTTCTCTGAGCTCCCGCCCCGCCGTCCGTTCTCCGATTTGAGCACGGTCGATTGCGTTGGAATCGCAGCGGTGAGTTCTTCCTTATGCTTTATCCTTGTTTCTTGATTCCTCCTTGTTTCCAAGTTATCATGGGATGAATTTTTTGTACATTTTCTCAGATCTACGTTGTTATAAGAGTAATATGTCGGCATGGTTCACGTATATCGAACTCCTCTAATTGAGGTAGGTGGTTTGTACCTTTCTGTAGAAAGTTGATGAATATTATGTGAAAATTCCACCAATAATCATGAACGGGGTATTGCGTGTTTCTTGTTTTTCCCCTGCTATTTTCTTGCTTTTCTTGTTTGATTTAGTAGAGGTTATTGCTTGTGAGTAGAGTAATTTATATTGTGCTCAGGTTGCTTTTCCATGCTTGTTTTTCCTGTTGGTCATTTTGTCAGTTGCCATGCCTAGTTATAGGATAGTGGAACTGTTGTTTTGTTATTATTGTTGAGCCATAGAATGATATCCAAGTAGTTCTTGAGGTTTACTTGGACGATATACATGCGTTGATCATGTTTAATTTTACTCAAGACTATGAGAACCTAGAGTAGCAGACCAAAGGGAGAATTGATGGAAGGTCTTATCCATAGTGTCTTTTAATTACGATGCGAGACTATAGGGGGAATTGACGTTGAGTGCTTCCCCAGAGAGTCTGTAGATCCTCGACGTGGACCACAGGGGGGAATTGATGTTGAGTGCTTCCCCAGAGAGCATTTATCACGATACGAGACAATAGGGGGAATTGACGGTGAGTGCTTCCCCAGAGAGTCTGCTTAGTTACGTAGCTGAACTAGAGGGGTGAGAATGTGTGTGCCTCCTAGAGGGTTTCTAGTACTATAGGTTGAACCATAGGGGTTAGGCTGTGAGAGCTTCCCAGAGGGTTACCTGTTTTCTTCTTGTTGTTGACTGCTTACTTGGGTGCTATACTTGTTAGAACTGTGGATTGTAGCTGCTTGTGCTTCCCTGTTTACTTCCATGTATTCATTTGACTGTAAGGCATAAATCTTTGGGTGATTCCCTATTGGGATTGTATCTCACACCCTTTTTGGGCCATGATTTTGGGCCCAAGAAGACTATGTTGCTGCAGGTATAGACAAGGGTAAGCGCCCTTCTACTTTAGGATCTTGATTTCACCAGGAGCTGGGGAGCATGGGACCGAGTCGTGGATCGCGATGTTGAGGAGATTACTTTGTTTTTCTTTTGCACTTGGTTTCAGTTTTACTTCAGCACATTGTTGTGTTTGCTGTTTTCCTTAGATACTTGTACCTGCTGCATCATTGTCATCATAGTTATATATCTACAATGCTTCCGCTGTTAGGTTTCTATTGTTATGCATGTTGTTTACTGCTTCTGCTGATTATTGTTATTTTCTTACCTTGTATACCTTATTGAATGAGGGCATATTTTCCCAACTGACTCACCAAGTCCCTCACTGCTAGTCGGCAGCCTCTGGTATTCGGGGAAACACGCTTGAGGTCATGTGGCGAACCGGGTACGGGGCACCAGTGGAGGGGCTCTGGATTCGGGTCGTTACATAAATATTCAAAATTATTTTCTAAAACTTCAATGTTATTTTAGAAGGAACCATCCATTCTTTTTAAACCGGTTATAATGAAACGGAAATCCTTTTTTACTTGAGGCATAGGATATTGAACTTCTGGAACCTTTTATTTTGATAAGGAGGTGATCTTCTGCTTAGACTGATCGATGAACTCCAAAGATTCTTGTGGAAAACATGTAAGCCTCATGATATCATTTATTATATCCCTGTGAAGATCATGAATCATTTCATTTGAGATAATATCACATTGCATTTGACAAATGGTATAATTCAATATGTCTGTCTCCGGAGACACTCCCTCTAAACTTGAGAGTATATCAACCAAATTTGTGGATTCTTGAGAGGGTACCATTAAACACTTTTCCAAAAATGGGTCATTAACATTATCATTGGATATTGAATGATCATGGAGAGCCTTAATTTCATTTTTGGACTCAACCATCCTAGCTTCCATGGATTCTACTTCAGACATCAAATTAGAGTATCTCTCTTGACCTCTCTCAGTAGAATCCGGATTAGATTTAGAAACTTATGAATTTATATGGTCTTTATGGACATGTTAGTATATGTACTATTTAAATTCAGTACTTTGAGAATCATCAATTTATTTTTTTTTTCTCTTACATGAGGTACTACTTTATCATGTGGTGATTTGCCTAATTTTGATCAGATTCTTCTTTGTGCAACCAACTGATTCGACTCCTGAAATGGAGGAATTTCAACAAGTGGTGTGGAACTATACATTATTAAGATGGTCCTTTTTAGAACTATAATAATCAAACATGTAGTCATGAGGATAATACTTATCTATCAAGAGAAACTAGAGTAGAATAAGGCTGAACACGCGCAGAAGGTTGAATAGCTGAGAAGTAGTGCACTCTCTAGGTTGAATAATAACCTTGAATCTTATTTTCCTTTTGGAAAGTGTCTAATCATAAAGAATATATATTAATTAAACACTTTGAATTTGTTTCTCTACTGAATTAGGTAAACTACAAGAGTTCTGAGAAACAACATAATTAGTAACTACTAGGTGGGATGACCCCCCTTGAGTTAAAATAAGACCAACATTGACATCTTCTTCAAAAGTTATGGGTATAAACTTACCTGATAATGAATTCCAACAGTAAACAATTTGCTTTAAGATGTTTGCAGTCAACTTTGTTAGGCCATGATAATTAATTAAAATATTACTATCCATATGACTAGAGTTAATATCCTTTCAAACGGATAAAAATTCCGAGAATTTTTCTTATCAGGATTCATATATATTATAATATAACATACCAGATTGATATGATTCTTGATCATAAACAAATAATTTAATATAACATATTGATTGAGAACTTTATTAGACTCACTATTACATTGTGTGATATAATATTGAATAATCTTTATAATATATTTTATTTCAGGTTCTCAATAATTTACCTGTTTCTTCAGAACATCCAATGTGCTGAACAAGGGATTTATTATTTCATGTAGAGTTAATTCATCTACCGATTCTAAATAGGTAGATAATTATGCACATCCTTCATGAGGGAACTTGAACATATTATCCATTTCTAGAGATGTTATCAAAAATATTTTTAGGTTCACTAGAGTAGTGACCTAGTCTACATTATCACCAAAATTAAATATGTCTTTATCATATAACTCATGAACTTATTTCTCAAAGACCAAATCAGGTCTTCTTTCTTCATAGAAAAACTCCCATCCCGAATGGTTAATATTTTTTTAAGCAATATGTTTGTTCCATCCAGCCATCTATAATCTATTTCTAATCTGCTTAACAATTTCTTTGACGTCCTTTCAAATTTAATTATTCTTAAAGATTCCCCATTGGTTCATTTGGTTTTCACCATTTTATAAGAGGTTTGGAATATTGTAGTTTTAGGGAAACAAGGTTTATATAGTATAGTGATGAGAGTTTGAAGGTTCTAAAATTTTTTGCGCATATAACTGACACACTTTCTTTTATTTAGATGTAAATAAAGGGTCACACAGTTATGTGTAGATAAATCATTACAAAAACATGGTGACATGTCATATTTTTTATGACTATAATTTAAAATAGCGATACCAAATATCGAGTAATTAAATTATTTTCATAAATAAAAAATTTTATATTCAACATAAGTAAAATTGATATCAATAAAAATTAAATAAACCTAATTCAGATTTCATAAAATAAAATATGTTAGCAAAAAATTGGTTAGTAAAAATTTCTACTAATTAATTCTCTATAAAAAAAAATTCTAAAGAGATATCACTCTTTGGTGCATGATATATTATGAAATGATGTCTCAGATCAATTTGATTTGTTCTAGAATGGTTTATTATATTTTTTGAAATTTTTATAGAAATTTTTTTATCGAATTTATTTGGAAAAAAATGAAATTAAATCCAAAATCCATTAGGGTTTGTTTTATCCACACCACTTGTTCATAAAGACTTCATAATACAATATATTCATCTTCATTAGTTGAAAATTATATGAAGTAGTGTTTCTTACTTGACTATGATATCAGATATTTTCCAAGATAATGATAGGTTTCTATGGTGATTTTGTTGTCTTCTCTACATTCAACAAAATCAGCATCTAAATATGAAGTTAAATTGAAATCATAGGTTTTTAGAAAAATTATAGAAAATTATACATATCTTTTAAATAGCATAAAATTATTTTGGTAGCATTTAAATGACAGTATTTAGGTTTGGATTGAAAACTTTCCAAAATACATACTGAATAAATAATTTTTGTTCTACTAGAAGTAAGATAAAGTAAAATTTAAATAATTCATTTATACAACCTTTTGTCAACCTATTTTCCAGTCTCATATATATCAATTATAATATTGGAGCTCATAGAAGATGAATAATTATTACTGTTTTCAAGAATAAACTTATTAAGTAAATTAAGTATGTATTTTCTTTGGTTTATGAAATTTTCAAAATATTTTTGATAAATTTGAAATCCAATTAAATATTTTAACTCATATGTCATAGTAATTTCAAAAAAAATAATATGCTTTAAAAAATCATTACAAAATTTTTGGTTTATTGAATCAAAAATAAAATCAGCAATATATATTTATACTAACAAGATATTTGAGAAAAAAAATTTCTTAAAGATCATATAGTTTTCCATTATATCCATAGAACCATTTTATAAAATAACAGAAATCAATCTCTCATACCATTAAAATGGTTATTGTTTAAGTCTATATAGGTCTTTGGTAAATTTAGAAATAGAATTTTGAATGTGAAGGTCTTCAAAACCAGGATTCTATTCAATATAAAATTCCTCCATTAAAATTTTATTTAGAAAATCATATTTAATATCCATATTATATAATTTAAAATTCATATAAGATGTATATAATAAAAGAATTATAATTTCTTATAATCTAGAAACAATATAAAAGGCCTCTTCATAATCTATGCCTTCTAATTAATTATAACCTTTTGTAACTAATCTTGCCTTATTTATAGTGATTACACCCTGATCATCTTGTTTGTTTCTAAATACCCATTTTTCCAATAATAGGATAATCATAGGTTTTATCAACTATTTCCTATAATTTATTTCTATTAACTATTTTAAATATTTTTTCATTGATAAAAACCAAAATTCTTTAGATAAATCTTCTTCTACAGTTTTAGGGTCTCATAGGGATAAAAATTCAAGAATTCTACTAGGTTCCCAATATTTCATATAGTTATCACTCCTTCATTAATTATTCTTATAACTATTTATAAAGGATTATCCTTGAGATTTATAGATAATGTTGGCATCACAATTTATTGTTCACTAGTGTCAACCCTTTAAAGATTTGTTTTAAGATAATTAAGTTCCAAATCATCATCCTTTTTATTTTAAAAGAGAGTTTAAGGTATCATTTCCTTAAGAGAATCATTCAAAACATCATTCTGAATCATTTTGTGATTAAAAGGATCATATTCATCGAACTTAACATGTGTTAATTCTTTAACAAACCTAAACCTTTTTTTAAAACTCTATATACTTTGGAAGTAGTAGAATAACCTTAGAAAATAACTTCATCAGTTTTTGGA
The DNA here is from genome assembly GCA_963277665.1 of Viscum album. Lineage (NCBI taxonomy): Eukaryota > Viridiplantae > Streptophyta > Magnoliopsida > Santalales > Viscaceae > Viscum > Viscum album. The sequence continues at coordinate 1,128,250,002 of OY728146.1, forward strand.
TCAAACTTACCAAGATTATCCATGGTGTTCAGATGTAAAACTTGAATCCAACTACTTTAATGTATATTTCCATTGGTTTTATATTATTTCTTAACTCATAGGGTTTTTTATTTAATATAGGCCTTATTAGAACTCTGTTAATGACATAACATACCGTGTTAACAACTTCATCCCAAAAATGAGTGGGAATGTTATATTCACAAAACATTGTTCTATATTTTTTTTAAAAAATTCATATTAATAATTTCAAAAAAACCATTCTATTGAGGCTTCCAGGGGGAAGAAAATTTATTTTTAATACCTTGATTTGAGAAATATTACTTAAATTCATGATTCTAAAAATTTCCTCCATGATCACTTCGCAAAGTCACAATTTTTTCAACTTTTTCATTTTCCAAAGATTATAGAAATGAATAAAAATAGTGAAATATTCACTTTTATGTTTTAAAAATTAAATACATGTAAATATTGAAAAATTATCAACCAAAAAATTAAAAAACAATTCACCAGCAAGACTTACTATCCTAGTAGGTTAGAACAGATCTATATGGATAAGATCTAGAGGTCTAGATGTATTAAACAATTTAATTGGTTTAAAAATGAATTGTGTTTATTACCCATTTAACATGAACCACATAGTTTGTTTTGGTCTAAATTTATCCCAGGAGAGTTAGCAATCAAATAAATTTTAGAAAACTTTATAAAGTAGTGAACATTATAGTGTACAATACTTTTATTCCAAATCCATGATTCATTAACATTAGCATTCAAGAAATTTAGATTTTATGTACATAAGGAACTAAGATATAATGTATAAACATTATTTGTTCTAGGTTATTTAAACCTGAGAGACTTATATTTGAAAAGTAATAATTCATTGTTATAAAAATAAATGTAATAACCATCATTATAATGTTGAAAAATACTTATTAGTTTATTTTTAAAGACTTCAACACAATATGTTAATGAGGATAGATTGTGGACTTTTATCTAATCAAATACCAATAATCATTCCTTTTGAATTGTCACTAAATGCAACATATCCTCCATCTATCAGGGGTTTTGAGTGAAAGTTAGATTAACCTCCACTCATATGCCTTGAGAAACAAATTTCCATAAAACATTTTTCATTACTATTAATATGTCTTGTTCCCCATAATAAACAAACAAACAAATAGATTTTTTGGTATCCAAAAGCTCTTGGGTATAGAAATGATGGCTACCAAAGACATGGGGATCCAAATATATTTGTGTTTTCCAACAACTTAGAAACATGTTTTGTAAAATATTTTATATGAAAATAATTTTTTATTCCAATAAATTGAGGATTTATCATATTATAGATGTTAGTATAATGTCATATTTTTTCACAATAAAAATAGATAACTTTATAAAGTGTTTTGTTTTTAAAACTAAGAACAAAATAGTTTTTTATGTTTAGGTCTTTCACTCAGACTTTCTATTCAACATTTTTTCTATTTGAGTTGATTTTCACTCATAATATTTTTAGATAATCTTCTACATTATGGAATACAGTTGTGGAATATTTAATGTTATGAACCTCATTCTATTGATTTTCCATTGTCTTAACTTGTTCAATATATGAGGAATTTTAATTTTCCAATTGATTTTTCAAATCTAAAATTTTTCTATTTAGGTCCTCCTCTTTTTTGAAAATTTTATTATAGGCATTTCTAAAGCTTTTTCATCTTTTTTAATCTTTAGTACTTAGATTATAACATGGTACATTATTAATTTAATTCTTCATATGATATATTTTCATTTTAATATTTATGACCATGATAAAAGGATTAGTAAGAATGTACCTTATCCTAATATTCCCTAAAGCATATGTTGGCATTTTGATTAAGTGCTTCAACTTCTAATTCCAAGGATTTTCATTCACTAGAATCTTCAACAGCATTCCAAGTATCCTTCATATGATTTATAACTTTCTTCTTATAACAAAATTTATTGAAGTATTTTTTTTTGAATTTTTATCATATTTATGATGTGTACAATCAATATTTATTTTCCCTATCTTTTTACACTCATAACATATTACTTATTTTTAGTTTTTACCATGATTCGTATACTTGTTGAAGGGTCTTATTAAACCTCTTCTCTTATTATATATTTTTTTTAACTTTTGATAAAACAGTGCAAGTTCATAATTTTATCTAGAATATCTTGATTAATATTATTCTTATGATATTTTAGATATCTTTATGAATTTTTTCTTCTTATCATACTTAGAAGTTGAATCCATTAAAGAAACATTTTTTTTCTTGGACATTTTATATTCTCCAGATTCAATATCATTTTCATATTCACACATTATAAGAGTTACAATGAATTTTTAGATTCTTGACCTCTTAATATTGTCTTATGGAATCTAATATTCCACTCCACCTGGGTGGTAAAACTCATAGAACATTAAATTCTTGTTCAGGCTCAGAGATAGGCGTCTATAGAGTAGTGACATTATTAAAAAATTTAGTGATATATCCATTCAATTGAGTAAATATTTCTCCTTCATCCATTTTGAATGTTAATAACTTTAGTGTCTAATTATCATATCTAAGATCCTTCAATTTTTTAATACCTTCATAGAAAAAATTATATTTGTCAACATTTCATGAGCTATTTGGAACAAAGAAACTATGTTGAACACATTTTTCCTAATACAAATATTATAGAATTCACAGCTTTATAATTTAGATCAAAGACTATTTTGGTTATAGAATCCCACATTTTAGGTTCTCTCTCTGGTATTTCCTAAGTAATTACTACTTTAAGATAAACTTTTAATCCAAAATTATTCAAAAATATGGCCATGTGAGCCTTCCAGAAACCATAATTTTTTCTTTTAAAGTAATAATCTACAACTGGTGACATACCTTCATGGTTATCAGCTAGAGCCACCATCTAAAAATATATATTTTTACCACAACCTTTAACAATTGTGAAATAAAGTTCCTTGAGCTCTCATACCAATTATTTTCCCAGAGAAATGGCTGATTGAAAGCTCAAGAGGGGATGAAATGAGTTCTTAAAATTTTCATTACTGTAAACTTCCCTCTTCAATGTGTGTGAGTTAAAATATTCTAATTAATTAAAATATGTAATATAAATATACAATTTTAATAGAAATAGATTGAACATAAGATATTTATTGTTTTTCCGGGAATAAAAATCCCATACCCACTCCATCAACACTCTAGTCCAAGATTTTATTGATTTTCACTATGAAAGACCTTTTTCCAAGGGATCCCAACTGAGTACAAGAAGATATTACATATTAGAAAGGTTCAATATATTTTAACAAAGTTATCCCATTAAAATAAATATACATAAACTTAACACACACACTTTAAATGTGTGTAAACAAGAATGTGATGAATGAAATTTTGAGCAACTATTGTAGAACATAGTTGCAAGAAAAAACTGGCAATAGTTGAACATATTTCTTAAGAAGGTGATAGTATTCAAGGTATATCTCCAGATGATATTTAGTGAAATTGATATACTTTAAATAATAGTGAACGTGAATTTATATGATGTGTTTTTATGAACACACATTCATTTATACTTTTATTAGAATATTTTTAAGTGTGTGCACATTTTTTTGTGTATCTTTATTTTACATGTAGTGGATAACTATTCCTTTGATACCTCATGTTTTATTTTTAAGTTAAGAATATGAGATAATTAAAATGTTCTAATTGATAATATGTTGATAATACTGGATATTAATATAATGCGTCCTTTCTTTCCAAATATAGAAAATACTTCCACAACAGCGATGTCAGAAATATTCTCCTTCGATTGTTTCTATTCATGGAAAATGGTATTTTATACAAATTTAAATTTTCTTAAATGGAAAATCCCTTATATGTAATTCTCCAAAAGTATGAAATTACATATCAGGAGATTATAAAGGTAATCATAATATCTAAATCTTTATAAGATAACAAACTAGTAGAACTGTTCTCATAAGATAACTTCTTAAGAGGCTTGGTAAACTAAAACACATCATTTAATTATGATATGAAAAAGATAAGCTAAATTAAAAATTATGTAGGATAATTATTAAATATAAGATAAATATGTTATTTATATTTGATACTTAGATTTCAAAACATCATTTTATGCTCATAAGATAATATTTGTTAAAAAACATTTTCATAAAGATAGTGACTTTTTATAGCTGAAATGTGACTAAACTAACTGACTCTTAATTATTTGGTAGATTAATCATCATCTTCATTAGATAAAATCACACACATTAATATAATCCTCCAACACATATTTTTTAATTCTGATTAGATGAAATATATTTCTTCATAACCTTGATTCTCTTAAGATAAAATAATTTTCTATAGATTGAATAGTTTTCTCAGCATCACATAAAATTTTAAAGTAATAATATGATAAATTCCATTGATAAAATTATAATATGAAACAATTAATTTAAAATCATTATAAAAAAATAGATATTTTATGAATTATCAAAACACATAAAAACTATGATATGTTGGAATAATATAAGTCTATTCAATAATACCATACTGATGCCACAATGATTTGAAAGATTACTTTTCATGTTTACAAGGTTATTTTCAAAAAAAAATTATTTTTTATGGTCATATATTTTATATTTTAAAACATGAATTTAGAAGTAGAAAATATATTTTTCTCGTGAAAATTTAATGTGAAATTTTTTAAATAGTTTCATCTGTCAAAATTCTTTGATGAATCTTTATTAAAGATATCCTCTAATGGTACCATCCACCATATTTCTTGGATGTTTTATGATCATTTTGACCAGGGGAAAGTATTGACATTCTGTATGCTATTTCTTCGAATATGGATAGTTTTTTATAGTTAATGAATAATCATTCATATGTATTATTTATTCATATGGGGAATGCATTGGACTTAGTATGTGATAGGAGGGGACCACTATAGTCTCTTGATGCATCAATAGTTATAATGAGACAAACTAGATTGGGGTTTGGTCGAGGCCTTACCCATTTTTTTTCAAATGTCTTGGCCAAGGCCTTGATTGTAATTTTTAGATGTTTGGCATTATGAATTACATAATTATGAATTTATTCATTAATATCTATGTAATTACATGATTTAATTTTCCAGATATGAGTTTCTAGAACCTGTTATTATTTATATGCAATTAATTGATCATCATTTATTATCTACATATTATTCATTCCTTATTAGCTTCTCGTATACCCATAACCTTACTAAGATGTTGAGCTCACCCCTTTCTTATGTTTTATTCCACCAGGATTCTAGGAAGTGTTTTATTATAGATATTTAGGGATATGATAAAGATAATAATTTTTTTCTTGAAGAAATTACTATGTTTTATTTTATGTTTTCTAATGCAATGTGTAATTATATCATCTATCTAGTTTTTAAACACTACTAAACTATTTGGTCCTTTAGGATGTGATTTATTGTATATTATGACAGGATAATAAAGTAACCCCCAATTCTAGGACACTAGATCTGAGGTCATTACATAAGATATAGAAAAATATCTTCTCAGTGAATCCTTTTATTATATCATTAAAATAAAATATAATACCTCTATAATTTTTTCATTCATGTTCTCCGAAATTTCTAACATTAATATATACATTAAGCTTCTATTAACCCTACTAATTTTACAACCATGTATGCCCACTTATAATAATAATTTTTCCATCCAATGTCTAAGTTAATAATAAATATACTTCTTCAATACATAGCACTAATCTCATCTAAAATCATGGTTTATTCACAGAAATTATGATATTTAAAAAATAAAAAAATTCAATACCATTTAATTTAATCTTAAATTTTACATGGGATAAACCATTTAATCTTATTTGATATCTAAAAATATATTACATATCATTTAAAATCATTTTTTTAATCTTTCACATCATTAGAGTTAATATTATGTGACCTGAATGGATTATTACAAATTATCTAGAATATTCTCTTACATGTACTCAAAATTTTCATACATAAGGTGTAAAATATTAGAGTTAATCCAACATATAACCAAATTAATATTTGTATACTCTTTTTTACTATTACATATCACAATATAGGTATAGGGTTACTCTTCTATATTCTAGTACTTTTCAATTCTGTTTCTATGAGTTATTACAGATGCCTTTTCCATTATTCTTCTTTCTCCAAGATATAACACATGAGCTCCAACTAACTCCATTCACATTCAAAATTAATCATGATAACTCAAATCACATTAGGATACCTTAAAAACATATTTGGCTATATTATAATTATTATAAAACCTCTTTCATCTCATAAAAACTCCTTAGATAACTTTAGTGTTCATTTACTACCTCCAATATGTCAAATATTCTTCAAACATCATCATAAAAGTATATCTTATATATATTAAAACAACATTCATTCCTGGTAGATGGAGGATGTAACTTATAATTTCAGATATCTTTATTCTTATTCAATAATTTATAGCACCCCAATTTATTTATAGATATATAAATTCCATAAATATCCATACTCTATGAAAATTATCTAAGTACACTAACTTCTCAATCTCAATAGATGTCAAACCATGAAAAATTTATTCTAGATATGGTGACGATCTAAATTTGTGTGTGTTTTATTTTTTTCAAAGGTTTTCAGGGAATTAGAAGAGTATCATTGATTCCAATATATTGAAGAGGTTGAAAATAAGAAGTTTTTTCTTGGATGCTGAATAGAGATGGCGATATTAATGCCTATATTGTGAATGATGAAGAATCAAACATCATTGTGGAAGAGAATAAGTTCTGAAATATTGATATCTTAGAAGAAGATAAATGGTGTACTTTCCTTTTGTATAATGGAAATATATTTTCTACTTCAAGGAAAAAAATTACTTGAAGACACTGAGTAACTTATGATGACTATTGAGATGATATTAATATATATAAAATGTGACTTTATTTTAGGAGAAGCACATTTTTTATAAACATTATCATGATTTCTTAAATATTATCATTATGATTTTTTCAAATGAAATTTTACAAACAAGGAAAACTAAGTCAAATGAGAAGAGAAAGCTAAGTTCAATATATTGAGATGGTCGTATTAAGGGTTTGACCTAATGTTTTTCTAATTGTATTCACAGTTACATAAAATAGATAATTATGGGACCTATAATATTATACGATTCTTGGGGATGTATTACTCATTGATTTAACATCACAATTCCTTATGTATATGATTTAAGCTGTTTATTAGAAAATGAAAATCCTCTGTAAAATAGATGTAAGTCCGGTAATTCTTTTATATTATTTAAATTACTAAAAAAATAAATATTCTAAGGAATTCATTATTTTAGCTAAAGTTGGTTTAAGGAAGGATTTGGTTGTACATTGGTGGAACTACATTTTTTCAATAGATTTTTATTGACTAAGTTTAAAAGAAAAATATATAACAATGTGTCCAATGGAAGAAGAAATTCAGTAAGATTATTAGACAAAAAAGTATTTTGTAGTTCCATATGGAACAAATATTAAACAATTACATGATAAATAATAATGGAATTTTTGAATGATGTTTTTTTAGATAGATTCTTATATGTCATTTAACAGAGGGTTCTAAATGATCAAACAAATGTTTTCAAGAAAAAAATTGATTAGATATAGCTTTTTGAATAATGTTATTGGATAATAGTTTCCATAAGATTCACTAGATAGAAAATTTTTGGGAGAAAGCATATAATATAATTTTATGAATGAAGAATTCATATAAAAGGTTTTGGAAAATATCCATCAAAAATATATTAAGCAAATTGGTATGAGACAAGAATTTTTTTGAATAAATAAATCCTATAAAGAATAACTGAATAGAGAAAGATTATGAAGGTTAATTATAGAGAATTTTTAGGAATAAAAAATAACTCAAAGTTATAGGATAGAGAGATCTATTGATATCATTAAACAGAAAAAGATAAAAAAATATTCATAGAATTCATTAGATATAAAAAGAATAACTGACATATGGGAGTTCATTGGATAGAGAGCACAAAATAGAAGATTATGAGTTGGCCAGAAAAAAAATAGTATCTTGAAAATATATAGACAAAGGAGTTTTTATGGATAAGTACTAAACAAGGGTTTTAATATCTATATAATGTTTTTTGTAAAGACATTAATTGTAATGATGTTGAGTTGGTAATTCAAAAACTCTATAATCATAAAGAGAATATTTTGAATCAATATGAGATTTGTGTATGTTTTAAGAATGTTGATTATAATTTTTGGGGAAAATTTCTATTAATTTTATTGAATCAATTTAATGAAAATTCCTATGAATATTTTGACTTCTATTTGTGTGGAGTTTTGAAGGTGTCCAAATAAATAATTTTTTAGTGGGATATTCAATGTTTTAGTGGGATCATTTAATTTGTTGTTCATGCTCCAATTTAATTTTTTTGAGAAACATTTTCTATATATAGAAAAGAAAGTGTGCCCAAAGAAGGCTTCTAAAGTTTTTTCTGATTGATCTCAAATAAAATCTATTATCATAAGTTTAATGTAGAGGTAAAAACCTACAAGCTTCATATATTTTATTTAGTTTGAAGTATCAAAAGGTATTTTTAGATAAATAGGTACCAGAAAGATAGGTTCTGGATGAAGAAGTGGATTTTTGAATTAATTGGTGGTATTGGAAATATTATTTTTATTAGATGAACATGATGTATCAAATTAATAGTTTGTATCAAACAATAATATTGTATTAGATGAACATGTAGTATTTAATAAACATGTACTAGGTATCGAAGTGAAGGAATCAGATGAACTAGTATCAAAAGAACTTATATTAGATGATCAATATCTGATGGAAAGTATAAAATGAAGATATTTTGGATGAATAGGTATATGATACATATGAGAAGAATAAGATGGACATGTTTGGGATTTAATATAAAGATAATTAAATAGCAGTATTTTTATTGTCATTGTGAAGAATAATAATAGGTGAAGAACAATTATTTAATGTAGTGAATGAAAAGAAAAAATAAATTTTTTTATTATGAATAAAAAGAAGTTTTTGTAAATATGTTTTCATGTAACAAAAGAAGAAGACAAGTTTATTTTATGTTGTTTTGTATGTAAGAATAAATAAAGAATAAAAATCATCACTATGACATTCAATAAAAGTCACATCTCATGGAGAAATTTCATAACATTGTAAAGAAGTTGAATAAGTATAATACTGTATACAAAAATAAGTTTAAAGATCTATAAGGGTGATATAATTTGACTAAGAATTCCCCAGTCCATGAAATTAGGATTGGTTTCTACCCCCTCCTAAAATATAGGTAACCACACTCAGGCTTTGGATTATTTCTAGTCCAAACCACTGTATTTGGTATCTCATTTTAGTGGATAATATATTTAATGGTAACAATTATACACAATAAGGACTAGCTGCACTTATGGGTATTGAACCTTGTAAAAAAATCATGTCCCATTATTTACTAACTTTAATATACTTGCATATGAAAACAAACGGAGAAAAATAGAATCATGATACCAAAAAGTATAAAAGGTAAAGGGGTAAAAAAATAATTTGTTTTCAAAATCCCCAATAATGATTCACTCCTCCTCTAAATTTTGAGAATATCCTGAAGTGGTTCTAATAATTGGTAGTAGATGGAGGTTCACCTCTAGTGGATTCTCTACTTTGAAGATACTCTCTAGTAATGTTTTTATTTTATTTAATGTATTTATAATGAAGTTATGTTTTGGTAGAGATTAATTTATCTCATAGTAGAGTTATGTTTCTACCAAGACCATGATAATTTGTAGAAATAAAGAGGAAAAAAACTAAATAATATGTCCATCATAAGACAAGATATAAAATTAAGTTCATTCTCACCAAGCCATGATAACAATGAATATAGATATATATATATATAATAGAATAATGTGTGGTCCAAGTCACCACTAAAAATAAGGACACCATTATAAATTCAATGGGGCCATGGTCAAGTGACCATGAGGTATGTAAAAATTATTGTACAAATTGTTCTTAATAATAAGAACTTAACATATGTGGTGATGATGATCTATCATTAATTTCTCAATAAATATCAGTTATTATATTAAAATATATTCTACAGTGCATTCTTAGAGAAACAATATCTATATTTTATTGATGTTTTTGAAAGAATGCAAGAAGAGATGACCCAACTTGAAGGTGAAACCAAAAACATGGAGAAGTTTTTATTAAAAACATTCTAGAATATATAATTCTCTCCATGTAAGTTGGGTCATTTGAAATAAGAAATTTTGAAGTTGAAATAATTTCAGAAAAATTTGAAAACAAAGGGATTAAATAAGTTGAAGAGAAATATAGATTCAGGAAGAATCTTTAAGAGAAGATACATGTAGTTAAAGAAAATTTTAAAAACAAAATTGATGTTAAAAACATTAAATTAGAAGTTAATTACATTAGGATCAAGGAACTTGAAGCATTTTTACAAAATTATATTAAGTTTCATGATGAAGAGGTTGAAAAAATTGATAATGATTATTAAGAGAGGGTTATTTTTATTGTAGTTCAGAAGAAAACCTACAATATGCATTGTCTAGAATTGGAAGTCAAATTAGTCAATCATGAAAATACATATATCAATTCTTAGAAAAATAAGGAAAATGTTTCTATTTCTAATAAATTATAAATTTGGGATTGTAATGGTAAAATAACTATATCATGTGACAAGAATATTATGAAATTATATAATTATCTACATCGAGCATTTGTGATGAAATTAGTAAAATCCATAACTTTTTTATTATGTTTATATAAATCTATTTTCATGAACAATTCATGATTAAAAAAATAAATAAAAATATGGATGAATAATATTTATAATAATCCTACCCCCATTTTCATGGTGGATATAAGAATAAGTGTGGAATATGGTTCCTCATAAAGGGCCCAAAATAATGTAAATAAAACCCAAAAATAGAATTCTTATTTTGTTGGAAATTATGTACAATATAATGTTGATATTAGAAGATCAATGTTTTTGGGTCAATTTTTGTTCTTCAATAGGTTCAAATATTATGTATGAACTTTTGGTTTAATCTGTAAAATGTTAATAAAAAAAGGTGTCCCATGTTATGGGGGAGAAATCTAGGTATGAATAAGAAACATCCATATATTATAAAAAATATTTATACCTCAAACTGATTTGGAATGATTGAAAATATCTTTTATGATTGTAATAATAGTGGTCACATTATTGGTTAATTCTAATATAAACATGTATAAAAATCAGATAAGATAATAAGACCATAGAATTTGATGAAGAAATAAGAAGAAACCATGGGAATTAACCAAAAAAATGTTCAAAACAAGAAATATCCTAATAAATTAAAAAATAATAGAATTGAAAGGTCCTTGGATTTTATATCTAGGAAGTTGAGGAAGAATTATATATCTAAAATATCTGATGTGAAGAATGATATTTATAATAATCTATATAGAGACTCCAATAAGGCTTCCAATAGCCCGAAAGATATATTTTTTGTTTGAAAAGATATCTGGAGAAGGTAAGAAATATGGATGAAGTATAAGTATAATCTAGTAAGAAAGGAAAATAGAAGATTTCACATAAAAATATTGAACTTCCTGTGAGGGTTTCAACCGAAGACAACCCTTGTGTTGAAGATGTTTCGTGTGAGAGATACCAAAAAGCTAGACATAATTCAAAATATTGTTTAACTATTATTCTAGAATAATAAGTGGCCATAAGAATTATTAATAATTAATTATCCATGAAGGCTATAGAGATGAAATTTTCTTCACACAAAAGAGAAGAATAAGTAAAGATATCGATGATTACCCATTCAGAATTAATGTTCAAATTTGAAAGATTAAAGAGTATAGGAAATAGAGAAATTTGGTTTGGAATATCATCTCAACCTTTTTGTTCACATTAATAATAAAGGAAGACCCACCTTATTCCTTTAATTTTTTTAATTTCATATGTGTTTCTTATATAGATAATTGAAGGTCAAACATGGCGTCAAAGGGATAATATGATGAATTGGATGGTCTTCCAATATTAGACATCATTATATTAATATGATACCATCCTAAAATGATTAATAAATTAGTATAATGATAAATATATTGTGAGGATCATAATTAATGAAATTTATGTGGTTTCTATCGACACCTTATAGTAAAATAAAAAACATTCTATCTTGGTTTAATCTTAATTTTGGAATTACAATGGGATATATTAAAGAAGTTCATCCTTAGTGAAGTTGTAGAAATTTTCATGTCTAGAAAAAAATAGGAAGAAGATCCATGTTGGTTTATTAACATCATAAACAATGAAAATATTCATTTATTTTGAATAGATCAACCATTATGAAGATCATGAGGAATATCTCATTGAGAGGAATACATGTGGTGAATTTTGAAAAAGCTACCAGAATTTTTATCTCATAAAAATATAATTATTATTAAATGTGTTTTTATAAGTGTAATAAAAAATGAATATTTTATTAATATCTCATCCTTAGTCACCAAAAATTAAAATTCTTTCACAATGGAGGTTAAATTGAATTAACCAGTGACATAGAAAATGTTAAAGAATGAAATTGTACCAAGAATTTTAATCATTCTATTTTAACTAGAATGATTTTAACCTGTTTATTGAAGTGAATATAGGAGTTTTAGGTTGATTTATTTTAAAACTGATATATATCAAAACAGGTACCTTTATCTTGGAATATAGTTAGGAAACACTTGAAGACATGATTGTGTGTTTCCATCTCATTTGGTATCAATTTCTATAGGAAATGGATAACTTTGTTGTCTAAATCAAATCCTCTTATATTCTACACTGAGTATGGATCCCATATAATTAGAGTGAAAGGATTTATGAAACACTTATTAAGGATGAATTGATACCCTTTTCCATAGTAATTTGTTTTTATTTTCAATAAAGGAGTGACAAAGTGAAATAAATGTTTTAGAGCAGGAAATAAATAATAAAATATTCTCATATTGTCATATTCATTTGATGGTATTTCTAACAAATACAAAGGGGAATATTTAAGAGCCCAATTTTTGTGTTCTGTGTTTGTTTCCAATGGTTTTCAATTAATTATTAGGAATTATCGATGTCAATATGTTGACGTTTTCATAAAGAAGCAGGTGTGTCTCAAATGTAGATTGGATGTTTAGTGGATTTGGTGATAATAAAGACCTGATTATGAATGATGAATAATCTAAGTCAATTTAGAATTAGAATAAGTTCACAAGTCTTGATATCTTAAAATAATATGAATGGTGATCATTCATTTAGAAGATTTGAAATATATTTTCTACTTAAAAGAAAAGAATTATTTGAATATTTTGAGTTATATATAATGATTGTTGAGTTGATCTTAATATATATAACATGTTCCTTGATGTTTGGAGAATCATATTTGTTGTCAACATTATTACATTTCCTTTATGTGTTTCCTTAAGATTTTTATATATAGAATGTATCAGATAAATAAATATCATTTGAAATTATAGATAAAACTATGCTTAATAGATGAAGAATGATGAGACGAATGGATTGAGATGGCCAGACAAAGGGTTTTACCAACTTTTTTTTAATTATATTCATACTTAAATCAGAAATATATTGATTAGAATAGTAATTTCATCTGATTTTTGATGATGTATTCCTCATTTATTAAACATAAAAATTCCTCGTGGATTTGATTCAAGATGATTTTTGGAAGAATAAAAGCCTCTATTAATTAGAGGTAAATTAGGTGATGCTTTGTTGTTTTTAAAATCACCCAACATCATGACTATTTGAATAAATTCATGATTCCATCTAAATTTAGTGGAATGAAGGATTTTTTGGGACATTGTTTGAACTTGTTTTTCTAGATAGAGTTTTATTTATTGAGTTTACCAAACAAATAAAGGTTACTATGTATATCAAAACAAATATTATCTAACAAAGAAGTGTTATGGAAGTTCTAGATGAATAAATTTTTAAAAAAGTACTGGAGAAAGTAACATGAATATTACAAATGATGTTATTTCAAATAGATATTTATGAGTCATCAAACAACGGTTTTTTAGAATAAAATGATCAAATAGAAATTTCTAAATAATTTTATTATATAAAACTATTTAAATGAAGTTTCCTAAGAAATAATGTTTTCAAATAAAGTCATCAAGAAAACTTTTCTAAATGAAGTAATCATTCAGAGTCTTATAGAAATGATCCAAGAAATATAAGGTTGAATATATTTTTACTAGGAAAGAATATTTGTTGAAAAATAAGTACTATTAATAATAACTATATAGAGGAGAATTATGATGGTTATATATGAATAATGTTAATAGATAAATAATAACCTGAAGTTACCTAACATAGATACCTATTGATCTCATCATATATAAAATGTTAGAAAAAATTATGAAAATTCATTAGATAGTGGGAGCATAGAAAAATTTTGAGAGTGTATTAGACAGAGAACACCCAAAAAAATTATGAGTTCACCAAAAAAAGAAATAGTGTTATAAAAATAATCTGATAAAGGATTTGTGAGAAATAAGTACAGATGAAGGTCTAAAGATATTAAAAATGTTTTTTAAATACATTAATTCATATGATAATGATGATATGGATTTAAAACATCCCTATAATCACGAAATAAATACCATGATTCTAGAAAATATTTCAAGAATATTAAACAATTTTGACACTGAGTTTTGAGGAAATTTATTATGATGTTTTTTTGACTCATTTTATGGAATATTATTATGAAGATTGTTGAATCTATTTGTGTGGAGAAATAAAGGTGGTCAACCAATGAATGTTTTGAGTGGTATATTCAATGTTTGATTGGGGCATTTTAATTTTATGTTTTTTTATCCTACCAATGTTTTTTCAGATAAATTTCCTATATAATGGAGAGAAGGTGTGCTATGAATAGTTTACTCGAGTTACTACTGATTGATCTCGAAGAGAAGGTATTATCAAAAGTTCAACATGGAGGTGTTGACTAGGAAGATTTATAAATTTTATTTAGTTTTATGTTTAAAAATGGTGTTTCAAATACATATGAACCATATAGATAGGTTCTTAATAAGGAATTGGAGTTCCAGGTGAATGGTGGTATTAGATGAACAACTAGTATCAGATTAACATGTTGTGTTAGATGAATAGATTGTATCAAAAAAAGGTTGTATCATATGAATAGGTAGTATTCGACAAATAATATTAAATGATGAATTAATGAAATCAAATTAATTGGTATTATATTAAATTGTATTAGATGAATAATATTATATATAATATATAGGACAGATAAGTTTTAGATAAATGTGTACCAAGTAGAGAAGTGATGAATCAGACAGACATATTCCTCGTAGAGTAAGAAGATAAGGAAAGAGAATCATTTATTACTTTGTTATGAAGAATAAAAATGGGTAAAGAAGAATTATTACAACTAGTGTAAGAAAAACAACATTCTATTTTTTTATTATGAAGATGAAAAAATTTGTGTGCATCACTTTTCATATAGAAGAGGAAGAAGAATATTTAATTGTACATTGTTGTTCAAGTAATAATAAGTTAAGAAGAACAAAGAAGAAATGTGACATTAAATATAAGTTACAACTTGTGGAGGACTTTCTTGATGTTATAAATAACATAAAGAAGTATACGAATGTATGTTCATGCAGTATAAATATCAAACAAAGCACTGCAATTGGAATAGATATTCACTAGTGTTGGGAATTGTGATTGTTTTATACCCCCTATTAAAGTGTAGGGAACCACACTTGGACATTAGATTATTTATAGAGAATGCCACTACATTTGGTATCTCATTATAGTGGAAAATCTATATATTAGTAACTAATATAAAATGGAAGGACTAGATACTCTAATTGAGTATTGAACATTGTGAAAGTAACTTATCCCATTATTTACTCTCTTTTATATTATTGCATATGAAAATGAATAGAGAAAAATAGAATCAAGACCCAAACAGGTCTAAGAGGTAATGATATAAAAATAACTAATTAGTTTAAAAATTCCCCAATCCTGATTCACCCCCTCTCTATATTGAGAATATCGCAAGGAGGTCCTAACTTATGAACCATGAAACAGTGACATCAACTCAACCATTAATTAGATTCTTATCAACATAATCATTGGTAGTATATCATATCATTAAATTCATAGATCTAATAGTTTTTCTCACAATTATATTCTATTCCATTTCCAACTCCATATTTATACTTAATATACATCATTTTATTAACAATATATAATAAATTAAAATATTCAATGAAATATAATCAATGATAACACCTTACTCTTAATCACCTTTTCCAATATCTGAATCGGTATTTAATAGCATATCCAATGGATGAAAACAATATAGATAATATATATAAACTCTAAATTATATCTAATTTTTATTAATAATATTAGTCCTTCTATCTTCCCATTCACTGGGTTCTTTGTCTTTACACAAAAATATTGACATTTTTGCTTATTAACAATAAATAAAACACATCATCATCCAAGGGTTTAATAATTTCTCTCTTTTGATTTTTTATCAATAATCATAAAGAAAATATATTCCATTATTTTAAATCATTTTCTTATATTTCATCTTTATTGATAATAAAAATAAATGATGATTTTATACATGAGTTATCAATTAATCAACTCTAAGTATACTTGGACAATTATTTTTTAAGAAAAAAAGTATGACCAATTTACTTCATAAAATTTTTATCCACAAACATGTATATATCAAAATATTCTCTTAATTATTATCATTTATTCATCTATTTTAACCGCATTGACTTTAAAATTAATTATTCTAAAAACAATAAAAAAAATGTGTTACAAACATACCATAATAATGATAGTCTCAAGAAACCTAAATAATTTACATCGTTAAATAAAATATTTATTTCTATAAACATTATCAGCTCAACTCCCCAAAAATGAGAACACTATATATTCTATTCATAAATGATGATATCTTATTTAATTATATTCTTACAATCAATTTCAAAAAAATGCATTAAATAATGATTAATCTCAAGATATAACACTCTGTGATGGAAACTTTCATCCCATAATAACACTTTCACAACATGATCATCATTTTATCTCCCCACCTATATGTAACAAATTTAAATCACTATATAGTAAAAGAAATACAATAGATATTATAAGAAGGTGGTTTCTCTAATAATAACAAGTGAGAGTGAAACCATTAATATTTTCACCATAACTGATAAAATAATTTCACTTAACCTCTATTATTAAGAGAATTATTCATGATTTCTCTCTTAATTTCAAAAATAGTAATCTCTATGGGAAGCATGATTTTATTGTTCCATTGAGATTTTTAATTGTACAAGGTATTATTTTTCAATTTAAAAATTAAATAATATGTATTCCTTGGTGAATTATTCATTTTTTTCAACATGTAATCACATTATTGTAGTATGATATGTTAATATTTTAAAAAAAATCTAGTTATCTTGAACCTTTCACATATATTATTAAAAATTATATTTTCACTATCTCATAGAAACCTCTAATTAAATTTAAATTATTCTTTTTTGGATATATTCCTTTTACCAAATCAATTATTTTATTTCTTTCTTATATTTAATCTATTTTTATGTAGATTAAGATTACCACTATTAATAAAAAAACATATAAGTCCCTTGAAATAGTTCACAGTGCATCCATTTTTTTAACAATAGAAACTTATTTTCTTCTTTTGTGTAGTATCCATATCAACCATCATAAGAATATTTTATTCAACACCTTTTCATATAATACATGGTAAAATAACCTTAAATTATTTATTTATTATTCATCTCTTATGAACTTATTTATTCAAAAAAATATGAATTATTCATTCCAATTATTAACTAACATTGTTTATCAAAATAATGACTTTTTAAGTTTCCATAGAGGCTTTCTTGGGATCTAAATATATTATAAATAAATGGTTTTTTACCTTTTTAGTGTAATTTTATTCAACTCATAACTATTACCCCTTGGTTTTGAATTTATTTCACTTCCATGAATTGATATAATAACCTAATAATTAATAGACTTATGTATAAAAAATTTATATCACCAATAATGTCTTACCAGATTACTTTTTTATATATTGATCAATAATCTAGTAATATTTTTCTGCTTTTTTTCTTCAACTCAACCCTTTAGTTGAGATTCTTTTTTGGAAATAATTTTATTATTTATTCTCACATTCAATTGTGATGTAGCAGTGGGTATCTCATAATTTTAATCAACCAATATTTTCTATAATTTTTCATTATGAACTTTAATATGCATGAAAAAAATTATAATGAAAACATTTATAAAGAAAATGATACATTAATTATTTGATATTATGATAGATGTATAATTAAATAATTTAATGTCACTCTTTCTAATATATTTGGGTTTTTAGGGTAGGTTATATCATTATAATTTTTCATAGAAACAGCCATTTTATATTTTTTTTTTGAAGAGTATGATTGAACAACTTCCAAAGTTATCAATTTCAGATAAAGATAAAAAAATATTGGATTTAAAGTGTTATTATGATCTTTAGACTACTTCACACTTCCTTCAAAATCATTCTTGAGAACGTCTATAATCTTCTCATGATATTCATGAATTTTCTTCTTCTTTTGTAATGATTTTTTAAGATCCTTTATCTCTTTAGTCGTGATCTCTAATTGATAATTATTAAAATCAATTATAGACCTTTATTTTTCATCCAAAGTATGGAACTTATCTTCTGTCCATTATTTGGATTCATAGTTATCCTAAATTTATTTAGGACCCCCTAAAATATAGACAAAATTAGTTCAAGATTCATATTCTTAGAAATTTTTCCCTCAATTTATTTGGAGATATTTATAAAAATCATCACCTTTTGTGCTAGTGCTTCCTCCATCCTTCTACCATATTATTAAATTTTTTGGACCTCATCTTATAAGACTCTAAATATACCCTAATTCCCCACATATACTTGGCCATTCCCTAGGAAAATCTTGAAATGAAATACTAGTTACCCCGTCTTCATGTAAAATGTTGAAAATATTACGGTAAAAGTGATGTATATATTCTCAATAGTAGATTTAAATACCAGATCTTCTCAAATATTAAAATAATTCATTTATCTATTATTAATATATGTGAAAGTTAGATTTTATTCCTAATTACATAATATATATCTTCCTATCATTTATTAAAATAGAATATTTAATATTATAGTTATCAAAATATGTGATATAAATTTATCCACTTTTATTACCTTCAATTTATAGAGAATCCTCATTTTATTTTATAATTGATGAGACCATAAAAAATTTCATTTCTTATCTTTCCATAATGTTCTTCAATATATTTTTAGAAATTTATTACATATTTTTATTGAAAAAAATCATAGAAATGTTAATATTTTACTTCGTGATAACTTTTGGAAGAAAAACTCAAAACTCAAATAATAGATTTTAGAGAATCTAATTAGAGGTATAATCTAGAGCTCTAATACTAATTATTAGTCAAACAATATTTCCACATCCAAAATAAGAGGTGGGAGTGAATTAGTGTGAAAAACTATTTAATAATTAATGTTATTTACTTTTACCTCTGAGGTCATTAGAGTGAATGGATCTCAATAAATCATCTCACTCTAGGTTTAAAATAAGGTAATAAATATAAAAACAACAAAGAACGTAATATAAAATTATTTATGAGGTTTAATCGAAATTTATGTGATATTTCTTGATGTTTTGTGGTTTTTATCCAACACACACATGTCTAAAATTTTATTATCATCAAAAAATATAGGAAAGGGAATAACATTGAACCTTTATACCTTACACCAAATAGATTATAATGCATTACACCAATTTGATCAGAAATAAAACACTTATAGTCTTTCATTGAAACCCAAACCAACCATGCCTTTTATTCACAACTGAATTTGGAAGGTTTATCTTAAATAATGGTAAAAAATAAAAAAAAATAAGTCATCATAAGTCTAATAATTGTTGATATTATTCCACAATTACAAAATTTTCCTTGTAAATAACTATCATCTTCTTCATTAAGAACCTTTAATATTAAGATATTTAATAGAATCTGAAATATTATTTTATTATTTATATCACCCTTTTATGCATCAATAATAAGTTTATATTTAATAACATACATGTTGGTCTCTCTAAAAATATTTATTCTTGGAAACTAAGAATATTTAGAAGTATAAAATCATCAATATATATATATATACCTACCTCAATATATACTTTTCTACTTTGACTATACATATTCTTTATAGACTTATCTAAACCATTTGAAAATTATTCCATTATTCAAATATAGAAAATCCATTCAATTAAGAATCATGATTTTCTTATTCAAAATCCTTAATTTTTTAATGGACATGTATTCTATGAAAATACCAATAAAATGTTTCTCTATGATATGATATAATATATTATAATTAAAAAATTCTAAAATATCCTTTATTATTATTATCATACCTTTGAGATCTTCTCATTTTATTCATCCTAATGACATAGCTTCTTCAATTCATTCAACATTCTACAAATTACATTTTTTATTTTCACAAATGAATGTTCACATTAAAAAAATATTTATATGCAAAGTTCATATCATGTTTCAATATTTTTTGTCAATTAACATCTCCAATGTTGGATTTATTTAAGGCTTATTCACTAAGCATCGTGATATTAAAACACTAACGAAAAACATAACATCGACTGATTTAATATTAGATTTCACCTGGGAACAAACATTTAATTTTAATTAATATCAATAAAGTTCTTATATATCCATTTAAAACCTTATTTCACTCTTATAAATCATCATAGTTAATCTTTTATGTGAAAATTTCTTCATATGTATTATCTAAAATATCATAAATACCATTACATATCCTAAAAATTAATCTTATGTAAGATGTAAACATTGTAGGTAATCTTACATATCAGTAAATTAATCTTCTATATGATTCATTTTTTTATTATTTATTTTAGTGTATACCCACGGTTACTCTTATATATTCAATTACTTTTCTTATTTTTATTCCAAGATTTCTTACATATTTCTTTTCCATTTTTCGATTTCTCTATGATATTATGAATATAATCTCGCTAACGCCAAACTAATTCAAAATGTATCAAGACTAGTAAAATAAAATTATAATAACCTCAAAACATATTAATCCATTTTATAATGATTCAAAAAATCACTTTCAGGAAATATTAACTCCTTAAAGTACTTCAATAATATTCTATTACCTAAAATATCCTAACACTCATTTAAATATCATTTTCTTATTATAACTTACATATATTATAACAATCTTCTAGCTTGATAACACAAAGATAAGCCTCGGAATTATAGACCTATTAATTCTTATTCAATCACATCCACCTCCTAAACTTATTTAATGATATATAATATTCACTAATCTCTATACTCTATTTGACTCCACTAATCACACCAACTTCTCAAACTCAATAGATGTAATAACTTGAAAAACAAATTCTGCACATGAAAAATAAAGTAAAAACATAAAATCAACCTTCTATTAGTTTATTATTTTTATAATCATTGGTTATGTCTTAATTAATTAAATTCATTAAGACAAAAATAACACTTATAGTCATATTCTATTCTATGGTCAACATAACTTTTAACGTTTATTATCATTATTTCACTATTAGTATTTGACTAATGAAAATATTAAATGCCACATGAATAATAGTTGTATTTTACTATTGATCTCATTTTAAAATATATGATTAGATATCAAATAACATATCCAATGGAATAAAACAATATAAATAGGTTGTGTGAACTCTAAATTATGTCTCAATTTTCATAGTTTAATATGTTCTTTCATCATCCCATTCACTAGTTCTTTATCTTCAATCAATATATAATAACATCATTACTTATTAAAAAAAATAAAACACATCATCATACAAGGTTATAATAGTTTAAGGAAATTATAATTATGAAATAAATATATAAAAGTTTATGGAACAAGTAATTAATAATTATATTGTTATTATATATGAAGTTAGAGTACATATGATGCAAGTTGGGACTCGAAGTAAGAATTTATTTCATAATATCCATTCATTTCAAGTATTGTTCCTATATTTATTATAATTTATTCTATTTCTCATATATTGGACCATAAATTAAAATATTAATATTTTATCTTTATTTATAATAAATTGATGAACTCATTTTTACCCTTAAAGATTTATAGTTTATACCAAACATTTTTCATAATGGTTTTTTTCTCATTATTTATCATTCATGAGGTTATTTTATCTATCATTATCAATCACTCTATATTTATCTTTACCTCTTAATAATATTATTCCTTTGTTTTTTTATTCTTATTCCTCTATTTTTATTTTTATTTTCATGCCTTTGTTGTTCCCCAATGATTCCCCCCTCAAGTCAAAACATACAGTATTTATAAATGATAGATTTTTAATTTTTGATCTTATTATATAACTTTCTACCATTTTAAATATATACATTTCAAGGATAAATTATTTAAAAAAATTATTATTAAAATATTTTTGTTTAAATAATTCTTACCCATTTTCGAAAATGATTTCTTATGGTGACTTATTTCATTATTTTTTCCACAATGTCAATAAAAGTTAAGAATGTTATTTTAATGATTTATGTTCTATTTTATTCTATATTCAAATCAAGATTCATATTCAAAGTCATTCATTATATTATATATTTTAATTATCGCCTATTTTTATTTTTTCATTCAAAAAATATTATATCTATGTTCTTATTTAAAAATGACACTATTTTTTTAACTTTTTATAATGATAATAAGAATTTTTTTCTTAAAACATCTAAAATTTATTATCTTATTCTGAAATATTTTTCATCTATGTCAAAATCCTTTAAAAATTATATTATTTCAAAGTTACTTATATTATTTCCCCTCCTATTATATTTTTTGATAAATTTTACTACAATAAAATAACACCTTTATCCCTTATCCAAATTTCTTATGTATCTAGGGTGTTGTGAAAAAATCTTTATAAGTGGATTGATCTATCCCTGCCTTTTTCTCGACTTATCAGAAAAATTCATATGATATAATTTCTTCAATTTCATTCAGTTGTGAATACCATATACTTATTTCTTTTGATTGAATGGTGTTCACCTAGCTAACCATACATTTGATTGGATAATAAAATTATTGACTTGACCGTACACCCTTTATACAATACAGTGTGAATGACCAATAATTAAATATATTGGTTTAAGTGTTTATATATAGATGGATGATTTACTTCTTTGAAGATCATTTTTATTTCCATGGATGAATCAGGATATGATTTTTTTATATTTATGATTTTTTTCATATTTTTGTGGCACACATATGTATGGATATAAAATTATGAGGATGTGTGAGCGTGGATTTATATATCCCTCAAATAAATTGAGTAAAACATTATATCTCATGAAATATAAATTTTATTCATATTCAATATGAAATTTTATTTGTTAACATTTTCATGAATGGAAAAAATGGGGCTAGATTTATCTATTATGTTATGAATGTGCCTAACATCATTAGTTTTTTCTATAATGTTATGATGGTCTTGGTAGTGGGCCTTGAAATAGTATTTTATTTTATATGATTATGTATTTATTGTATTATAATGAAATGAGTAAAGGGAAGACACTTGTGATGGAGGTAAGATTCCCACCCAATAGGTGTAGCCTATAATGGAAATATATGATAGGTTTATTTAATGTTATCTGTAAAGACCTAGAAATTTCAAGGAATTTTTTTAATACTTTGGAATTTTATGAGTCTGTGGCTTATGACGGCGCTTGATTCTGAGGTCCGGTGTGCCGGGAATCAATTTCTGAAGTTTAGCTCGGGTACGTTCAGTGAACGAACGAGCGGGTTTTTCTAACTTTTGAACCGGTACTCGGAATTAAAATCTGAGGGCACCGATGAACTCGCAGTGCTGGTAATTTCTTAAGGGGACACTTACCGTAGATGCGTTCGTGAAGGATGAGAAGATAATTTTTGGGGGTTTATTTAAAAGTAAATAAAAATTGTAAGAACAATTATTATTTTATAAGGTGGTTATTCCCTCCCATGGGTAGTTAAGGGTAGGGCCCAAAACCACTTAACTACCCAAGTGTGGATGTTAGAGAGGTGGGGCCCACATGACCCCCCACCATTTAGTTCCCTCTAAACTCATTAGTAACCCCTCATTAAATTGGAAAACCTCCATTAAATGTCAATCTCTCCACCTCAATCCATTAAATTATGTCAACCCATAATTTAATGAGGAACCTTCATCTTTCCCTTTTTTTTATCTAACTGCCAACACGTTTAATAATGGGGAACCCTCTCTCTCCTTTAATTAATTATCATCATGTTTTATTTAATGTGGTGATTTAATTTGGGAGAGTTACTTTGCGTGAATAATAAAATAATATGAGGAACCTATTATTTTATTAGGGAGGAGAGCTTTGTTGTGCGAGGAAGAATGGGAGAACTCTTGAGGTTTTGGAAGAACGTCGGCCTCCGATGAAGAACGAAGAAGAACTTCGGTTCCTCTAAGAACAACGATACGCCACCAATCTTCTTCTCCGCGACAAGAGAAGAGACGTTGCTTCCTCCTCGGGGCACTCCGACAACGCCTACAAACCCTATTCTCCACGATGCCGTCTACCGCGACGCAGTCTACCGCGATGCCGATGTTCGTCTTCTTTGTTGAGGTAGGGGAATTTGTATAAATTTCTTCATGTGATTTTATACCCTCGGGTTGGCGTGCAAATTGTTTGGGGATGTTTAGAACCACTAACGCGGTGGGTGCGGACTAACAAACAAGTCCGAACCCACCGCTATTTTGTTATTGATGTGAAGAATAATTGGCGATGATGAAGCAGGAATGAAATGGCGATTGGATACCTTCTTAGTGATGTACGGGTCCCGAGGCGACCGCAGGCGCAGATTGGAGAAAAATCGGACCACAGGAGTGACTCTGGTGGCCCGCAGAATTCTTCGACGGCGCAGGTCGCCAGCGCGGTGGCGCCGGCAGCCGGAGGAGGCAGTTGGCACTAGCCGGCCACCCGGAGGAAGCGGCACCCCGGCGTGTTGCCGGCAGGAGCCCGCCACGGCTGAAGCTGCCGCGGTGGGGGTTGGATCCCGCGGCAGCACGGGATCCAGGGGAGAAGCGCCGCCAGGCGCCGCGTCCGCGGAACACAAAGAGGGGGCCGCGTCCCCCCCCCCCCCCACCCCCACTCAGCTCGCTGGACGAGCCAGCGTGCCCCCCCCCCCCCGGCCAGGCCGGGGTGGGTCACGTGGATCGGGTCGCGCCGGCTGGGCCGGGCCGACCCAGGGGGGTTGGGTCGGGTCGTACCGGGCTCAGACCCCCATTTCGGATCGTTTTCGGTATTTTTACCATAACTTGAGCTACAGACCTCCAATCGATGCATCGTTAGTTTCGTAGTAATATTTGGATCGAGACGGTCGTTTCGGTATATTACACTCGAGGTTTCGGCAAGGTTTGGGTATGTTCAACCTGAAACCAACCGGGCCCTTGGAGCGGAAACGCTTGTATCTTAAGGACCAGATGTCCAATTGACGTGCATTCAATTGAGTTGGAATCCTTTTGTCGAGACGGTTCTTTTGGATTACTCCGCTTGAGGTTTGGATGCAGTTGGAGTACGTTCGGGTTGGTTTTAGCTTAAAAACCAATCGGGCCCGTGGAACGGAAAAGCCAATAACTCTCAGACCGGGCGTCCGTTTGACGCACCGTCTGTCGCGTTGGGTTTCTTTTGATGAGACAGAACTTTGGGATACATCAACTCTAGAATTCATAATAGTTGTTTTATCGACTATCTTGTTCGACGATCAGACCCTCCAGGAATCGAGCATGCTGTGTACGGAACCCTAGAGCTGGCTGCGACTGCGACTGCATCGACTACTGTACTGGAATCCTCCGTGGGTTTGACAGCGACGACTACCATACTAGAATCCTCTGTGGGTTCTATGGCGATGACTAATTTTCTTTTATCATGTGTGGTTCCGGCAGTATTGACCTCTGTACTTGTATCCTGTGTGGGTCCGGTAGAGTAGCTGGTCTTGTATCCTATGTAGGTCCGATAGCTTAGCTGGACTTGTATCCTGTGTGGGTCTGACAGCTTAGATGAATCAGTGACTACATCTGATCATCTCTATCATTATACGAAAGATGTATACCTGTGTGAGCTGAGTCTTAATCTCAATCATTATCATCGATGTGATTGTCTTGCTTTCCAGTGTGGACTGGGTTGTGTTTTCCTGTGTGGATTGGATTGTGCTTTGGATCGAGAGTTGGAGACGAACTGTAACTGATGACTTAGGTATATGTATGGGAATATACCTAAGTAGAGTTGTTTGATACTTCGTGAATGTATCTTTCCTTTGTGGTCTATCCTTCATGGATTCTGAGAGACCTTCGGGGGTCTCGGGGTCCCTACTGAGTACCGTATACTCACCCATGCACGGGCTATGCCCGCACTACATTGTGTTGGATGCAGACGATGGACAGCACTGATCGAGGTGGAGGCTTGTGGAGCTAGATGGTACTCGGAGGTGTACCACTTGGCGGGACGTACACGGAGCGGACGACTGGACCTGAGGAGCTGAGGAGACTATCTGTACCCACCCTTCAGGTGGGATTTCCGGAGGACGACTCAGTTTTGCTGTTTACTTACTACTATTGTACTTTCCTTTCAGTTGTACTGTACTTTCAGTTGGGTTTGTATACTGGCCCATTTACTTTTCAGTACTTACCTTGTACCTAGTTTTACTTAGTGCTTACTTCACTTGCGTACTCTGTTGTGTTTATTTACTTTATAATGGAAATGCCTTACCTTTTTCGGGATTTACGCCTTTAGTGCTAGTCACCAGCCCCTAGCCTATGGAAGGCGGGCTTGGGGTAGTCGCAGCACGGGCCCCGAGGACAGGTCGTGACAAATTGGTATCAAAGGGAGGTTGGTTCTACCGTAGAACTCAGGACTCTGATCTTTCCTTTCTGTGAAGCAATAGTGTTAAGAGTATTGAGTGTGGTTTTCAGTCTAGGGAGTCCAGTGTTGGTGCGGCGGACGACGTATCCATACACCAGGACCCTGACCTCTGATTTCCGACTCAGTGCACGAAAACACTGATTGCGTGTGTGTTTCCTTTAAAAAAAAATCTTTGTGATTACTTTGTGTCAGCTCACTAGGTATACTGTTTGACCGTGGCACACCTGTTTCTATTCAGGATGGCCCCATGAAGGCATCCATCTAGGGTTCCTAGTTACGTGTGGGATGGCAGCCCACTGAGCGACGAGGCCTCGGTACAGGGCCCCATTACAGCAGAGGCGCCAGCGGTACCACTACCCGCTGAGCCACTAATGCTACCAGCCCCAGCAGTAGAGAGTGCACGCTGCCTGAGCGTGTTGTACGAGTTTCAAAGATAGAGGCCGCCCAGGTTCCACAGAGAGATGGATCCTCAGGCAGCCGAGGATTGGCTGGAGGCCATCGTCAGAGTCTTCAGACTAGTAGGGACACCAACAGATCTTATGGTGATCCTTGTTGTGAGTCTCCTGCACGCAGCAGCAGGTAGACGGTGGAGCCTGATGCTCCAGGTGCACGATGAGGCATCTCTACTTTGGACGGACCTTGAGAGCATCTTCCACTCGGAGTTCGTTCCATCCACCCTCCGTACGGTGCACATCCAAAATTTACTACAGCTGCGGCAGGGCATCATGATAGTAGCCCAGTACTCGGAAAGATTTACCGACCTCTCGTGCTACTCCACGGACATGGTACGGGACCCATTCTTTCGGGCCCAGACCTTTGATCAGGGACTGAGGCATGATATAAGAGCTTCGACGATTCCCCTCAGTATCCCAACACAGGCGGGGGTGCTGGAGCGAGCCCTATTAGTGGAGATATTTCTCACCGAGCAGCTATCAACAGCGAGACCCACCACAGGATGGCACGGAGCGGAGTCTTCTGAAGCCGGAAGTCGACAGATGACGTAGGGGTCCAAGAGGACAAGTTCGATGGGTGGGTGACCCCAGGATTCAGGTTCAGCTGTGCGGGGCACATGGCACAGAGCCAGTCTTACGAGAAGCAGACAGTGCTACGCATGTGGCGGGCAAGGCCACATGGCTTGTGACTGCTTGACCCACCATGAAGACGAGCAGCAGACAGTGGAGGGACCTCCCAAGCAGAGGAAGAGGTTCGACCGTGGCAGTCCGCAGGGAGCAGGCAGACGGAGTAGAGGAGCTGGCCGAGCAGTGGGTGGTGGACGACGCTTCGAGGCTCTACCACCACCACCCCCAGGAGGTCCACCCCAACCATAGGGAGCTGGCAGCCAGAGGCAGGCTCAGCTCCAAGCAGTGGAGGCTTATGACCACAGCGCACCCGAGATGATTCGAGGTACTATCTGTGTCTACTCCACCCTTGCTGCAGTTCTTATAGACACAGGTGCGAGTCATTATTTTATTGTCGCTACCCTTGTTCGGAGCTCGGAGATTCCGACAGAGCCGTTGGCTCGATCCTTATGGCTAGATACTTTTACAGGAGTAGACTCGATGATTACACACTGGTACCAGCAGTGTGATCTTACTATAGGAGGTGAGAGATTCGGCTGGGATCTTCTTGTAGCGGCGTCGAGGCCTTACGAAGTCATCTTGGGTATGGACTGGTTATCTACAGTCCATGTTCAGATCGACTGTATTAGGCACGAAGTGTGGTGTATCTGCATGGACGGGGCCAGGTTTACCTTCACCGGTGAGAAGGAAGCCTTTGCAGCACAGGATGGACTTACACAGAGGAGGAGGTATCCGATCACACATTAGTTGGCTAGTTTCATCCTCAAAATGGTTGATGTGCGGAGTCTGAGTTTTCCTGTTGTGGTGGATCAGTATGAGGACATTTTTCCTGATGATGTTCTAGGAATACCTCCTTGCAGGGAGGTAGATTTATATATAGACCTATACCCCAAGACATCACTGATATCCACTCCAGCATATCGGATGGCTCCCGCCGAGCTTCATGAGCTGTGGTTACAGCTAGAGGACTTACAGGGGAAAGGTTTCATCCGACCCAGTGTTTCACCCTGGGCTTCTCTGGTTCTATTTGCCAAGAAGGTGGATGGGGGCTTGCGACTGTGTGTCGACTACTGTCACCTGAACCAGGTGACTGTGAGGAACAAGTATCCGCTTCCGATAATTGACGACCTCTTTGATCAGCTCAAGGGAGCATGCTGGTTCTCAAAGATAGACCTCAGGTCAGGCTATCATCAGCTCCGAGTTCAGGATGAGGATGTGTAGAAGATAGCCTTCAGGTGTCGATATGGCCACTATGAGTTCTTGGTCATTCCCTTCGGTGTGACCAATGCTCCATCAGTTTTCATGAGTCTCATGAACAGGATCTTTCAGCCCTACCTCGGTCGGTTTGTCATAGTCTTCATTGACAACATACTGATTTACTCGACCACCGAGGAGGAGCACGCCTACCACTTGCGGGTTGTACTGGATACACTCCGAGAGCACCAAATTTATGGTAAGCTCTCGAAGTTCCAGTTCTGGATTCGAGAGGTTCACTTCTTGGGGCACGTCATCTCAGAGGCGGGAGTTGCAGTGGATCCCATGAAGGTCGAGGTGGTACTTTCTTGGGAGCCACCCAGGAGCGTGATGGAGGTGCAAAGTTTCCTAGGTCTGGCTGGGTACTATCAAAAATTTGTACCAGACTTCTCCAGAGTTGCAGCACCGCTTATAGCTTTGACGAAGAATGGGAAGCCCTTCATGTGATCAGACAGGTGTCAGCAGAGCTTTTAGAAGCTGAGGTAGAGATTGACCAGTGCGCCTATCTTGAGATCTCCAGAGGAGGGCATAGGGTACGTGGTTTACTGCAACACATCAAGGACTGGACTCGGGTGTGTCCTGATGCAGGAGTGATCAGTGATCAATTACGGTTCACGACAGTTGAGGTAGCACGAGCAGAACTACGCTACCCATGACCTAGAGTTAGCAGCAGTGGTCTTCGCCCTGAAGATGTGGAGACACTATCTGATGGGTGAGCACTTTACAGTCTACTTTGACCACTAGAGTCTCAGGTAAATTTTCTCGTAGAAGGACCTGAACCTAAGACAGTGGTGATGGCTCGAGTTCCTCTAGGATTATGACTTTGAGATTGTCTATACTCCTGGGAAGGGGAACGTTGTGGTTGATGCTCTCACCAAGAGATTGAGCATTCAGCTACTTAGAGAGGCGACGGAGCAGTTAGTCGCTTTGCAGATATCCTTCGTGGATAGAGATGGGGAAGCCTATCTTTAGTCCCTCACAGTCACTTCTCCACTAATTCAGCGGTTCAGAGAGGCACAGCATGGGGACGTTGACTGTGAGGCGTGACATGCTCAGATATCCTCAGGGCTGGCACCCAATGGATTTTTTGAAGGCAGGGAGCACGTCATCCTCTTCCGGGGACGTACCATGGTACCAGTGGCACTTCTGGAGGAGGTGTTGAGGGAGTTCCACACTTCCCATCTAGCAGTACATCCAGGAGTAGAGAAGATGTATCAGGACCTCATATGACAGCATTGGTGGCTGGGTATGAATAAGGTTGTAGTGGAGTTCGTTTCACGATGCCTCACTTTCCAGCAAGTGAAGGCAGAGCACCAGGTACCTGCAGGCTTGGTACAGCCCTTAGAGGTCCCGGAGTGGAAGTGGGACGTGATATCCATGGATTTCGTGATGGGGCTTCCACATACTTCCAGATGGAATGACTCTATTTGGGTGATTGTCGACCGACTCACCAAGTCGGCCCACTTCCTACCGATCAGAAAGCATGGCTCAGTAGAGAGCTTGGGATGCCTCTACGTCCATGAGATTGTACGACTTAATGGTGTGACATCATCTATCATCTCTGATCGAGAATCTCACTTTACTTCCTGGCTTTGGAAGGGGTTGTAGGAGGCATTTGGGACGTAGCTATGCCTGAGCACTGCCTTTCACCCGCAGACGGATGGCCAGACAGAGAGGACCATTCAGACACTTGAGGACATGCTCTGTGCATGTGTCCTTGACTTTGGTCGCAGCTGGGAGGATCACCTACCCTTGGTTAAGTTTTCATACAACAACAGCTACCACTCCACCATGGGTATGGCACAATATGAGGCACTGTACGGATGACCTTGCAGATCACCTCTATACTGGACCGACCCTAGGGAGTCAGCACTCGTAGGACCAGAGATGGTTCGGGCTACGACGGAGAAGGTGCGGGTCATTTAGGAGCGGATGAGGACTGCACAGAGCAGACATAAGTCCTATGCTGATAGGAGGTGGAGACCACTGGAGTTCGAGGATGGTGACCACGTTTTCTTACGGGTATCACTTTGGCGTGGGTTGTAGAGATTTGGACAAGGTGACAAGTTATCTTCGCGCTTCATCAGGCCTTTCCAGGTCCTCAGCAGAGTAGTCGAGGTGGCTTACCACCTAGCCCTTCCACCTCAGCTGCACCAGGTGCATGACGTCTTCCATGTATCTTAGCTGAGGAGATATGTGCATGACCCGACGCATATAATAGACCATGGGGAGCTAGACATCGATGACGGGGCAACTTTTGTGGAGGTCCCGGTGGAGATCGATGATCGACGGGAGCGGGTCCTATGTGGATGGTTGATACCTCTGGTGCACATTTGTTGGCATCACGGGAACCTCCAGGAGAGCACATGGGAGTGGGAGGCTCAGATGCATGCTCAATACCCTCATTTTTTTCCCCTAGTTTATGTTGTAGCTTTACGGGGAAGAAAATCCTTGAGGTGAGAGTAATGTAAAGACTCGGAAATTTCAAGGAATTTTTTTTTACTTTGAAATTTTACGAGTCTGTGGCTTCTGACGGCGCTTGATTCTGAGGCCCGGTGTGCCCGGAATCAATTTTTGAAGTTTAGCTCGGGTATGTTCAGTGAACGAACGAGAAAGTTTTTCTAACTTTTGAACCAGTGCTCGGAATTAAAATCTGAGGTCACCGATGAACTCGCAGTGCCAGTAATTTCTTAAGGGTACACTTACCTTAGATGCGTTCACGAAGGAGTAGAAGATAATTTTGGGGGGTTTATTTAAGAAGTAAATAAAAATTGTCGGAACAATTATTATTTTATAAGGTGTTTATTCCCTCCCATGGGTAGTTAAGGGTGGGTCCCGTAGACACTTAACTACCCAAGTGTGGATGTTAGAGAGGTGGGGTCCACATTGTTGGGTCGGAAGAAACACGGGGAAGAAAAGATGGCAAGAGGGGGGTGAATTGCCTTTTAAAAAATTGATTAACAATTTAAAAATCAAAGTATAAATGCAGCGGAAATAAATAAGGCAAGACACAAGAAATTGATAACGGAGTTTGGCCAAAAACCCGGCCTACGTCTCCGCTCCCAACTCAACCGTTGAGAGATTCCTACCGCTTGCTTTTCAATGGTTTTAGCAAGAAACCCACTAGGCTTTGAGGTAGCACTAGGACCTATTACAGCTTGCTTTTGTGGTTTAGCAAGAACCCACTTGCTTTTGATGGTTTAGCAAGAACCCACTATCCTTCTTACAGGTGAAGGATAGCTCACCTATGTCTCAAGCTATTTAAAGGAAAGCTTGGCAACCTTGTCACACCTTAGTGGTGATGTGAAACCCAAAGAAAAGAGGGGATGAGAAAATTGGGAGTTTGTAGGCACAAACTCAAAGTTAAGCTCAAAATAAATAAAACAATAAAACCCGTAATGGAGAAGCCTTGTGCGCCTTTGATTGATTGATGATGTTTGAGGGCCGCTTCCAAGCTTCTATGGAGGTGCTCTTGGATGTGAAAGTTGTTGGAGCACTTGGGGTTCCCTTGGAACAATCCGTCGGAGCTTCGCCAAAGATGTAAAAATGTGTCCGGTGGCTTAGTTGTTGTTCTGGTGCTTCCTAGGCCTTTATTTATAGGCTAGGAACCCTCAAGTATCCGTTGGAGGGCTTTGGAGCCGTTGGAAAAGGCCTCGGAGCCGTTGGGAGGCTTTTGGAGTTGACTGGTCAAAGCCAACGGCTAGTTTGACCAGTGCTACCGGCTGGCCGGTGCAGGGCCACCGGCTGGCCGGTGCCTTGACAGTGGCTGAGTCTTCTTTTCCAGGCACCACCGGTCGACCGGTGCCAGAGCCACCGGTTGGCCGGTGGCAATACAGTAGCCTTCACTATTGGGGCTGGGTGCCACCGGCTGGCCGGTGCTTGGCCACCGGTTGGCCGGTGAGATGGCAGTGGCTCAGCATCCTTCCCAGGGTCCACCGGCCGACCGGTGGTGAAGCCACCGGTTGGCCGGTGGACTGATTTTCAGTCCACTTGTGTTCCTTTGCCACTAAAGCTTGCTTGGCCCAATTCCTTGGCCACCTGATTTGATTCCTATCAATCCAAAAACACTTGAAAGAGGATTAGATAAATATGAGGGTGATTGTGATCATGAAAATAAAACCTTGAGGGGTTCGAGAGGTACAACAATCTCCCCCTATTTTGATGATCACAATCACCAAAACAAACAATGAAAAATACTAAAATTGAAAGGAAATGCTTAACCATGATGAAAAGGATTCTCCCCCAATCAATCAAGAAATTTCTCCCCCTTTGTGATTATCAAAATAGAGTGGGGCATAAAACTTGATTGAGGGAAATGATTGAAAAACAAGATTTTAAATCAATTGAAAATGATATCAATTGTTGAAAATTTTGAAAATTTTGAAATGAAAATTGAATAACAGTTTGAATTGAAAGTTTTGAAACAAAAACCAATTGAATTTTGAAATTTGAAACTAAATGAAATTTTTGAAATTGAGAGTTTTGAAAAATCGATACCAACTGTTGGATATTTAAAAAGAAAATTTAATAGAAAATTTGAATTTCAAAGCCAAGTGTTGAGTTTGAAATGAAAACTTTGAATACACAAAAAGGCTTAAAAAATCCTAACTCCCCCAAAATAAAAACAAAGAATCACTGGGGAGTGGTTTTTGAAACCGAAACAAATTTAGGCCCGGAGAGACTTGCCAAAAGGGATTTTTCAATCCAAATTTGTTTCATGGCGGGTCTTCTCCTATAAAATTCATCGGAATAGAAAATCGATTTGGGTTGGCCGTACCGGGCGTTTTTACAATTACATTCATAAATGAGATGCCCGGGTTTTTTGCAATAGTTACAAAATTTAAAGCTAGAGCTCCCCCTTACAAAAACAGTGGGTGCATGGGAGGAGGAGGCTTGGTTGGTATAGCCAAGTCCATTGGTGGTTCGGGAAACCCTTTGGGAACCAAGTATATTGTTCAAATTTTGTTCCCCTTGGGTGAACTTGGCTAGGGTTTCTCTTAGATCTTTGATGGTTGATTCCATGGAATCAACATTTGGAAAATTTTGGATTTTAAGGGTGAGTTCCTCCTTCTCTTTAAGAAGTTGGCCTTTTTCGGAGGAAAGTTTTTTGAAAGACTTTTTCAACGCGACAAATTTAGAAGAGAGTTCATGAAAACCTTTTTCCAATTGATCTCTAGCAAATGAGAGTTCTTCATAAGAAAGATGATTTAAAGAATTGGAATTTGAAGAACATGAGGAAGAGGAATCGGAAGATGTTACCTCATGGAATGCCATTAGGAATTTTGTACCTTGGTCACTCGAGGAGGAGGAGGAGGATGAGGAGGTGTCACTCCATGTGGCCTTGAGGACCTTCTTCTTGCCTTTTTCCTTTGGCGTGGCCCGTTTCTTGTTGAGTGGGCAATCGGGCTTGTAATGGCCCTTTTCGCCGCACCCGTAGCATTTTACCTTGGGCTCGGATTTTTCGGTGGGTTCTTGCTTTCGGTGTTTGCGGGATTTCTTCTTCTTGTGCTTCTTCATAAACTTGTGCATTTGGCGGGTGAGATTCTCCATTTCCGAGTCGCCGCTTGATGATGATGAAGATGAGGAAGATGAGGATGATGAGGAGGAGCTTACTTCTTTTTGTACCTTGAGGGCGATGTTCTTTGGTGTCTTGATTGGTGTGCCCTCCTTTTGAGCTTGCCTCCTCATCGTGATCTCGTACGTCATTAGGGATCCGATGAGCTCTTCGACCGGCATGTTCTTTACATCCTTAGCTTCTTGGATAGCCGTCACCTTAGGTGCCCATAAGCTCAGAAGGACCCATAAGATCTTCTTGACCATGGTTTCTGCAGAAATATTATCTCCTAGGGATTTTCTACCATTGCACACATCAGTAAATCTAGTAAACATTTCAGAAATAGATTCATTTGGGTGCATGGAAAATGACTCAAAATCCTGACGATACATGTCCAATCGAGTATCCTTTACTTTGTTGGTCCCCTCATGGGTAACCTCCAAAAGTTTCCAGATTTCATGTGCGGAGGTGCATGTGGAAACTCGATTGAACTCGTTTCGGTCAAGGCCGCAATGAAGAGCATTCATGGCTTTGCCATCAAGCTCAAAATTTCTAATGTCGGCTTGGGTCCATTTGGATTCGTCGGGGGTAGACAAAGTGTAACCTTGCATGACAATTTTATATATGGGATATCCTATGCTTCTAAGAAAGGTAGTCATGCGGGTTTTCCAATAATTATAGTCGGTCCCATCAAAAAATGGAGCCCGACCCAATGAGAGGCCCTCGGGGGCGAAAGAGGTTGATGCCATCTTAATGGATCTTAAATTTGAAACCGGGTTAGGGTATTACTCAAATTTCCCTCTGATACCAATTGTTGGGTCGGAAGAAACACGGGGAAGAAAAGATGGCAAGAGGGGGGTGAATTGCCTTTTAAAAAATTGATTAACAATTTAAAAATCAAAGTATAAATGCAGCGGAAATAAATAAGGCAAGACACAAGAAATTGATAACGGAGTTCGGCCAAAAACTCGGCCTACGTCTCCGCTCCCAACTCAACCGTTGAGAGATTCCTACCGCTTGCTTTTAAATGGTTTTAGCAAGAAACCCACTAGGCTTTGAGGTAGCACTAGGACCTATTACAGCTTGCTTTTGTGGTTTAGCAAGAACCCACTTGCTTTTGATGGTTTAGCAAGAACCCACTATCCTTCTTACAGGTGAAGGATAGCTCACCTATGTCTCAAGCTATTTAAAGGAAAGCTTGGCAACCTTGTCACACCTTAGTGGTGATGTGAAACCCAAAGAAAAGAGGGGATGAGAAAATTGGGAGTTTGTAGGCACAAACTCAAAGTTAAGCTCAAAATAAATAAAACAATAAAACCCGTAATGGAGAAGCCTTGGGCGCCTTTGATTGATTGATGATGTTTGAGGGCCGCTTCCAAGCTTCTATGGAGGTGCTCTTGGATGTGAAAGTTGTTGGAGCACTTGGGGTTCCCTTGGAACAATCCGTCGGAGCTTCGCCAAAGATGTAAAAATGTGTCCGGTGGCTTAGTTGTTGTTCCGGTGCTTCCTAGGCCTTTATTTATAGGCTAGGAACCCTCAAGTATCCGTTGGAGGGATTTGGAGCCGTTGGAAAAGGCCTCGGAGCCGTTGGGAGGCTTTTGGAGTTGACTGGTCAAAGCCAACGGCTAGTTTGACCAGTGCTACCGGCTGGCCGGTGCAGGGCCACCGGCTGGCCGGTGCCTTGACAGTGGCTGAGTCTTCTTTTCCAGGCACCACCGGTCGACCGGTGCCAGAGCCACCGGCTGGCCGGTGGCAAGACAGTAGCCTTCACTATTGGGGCTGGGTGCCACCGGCTGGCCGGTGCTTGGCCACCGGTTGGCCGGTGAGATGGCAGTGGCTCAGCATCCTTCCCAGGGTCCACCGGCCGACCGGTGGTGAAGCCACCAGTTGGCCGGTGGACTGATTTTCAGTCCACTTGTGTTCCTTTGCCACTAAAGCTTGCTTGGCCCAATTCCTTGGCCACCTGATTTGATTCCTATCAATCCAAAAACACTTGAAAGAGGATTAGATAAATATGAGGGTGATTGTGATCATGAAAATAAAACCTTGAGGGGTTCGAGAGGTACAACACACATGACCCCCCACTATTTAATTCCCTCTAAACTCATTAGTAACCCCTCATTAAATTGGCAAACCTCCATTAAATTCCAATCTCTCCACCTCGATCCATTAAATTATGTCAACCCATAATTTAATGAGGAACCTTCCTCTTTCCCTTTTTTATCTAACTACCAACGCGTTTAATAATGGGGAACCCTCTCTCTCCCTCCTTTAATTAATTGTCATCACGTTTTATTTAATGTGGCGATTTAATTTGGGAGAGTTACTTTGCGTAAATAATAAAATAATAGGAGGAACCTATTATTTTATTAACAAGGAGAGCTTCGTTGTGCGAGGAAGAACGGAAGAACTCTTGAGGTTTTGGAAGAACACCGGCCTCCGATGAAGAATGACGAAGAACGTCGGTTCCTCTAAGAACAACGACGTGTCACCAATCTTCTTCTCCGTGACAAGAGAGGAGACGTCGCTTCCTCCTCAGTGCACTCCGAAGATGCCTACGAACCCTATTCACTGCGACGCCGTCTACCGCGACGACGTCTACCATGATGCCAACGTTCGTCTTCTTTGTTGAGGTAGGGGAATTTTTATAAATTTCTTTATGTGATTTTATACCCTCGGGTTGGCGTGCAAATTGTTTGGTGATGTTTAGAGCCACTAACGCGGTGGGTGCAGACTAATGAACAAGTCTGAACCCACCGCTATTTTGTTCTTGATGTGCAGAATAATTGGCAACGAAGAAGTGAGACCGAAATGGCGATTGAAGGTCTTCACAGTGATGTATGGGTCCCTAGGTGACCGTAGGCACAGACTGGAGAAAAATCGGACCACCGGAGTGACTCCGGTGGCCCGCGAAAGTCTCTGGCGGCGCGGGTTGCTGGCATGGCGGTGTCGGCGGCCGGAGGTGGCAGCGCCCCAGTGCACCACCGGTAGGATCCTACCACGGCTGAAGCCCCGGCGGTGGGGGTTGGATCCCGCAGCCGCGCGGGATCCAGGGGAGACGCGGCGTCAGGCGCCGCGTCCGCGGAACACAAAGGGGAGGCGCTTCCCCCCCCCCCCGGCCAAGGAGGGGAGGGTCATGTGGACCGGGCCGCACCCAGCTGAGCTGGACCCGGACCCGGGTCGGGTCGACCCGGTTCGGGCCGACCCAGGGGGGGTTGGGCCGGGTCGGACCGGGCCCAGACCCCCACTTCGGACCGTTTTCGGTCTTTTTCCCATAACTTGAGCTACGGACCTCCGATCAATGCACCATCAGTTGCGTAGGAATCCCTAGATAGAGATGGTTGTTTAGTTATATTACACTAA
The DNA here is from genome assembly GCA_963277665.1 of Viscum album. NCBI lineage: Eukaryota > Viridiplantae > Streptophyta > Magnoliopsida > Santalales > Viscaceae > Viscum > Viscum album. Next base: position 1,128,288,463 of record OY728146.1, read on the forward strand.
AGGTTTCGGCAAGGTTTGGGTACGGCCGGGTTGGTTCAAACCCAAAACCAACCGGGCCCTTGGAGCGGAAACGCTTGTATCTTAAGGATCGGACGTCCGATTAACGTACTGTCAATTGCGTTGGAATCCTTTTGTCGAGAAGGTTCTTTTGGATTACTCTGCTTGAGGTTTGGATGCAGTTGGAGTATGGTCGGGTTGGTTTTAGTTTAAAAACCAACCAGACCCTAGAACGGAAAAGCCAATAACTCTCAGATCGGGCATCCATTTGACGCACCGTCTGTCGCATTGGGTTTCTTTTGACGAGACGGAACTTTGGGATACATCAACTCTGGACTTCATGACATTTGATATATTGACTCTCTTGCTCGAGGAGCGGACCCTCCCAGAATCGAGCATGCTGTGTGCGGAACCCTAGAGCTAGCTGCGACTGCGACTACATCGCCTACTGTACTGGAATCCTCCGTGGGTTCGATAGTGACGACTACTGTACTGGAATCCTTCATGGGTTAGATGGCGATGAATATTGTTCTTGTATCCTATGTGGGTCTGGCAGTATTGACCTCTGTACTTGTATCCTGTGTGGGTCCGGCAGAGTAGCTGGTCTTGTATCCTATGTGGGTCCGACAGCTTAGCTGGACTTATATCCTGTGTGGGTCCAACAGCTTAGATGAATCAGTGACTACATCTGATCATTTATATAGTTATACGAAAGATGTATACCTGTGTGAGCTGAGTCTTAATCTCAATCATTATCATCAATGTGATTGTCTTTCTTTCCTATGTGGACTGGGTTGTGTTTTCCTGTGTGGATTGGATTGTGCTTAGGATCGAGAGTTGGAGACGAACTGTAACTGATGACTTAGGTATATGTATGGGCATATACCTAAGTAGAGTTGTTTGATACTTCGTGAATGTATCTTTCCTTTTTGGTTTATCCTTCGTGGATTCTGAGAGACCTTCAGGGGTCTCGGGGTCCCTACTGAGTACCGTATACTCACCCCTGCACGGGCTATGCCCGCACTACGTTGTGTTGGATGCAGATGACAGACAACACTGGTCGAGGTGGAGGCTTGTGGAGCTGGATGGTACTCGGAGGTGGACCACTTGGCGGGACGTACACGGAGCGGACAGCCAGACCCAAGGAGATGAGGAGACTATATGTACCCACCCTTCAGGTGGGATTTCCGGAGGACGACTCGGTGTTGCTATTTACTTACTGTTGTTGTACTTTCCTTTCAGTTGTACTGTACTTTCAGTTGGATTTGTATACTGTCTCATTTACTTTTCAGCACTTACCTTGTACCTAGTTTTACTTAGTGCTTACTTCACTTGAGTACTCTATTGTGTTTTTTTACTTTATAAAGGCAATGCCTTCCCTTTTTTCGGGATTTACGCCTTTGGTGCTAGTCACCAGCCCCTGGCCTATGGAAGGCGGGCTTGGGGTAGTCACGGCACGGGCCCCGAGGACGGGTCGTGACATTATCAAGATTATTATTTTATGGATTTTTTATATGATATATGATTGTTCTATCACACCACATGATAATTTCATATGATTACTTGAAGTTATTCATTTAATAATTCCATTACTCCTACAAAAAGGTATCGCACATGTTTATAATTTATTTATAACCACTCTTTTTTGTGATTGAATATGTTTTAACCCTTCCTAATATTTTGATCTCTTTCCATTCTTATGATTCCCCATTTACCCTGGTGATTGTATATAAAAATAATAATTTGATATATTTATATTATATATTATATTAAGTATTGTTTAAATTTTATAGGTTGGTGATGTAATATATATATATTTCTTAAATACATTGTACTTTTTTTTCTGAGAGTTGGTTGCAATTCCAATTAAATATGAAATGCATGCATTTTTACACCAGATTCAGATGTAAAAGTCTAGGAAAATCACATTTATCAAGTTTAGTGATGTTGATAAAAGTATATAGAATGATATTTAATGGTGTATTTGAAAAATATAAACTCATATGTCAAAATATGTTCTTAGAATATGATATCCTTAATTTTTTATTACTAAACATTCATATTTTGGATTATTCCTTGAAATAGGGTTTATTATTATTCTTTATAACCATGATATTATATAACTTCTTTATAATTGATGTGATATTTAAAAAATCATGATGGGGGTTGAATAATTAATGAGCTCATATGTATAAAAAAGGGCCCAAACTTGTAAATATCATGTTTGGGGTTCTATTTTAGAAAAAATTGAAGGGATTAAAAACATTGAAACTTTATTCATACGGGTTGGGTTATGTAAAAAATAATTATATAAGTTTATTAAGTTATTTAGGTTTTAATATTGTCAATTTTTAAATCCTATGATATGTTATATGAATTTATTATGTTTAGAATATAATGTTGATGATGTGATTATTATCTTATTATGATTGAATTGAAAGATTTTTTTTTTTTTGATTGTTTACTTATTAGTTAAAAAAATAAGGCATTATTTTATTTATAATTTTTTAATTTAATATTTATTTAAATGATTTATGAACCCCACAATGGCCTTGAATTTTTTTATTACCAATTCTTGGGTTCATTTTAGAGAGTTTTGGAAATCCAACAAAGTTTATACTCACCTAATTATTATATATATTGATGTAATTATATATTCCATTTGAAATTATGTAGAAAAGAGAAATATTCATTTCTTCATTAGTAGTTAGTCAAAAATATGGGATATAGATATTTTTGGAGGATTTAAGTGGATTGGGGTTTGAGTAAAATTATTATCTTTACATCAAAATGTTATATTCCCTCTCATATTAGATTACGAACTAAACTTTTTCATATATAATAGTATGTTTTATTATTTTTTAATAAAAAATGATTAACATTACTTGAGTTTATAGTTCTTTTTCATACATGGGAAAATAATTATCTAAAAATTTATTTTTATCCCTTAGCACTACTTTTAAAACCTTAGTTATTAGAAGGCATTCTTATAGATTTATGGTGATTTAGTTTAGATCTTAGGATTTAGTCACCTAGTATAGGTTGTTACATTTAGGGAATAAAAGGTATTATAAACTTCATGTCATATATTATTTAAGAATACTTCTTATAGTAGTTTTTTAATGAATATGGATTCAACATATTTTTTATGTGAAAGTTTATTTTTTAAACCGACCATGATATATTGAGATACAAATATATAATTAAGGAATATAAATCATGAATTATTAAATGGTCATTATTATTATAAGAGTTTAAAATTGAATTTATAGACTTGAAGGGAATATAAAACCCTATCATTGATTATCTTTCTAGGATGAAAAGTGTATATGACCATTCTTCTGAGTAAATTGATACAAAGTTACTAAATAAAAAGTTATTTTGGATTCAAGAAGGTAATGGTTAGATGATTTTAATAAAATATCTATGGAAATTATGGAAAATATTGATTTCTTATATCAACAAAAAATGAAATTTATATTTGAGGAAGGACACTACTTTTGGGAAGAATCATTACATTTTAAAAGGTGTGTTGATAAAATTATTTGAATATATGTACATGATATTGAAATAGTATAATGTATATAACATTTTTATATATCAATATATAGTGGAAATCTTGGTAGAGAGAAGTTATGATTTAGAATGTGGTCACTAATAACATGTTGATAATATTACTAGGAGATAGAAAATTACTCAAAATGGAACTCTTGAATTTTAAATGTTTGATTATTAGGGATTATATTTCACAGGAGAATTTATATTATATTCTTGAATGCGATATAGTATTATTGTGATGGGTTATGTCCCTAAATGTGTTATAGTAATGGGATTACCCTATAATACTGATCCATGTGTGGTGAAATGTGATTCCCCAATCATGCACTCCTAGGATCTACTGCTCATAAATACCTTCTTTATATACCGAATTTGAAATAAACCAACATGACAACATTGTAACCATCAATAATTATAATATCACCAAAAAAATTTAGTCACATACATTTTAAGGAACTTATAGGTTTAGAGTTTTAGAGATCTATGAAAATAATTTAACTAAAAAACACCATTTATATGTTATTAAATAGGTATTTTTTACACTATATCAGAAAATAATTAATTCATAATAAGTATTCAACATCTCCTAAAACAATATACATAGAAAGATATTTTTGATAAGTAATGATTTTTCCATAACTCAAGGAAATAAAAATATAAAAAGGTTTGAGATCAAATGCTAAGTAACAGTAAATATAAGTAACAAAAATACAATATAGGTGGTTTTAATTTGAGAATAAATAATAAATAAGAAAAAAATAAAAAAAATTCCATAATCAAAAGAAAATTTGATCATAACATATTCATTGTTGAAATATTAATAAATTAATTCATGTATAGAAATAACTAATTACATACAAATGAAATTCATAATTATAAATAAATAATTTCATGCCCTAATCCCAGAAATAATGATCTTATAGATTATGATCTTACCTAAAATCCTTATGTTTAGGAAATACTTTGTTCTGAGAAGGTATACATAAAAAGTCCAATGCAAATTTGTCTCATGACACCTATCGATGAACATTGGGGGTTTTAAAGTCCCCAACCATGTCACGAACCAGCCCGGGTACCCTGGTAACCCGATAACTGAACCAGCCCTAACATAGCCTAAAGGGAATTCCTGATCCCCACGGGTCGGTGACTAGAACCTGGCATCATACAACATACAAGTGGGAACGATTTTGCCACAAGAATACGGAAGCAAGAGTAAAACAAACAGTATGCATAACAAAAGAAATTTCACTGGGAGTGATGTACCAGAATACAAAGAGGCATGAAATGCCAAAGTACTACAACCCAAGTACAAAAAGGGAAAACAATCTCAAGGTCCCAAAGGACAGAACTCACCAAGTATATAGATCAACAATTGGATCCACCTCCAAGAGGTCCCTTCCCTTTGCTCGATCCTGGAAGAAGAAAATCTACAAACACCCGAAGGAAAAAGTATGGTGTGTGCCTCAGCCCAGAAGGATACCACCAGAGATTCCATAATAGATTCCAAATAAATATTTTCCAAAGAAAAGCTTTCAATTTTCAAACAAATAGGTTTGTCAATTCAAAATCATATTCTAACAAAATATGCTAAACATTTTCAAATTATGGAAATAAATACTTTAAGCAAAGGCTTTACAAATGATGGAATATTTCTAAAATAATGGCTTAAATAAAACATTTATATAAAAAAATTTATATAAATTCAGCAGGCATGTAAAACAGTTCACAAGCATTGGCATATATTTATATCTCAAATATAAACAAACAAGCGAGCAACATGGTCATCTGCCAAAAGGTACGATAGTATTAAACAGTTATAGGATTCCCCACTCTCTATGTGAACTCATCAAGATTTGTATAGACACATCCCTATGACACTGGCCAAAGGAGACTCATCACCAATCTGTCAGGGATATGACCTGTTGTATGTATGTTTTAGAACATTGTCGTAGCGTAGAGTGTATCCAAATAACTCACTAACTATCTAAGGATTTCATGCGCTCCTAAATGATGGGCGAACTATTTTAAAAATGCTTAAAATATGATCAATCCCATTCTTCCATTTCAAAAGTGCCAATTCCATTCCATTTAAAACCAAAACAGGTTTTATTCAAAACATGCCTTTTTCACAAGATAAAACCAGTGGGTTTCTATCAAATCATTTTAAGACATTTTCATAAGTTTGAAATCCATTCAAAACCAATTCCATCATTACACATTTAATTTCCACAATTAAATTCAATAATTTAATTGAAAACATTTCCATCAAATTAACAATTTAAATTAAACAGTTTAAATCGACCAATTTCCCATAAACACACCCAATTCAATGGAATTGGGGTTTTCCTAAATTTCCATGCCAAAACCATTTCAAATATCTCAATTCAATGGAATCGAGTTTTTATCAATTTAATTGAAAGAAACTTGAGCAATTGAATTTAAATCAATAATTAAAATAAATCAAGAAAATACAATGATAATCAATTTGGCAAGATGGGATGGAACCACCTACCTTGAAGGTTTTGACCAAGAACACCACAGTCAAGAACGCTCAAGAAAATCGGGTTTCTTCTTCAAGAACCCACCTTAGATCTCTTATCCTAGAAAGAACAAGACTAAAACTCATCAAACTTGGTACCACACACTTAGATCTACCCATAACGGGCGTAGATCTAAGAAACCGAGGGAAGAGGAGAAGTAGATCTAAGTAGATCTAAGAAACCAATCAATAAAGAAGAAGAACGATCACATACCTTGAGAATCCCACTTCGATTCACCAAGAGGAGTCATTGGATCACCTCCAAAACAACGGGAGAACCTTCTCTGACCCCAGGAGAAGACAAATCCCGAGTTAGGGCCACTTAGAAGGAAAAATGAAGCATTTAGAGGCAAAACAGCCGAGATCCACAATTTAAGGATCTAAATTTAAGTGACCGCATGGTTTGTCCGCACGTTTTGTCAAACCGTGCGCACACCGTGTGGATCTCATTGTCCAGGGTTGCTGGTCCGCACGGTTTAGTCCCACAGTTTACCAAACCGTTCGCACACCGTGCGTACCCCACTGTCCAGTGATGCTAGGTTGGTACGGTTTGATCTCACAGTTTATTAAACCGTGCACTAACCGTGCACAATCCATTGCCTTTTTTTTCTTAAAATTTCACCCAAACGCACCCCCAAGTCTTTACTCCAAAACAGGGGTACTTAGAAACATCAAAAAGTACCTGAAAACGTAACAGGATGTTACAACCTCCCCACCATAAGATCTTTCTACCCCCAGAAATCCTATAAAGAAACCTCCACGTTAAAAATATGAGGCCATTGATCTCTCATTAGTGCCTCCCTTTCCCACATCTCATGAGAATCAGAACCATGCTTCCAGAGTACACGGACCAGAGGTATCGTTCTCCCACAAAGTACCTTGGTCTCAGAATCAATAACCCTGACTGGTCGTTCAGTCACAGATAAATATGGTTCAATCTCAAGATCACTCTAGCTCACAACATGAGATGGATCAGAGAGATACTTTCGCCGCTGCGATACATGGAACATGTTATGTATCGACGTCAGCTGTGGTGGTAGAGCTAGACAGTAATCAACTTTTCCCACAAGACTAACAACCTCAAAAGGTCCCACAAAACTAGGAGCAAGCTTCCCTTGCCTCCCAAGCCATTGATGACCTAAACGGGCTGAAACTTTCAAGAACACCTAGTCAACAACTGAGAACTTTAAAGTTCTACGGCGATGGTCAGCATAAGACTTGTACCGACTTTGCGCTGTCATCATTCTCTGACGAATCAATTGTATTTTTGTTGTCGTCTCTTGGACCAAACTCAGTCCTACCAAAGAACTTTCACCAGTCTCTGACCAAAATAAAGGATATTTACAAGGACGGTCATACAAAGCCTCAAAAGGAGCCATCTTAATCGCAGATTGATAACTATTGTTATAAGAAAACTCAGCTAACCCCAGATGATCATCCCAAGATCCACCAAAGTCGAAAACACAAGCGCGGAGCATTTCCTCAAGGATCTGAATAGCTCTCTCTGTCTGGCCATCTGAATGTGGATGGTAGGTTGTGCTCAAATGGACCTGAGATCCCAGTGCCTCCTGAAGGCCTCTCCAAAAGTGAGAAGTAAACCAAGGATCCCTATCAGAGACTATTGCAGATGGAACTCCATGAAAACGAACAATTTCTTTCACATAGACATTTCCCAACTCCTCAAATTTGGTTGTATCTCGAATAGGTATAAAGTGATCCAACTTGGTCAGTCTGTCGATCACAACCCATATCACATTCTTCTTCCTCTGGGTTTGAGGTAACCCAACCACAAAGTCCATTGAGATTTCATCCCACTTCCATGTAGTTACTGGAAGTAGTTGAAGCAAACCCAAAGGTTTCTGGTGCTCAGATTTCACCTGCTGGCGTGTATAGCAATGAGATACAAACTCAGCAATGTCTCATCTCATACCTGGACACCATAACTGTTGCCACATATCATAGAACATCTTTATAGTCCCCGGGTGCATAGCCCACTGAGAGTTATGGAAATCCCTCATCACATCCTTCCCTGCCGATAACGGCACAACGTAACAGTTTTGATAACATAGAACAACCTCTTTAGATAACGACCACAGGTTGTCGGTCTCCCCACCATAAAGAGAGTCCCTAATGCTATGGAATTCATCGTCCAATTGTTGTTCTTGAAGAATCAACTCGAGGGGAGCAGAAGTCAATTGAACACTGGCTAAATAAACTTCATTCCCCTTCCACTGAACTCCAATATGCAACTGAGCAAAAAGAGCCATCAAAATCCACTCTTCTGAAGATTCTTTCACAGTCTATGATAGATGTTTCCTACTTAACGTATCTGCAACTACATTCCCTTTCCCTAGGGTATAGGCAATTTCAAAGTCGAAAGATTTCAGGTACTCCACCCAACACCTTTGGCGAAGATTCAAATATTATTTAGAGAAGATATAACTTAAGCTCTTGTGGTATGAATACACAGTAAACCTTTCTCCATAAAGGTAATGTCTCCAACACTTAAGTGTGTGCATTACAGCTGCAAGTTCAAGGTCATGGGTAGGATAGTTCTTCTCATGAGGCTTAAGCTGACGAGCTCCATAGGCCACAACATGATTACCTTGCATAAGGAAACATCCCAAACCTAAACCTGATGCATCACAGAAGACCACATAACCTTCCCCAGCCTCAGGAAGAGTTAACACTGGCGCAGTAGTCAAAAGAAGCTTTATCTCAACAAAAGAACTCTGAAATTTATCGTTCTAGGAAAACTTCACTCCCTTTTTAGTCAGAGCAGTCATTGGAGAAGCTAACTTTGAGAAGTCTTTAACAAACCGGTGATAATATCCCGCTAATCCCAAGAAGATCTGAATCTCGAAAACATTTCGTGGTTGTTCCCAAGTCATAGCAGCCTTCACCTTTTCAGGATCAACTGATATTCCTTGTTCTGACATGATATGTCCCAAGAATTTCACTTCCCGAATCCAGAAATCACACTTTGAAATCTTGGAATAAAGTCGGTGATTCCTTAGAAGATCCAGAACTGTTCTCAGATGATGCACATGATCCTCCTCAGACTTAGAGTAGACAATAATGTCATCCACAAAGACCACCACGAAAGTATCTAGATACTCACAGAAAACCGTGTTCATCAAAGCCATGAAAACTTCAGGAGCATTTGTTAGGCCGAAGGGCATAACAAGGTACTCATAATGGCCATACTTACTCTGAAAAGTGGTCTTAGGAATGTCAGATTCCTTTATCCTCAACTGATGGTAACCAGATCGAAGATCAATTTTTGAAAACCACTTTACCCCTTTCAATTGGTCAAACAAATCATCAATTTGTGGTAACAAATATTTGTTCTTTATCATAACTTGATTGAGCTTTCGATAATCAACACATAAACGAAGACAACCATCGGCCTTCTTGGCGAAGAGAACCGGTGATGCCCAAGGTGACACACGCGGGCGTATAAAACCTTTCTCAAGAAGATCGTCCAACTGAGACTTCAGTTCTTTTAATTCATCTGGAGCCATTCAGTAAGAGGGAATAGAAACTGGTTGAGTACCAGACATTAAGTTAATATTAAAATCAACCTCTCTTACTAGTGGCATACCAGAGATGTTAGAAGGAAACACGTCTGGAAACTCAGCGACAACTGGAGGAATATCACCACTCGTTGGATATTTCTCTAGATCAAAAAAAATCACTGATATAATTTTCCCCAACTCTGGATAAGAATGTCCGACTCTTCCTGACATGGGGTCCCATTATCCTTGAAAAACAAGAGGCACACCACTGTGTGTAGTAAGGTAGACCCGTCGGAGTTGAAAATCAATTCGGGCTTTATTGGCGATGATCCAATCCATCCCAAATATAACATCAGAATATTTCATGTCGAGAACCAAAAAGTCCCAAACAATCTCAACATATGATAAAAAGAAAATGCAAGTAGGGATACAGAGACCCTTCTCTCTCACCGTACCAAGAGGTGTGATAATATCCATTGCACAAGATAAAAGCTCCATAGGCAGATTAAGCAGATTAACCATATGGGTTGAAATAAAAGAGTGAGATGCACCAGTATCAAAAAGAGTTGTCACTAAAGACGAAGCTATAGTAATGGTACCTCTCACAGTTGCAGGATATGTATCAGCTACCTCTGGTGACTCTTCCACTGCGTGAAGAAGCTTCGTTCCGGATGCATGTGGCTGGAACCCTTTTGCGCATGAAGCATTTGATTGCCCCCGCAGTATTTGGAGGTGTTGATGATCATGTTCCACTATGTGGAGTAGATAATTGGTGGAAGAATCTCTGTAGGTTCCCTAAACATCCGCAGGAGCTACAGTTCTTGGGTGCCTCAGCGCAAACCCTATTAGAATGTCCTGGATTCCCACACTGATAGCAAGTCAAGGAAGCCCCTCCTGGTGCTACCGGAGGTCTGGAATGACTCTGTTCTCGAGAACCACCATGAGTAACATCGTGCTTCCGTTTTCCTTTAAAGGAACCAACACTGCCACTAGAAGAAAAAGGAACTTCCTGCAACCCTGACTTCCTTCCAAATCCATCTCAACCATCATTTCTCTATCCAGCACATCGACATAAGTGGGTAGCTTCAATAAGAAAACCTGAGAATGGATATCTGATTGAAGCCCCAACTCAAATTTTCGAGCCTTAATTCTCTCATTAGATACAATTTCAGGAGAAAACTATACCAACTCAGCAAAGCGATTTGAGTACTCAGTCATGGTTTTGTTGGTCTGCTCAAGTTTGAAAAACTCCACAGCCTTGGCCAACACCATAGATTCTGGATAGAACTGATTAGTGAAAATAACCCTAAAGTCTTTCCACTCCAAACCATCATGTTTTCCAGCTGTCACCATCGTGTCCCACCATCTCCTACTTGGTCCCTCCAGCACGAAGGTGGCACACTTCACCTTGATCGCATCAGGTGTCTCCAAAAACCCAAACAGACGTTTGATCTTACTCAACCATTCCACAGAATGTTGAGGATCAGTGGAGCCTTTGAAGACTAGTGGCTTCTGTCATAGGAACTCTTGGGAACGAATTCGGAGAATATCACTATGAGGATCTAAAGCTGGAGTATGAACAGGGACTGGAGGTGGTGTCTGTCCTAGAGCTTGGATAGTGCGAACGATCACCTCAACTAGACTCAGATCCACAATAGGTCTCTCTTGCTGAGGTTCAGTAGCAGCCTCTTTTTGGATCTGATTCCCACATCTTTTTGGAGGCATGATGCTACACAACACCAGAAAAGACAGAGATTAAGACACCAACCGGGTAACAAGGAAAACTATTCTTAAAAGAAGGATAACAAGATTTGGATTCCACTCTATCCAAATCAAAATAGGGAAAAATACTAGAACTAATCCACAAGTCGTATTTCCCTAACCAACCCTGGTAAATTAAGGTTCATTGTGGTGAGATCTGGCCAGGCACTCAATCACAACTACCTCCTAAGTCCTGACAAGGAAACTCAAATGCATACTGTCATCAAGGAAAGATGTTCAACAAACCTCCCTCCGATACCAATTTGTCACGAACCATCCCAGGTACCTTGGTAACCCGATAACCGAGCCGGCCCTGAAATAGCCTGAAGGGTGTTCCCGATCCCCACAGGTTGGCGACTAGCACCTGGCATCGTACAACATACAAGTGGGAACGATTTTTCCACAAGAATGTGGAAGCAAGAGTAAAACAAACAGTATGCATAACAAAAGAAAGTCCACTAGGAGTGATGTACCAGAATACAAATAGGCATGAAATGCCAAAGTACTACAACCCAAGTACAAAAAGGGAAAACAGTCCCAAGGTCCCAAAGGACACAACTTACCAAGTCCATAGATCAATAACTGGATCCACCACCAAGAGGTCCCTTCCCTTTGCTCGATCCTGGAAGAAGAAAATATACAAACACCCAAAGGAAAAAGTAGGGTGTGAGCTTAAGCCCAGAAGGATACCACCAGAGATTCCATAATAGATGCCAAATAAATATTATCCAAAGAAAAGCTTTCAATTTTCAAACAAATAGGTTTGGCAATTCAAAAGCATATTCTAACAAAATATGCTAAACATTTTCAAATGATGGAAATAAATACTTTAAGGAAAGGCTTTACAAATGATGGAATATTTCTAAAACAATGGCTTAAATAAAACATTTATATAAAACAGTTTATATAAATTCAGCAAGCATGTAAAACAGTTCACAAGCATTGGTATACATTTATATCTCAAATATAAATAAACAAGCGAACAACATGGTCATCTACCAAAAGGTACGATAGTATTAACCAGTTATAGGATTCCTCACTCTCTATGTGAACTCAGCAAGATGTTTATACACACATCCCTATGACACTGGCCAAAGGAGACTCGTCACAAACCCTTCGGGGATGTGACCCGCTGCATGTATGTTTTAGAACGTTGTCGTAGCATAGAGTGTATCCAAATAACTCACTAACTACCTAAGGCTTGCATGCGCTCTTAAATGATGGGCGAACTATTTTAATAATGCTTAAAATACGATCAATCTCATTCTTCCATTTCAAAAGTGCCAATTTCATTCCATTTAAAACCAAAATAGGTTTTATTCAAAATATTCCTTTTTCACAAGATAAAACCAATGGGTTTCTATCAAATCATTTTAATCCATTTTCATAAGTTTGAAATCCATTCAAAACCAATTCCATCATTACACATTTCATTTCCACAATTAAATTCAAAAATTTAATTGAAAACATTTCCATCAAATCCACAATTTAAATTAAACAATTTAAATCGACCAATCTTCCATAAACACACCCAATTCAATGGAATTGGGGTTTTCCTAAATTTCCATGCCAAAACCATTTCAAATATCTCAATTCAATGGAATCGAGTTTTTATCAATTTAATTGAAAGTAACTTGAGCAATTGAATTTAAATCAATAATTGAAATAAATCAAGAAAATACAATGATAATCAATTTGGCAAGATGGGACGGAGCCACCTACCTTGAAGGTTTTGACCAAGACCACCACAGTCGAGAACGCTCAAGAAAACTGGGTTGCTTCTTCAATAACCCACCTTAGATCTCTTATCCTAGAAAGATCAAGACCAAAACTCATTAAACTTGCTACCACACACTTATATCTACCCATAACGGGTGTAGATCTAAGAAACTGAGGGAAGAGGAGAAGTAGATCTAAGTAGATCTAAGAAACCAATCAAGAAATAAGAAGAACGATCACATACCTTGAGAATCCCACTTTGATTCACCAAGAAGATCCCTTGGATCGCCTCTGGAACAAAGGGAGAACCTTCTCTGACCCTAGGAGAAGACAAATCCCGGGTTAAGGTCACTTAGGAGGAAAAATGAATCATTTAGAGGCAAAACGGTTGAGATCCACAATTTAAGGATCTAAATTTAAGTGACTGCATGGTTTTTCCACACAGTTTGTCAAATCGTGCGCACATCGTGCAGATCTCACTGTCAAGGGTTGCTGGTCCGCACGGTTTAGTCGCACGGTTTACCAAATCGTGCGCACACCGTGCGTACCCCACTGTCCAGTGCTGCTAGGTTGGCACGGTTTGATCGCACGGTTTATCAAACCGTGCACTAACCGTGCACAAGCCATTTCCTTTTTGTTTTTCTTAAAATTTCACCCAAATGCACCCCCAAGTCTTTACTCCAAAACAGGGGTACTTAGAAACATCAAAAAGTACCTGAAAACATAACGGGAAGTTACAAACCATCACTAATTAAGTACAATAAATTCATCATATAAAGGAATGAATAATTTTTACAATACATAACCAATATTCTTTAATAATCAATAAACATACATAACAAAATTAAAAGTATACATATTTTTAATATTTCCCAAAACAATAAATGGAATATATTTATATATAAGAATCCCTAAAACAAACTCTATATTCAGAAATGGGAATATTTTTAAGTCAATTATTTCACCAATAAATCAATTTATGAAATTTAAGTGATCACCCTTCAATAAAAGGAAGTAAATATAGAGTGTTCATAAAGTAAATACATAGGAAGAAAAATTATGCCTGTAATATAGGAAGACTTTGTAAAACAAAGGCAGTAATGAATTTATGAAATTTTTATCCCATAAAAGAAAATATTATAATATGATTTAGAATTATCCATTACCAATATATAAACTATAAAAAATAAACAAGTTCTCAATGTGAATCATATCATAGTGAAGAAAAATTCAGGTATAAAATCATTACATTAATGGTAACTTTAGAATCAAAAGAACATGAAAGGAATAAAATGAAATTTAAATATATTAAAATGAAATATATTTATTCTAATTGAAATAAATAGGTAATTTGGTACACCATATAAAATAAAATATTGTGTTCAATATCAAACATTTCTCATGGAATTGAAATTAGTGTTAAATTACACTTACGGCCCTAGAGTCTTTCAAATTAAAACCCATTGAAGGATAAAATTTTAAATGAAATATTAAATACCATGAATAATGATTGAATCATGATATATAATATAATAGATTCATCAAGAACACCATATAACGGAAAAATTTATAACTAATGTAATTATCTCCCATGGAATTGAAATATGAGAAAAATAACCCTTACAAATAACATAATCATTAAGATAAGAATCATTTTATAATGAGGTATAACTTTAGAACCCCATAAAATAAGTAGGATATAAAGTAAATTTTCTTCATTATATATAATAAATAATACTTTTAACAATAGAGTTTCATTAATAAAGTTTATAACCCAATGAAAGAAATTTGAGTTAGCAAAAAACCTACCATAATTACAATTTAGTCAAAATGCACTCTAAAATCCTATAAAAAACACTATATTAATCATACAATAATAAATAAAATCATTTCTATAAACTATTATAAACTTCATTTATAATGAATTTTCACATGTACATTAGGTAGTTATTTTCTATTTTCAAAATTGTGTGTTTGCAACCATGATTGTTTTGAACTAGTTTCATAATATCGATGTTATTATTAATTATACTACCATATTTAATTATTAAATTATCTTAAAAGGTACCATAATTTATGTTTTATAATTATTTATAATGTTATAATTTCATTCTAGAGACAATTTGGTTATGATCCTCAAAGTTGAAATTGACGATGAGTATGTTTCATTGATTTTGCATGAAAATATGTTGGTATCTTAACTAATGTGTTTAATATTAATTTTATAAATATAGAGCAAAAAAATAATTATTTACATATTTATATCATATATTTTTAGAAATTAAATTCTCATATTTATGCATGATATAAATTTATTCCATTATTCAAGTAGGTGGTTAAACTAACCTAAATATGAACATACCATAATTAATGGATGATTATAAAGTGGTTAATTTTAATCTCATTATTCAAAAATTATGATAACCTTAGTTAGTGTTTATTAGTGTGATATATCATAAATTTAAATAATTATAATTATAATATAAACTATATGAATTTATTACATAGTGTGATGAAATAATCTTTTTCTCTTAGAATGCTTATTTGGAAGGTTGAATTTACATTGTTTTTTATTACTCATATTATTAATAGGTTGTCTAAATTTTCCTTCCAGGACCTTAATAATTTCAAAAATATGATTTTTATCCATTAAACCCATTCTCCTTTCCATCCATGAAAGGTAATGATAAAATGAAAAAATATAGAAATCAGTTATTCTATAGAGGCAGTAGTCCGCACATATGCATGATTGATGATTTCATTTTCCATAAAATGATAGAAATGTATAACATGTTATATAATTTTTAAAAAAATCATAAATATCATACTTATTTATTAAATTAAACATTAGTATAGTTTGTGTAAGGTATTTAAGGAAAACAAAACATGATGCTTCGAGGAGACGGTAGTCCACACACCTGCACAAATTTCATTTTTATTTTCCTTACGTGAAAATGGGAAATATAGTTAATAGTTTCTCTATTATCATAATAAATTTTTAAAAAAAATTGTGATTTCATTATTAATCAATTATAAAAATATATTTTGAAATGAAATATATAAAATAAAATAAATTAGGGGAAATTATTACTAACATCAAGGACTTGGGATTTCCCTTGGAAGACTCCATAGAAAATGTCACAAACCGAATCTGGTCACCATCAAAACCAGCACCCAAACCGGCATGAGACAAGACCCGAACGACATTCCTGATCCCCACAGGCAGTCACAGGTGACCAAGTATCATAATATGATGTTTGGGAACAATTTAACTAATTTTATAAACATTAAACAACAAACAAACTCAATAAAACAAATCTGGATTTTTCAACAAAAACCATCTTTTACAAAATTTCAGAACTGAATTACATAAGTTAAAATTATGTTTAAAGACCATTAAAAAGGTAAAAACCCAAATAAGGACATCCCAAGAACCTCTACATTGAAAGAGGTAATGCACTCAAGCCATCTCCGCAACACCGCATCACGAATGACCGGTAAAAACCCGAACAGTTGGCACAAAAGTTGTACCCAAACTTGCGACAACAAAATAACCAAGTCTACATACACCCAAAGGTGTAAGTAGGATGTAATCCAAATCCTACTAGGATACTAACACTAATATATTCAATGTGATAAAAATTTAAAGACGAGAAGCATGTGTGTTTTCAAAAAAATAAAATGCTAGTTATAATTTCTAAAAGATGCAACCTTGAATAAAAATAGTTTTCAAGTGGGCTAATTTAAAGAGTCAAAACTTTTAAAATAAAATCCAAAGCTACATAATTTTTTCAGACAATCATACAGTATGCTGATGGTGAGCACAAAACATCTATTGAGCACAAGTAATGAGAAATAACTCCTAGGCACTAGCTTGTTGTGGGTCCCACATACCTCATATCTCGGTGAAAGTAACCATCACAAATATCCATTCTCGTGCACGAGCCACTAGTAGGAAACGTACCCATAACCTAGTGGTCCCCCATAATCATCATCATAGTTTATTTATGGTTGTAAGCATCAATCTTGCTATGTAAAACTGAGGCCAAACCCCACGGGATCACTAACATACTAGTACACATCCACCCACCTAGATATCAGGGTTTCCCTCTTGTGCTAAAACAAGTTCAAAAAGGCATGAAATATAATTTTCACATGAAAATATCACTTCCACATCACACATAAACCAAAAAGTTCACATATACATCATCCACTTTTTCATTCAAATGCATTTTGAAATCATACTCACACCAAAATAGCCCACAACACATTTTTCATTTCTTTCACAATTCAACACATCCTTTAACAATTTATAAAATATTTACCAAGATACTAAACAACACATGACATCCCACTCACATGTTAAATAATACCCTTTTCATAAACAAAAAAACATTTTTCACATTACACTCACACAAAACAACCCACATCACATTCATATCTCTTTCACATTTCGATAAATCTGTTAAACATTTTTATAAAACATTTTCAAGATGATACACATCGCATGATAGCCCCTTTCAGATTTAAAATGTTCCATTTCAAAATATACAAAATCCAAAATAGTTTTCCAATATGGTTTCACCTCTTACATAAATCATTAAACCATTCAAATCTTTCATAAACAATTCTAAGGAGTATACCCAAACTTTGCACATAAAACCCATTTCAAAACCATCTTGCAAGGAAAAAATCACAATAATACCAATCCAAAACAAAATTGGCATCCCTAGAAAGATTTCATAAACCACTCTCAAGTATTATAAAATCACCTTGAATAATACCACAAAAGATGCACATGAAAACACACACATTTTCATAAAACACTTTCAAGAGGCATAACATGGTTTTACATATAAAACCCATTCAATAACCCTCTTTCAAACTCAATGGCACACCAAGACCCTACCAAAGAATAATTTTCAGCCCAAACAAGATTTATTAATCCAAAGCCACATGTTATAAATTACACTCAAAAAATACCCCAAGAGTTACACATGAAAACACACAATTTCAAGCTAAAATGCAACTATAAAGCTAAACGTTTAACCAAATCAATCATAAATATTTTTTTGCACCATAAAAAACATATTAGTAATATGAAAAATGGGTAAATACAGCAAGATAACTCATCAATGTTTGTTCACACATGGAACCACCAACCTATTGAGTCGAAACCCTCAAATCTTGGTGCGGAACATCAAGCGCACCACCGCCGCACCACAAGGAAGTGAAGAGAAACCTAAAATCTCAAGATTACACTATAAATACACCATTTAAAATCCTAGGTTCAAAACCTAACTTCTGGACACTTTGTAACATCAAGAAAGATGGATGAAACCCTAAGGAAATTGGAGAAAAGGAAGAGAGGAACACTTATTTGAAGAAATCTTGGAGAAATTGCCCTAAATCCACCATTATCTGAATTTTAAAACAGACAAACATTCAAGGGAGGTTCGAGAAATAATGAAGAGACCATTCAAGAACTATAATGAGGGTAAAATAGTGAGAAATTAAGTAGTTATGAAGGAATCAATTTACCTCTTTAAATCTGGGCGATTTGAGAAATCTAGAAATGTTTCTCCAAAATTCCCAATTAAAATGATATCTAAATACGGGGAGGAGAAAATGGGAGTGCTCCTTGGGTAAGTGGACTCTGGTGAGAGTTGGAATCACCAAAAAAACTTAAAAATTTAATGAGATATTAAAGAATTTAAAAATATTTTTAATGCTGGAAATGGGCTTTCGGGCTGGCCCAACACCTTAAAAAACCCAAATCCATCATTATTATGGATTCCTATGGATTCCAAATTGATATGGTGATTTTAATATACCAGGGGATGCCATTTGGGAAGTGGAATGGGTGTAAAATGTTGAAAAAAAGAGTAGTTATAAAATAAAAGAAAATTTATTTTTAAATCTGGAAATGAGCTTACGGTTTGACCCAAATTTCGAAAACCCACCATTTCCCCCAAAATGCATTGTAAACCACCAAAACAAATCAGGAATGGAAATTAAATGAAAAATTACTTTAAAATAATTCATGGATGTGAAAATTATCCCCACCATAAAACGTTCCACCCTTGGAAATCCACGGTAAGGCCAAAAGAAAAAACCAAACCCAACCAAAAGGTCGAAATGGACTCATTTGTCAAACTTCACCCCCAAAGGCCAAAACACCTCCAGTGGAAAATTAAAGAAGGAATACTCTCACAACCAAAACATACACCACTTTATTGAAACGATCAATCACATTAAGGATTTATCCAAAAAGAAAACTCCTCAAACACTATCTGAACAAGGCTCAAGCAATTTACCCAAACAAACAACAACATCGAATAAGGTTACACTTGATATAACTAAACCATTGGGAAATATCCAATCTCAACATTTACCCAAAGAAGATGTAGGTAGTTAGATAGCTCCAAATGAGACTACCCACTTTTAATCCAAGACCAAGGACAAAACTAAGTTACTAGTATGAGGAGACATAAATATGCTCCCCATAATAAGAGACAACTTAAATTTATCCCGAGATAGAATCGAGACACTAACAGGGGAGGCCCGAATGGAATCCCTGGTACAAGTGGTAGACTTCCATTAGAAATTTCCAAAATAACATACATGAGACCCACGGTGGGTCTCCCCACCATAAGAACCAACCATCTTAACCGACTAGCAAGGGTTGACACAGAAAGACCCAAAAACTCAAAGAGTTGGGACTGTTGCACAGTTAGTCCACACAGTTTCAGAAACCATGCGCTAACTGTGTAGATCCTTATATCTACATGGTTTTCTAGGTCATAGTTACAACTCACCATGTGAAACTCATGAACTCAACCTATCAAGCCAAATTTTAAACCTTTATTAAAAAAACTCAATGGAAACCAAAGGGGGGAGGAAAGACATTAGACGATAAACATGGGCATGAGGACCCCACCTAATTCCATTGAATGGGAATAACAGAAGAAAGATGATGACACTAGATGTTTAAACTATTCCCATCTCACATACTAAGGATAGGACTTTGTACAAGGGTATGAACAACATTGGTATTTCCCCTGACTACGTGTCATCTTCTCTCCAGGACCTATGGCTAGAGCTCAAAGGATTGAAGCATCTTTGGCCTCATAGTTAGGCTTTGGAAACCCCCTCAATGGAACTTCTCCTTCTAGTGCTACAAACAACTACACCACAATCCCATATGGGTTCACCATGACATAACACACTTTAGAACTCACTTTAATGAAACTTGACATTTCAGTGAAACAAATTCTTAAAATATGCACACACATCACACCTTGTTTCTTTGGGTGAGAAACAACAGAAGGAAAGGACACATATAGACACCTTCCTCTATATTAGTGGGTTTGAAGTTTTTCCAAGGGAGACATACTCTCAACATAACAGAGACCCACAGAGTATTGTACAACCATAACCTTTACAATCAAATGAGCACACGACATCACAAAGCATCACCGAATATGACCATTGCGATTGATATATACAATACATGGAAAGGGACCTTATGCCAAGTTCCCAAAAAACACATAATTCCAGAAGGTGGCCATAATAGCCTCTCATGACCAGATTTCCTACACTAGTGGTTTAACATGAACTCCTACTTAAAAGAGACTATGAAGTACCCATAGGCCATCTTAGACACCATCCAACCACTCAACCACACTAACAACCCCTGTCCACTTCCACCATCATTGAATTAGGAAACTTAAGAAATTATGGACTCTTTCAACCTTCCACGAGCACTATCCCGCTACAAGAGTATCCTCAAACCCAAAAATGAAAGGGTGTAGACTCATTCTACAAAACTTGAGAAAATATTTCATACATTGATCAACTTGAGGATTTTCCAAAGGCGGAACAATCTTGGTTTTCACTTTAGTTGTACACTAACCCTTAAAGGGGGTATACCTTATCTGACGAGAGAACCCAAGGACCCAACTAACCTGGTCCATTGGTTAAGAAATACTACAACCAGATCCAAACAGATGAGAGGAACCACTATAAAGGCTTCCCAAACTTTTATCAGAAGAGACCACTGACCATTCCTTTAACCCATCTTACCGACTAAACACAAACCCAAAACACCGTTCAAATAAGATGGGTTCTTGGACTCAAAACATTCAACAACATCAACATTTCCAAAAACACATAATACACACCATCAACAACCACTCATAAATACATCAAGTTTTCCTTTGAAAAAATTTTCTTTGAAATCAAATAGTTTTGCAGTTAGCGTATCCACCAATGGTACCCCATGGGCCCCACACATGCATGTTTCCGTGCCACACCGAGCACCCTCCTCATATCCTTCCCGAAAATCATCCAGTGGTGCCATTAACTATACATCATCCCATATAACCTCATGCATGTGGTCTCTCACGAAAATACCAAAGGTTAAAAGAAAAAATATTTCCACTTTTCAAAACCAAAACAATCAACCAATACTTCCTTTTTCTCAATACCACTAACAACGAAATCAAACCTAAATTACCGCTTATAAAAAAATTTAGAAAGGAGCAATAATTCAAATGAAAACTCACTTTCAAGTCATCCACGTTAATTTTAAAATATATCATCCCATTAAAACACCTTTTAACAATTTAGAAAACTCTATTGGATACACTTTTTCAAAACCAATGTTAACATACTTCCTGGTTTCAAAAGAGGTGTAAACACACCATTTTCCTAATTTAAAAAAATTCTGAAATTTTTGTTCCACCATTTCAAAAATCAAACCCTTCCATCGTTATTTTAAAATAATTTAAAAAAACCGTGTGATTCTTAAAACCATGTCATTTTTACTTTAAAACTGAACATCCAAGATTTCAAAACTAAAGGACCCAAGACAAAGCAAGGGGGAACTAGCTTCGGTGGGTGACATGGACATATGGTTGGAGGCCATACACCAACCACTTCACCATCATAGAGAGTGTTCTAGGGAAATATCCCCAGATCCACATGGATTTCCAGGCCCTGTGAGCTCACTGAGACCATTAGCCCAACTCTCTTTTTATTTCCCTAGATCATCATTAAACCAAGAAAACCAAAGGACTCAGATGAATCCTGACTTCCCCTGGTGACTTGAATCCCATCATGAGGTGTGATAGCTTGGAAAACAACCCATAACCAGAATGTCAAGTCTCAATAATCCTAGCTCCATACTATCCCGACTATTCCCCAAATAACATGACCCGAAGAGTTAAGCCAAACCTCCTTTGATACCATTTTGTCACGAACTGAATCTGGTCGCCATCAAAACTGGCACCCGAACCAGCCTGCGACAAAGCCCTAAGGGAGTTCTCAATACCCATGGGCTGGAACAGGTTCCTGGGTATCATAAAATGAAGTTTGGGAATGATTTACCAGAGTTTATAAACATTAAACAACAAACAAACCCAATAAAACAAATCTAGATTTTTCAACTAAAATAGTCTTTTAAAAAATTTCATAATTGAATTACATAAGTTAAAACTGTGTTTAAAGACCATTAAAAAAATAAAAAACCAAATAAGGACATCCCAAGAACCTCTAAATGGCAAGAGTCACCTCCCTCAAGCCATCTCAACAACACCGCATCACGAACGACCGGTAGAAACCCGAATTGTTGGCACAAAAGTTGTACCCAAACCTGCGACAACAAAATAACCAAGTCTACTTACACCCAAAGGTGTAAGTAGGGTGTGAGCCAAAGCCCAGTAGGATACCACCACAAATAGATTCCATGTGATAAACATTTAAAGATGAGAATCATGCGAGTTTTCAAAAACATGAAATGCTAGTTACAATTTTTAAAAGATGAAACCTTGAATAAAAACATTTTTCAAGTGGGATAGTTTAAGGTGTCAAAAAAATTAAAATAAAATCCAAAGATACTGAATTTTCCCATCCAATCATATTGTATGCCGATGATGAGCACAAAACATCTAATGAGCACAAGCAATGGGAAATAACCTCTAGGAACTAGCTCGTTGTGGGTCTTGGGTACCTCGTATCTCGGTGAAAGTAACCATCACAAATATCTTTTATCGTACACAAGCCACTAGTAAGGAACATAACCATAATCTAGTGGTCCACCACCATCATCATCATAGTTTATTTAGTATTTTAAGCGTCAATCTTGCTACATGAAACTGAGTCCAAACCCTATGGGATCACCAGCATACTAGTACACATACACCCACCTAGATACCTGAGTTTCCCTCTTGTGCTCAAACAAGTTCAAAAAACCTTGAAATATGATTTTCACATGAAAATATCACTTCCACATTACACATTAACCTAACAGCCCATAGATACATCACACAAGTACATCATCCGCTTTTTCATTCAAATCCATTTTGAAATCATACTCACACCAAAATACCCCACAACATATTTTGGATCTCTTTCACAATTAAACACATCCTTCAATAATTTATAAAATCATTCCCAAGATGATAAAAAACACATAACATCCCACTCAAATGTTACATAATACCCTTTTTCATAAACAAAAAATCATTTTTCACATTACAGTCACACAAAATAAACCACATCACGTTTACTTCTCTTTCCATTTTCGGTAAATCCGTTAAACATTTTTATAAAACATTCCCAAGATGATACACATCACATGACAGCCCCTTTCTCTTTCAAAATAGACCATTTAAAAATATAAACAATCCAAATCTTTCATAAAACAATTCTAAAGAGTATACCCAATCTTTGGGCATAAAACTCATTTCCAAACCATCTTGCAAGGGTAAAATCATAGCAATACCAATCCAAAACAGAATTAGCAGCCCTAGAAAGATTTCATAAATCACTCTTAAGTATTATAAAATCACCTTGAATAATACAACAAAAGATGCACATGAAAACACACACATTTTCATAAAACACTTTCAAGAGGCATAACATGGTTTTACATATAAAACTCATTCAAAACCCCTCTTTCAAACACAATGGCACACCAAGACCCTAATAAAGCAGAAGTTTCATCCCAAAAAATATTTATTAAACCAATTTCACATGTTATAAAATACACTCAAAAATTACCCCAAGAGTTACACATGAAAACACAAGCTAAAATGAAACTATAAAGTTAAATGCTTAACCAAATCAATCATAAATAGTTTTCACACCACACACAACATATGAGGGATATAAAAAATGGGTAAATACAGAAATATAACTCATCAATAATTGTTTACACATGGAACCACCTACCTATTGAGTCAAAACCCTCAAATCTTGGTGCGAAACATCAATCACACCACCGCCGCACCACAAGGAAGTGAAGAGAAACCTAAAATCTCAAGATTACATCAAACATACACCATGTCAAACCCTAGTTTAGAACCTTAACTTTTGAACACTTTGGAACATCAATAAAGAGGGATGAAACCCGAAGGAAATGGAAGAAAAGGAAGGGAGGAACAGTTATTTGAAGGAATATTGGATAAATCACCCTAAATCCACCAGTATCTGAATTTTCAAACAGCCAAACATTCAAGGGAGGTTTGAAAAAGGATGAGGAGATCATGTAGGAACTGGAATGGGGGGAAATAGTGAGAAATGAAGGAGTTATGAAGTAATCAATTTACCTCTTCAAATCTGGGATATTTGAGAAATCCAGAGAAGTTTCGCCTCAATTCCTGATGAAAATGATTTCCAAAGAGGTGAAGAAGAGCATGGGAGCACTCCTTGGGTAAGTGGTATCTAGTGAGAGTTAGAATCACAAAAAATACTTAAAAATGAATGAGATACTAAAAAAATTAAAAATATTTTTAATGTAGGAAATGGGCTTTCGGGCTGGCCCAACACCTTAATAAAAAACTCAAATACACATTATTATGGATTCTAATGGATTCAAAATTGATATGGTGATTTTAATATACTATGGGATGTCATTTGGGAAGTGGAATAGTTGTAAAATGTTGAAGAAATGAGTTATAAATGAAATGAAAATATACTTTTAAATATGAAAATGTGCTTACGGTTTGGCCCAACTTTCAAAAACCCACCATTTCACCAAAATGCATGGTAAACCCCATAACAAATCCGGAATGGAAATTAAATGAAAAATGACTTTAAAAGAATTCAGGGATGTGACATAAAGTGAGGGATTGGAATAATCACTTATGAATAGAAGATTATGATAGTGGAACAAAATTATAGTGGAAGGAAAAAAGGGAATATTTCGAATAGGAAACCAAATTTTTTATTTGTGTTGAAGTGTTGGTGAGGGGCCCCTTTTATAAGTGATGAGAATGACATATTTTTAAATATTTCAACTTAATATAAAGAGAGCACATGTTTCACATGTCAAGTGGATCGAAAAAAAGAAAATAATTGAGTGATGGATGTGATAAGGTTGATAATACCTTAACCATTCATTTTAAAACATGTTTAAAACCTTTCTGAATCCATTTACCCATTGAATTTTTACATTTACCATTTTTGGTATAACTATGGTATGTAGATTTTACCGAGGTAATTTAATTTTAATACATACAATAAAATGTAACTTATTAACTAATTTGGATAGAATTATTCAAAATATTAAATCCATTTTATTTTTTAAAAATCTATGAGTAATAAAAATCAATTTTAACAATTGTTCATGTAACACATAAAGACCCATTTATCAAAAAAGTTTATTTTCAAGCACAAAATTTATGTGTGAGCTAAAATTATTAATGTATTTGGTTTTCATGATAAAAATTAATATATTATAAAAAATAAAATTTATGTGGCTTTCATATCAAGAAAAAATAAAATTTTAACAGAATAATATTTAATTAAAAGAAAATACAAAAATAATTTATTTTATTGAAAAATAGTACTTATGTTCCTAAAATGTTAAGCATAGATTTTATAAATTCATAATGGTATTAAAATATTAATGGTATTACTCCTTAAATAAATATTTTATCAATTAATTTTTTTTACAAACTTCTAGTTCTTTCTTATATAATGAATAAATCATAAAAGTTGTAGATTTGGTGAAAATTGTATTGTTCCCTATTCACCTAAAAATAAACTATTTCAAAAAAAACACCAAATAATCAACATAATATAATATTTAAATTAATAGTATAAAAAATATTTTGTTTAATTAAATTTAAATTCTAAAATTTTAGAATTTAAGTTTCAAATAAAAATATAAAAATATACTGAAAACTTTTTTAATTGGAAAATAATTTTTCAAAATATAAACTATTATTATTTTTATTACCTACCAATTTATAATAAAATTAGTGTTAATATATTATTCATATGTATAATATATTTAATCAATTATATATTTAGTTTCACATAGAAATTTAATTTTTAGAAAGATTACACTTTAAAGCCTAAATCAATCTCATTAGTTATTTAACTACAATAATTTATTTTATTAATGCCTTAACATGGATAGTGACATTTTTTATTTATATATGTATTTCATAATTCAATTACATCTATTTTTATCTTATAATCCAACAACTACATTTTAATTGTTATATATTTTTCTCTACTTCATTATTATTCATCATTGCAGGTATCACATGCTATCAAACCTATTAGGTCTTAGAGGAATATATAATTTAAAAAATATAGCCATTACTTTATACCATCTTAAATAAATTTAATCTTTGTATTTTTAGTTATTAATCACTAATGAAGGTATTTGTGGGAATTCTTAACATAATTTTCATTCGAGATATAACTTCAAATATGACCTCTACCTTACTCTCTTGGGGCAAATTAAGTTACTTAAATTCCCTCCCCCAATATTAATCTTTCATACAATCATATAATTAGGTATGTATATACCATAATCACGCATTCTATAAAATATAATTTTCCAAAAAACATCTAAATCTATAAGAAATTAAACCATAATGAAACCATATTATATTCCAAAAATTGAAACTATATTTAACCCTCAAACAATATTAACACCCGAGCCATAATATCACACACTAGCCAATAAATTCCACAATCTAAAAAATATGATTAACTTTACCAAAAAAATAGCATGAATCAATTATCAATCCTAAGGTTATTGATACTGTCTAACATAACTTTTCAAAATAAATAAAACCTTTATTATCTTAGCATCAAGTATGTATTAAACATAAGAGTTATCCAACCCTCAATCAGTTGTTCTTAAAAAATTATCCTTGAAAAATATAACATTTTCATAAAAATAATTTTGAAGGTTATTGATACCATTTAATATATATTTCAAAATAATTATAGCAATACTACTGAAGAACAGTCCTTATATGTTTCACGTAATCCTCATAACATTTAAAATATTCCAAAATATCATTGATAAATATCACTATCTAATGAAAATATCGAGTATCATAATTTAATTTATATTAATATATTAACCTCACCATCTTCAGTATGACTATAAAACTCACCTATTATATCCTAAAAGGCATATAATAATATTATCAACCATTTAAGTATACTCCCTTATTTGGTTATAAGACATAGTGGTTTCTAGATACATACCTTTCTCAAAATTATCATTGTGATCATGTTCTAACCAAATACTAATATCAAAATGGTCATGATAATATCCAAAATGTGAATATTAAAAAATCAACCCGAATATTTCATCCATTATCACGCCTTAATTTTAAAGATATGATACTTTAAGTTCAACCTATGACTCCCTTTGTTCAATCCTTAGTTATTCATGTTCATTTTTATATATATTATCTAACATAATTAGATAACATCATACTCAAAGGATTCATAATTGTAAATACCTCAACCACAGTAGACGAGAGTCAGTGCCTTACATTATTACAGTTGTACTATGATCAAGGGGCCACATCAAAAAGGACTAAATAGTTTTGTAGCTTTGAAAAACCATATACAAACATATGTTGTATATTACTACTTGAAATGAAATACAATATAGATAAACCTTTATAAAAATCCCTATTCTTCTAGATTTTTCTGAAATGTAAATCAAAATACACATCTTGGAATCCTGGGGAAAAATAAAACATAAGAAATGGGTGAGCTCAGATGCTTAGTAAGGGTAAGAAATATAGTATAAGATATCATACATAAACAAAAAAAATAAGTAAAGGTGAATAACTAACAACACATAACATTGAAAAATAAACCTTAGAATAATAGTGTAGGAATAAAAGATGATTAAATAACACTATAAAATTTTCACATAAAAATGATACTTACCCATGGGTATTCTACTTGTATAATAATCAAATGGATTATAAATAAATAATATCAAAATGGTAGAATGAAAAATTTGGGACATCATAAACCAACCATCAATGCTTTGACAAACCATTCTATATAAAAGGGTAAGGCCTTATCCAAAACACAGTCTAGTTTGTCTCATGAGACCTACCAATACATCAAGGGTGTATAGCAAGCCCCACCTGATACTTAGTAAGTTTTTTGAATTTCTAATATGGAAGGAGTTAAACATAATCAATTTATATATTCATATTTAAACTATTATATGAAATTTAAATGAGTTCCCCAATCAGTAAACATATCCATAAACTATCCATAGAAATATGG
Organism: Viscum album; assembly: GCA_963277665.1. Taxonomy (NCBI): domain Eukaryota; kingdom Viridiplantae; phylum Streptophyta; class Magnoliopsida; order Santalales; family Viscaceae; genus Viscum; species Viscum album. Next base: position 1,128,317,125 of record OY728146.1, read on the forward strand.
AGAATGGTCTCATGATAGTATATACCCACTCAAAATGATCATAAACCATTCAATAAAATATGGTTGATGGTATCATAAGATATCAAAAAATTAATAATAATTTTAAAAATAGGGTGTTGATATAGATTAAAATAATATAACAAATTCATTAAAATTTTCTTTAGAGAAATACTCATTTTACTTTGGAATAATTTATTTAAAAAGACGCACAATTATAAAAGGAAATTTTTATTGGGAAATGACAATGTAAACAATTAAAGTATTCCTGAAAATTTTGATGAGTTATAAAAGCGGGAAAATATGATCATGCATTATAAGTTAATAAAATACATTTATTTTAAATTTTGAAAAAGAAACATTTAAAAGAGCATTTTTAAAAGAAAGTGTGAGCATCGTATCCCCTATAAAATTAATATTTATCAATTTAATTCCTTTAATACCTTGAAGATAAAGTGATTAATGATATGATATATCAACAGGAAGTATACATACACCAAACAAAAGGAATAAGCAGTGAATACAGAATATCCCATAGAAATAAAAATGAGATGATAAAACCATTACCTTATGTCCAAAAATGTTCTCCACTTTCACTTAATGTCCTAGATAATAAAATTAAATAAATTAATTATTTAATTTATATCCTCTTATATATGTATTCTATTTGGTATAATTTTATTAATTTCATGTATGACATTTTCAATGAGTTATAAGATTCAATTACATAGTTCTGAGAGTGTTCGTTTTCTTGGTTTTTCATGATCGGTTTGCTTGTATAAAAGTTAGGAAGTTCATGTAAAATGGAAATAGTTATACATAATTGAAATTATATGTTATTAATTAAATTACATAAGTTTAAATGATCTTATACATCAGTAGGTTATAAGTTATGATAATGAATCATTATATGAAATGTTAATGAAAATGATTTAATTTATTTTTGTGGGTTTTACGACCATCACGAACATACAATCTGATTTATCCATAATAATGGTTTCATGACCATCCTTGAAGGAGGTAATGAAAAATGAAAATACATCATCCATGATGGAGGTAAATTTACACATCATAGATGATGTTTTCATTTTTAGAATAAAAGGTAAAGGAGAATGGATTTGATGAATGATATTCCATTAACATAATAACATTATAGTATTTGTAAGACACCAGAGTTATCGTGCATGTTTGGATAGAGGAGGTAAGTAGAGAATAAAAAATAAAATAAAATAAATTAAACTAAAATAGAATGAAAGAGTATTTTACCACTTGTATAACGTCTCCTTGGGAACCTCCACAAGGCACTTGGGATTGGTCTTTTGGTGAGACCAGAAAGACTAAGATGTGGGGAAAAGGTTATGAAGAGGAATTGGGCTTAATATAAGCAAGATAAAAACATTAGAAGGTGTAAGTAGAAGGTGTTTCTTGGGGTGGTATTTATAGTGTAGGAGATGAGGGATTTTTTATTATTTTATTCATTTTTTTATTATTTTGGCTCAAGATTATCAATAGTGATAATTCTTAACACTAAATATAGTAAATAGTGCATGTTAGTTAAAAACAATAGGTTATTACCTCATAAATACATCATCCATGACTCAATAAATCAGGTATTTTTATTATAAATTTAAATACCATAAATTACCGTATTTCACTATTCATAAAAAATCAGATATTTTAGAAAAATCCCAAATTTTCATCCAATTTTTTTTGACGTGTAGATTTAAAAAATTGACATTATTTTATGAAAATAATTGTCTATATATGAGAAATTTAATTTTTAAATAGGATTATAGTTTATTATAAAATTATTATTTTAATATTATTGACACATTAAAAAATTAATTAGGGTCTTATAAAATTATCTTATAATCATAAGATAATGAAATATTGATTTGTGAATATATTTTTGGAAAATAAATTTTCACTTAAATAATTATATTAATTATATAATTTTACTGGGCCACAAGGGAAACATTTAACATGTGAACTTGAGATACATCAATAAAGTCATGAAAAAGAACTTTAAGGCATGAGAAAGAAATCATGAGGCATATCATAATAAAAATAACATATTTCATAACTTGAAGATGTGGCAACAACATTTAACTTAGACAATCATTTCCGTTTCACCAAGGTTAATTCCCAAGGTGTCATTAAAAATTACCAAGGTTATTCACCAAGATATCGTTAAAAATGGTCATCTCTAGAGATTAAGTCTTTACCCAATGCATTGGAGCGCTATTAGGGTGCACCCTTAAATTTGTCTTTGTTATCATGTGAGCCACATATATCATCATCAAACATTTTATAAATAACCCATATATCATAAAAGAAATGGGTTTCATTTCATAATCATAACGTTTTAAAAACTGATATAAAGACATGATCTTTATGTCACTTTAAACCCACGGAAAAGGAAAGCAGGTCTCATGTATGTAAATCTCAGAATTTAAAATAGAACATTTTGGTATATATGTGAATACCCCTTTAGAATAAAGATCTTTGAGTATTCACTTAATAAAATAAAATAATTTGAGAAAAAGAGAGGGACATTTTGAGACGGAAATTCGGCAACATAACGGCTATGTTTTAGGGTTTTAGAAAACATTGAAAAGAGAGGAGACATGGGTAACCCACTCATAAATGATCCATAAAACAGTGGGGGGGACAGAATATAAAGGATTTAAGAACATAGTAATGAAATTTGAAAGATATACTATATGAAATGAAGAATATGAAAGGAAGACAAAAATAAGATTTCTCTTATGAAAATTCAGCAGCCTAACGGCGTTGCTTAAACTTCAAAAAAATGAATTGATGAGATCAAATAGGGTCTCTCATCATATGAACATAAAAGATCAGTATGATAGATATAGATATCATACCCCAACATAATAAAAAGGAACTTCAAATACTTGACAAGAAAATAGAACTTGAAAATGAGAAAGGTGAAAGAATCCGTTACAAAAATTTCGGCAGCCTAACGGTGCCACTTAAACATTCATAAAATGAAATAATGAGAGTAATAGGGGATCTCTCATCATATGAACATGAAAAGGGAAGTAATAGGAATATAAAAGAACATCCACCAACATAATAACATGGAGAATAAAATAAATGACTTAAAAGAGAGTATTTGAAAAGAAAGAGAGAGGTTGGATCCCTTACCTTAAAACATAACTCTTAAAACTCGAAGGTTGGGACCTTGAGGGCTTGGGGGCACCTCGGGAGGACTCTTTAGGAGGTAATGAGACCATAGCTTCGTTGGAGGAGAGTTGGGAGTGAAAACTAAAGGAGGAAAGGGTGGGTATTTATAGGGAAATGGAGGTGATACTTTAAAAACTGTATTTTCACTATTCACCGAAAATTCAACTTTCTCAGAAAAATCCCAAAATTTCATCTTAACCAAATATCGATGCTATGATTTCAAAAATGAACTCCATTTTATAAAAATAATTTTCTATATTTTTTTAATTTAATTTTTAAATAAATACACTATTCACCAAAAATTCATTTTTTTCAGAAAAATCCCCAAAAATTACCTTAACATAATATCGATGCTCTAAGTTCAAAAATGAACTCCATTTTATAAAAATAATTTTCTAAATATTTTTAATTTAATATTTAATTAAAAAAACTATTCACCCAAAAAAGCTGATACTTTACTAATAATTTCTGAAACAGTTATTTACTTATTTTATTGAATCACATTACTTAATCAAGGGGCCTAGATTATATTAATACTTTCTTTAAGTGAGATTACTAATCCATTTGGTCACATTACTAATCCTAAGCGTAAAATCACTATTCATAATTTATTATTCATCAAAAATTAAGTTGATCTTATTAGACTTTAAATTTCTTACTGAACACATTTGCATAAGACCATTTTTTGAAAATCATTACACATCATTAATTATTTAAGGTTTACATAAATATTTTAAAATATCTTTTTTTCAAAATACATAAATAAAATACATCCTATATTCATTCGAACATTTGAAAACTCCCAAACTTCACCATAAGAAGAAAACACAATTTTATTTATAACAAAGGATTATGGTCTCCTTACATAGCCCCTTATAACCCCAGCATAGGACCTAAGTGTAAGGTGTGCTAAGGTGAGAGAATCTGAGGGCGGCTCGGCCAACATCGCACGAGTAGTAATTTCTATCAGTTTGAACTTCTTGCGAAGGCGATTTCGTTCTAGTTTCACATGATGAAGTTCGGCTTGGGTTTGATCCAAAGCAAAGCTCAGTGGTGCTACCTCATTCCCAAGTTTTGTTAGATGTGCTTTGATCGGTCCAAGACTACTGGATAAGGTCATCAAATCTTCTTTCTATATTAATTAACCAAGATCACTTGTATTTAGAGACAATAGTCGCAACATTCATTTTCCAACGGTCATACTGACTAACGGTCATATAATAGTCAAAACCCAACAGTCTCATTTTAATTATACTTATGTTATCAAATGAAACAGTTTTGTTGAGTATGAAAAATAAAATAACACACAAAATTAGGAAACAAGATTTATTCAAAATTTTGGGTCGTTACATTCTTCCCCCCTTAAGAAATTGCATCCTCGTAATTTTTAAAATTGGGCTTGGAAATTTCATTGAAAGTCCCACATCGGAAAAAGAGTCAGTAACACTATTACTTTAAAAGAAAGAAAAGAAAGTACAAAGGTCACCCGAGTTAACCCATACTAGGATTCCATGTAGGAAAACATGGACATGGAAGAGAAAACAAAGGGTCACATTCTGAGGTAGAGTGATAAAAAACGTGATTAGGAGAAAGTTAACAATAAGAAAATCACAAACTTATGATGGGTTAAACAGTATTTGATTTCCCAGTAGGAAACGTTAACAGACAACGTTTTTGTTTTATGTTCCTTTTCATAGTTTTGAGGAATTAATTTGATACATAGAATAAAAACACAAGGAAATATATTTACCTTCAATTAGAGTTTCATCCCTTAATAAGTTTCTACCAAAACCAATCTTTTCTCCAAACGATGAGCATTAAAAAAACTATTGGTCTCATCAAAAGAACAAAAATCATCTTCTAGAGAATCACATAATCCACCAAAGATTAACTATCTATTTCTTCTATCTTTAAACATTATCCCAAAAACAGAAAGGGTAAGATAAAACAACTCTTCTAAAATAAAGAACCACATAGGAAGGGAAACTACTTTTAAATCTTCAAAATTCCACGGTACTACCCAAAGTTCATCATAGACCATTCCATAAATAATTGTCCTTAAAATTCCTCAAAATAAACCAAACTAAGATTGAAACCCAAATACAAGAAGGATTTGATAACATAGTCTTCCAAAATAAATTTCATCGTTCATCTCCAAACAACATAAACCACTCCTAACATTTTATAACAAAAGTAGATAACCTAAACATATTTTCCCCAAGATAGGTTAATCATTTCCATAAGTAACCTATATTACCATAAGTTCACCTTAAATTCGTCGATTCTTCAAAATATAAGTCAACCTTTATTCCTCAAATAAAATACCATAGTAATCTATTTACCTCGATCATATAGGGTTCCCAATATAGTGAACGTCTTCCAAAATAATAATCAACTTTTAATCCCCTAATCATCTTTTTTTTAGAAGAACGGCTTCACAACATCAACATGTGGTACATAACAATATATGTTTTCCTTAATGATATAAAACCATCTTAGGTAGTGACTCGATGTTCTTAGAAAACATTAAATATATGCTCATAGGGAATAAACTAAAAACAACAACATGACATGGACAATTATTGCGAAGAAGTCACATGTATTTTAGTCATCAAGATCCATCTCAGCATAGGACTTGCATTGTTCCCTTGTCCTTGAAGATTGTTGATGCTCATCATGCTTCTCATCCCTTCCAAGAGAGCATTGCCTTGGATAATGTCTAACTTCTCCACATTTACGACATTGAAAAGTATAAGGTACATTAGATCGAACCTTATCTCTATTCATCGCATTATCCATTTTTTTAAAGCAATTAACTACTTTATGCCCTATCACCCCACACTTAAAACATTTCATGGTTCCTTTGTGACATTCCCCTTGGTGCCTCTTTCTACGCTTTTTGCACAATGGAAATTGGGTCTTCTTTCCCTTATCAACTTTATCAGATGAACATCCTTGAGACTTCGTATTCTTCTTCCTTGATGAACTTGGGCATTCAACTAGGTACCAATTATTAATTGTGATTTTTGATAGCTGGTTTGGCATAATCACAATATGTTCAACTTGATCTCTCATCATCTCTATCACGTTAATAGGGTAATCGTCAAATTTCCTATCACATTGGTTGTTGGGACATGTTCTTACATTTCCCACCATTACCTAAGAAAAGAAAGTATAATTAGGGGGCTTAAATACTTAGCCAATAATCATAAAAAGGAAACTTAAAGCATAGAAGGATAAACTTGTATAAGAAAAGTATACCCTAACTTGTGATCCCCTAGGTTCTAATCTAGGTTATCCAGGATCATATATTCTTATGTAAATCTTTATTTTATTTTATCTTTGTTCCCTTAATAATGGTTTATACTAAGCTTATGAATTTACCAAAGAATATCCCCTGGGAGTGTCGTAACCAAAAGTGCAGCAAGGCCTGTTGTCGTGTACCAGTTCTCGTTTGAGTCTAGCTCAAAGCGGCGTTTTTGGGTTTTACCCCTATGTACATCTGCGTCAAAGCCACCTCTACCTGCTCGTATCCAGACAGAGATGTATTTGCTTGATAAACCACTTACTCAATACTCACCAAAATACTAGGAAGATTTCCTATATTTAAACTTTTCTATAGGGTTCTTCCTAAAGTTTTCATATCCTAATTTCCACAAATAACTAAACCATCCTTTGATACCACGTAACACCCCAAGCTTCCACGGTATGCTTCCCTTTCAATAATACAGTAGCGTGTGTTGTACGCAACTTCGAGTTCTAACACACACACCACAACCAATCAAACTAGCTGTTATGAATAGTAATACCCACTTTTTGAAATTTTATAAATTTTATCTTTCAAAATGGACTTCATTTTTGGATTTGGAATATCGAAATTATCCTAGGGTGAAATTTTGGTATTTTTCTGAAAACTTTCACTTTTTGATGAATAGTGAAAAAACACTGACTTATAGTTTAAAACCGAATTTTTATTTAAATAATTATTTATTTTATTTAAATTTAATTAAGGTCAAAATATATACATAATACTTATATAATTTCAATGTAATTCATTGGAGTTAGTTTAGAATAATTTTATATATATAAAAATTTTATTGAACTTTTCACCGTCTTTAACCCACCTCCTAGGAGAATTTGGAAATTCACATAAAACTTAATTTTACCGCTTCTGTGAGTGGAATTTCGAAAATCCGAGAGATATGGTTAATATCAAGGAGTAAAATGTGGTTCAATTAGATGAAAATAATTTTTGGTGAATAGTAACTTTTTACTTTTATTTACCACGGTTAAAAGTAAATAGGGTAATTAAGGGAAAAAATGATATTAATATTACCCTAACACATGTCCTAATTCTATTGGACAAATGTATATCGACCAAAAACAACCTTAAGAATAAAATATTATCATTTAGGTCCACTTGGATTAGATTAAGACATTTATTATTATTTAATTCAAAAAACTGTTAAAAGAGTTAAAATCAAAGTTTATTTACTAAAACATTTTTAATATAGGGTTATACATAAGATAAATTTGATTGTAAATATTCATTAAAAAGATAAAAAGATTTCCTACATAATGGTATTTTATTCATAATTTTTAGACATTAAATAATTTAATTTATTTATGAAACAATGGTGATGCAGTAATTACCTAATTAATGAAATATTAAAATAATTGATATTATAAATATCAAAATAAATGTAATTTGAGAATTTTTATGAATTAAACTAATTTTCTAGGTTAATATGACATATTAGGATTGGTTATATAAATTTTTTTCGAAGTAATAATGCTGTTATGAAATTATCAAAAACAAAATACCCAATAGTGTCAAAATTGACATAAAAGAGTTTTTAAAAAAAATATTATATAATTAATTGATATTAAATTCCTAAAAATATAAGATTCGGACAAGATACTTATATCATGATATTTGTATCATTAATGGACCACCTGGGGGTCTCTTGGAGGTATATAGTAAGTTTATTAACTATAGAATATAAAAATAAAAAGTGACATTGTAAGTGTCAAACTAATTAACTAAGAGTTAAATCTAAAACATAAGGTTAATATAATGACTCAAACCTGTCTAAATTATATTGGTTGAGTTGTTTTAGACCCATACCCACCTTAAAATTTAAATAATCCACTTTGGAGCCATTATAAACCGAATATGAATTTATTATAAAATAATATTTCTATCTTTTCCAAAGGTGCCCCTCACCCCTCTTATAAAAGGGCACTCCCTCTTCTCACTAATTCACACATTCAAAGCCTCTTGGCTCGGCCAACCCCTGCCCAAATAATCTCTCAACTTCTCTCACTACAACCTAGAGTCCTTAGTTTGATCATAAATCTAACCTAAGGATCCCTTTTGATCAAATCAAAAAGATGAACCCGAAGAAGAGGTAATGTTTTCACCACCCTTTTTCAAGTTCATTTCTTCTTCAACTTCTTCTTTCTTTGTTATTCCCATTCTAAAATAATAAATCCAGTATCTCCTATATACTGTGATATTATTATAAATATGGTACAACCATATTCAATATTCTATCCATCCTTTTAATAACATGTCATCATATGTGCGTACGTACGACTTACCGTCTCCACGTCGTGGTGTAACTGTTATTTAATATATTATTATTTGGATGGGTATAATAATGATGTGTAATTCATGTGAATAATAAATATAACATGATAATGATTTTGTATATATTATATATCATCCAATTATATATTATTTTAATATCAAAAGAATGATATTATCGCTCGTGCGTGCGTACGGACTACCGTCTCCACGAACGTGATGAGATTCATCGCTCATCGTATCCATTCAAGACTAATTCTCATTTGATGATTAAAAGTAATGTTTAAGAACTTTATATCATTCTGGATATGAATAAGGTACAACCTATCCATAACAAACATGACTTATGTAACAAAACATATAAAATAAAACGAGTAAGTTAACACCTGAAACAATGATAATACTAAGATATTATTAACAAATCAATGTTAAAAGATCATATATGATATCATAATTATATATATGGTTCTTGTATAATTTAATAACAATGTTTTAACTATTATACAGGAGATTAACATACCATCGACTAAAGAAAAGTACAAGGTAAGGGTTTATTTCACAATCTCTTCATTATTCGAGGTTGTTTATACGTAATTATCTACTGGGACCTCTTTATCATCCACATCCATGTTTCTTAAAAATGTATTTCAAAACATTCTTAATATTTTACAGAATATGGGTTAATGTCATTTATACCCTTGTTTGACTTTTTATAAGAAGTTTATAAAGGAATCTTTCTGTCGCTTTCCAAACAAGGTCATTTTTAACCTTTTCGACAGAATTAAGGTAAGAATGTTTTTTTTAACTTATACGGTGGATGCAGCTATTTTACGCCGTTATAAATCGTCAAAGCTTCCTTTACAATCTTATAAGAATATTTTATAATTATGTGACTTTTAAATGATTTCAAAAAAAAAGATATTTCTCTCAAATAGTTTTGATTTCATCTATGTCAACATCCTTTGATGGATTTTAAGCTTATTTGAAGTTGATTTATTATAATACAAAAATTCCATATTGTATTGAAGTTTTTGTGATATGTTTGACTATGGATGTGTTATTTTTATACCATTCATGGTTTATGGAGAAAATATTGACATTTCGTATACTAGTTTTAATACGAATGTTTATGTTATGTTTAAACCTGTTCATATGAGGAATGCATTGGACTTTAGTGACGGGTGGAGCCCGCTATAACTCATCGATGCATCGGTAGGTCTCATGAGACAAACTAGTGTCTTGGCACAAGGTCTTGACAAAATATTATTTGTAGTCTTGGCATGAGGTCTTGACTATGTGGTTATGATAGTCTGGCATTATGCATTACATCATTATGAAAGTGGTTATTGATATTACATGTGATTATTCGACTAGTAGAATATCCATGTGTATAAGTAAATGCCATTATTTCATTTTATCTTTGCCATATTATGATGAAGTTCAAGTTTAAAAGGATTTTGTTTTAGCTATACATTTCCTTAAATGTTTATGTTTATTTATGAATGTTTCCGCTATATTGTTATCCTTACTGAGCATCTGAGCTCACCCCTTTCAATGTTTTATTTTTTCCAGGATGTTAAGAAGTAATTTATGAATGACCTGCAGGGATAATATGAGGGGATATGAAGACAAGATGTTTTTGTAGTAGTTTTCACTTTATGATGTAATGCAAACTTTATGAATGTATCTAGTTATTCCAAGGCTACTAAAATAATCGGTCTTTCGAGACTTGATCTTTCTTGTGATCATGCCAATGATATGTAATAATGCACTGACTCTGGGTAATTGGGGTTGGGGCGTTACAGTTGGTATCAGAGAAAGTTTAGTACAAACCTTGGAAGCTAGATTTAGATAAACTCTGATTAGAGCACATAGACCTAAGATGGAATTTGAGGATTAGTATAGAAGAACTTCCTAGAATTTTGGTATTATAGAGATTTTGTGAGTTTTCCGAGCAATACATCCCTGTCTGGATATGAGTAGATAGAGGCGGCTCTGGCACAGATGTACCTAGGGGTAAAACCCGAAAACACCGCTTTGAGCTAGACTCGAACGGGAACTGGTGCATGACAACGGGTCTTGCTGCACTCTTGGTTACGACACTCCTGGAGGATATGCTTAGGATAACTATCATTTTCTTTATAAACCATTATGAAGGGTTTTTGAGTATATACTTCCTCAAAGAAAACATTTTTATGTTTATGGATTATATCCATAAATAGTTCAATTTATGTTAAGTGTTTTATAAGTATGGAATTATGTATTTTGATTCATAAACTGATCTAGTTTATGCCATTTTTTAGAAATGGCACCTAGTTGAAGAAATGGAAATCGTATCAATGCACATAATCCATGTTGGGATTTCCCTCCTACTCAAGATAATTATAGTGGAGCTGGTGATGCAACTGGTGCTGATCAACCAATCACCATACTAGGACAACTCACTCAGGTTATGAATAATAACTTTACCCATATGGAGCACCATGATCCACAGTGTGGAGGATCAATGTTAGATCGCTTCATGAGGTAGCAACCACCAACATTAAATGGGAGTACAAATCCATTAGTAGCTGAGAAATGGATAAGTTCCCTAGAGAAAATATTTCAGGCTTTGGGGAGTAGTGAAAGGGAAAAAGATGTCATGACAGTTTATCGTCTCACTAGAGATGCTGATCAATGGTGGTCATTGATTCAAAACACGAAGGAAGACGGTGAAGTATCAAATATGGAATAGAGGGAGTTCAAAGAGCTTTTCTTAGAAAAATATTTTCCTCGCGACCATCGAGCATATATAGAAAGGCAATTTCTGAGTCTGAGACAAAAGGAGGATGAGAATGTCACAAAGTATGAGGCTAACTTTATAAGGTTAGCAAGGTATGCTGGAGATTATATACGTAACCCAATAAGTAAGATTGGTCGTTTCTTTGATGGGTTAAAACCGTTTCTCCGTCGAGCATTAGTCTCACAATCCTTCTCATCATACGAAGACATTGTCTCATGTGCTATCAAGACAGAAAAGGAATTCTCTAAGTCTTATGACTTTAAAGCAAAGAAATAGAAGAAGAGATCTGCTGATCAATCTGGGAATGGAAATAAGGGGAGGAAGGGAAATGTTGAATATTCATCCTGTGGTAAATGTGGGAAGAAACACCCCGATACTTGCTTAAAAGGAATGGGAGTCTGTTACAAGTGTGGTGAAAAAGACCACCAAGCTCGTGATTGCAAGGGGAAGAAGGAAGATATAGATGTCCAATGCTACAATTGAAGGGAGATGGGACATTATTCAAATGAATGTCCTAAGTGTCAGAGGAACTTACCTCAGAAAAGGCCAAGCTTATGTTATCACTACTACTGAGGTAGAAACTTCGAAAGACGTGGTGGTAGGGAATTTAATGGTTTCCTCAAGTTTATCAAATGCATTATTTGATTCTGGATCATCACATTGTTTCATATATTCCCAGTTTGCTAAGAAAATTAGATATTTCCAATTTGATTTAACAAGGGATTTGTCAGTTAAAACTCATAAGGGAAGTATCATTGCAACAAAGTTTTGTGAATCAGTCCCCATTAGAGCACATAAATGTTCTTTATCTGCTGATCTCATCATCATACCTTTGATTGAGTTTGATATAATCCTCAGTATGGATTGGATTTCGGACCACGATGCAAAAATTTATTATAAGAAGAAGGAGGTTACTATTTTTGATGATGATGATAAGGAACACCTTATCTTTAGGGCGGAATCATCACCACCTAATTCTTATCTAAATCCACCCCCATTAGCTCAACTAAATTCAATTATTGGGGAGGAAGATAATGAAATGACTGTGGGTGAGGAAAGGAATGTTTAAATAGAGGATGTACCTATTGTGAAAGAATATGTAGATGTGTTTCCAGAAGATTTACCTGGACATCCTCCAGAACGAGAAGTTGAGTTTTCCATTGATTTAATTCCTGAATCAAGGCCTATATCGAAGACCCCTTATAGAATGGCCACTGTAGATTTAGTTGAACTAAAGAAACAACTAGAGTAATTGAGTAATAAGGGATTTATTCTCCCTAGTTTTTCTTCATGGGGATCCACTGTTCTTTTTGTTAAAAAGAAAGATGGATCTATGAGGTTATGTATTGAATACAGGGAGATCAATGCTATAACAATAAAGAACAAGTATCATCTACCTCGCATTGATGATTTATTTGACCAACTGCATGGAGCTCAATACTTTTCAAAGATTGACCTTCAATCTGGATATCATCAGTTGTGTGTGAAGAAGGAAGACATTCCGAAGACAACATTTCGAACAAGGTACGGGCATTACGAGTTTACGGTAATGCCTTTTAGGCTGACTAATGCACCCTCTATATTCATGGATCTAATTAATAGAGTTTTCAAGGAATATCTCGATGATTTTGTGGTGGTATTTATTGATTATATCTTGGTATACTCAAAAAGCTACAAATATCATGAAAATAACTTGCGCATTATCCTGAAGACTCTGAGAAGACGTGAATTATATGGGAAGTTTAGCAAGTGTGAATTCTGACTTCAGGAGATTTCTTTTCTTGACCATATTGTCTCTAAAGATGGAATCTCTGTTGATCCTTCTAAGACCAAGACAATCCAAGAATGGCCAGCACCTACGAGTATAACTGAGGTACGTAGTTTTATTGATTTAGCAGGTTATTATCGACGTTTCATCCAGAATTTTTCCCAGTTGGCTAACCCATTAACAAAGCTCACACGTAAAGGGGTTAAATTTGTTTGGACAAAAGAGTGTGAAGAATGTTTTGAAGAACTGAAGAGAAGATTATTCAATGCTCCTATATTGACTCTACCATCGGGGAATGATGGGTTCTTTATTTATAGTGATGCATCGAAGAAAGGACTTGGTTGTGTCCTTATGCAGAATGATAGGGTTATTGCCTATGCATCACGACAGTTGAAAATTCATGAGCAAAACTATCCTACTCATGATCTCAAGTTAGCAGCTGTGATCTTTGCTTTGAAGATATGGAGGCACTACCTCTATGGTGAAAAATGTGAGATTTATACTGATCACAAGAGTTTGAAGTATATTTTCTCACAAAAAGAACTCAACATGAGGCAAAGGATATGGCTTGAACTACTCAAGGATTATGATTGCACGATACACTACCACCCGAGGAAGGCAAATAAGGTGACAGATTCTTTGAGCAGAAAAGATCATGGAGTTTTGAACATGATGAGAATTGAAAGGGATCCTATTTTCATGGATCTAGTGAAGATGGATATGGGAATTACCATAGAAGGTGAAACATCGAAACTTTTTCAAATGGTTATCAAACCATCTTAACTAGAAAGGATAAAGAGTTCTCAGGCCGATGATGAAGAGTTTAAAAAAAAGATTAAAGCTGTGAATGATGGAAGATTGAGTGACTTTGTACATGAAGATGGAATTTTGAAGTTTGGGAAGAGACTTTGTGTTCCCAATATACCTGATCTAAAAAGGGAATTATTGGACGATACTCATAGTTCCAATTTCTCTATACACCCTGGGAGTACCAAAATGTATAGAGATTTTAAGGAACATTTTTGGTGGGACAACATGAAGAGGGAGATTGCTGATTTTGTGTCAAGATGTATGGTTTGTCAACAAGAGAAAGCTGGAAGTCAACAGCTTGGAGGAGTCATGCAACCTCTTCCCATACCAGAGTGGAAATGGGAATATTACGATGGACTTTTTCATGGGACTACCAAAGACTCCTAAAAGAAACGATGCAATATGGGTTATTGTTGATCGTCTTATCAAGACAGCACATTTTCTTGATATAAGAGAAGATCTACCACTGGAACGTCTAGAAAGACTATATATTAATGAAGTTGTGAGACTTCATAGAGTACCCCTATCGATTGTTTCTTATCATGATCCCCGTTTTACTTCAAGATTCTGGAAAAGTCTTCAAAAAGCCCTGGATACTGAACTTCGTTTGAGCACTGCCTACCACCCTCAAACAGATGGACAATCAGAATAGACTATTCAAACCTTAGAAGACATGTTGAGATCATGCTCACTTAACTTTCAGGGCATGTGGGATCAATATTTACCTTTGGTGGAATTTTCCTATAACAATAGCTTCCATTCAAGTATTCGGATGGCACCATATGAAGCGTTTTACGGAAAGAGATGTCGCACACCAACCTGTTGGGATGATGTTGGTGAAAGAAAACTTGTTGGCCCAGAACTAGTGGAGGAAATGATGGAAAAGGTAAAGTTAATCCAAAATCACATCAAAGCAGCTCAAAGTAGGCAAAAGAGCTATGCTGATAATCGAAGGAAATATTTAGAATTTCATGTAGGAGATCATGTTTTCTTGAAGGTATCTCTATGGAAGGGAGTTATACATTTCGGTAAGAAAGGTAAATTGAGTCTCAGGTACATTAGACCATTCGAAATTCTAGAATGAATTAGGGTTGTAGTTTACCGATTGGAAATGCCGCCAAGTCTCTCTAAAGTTCACGATGTGTTCCACGTATCACTGTTGAGAAAATACATGTCTGACCCAACGCATGTACTCACCTATGAGGAATTAGAACTAGAACTTGATCTATCTTATTGCGAAGATCCCATCAGGATTCTTGATACGAGAGAACAAATGCTGAGAAACCGGATGACTCATCTGGTAAAAGTTTTATGGAGAAACCACAAGATGGAAGAGGCAATGTGGGAACTCGAGTAACTTATGATGAAGAACCACCCGAGTCTTTTTATACAGTAATTTTCTAGAAATTTTGAGGATGAAATTATTTGAAGGAGGGGAGAATGTAACACCCCAAGCTTCCACGGTACGCTTCCCTTTCAATAATACAGTAGCGTGTGTTGTACGCAACTTCGAGTTCTAACACACACACTACAACCAATCAAAATAGTCGTTATGAATAGTAATACCCACTTTTTGAAATTTTATAAATTTTGTCTTTCAAAATGGACTTCATTTTTTGATTCGGAATATCGAAATTGGCCTGGGGTGAAATTTTGGTATTTTTTTGAAAACTTTCAATTTTTGATAAATAGTGAAAAAACACTGAGTTATAGTTTAAAACTGAATTTTTATTTAAATAATTATTTATTTTATTTAAATTTAATTAAGGTCAAAATAGATACATAATACCTATATAAGTACAATGTAATTCATTGGAGTTAGTTTAGAATAATTATATATATATAAAAATTTTATTGAACTTTTCACCGTCTTTTACCCACCTCCTAGGAGAATTTGGAAATTCACATAAAACTTAATTTTACTGCTTCTGTGAGTGGAATTTTGAAAATCCGAGAGACATGGTTAATATCAAGGAGTAAAATGTGGTTCAATGAGATGAAAATAATTTTTGATGAATAGTAACTTTTTACTTTTATTTACCACGGTTAAAAGTAAATAGGGTAATTAAGGGTAAAAATAATATTAATATTACCCTAACACATGTCCTAATCTCGACCAAAAACAACCTTAGGAATAAAATATTATCATTTAGATCCACTTGGATTAGATTAGGACATTTATTATTATTTAATTCAAAGAACAGTTAAAAGAGTTAAAATCAAAGTTTATTTACTAAAACATTTTTAATATAGCGTTATACATAAGATAAATTCGATTGTAAATATTCATTAAAAATCTAAAAAAATTTCCTATATAATGGTATTTTATTTATAATTTTTAGACATTAAATAATTTAATTTATTTATGACACAATGGTGATGCAGTAATTACCTAATTAATGAAATATTAAAATAATTGATATTATAAATAACAAAATAAATGTAATTTGAGACTTTTTATGAATTCCACTAATTTTCTAGGTTAATATGACATATTAGGATTGGTTATATAAATTTTTTTCGAAGTAATAATGTTGTTATGAAATTATTAAAAACAAAAAACCCAATAGTGTTAAAATTGACATAAAAGAGTTTTTAAAACAAATATTATATTATTAATTGATATTAAATTCCTAAAAATATAAAGTTCGGCCAAGAGACTTATATCATGATAGGTGTATCATTAATAGACCACTAGGGGGTCTCTTGGAGGTATATAGTAAGTTTATTAACTATAGAATATAAAAATACAAAGTGACATGGTAAGTGTCAAACTAATTAACTAAGAGTTAAATCTAAAACATAAGGTTAATATAATGACTCAAACCTGCCTAAATTATATTGGTTGAGTTGTTTTCGACCCATCCTCACCTTAACCTTTAAATAATCCACTTTGGAGCCATTAGAAACCGAATATGAATTTATTATAAAATAATATTTCTAGCTTTTCCAAAGGTGCCCCTCACCCCTCTTATAAAAGGGAACTCCCCCTTCTCACTAATTCACACATTCAAAGCCTCTTGGCTCGGCCAACCTCTGCCCAAATACTCTTTCAACTTCCCTCACTACAACCTAGATGCCTTAGTTTGATCAGAAATCCAACCTAAGGATCCCTTTTGATCAAATCAAAAGGAAGAACCCGAAGAAGAGGTAATGTTTTCACCACCCTTTTTCAAGTTCATTTCTTCTTCAACTTCTTCTTTCTTTGTTATTCTCATTCTAAAATAATAAATCCATTATCTCCTATATACTGTGATATTATTATAAATATGGTACAACCATATTCAGTATTATATCCATCCTTTGAATGACATGTCACCATACGTGCGTACGTACGGCTTACCGTCTCCACGTCGTGGTGTAACTGTTATTCAATATATTATTATTTGAATGGGTATAATAATGATGTGTAATTCATTTGAATAATAAATATAACATGATAATGATTCTGTATATATGATATATCATCCAATTATATATTATTTTAATATCAAAAGAATGATATTATCGCTCGTGCGTACGTACGGACTACCGTCTCCACGAACGCGATGAGATTCATTCCCCAATGTATCCATTCAAGAATAATTCTCATTTGATGATTAAAAGTAATGTTTAAGAACTTTATATCATTCTGGATATGAATAAGGTACAAACTATCCATAACAAACACGACTTATGTAACAAAACATATAAAAGAAAACGAGTAAGTTAACACCCGAAACAATGATAATACTAAGATATTATTAACAAATCAATGTTAAAAGATCATATATGATATCATAATTTTGTATATGGTTCTTGTATAATTTAATAACAATGTTTTAACTATTATACAGGAGGTTAACATACCATCGACTAAGGAAAAGTACAAGGTAAGGGTTTATTTCACAATCTCTTCATTATTCGAGTTTGTTTATACGTAATTATCTATTGGGACCTCTTTATCATCCACATCCATGTTTCTTAAAAATGTATTTCAAAACAATCTTAATATTTTACAGAATATGGGTTAATGTCATTTATACCCTTGTTTGACTTTTTATAAGAAGTTTATAAAGGAATCTTTCTGTCACTTTCCAAACAAGGTCTTTTTTAACCTTTTCGACAGAATTAAGGTAAGAATGTTTTTTTAACTTATACGGTGGATGCAGCTATTTTACGCCGTTATAAATCGTCAAAGATTCTCTTACAAGCTTATAAGAATATTTTATAATTATGTGACTTTTAAATGATTTCAAAAAAAAGAGATATTTCTCTCAAATAGTTTTGATTTCATCTATGTCAACATCCTTTGATGGATTTTAAGCTTATTTGAAGTTGATTTATTATAATACAAAACTTCCATATTGTATTGAAGTTTTTTTGATATGTTTGACTGTGGATGTGTTATTTTTATATCATTCATAGTTTATGGAGAAAGTATTGACATTTCGTATGCTAGTTTTAATACGAATGTTTATGTTATGTTTAAACATGTTCATATGAGGAATGCATTGGACTTAATAAGTGACGGGTGGAGCCCGCTATAGCTCCTCGATGCATCGGTAAGTCTCATGAGACAAACTAGTGTCTTGGCACAAGGTCTTGATAAAATATTATTAGTAGTCTTGGCACGAGGCATTGACTATGTGGTTATGATAGTCTGGCATTATGCATTCCATCATTATGAAAGTGGTTATTAATATTGTATGTGATTATTCGACTAGTAGAATATCCATGTGAATAAGTAAATGTCATTATTTCATTTTATCTTTGTCATATTATACTGAAATTCAAGTTTAAAAAGCTTTTTTTTAGCTATACATTGCCTTAAATGTTTATGTTTATTTATGAATGTTTCCGCTTTATTGTTATCCTTACTGAGCATCTGAGCTCACCCCTTTCAATGTTTTATTTTTCCCAGGATGTGAAGAAGTAATTTATGAATGACCTGCATGGATAATATGAGGGGATATGAAGACAAGATGTTTTTGTAGTAGTTTTCACTTTATGATGTAATGTAAACGTTATGAATGTATCTAGTTATTTCAAGGCTACTAAACTAATCGGTCTTTCGAGACTTGATCTTTCTTGTGATCATGCCAATGATATGTAATAATGCACCGACTCTGGGTAACTAGGGTCGGGGCGTTACATACCAACTATGACATCCCATCTTTTTATCACATAAACTTTCATTACATTATACAAAACTGAGGATTTTTAAGGTTTAGTGTCTTGGAAACCAGGAACTCAAAACATGAAAACATAAAACATTCTTCTTAAACACTTGAAAGGATTCTCCTTATGTTCATCCTAGGATCATTACTGCATCTCATAACCTGAGGACATACATCAAAAGAAAGGGTGAGCAGAAGGCCCAGTAAGGGAAACAAGGGAAACATTTAACATGTGAATTTGAGATACATCAATAAAGTCATGAAAAAGAACTTTAAGGCATGAGAAAGAAATCATGAGGCATATCATAATAAAAATAACGTATTTCATAACTTGAAGATGTGGCTACAACATTTAACTTAGACAATCATTTCTGTTTCACCAAGGTCCATCCCCAAGGTTTCATTAAAAATTACCAAGGTTATTCACCAAGATATCGTTAAAAATAGTCATCTCTAGAGATTAAGTCTTTACCCAATGCATTAGAGCGCTATCAGAGCGCACCCTTAAATTTTTCTTTGTTATCATGTGAGCCACATATATCATCATTAAACATTTCATAAATAACTCATATAACATAAAAGAAATGGGTTTCATTTCATAATCATAACGTTTTAAAAACTGCTTTAAAGATATGATCTTTATGTCATTTTAAACCCACGAAAAAGGAAAGCGGGTCTCATGTATGTAAATCCCAAAATTTAAAATAAAACATTTTGGTATATATGTGAATACCCATTTAAAAGAAAGAGCTTTGAGTATTCACTTAATAAAATAAAAGAATTTGAGAAAAATATAGGGATATTTTGAGACGGAAATTCGGCACCATAACAACTATGTTGTAGGGTTTTAGAAAACATTGAAAAGAGAGGGACATGAGTAACCCACTCATAAGTGATCCATAAAACAGTAGGGGGACAGAATATAAAGGATTTAAGAACATGGTAATGAAATTTGAAAGATATACCATATGAAATAAATAATATGAAAGGAAGACAAAAATAAGATTTCTCTTATGAAAATTCGACAGCCTAACAGTGTCGCTTAAACTTCAAAAAAATGAATTGACGAGATCAAATAGGGTCTCTCATCATATGAACATAAAAGATCAGTATGATAGATATAGAGATCATACCCCAACATAATAAAAAGGAACTTGAAAGACTTAACAAGAAAATAGAACTTGAAAATGAGAAGGGTGAAAGAATCCCTTAAAAATACGGCAGCCTAATGGCGTCACTTAAACTTCAAAAAAAATGACGAGATCAAATAGGGTCTCTCATCATATGAACATAAAAGATCAGTATGATAGATATAGAGATCATACCCCAGCATAATAAAAAGTAACTTGAAAGACTTGATAAGAAAATAGAACTTGAAAATGAGAAGGGTGAAAGAATTTGTTACAAAAATTTCGGCAGCCTAACAGCACCACTTAAACATTCATAAAATGAAATGATGAGAGTAAGAGGGGATCTCTCGTCATATGAACATGAAAAGAGCAGTAAGAGGAATATAAAAGAACATCCTTCAACATAATAACATGGAACATAAAAGAAATGACTTAAAAGATGGTATTTGAAAAGAAAGAGAGAGGTTGGATCCCTTACCTTAAAACGTAACTCTTAAAACTCGAAGGTTGGGACCTTGAGGACTTGGGGGAAGCTTGGGAGGACTCTTTGGGAGGTAATGAGACCAGAGCTTCACTGGGGGAGAGTTGGGAGTGAAAACTAAAGGAGGAAAGGGTGGGTATTTATAGGGAAAGGGAGGTGATACTTTAATAATTTCAAGAGATACCTCACTAGTGGTTTTGGCAAAACCATGGGCTTGTGCATGGTATTGGCCACTTGGAACACCTCATACCTTATCTTACTATTCATAAGTCAACCATATTGATTACATACTTAATACATCATTTAATGATGTTATTAAACACCCGTAACTTAAAAACTGTATTTTCATTATTCACCGAAAATTCAACTTTCACAGAAAAATCCCAAAATTTCACTTTAACCAAATATTGATGCTCTGATTTCAAAAATGAACTCCATTTTATAAAAATAATTTTCTAAATATTTTTAATTTAATTTTTAAATAAATACACTATTCTCCGAAAATTCATTTTTTTTAGAAAAATCCCCAAAAATTACCTTAACATAATATCGATGCTCTAAGTTCAAAAATGAACTCCATTTTATAAAAATAATTTTCTAAATATTTTTAATTTAATATTTAATTAAAAAACACTATTCACCAGAAAAAACTGATACTTGACTAAAAATTTCTGAAACAGTTATTTACCTATTTTATTGAATCGCATTACTTAATCAAGGTGTCTAGATTATATTAATACTTTCTTTAAGTGAGATTACTAATCCATTTGGTCACATTACTAATCCTAAGCGTAAAATCACTATTCATAATTTATTATTCATCAAAAATTAAGTTGATCTTATTAGACTCTAAATTTCTTACTGAACACATTTGCATAAGACCATTTTTTGAAAATCATTACACATCATTAATTATTTAAGGTTTACATAAATATTTTAAAATATCCTTTTTTCAAAATACATCAATAAAATACATCCTATATTCATTCAAACATTTGAACTCTAAAACTTCATCATAAGAAGAAAACACAATTTTATTTATAACAAAGGATTATGGTCTCCTTACATAGCCTCTTATAACCCCAGCATAGGACCTAAGTGTATGGTGTGCTAAGGTGAGATAATCTGATGGCGGCTCGGCCAACATCGCACGAGTGGTAATTTCTATCAGTTTGAACTTCTCGCGAATGCGATTCCGTTCTAGCTTCACACGATAAAGTTCGGCTTGGGTTTGGTCCAGAGCAAAGCCCAGTGGTGCTACCTCCTTCCCAAGTTCTGTTAGATGGACTTCGATCGGTCCAAGACTACTGGATGAGGCCATCAAATCTTCTTTCTATATTAACTAACCAAGATCACTTGTATTTAGAGACAATAGTCGCAACATTCAGTTTCCAACGGTCATACTGACTAATGGTCATATAATAGTCAAAACCCAACAGTCACATTTTAATTATACTCATGTTATCAAATGAAACAGTTTTGTTGAGTATGAAAAATAAAATAACACACAAAATTAGGAAACAAGATTTATTCAAAATTTTGGGTCGTTGTAATAATTTTCTCTAGTTCTCGTGTTGCCTCTTCAATTTTATGATTTTTTAAAAGTATCTTTACTAGTCGAGTCATCTGATTCTCCAACACCTAGTCTCTAGTGTCTAGAATATGGATAGACTATTCATAGTAAGAAAAATTAGGTTCTAATTCTATTTCTTTAAAAGTGATAACATACGTTGGTTCTTGCATGTATTCCTTAACCTGGAGATTTGGAAAACATCATTTAATTTAGAAAGGCTAGGTGGAATTTCCAAACGATAAGAAACAACACCAATTCTCTTCAGAATTTCAAAAGGTCTGATGTACTTGGGAATCAGTTTCCTTTTTGTTCTGAACCTTATAATATCCATCCTTAGAGATACTTTCAGAAAGGCATGATCTCCCACTTTAATCTCTAAATCATTTTTTTGATTGTCACCAGAACTCTTTTTCCTACTTTTAGATTCTTTCACATGGACTTGAATAGTATTAACCATTATTTTTGTTTCTCTACAAGTTATGGACATACAAACTTCCTTTCACCAACTTTATCCCAACAAGTGGATGTACAAAATATTTATCCATGTAATTCTTCATATGGCAACATTAGAATGCCTGAAAGGAAACTATTGTTATAAGAAAATTCTAACAAAGGCAAATACAGATCCCACATACCTTGAAAGTCAAGTGATCATGATCTCGACATATCTTGTAATATTTGAATTGTCCTTTTAGGCTGCCCATCGGTTTGAGGGTAACAAGAGGTACTCAAATGAAGCTCAGTATCCAAGGACTTTTAAATAATTTTTGAAAATTTTGATATAAAATGGGGTTCATGATCAAACACAATTGAAAGAGGTTCTCCATGAAGTCTTCCAACTTCATTAATATATAGTGGTAGATGGCACTCCAGTGGAAAATCCTCTCTTATATCAAGAAAATGTGTTGATTTGGTAAGTTGATAAACAATTAGTCATGTTGCATCATTATTTCTGGGAGTATTTGGTAATCCAATGAAAAAATCCATATTAATGTCATCCCATTCCCATTTTGAAATAGGTATAGGTTGCACAAATCTTCTAGGAAATTTTCTTTCAGCCTTCACCACTTGAAAAACTAAACATCTTGATATATAATCTGCAATTTCACACTTTATATTATCCCACCAATAATGTTCCTTAAAATCTATATAAATCTTACAGATACAAGGGTGTATTGAAAAATTTGAGCTATGAGCATCATCCAATAATTATATTTTTAGTCGGGTATAGAGGGAATACAAAAACTTGAACCAAATTTCAAAATTCCATCTTTATATATGAAGTCTTCCAATTTCCCATAATTCAATGATTTAATTTTCTTTTGAAAATTCTCATAATCATACTGAGATATTTTAATCCTTTACAATACATATAGTTTTGCATCCATTTGAAAAAGTAGTGATGTTTCACCTTCCTTGATAATTCTCGTATCCATCTTTACTATATACATGTACACGGGATCCCTTTCAATCCTGATTTTGTTTAGAACTCCATGATCATTCCTGCTAAATGCATCTAGGACTTTATTTTCCTTCCCAGAGTGGTAGTGTATTGAATAATCATAATACTTTAGTATCTTGAGTCATCACCTTTTCCTCATATAGAGTTCATTCTATGAGAAGATACATTTCAAAATCTTGTGATATTTATATATCTCGCATATTTGACCATAGAGATTGTGTCTCTATATCATCAATGTAAATATTACAGCTGCTAACTCAAGATAATGATTTGGATAGATTTTTTCATGATTTTTTAACAACCTTGATGTATAGTAAATAGTTTTATCATTCTGCATAAGGACACAATCATGTCCTTTCTTCTATGCATCACTATAAATAAAAAATGCACCAATTTCTAATTGTAGAGTCAAAATCAGTACATTCACTAATATCCTCTTCAATTCATCAAATCCATATTCACATTCATTTTTATAAATAAACTTAACCCCTTTACGAGTAATATTGGTTAATGGGTTAGCTAATTGGGAAAAATTACAAATAGAACACCGATAGCAACTTGCTAAACCAATGAAACTATGTACCTAGGTTATATTTTTTAGTGTATGCAATTCTTGGATGACCTTTTTCTTTGCTGGTTCAACTAAAATTCCATACCGGGAGACGATATGGGCAAGGAAATAAACTGTTTGAATCCCAAATTCACACTTTCTAGACATCGCATATAACTCTTTTCTTCTAAGAGTATCTAGAACAATCCGCAAGTGCTTCGCAGAGTCTTCATAGATTTTTTAGTACACCAAGATATCATTAATAAATAAAAAAATATATCAAGATATTTCTAGAATATGATGTTCATTAGATCCATAAATACATAGGTTTCATTAGTCAGTCCAAATGGAATTACTGTTGAGTCATTATGTCTATACCTTGTTCAAAATGATGTCATTGGAATATCTTATTTCCTTACCTGCAATTAATGATATCCAGAATGAAGATAAATCATTGAAAAATATTGAGCTCTAGGAAGTTGGTCATGTAATTCATCAATGCGAGGCATCATGTACTAGTTCTTCAATATAATATCATTAATCACCATATAGTCAATGTACCGCCTCATAAATCAATCTTTCTTCTTAATGAAAATAATAGGAGCTCCTCATGGTAAAACACTAGGGTGTATAAATCCCTTATCACTAAATTCATCTTGTAGTTTCTTAACTATATTAACTCCACTGTGGACATTATATAGGGAGTCTTTGATATAGGTCTTTCATTAGTGATTAAATCAATAAAAAAATCAACATCCTTCTCTAAAGGATGTCCGGATAAATACTCTATCAATACATCAATGTATTCTTATACAATGGGTACATCCTCAATTTTAAGATCATGTTTTTCATCAGTAGATTTTTTCAGCTCTTCGTCTCTAGGAATCACATTTTGGAGATCCACTGGAGGTGGATCTAGATATAACTTAGATGATGAAGTCTCCTCTCTAAAGATAAATAATTCCATATCTTCATCATGAATCGTAATTTAATTCTCTTTGAAATATATTTTTTCATTATATTTCAAAATCCATTCTATACCAATGATTATATCAAAATCAACCATTGTTATGATAATAAAATCATCAATTAGAGAACATTTATGTGCCATATTAAGAACTTGTTGACACATCTTTGTTGTAATAAGGTTTACACTGATATTTTACTGACAAATCTCTTTATTAAGGTGAGTTGAAAATATGTTTTTTATAGAAAACTGGGAAGATATAAAATAATGTAGTGATCCATAATCAAATAATGCTTTAGCTAAATTTAAGATGATGATTAAAGTACTCACCTCCGCATCATTATGATCTTCAACCTCAGCTATTGTGACTATATAACAATGGAATTATTCCCTTGTACTTTTTAGAGCATGTTCCCTTGATATCTAGGACATTCATGTACAGATTTTTCACATCTCTTTACAGCTAAAACATTACACATTGCTGACTTCTTTCTTTCCCTTGATTTCAAGGGCCTCGAGGCCTTTATATCCATACTTGTAACAAACTCTCATTCCCAATAGGCATGTTTCATGAAATTTGCTTACACATTTATTATAAGTTCGAAATTATATTATTCTCTTCTTTCATTTTTCCTTATTTACTTTCATTGAGTAATTAGCATCCCACCTCTTATCTTACTTCTCATCGACGCCATATGGCTTGGAAAATTATTTCTCTATCTTGATGACACAGGAAACTATATCCTCGTATGATGAAAATGTTTGGGAGAATAGTTCTCATTGTAGGATTGGTTTAATATCATAAAAGAAATGATCAATGTTTATCATTGGGTACATACAAAGTTCACAACATACCTTTATGACCTTTTAAAGTTGGATTCATACTTAACAATATTTTTATCCTCTATCTATCTTAGACTCAAGAATTGTCTCACCATATCCACTCACTGTCTGCGAGGGAAATATTTTTTCAAGAAAATTTCCATACAATCTTTCCATTCCATATTTTAAATTTCATCCTCCTATGTGTTTTAAGTTAATTACAACAATCAATATGAATCTCTTGAGAGATTAAAATACCATGATAACTGATGTGGAATTAATTTTAAATATTTTCACATCTTTTTATTTTATTTTTATTCACATATTTATCTTATTTTTCACTTTTTGGTGAATAATGGTAATTTTCTATTTTTATAATTAAATTTATTAATTAATCAATTTTTATAATTAACTAGTACCTCACCCGTGTATTTGCACGACACTATAAATCAACTACAATTTTTAATAGGCATTCATAATTTGAGAATCTAAGAATGATAATTAATTTAAAATATTTTAAAATTATAAGATTGTGATATATAATATTGGAATAGTTATAGACCTTTTTGAGACATCATTATAATAGTATAAATCATTATTGATATATGAAAGGTAATGAAAATTTATTTTGACCATGGAGAAATCATATACATGAAGGAACCAACATTAAATTTAAGAAAAAATAAAAATGAATATTGAAATAAGAACATTTCATTATAAATGTGAGCATAAAAGTGATAGTTTCATACAAAATAATCATAAATCATTACCTGGAAGGATTTGTTTCTGAAAATAAGGTTTACTTATGTAACAATAGATTCAACATTTTAATAGTTTTTTGGTGTCTCCTTGAGAGAGACGGTTTCATCCACATCATGCTTTTTAATTGTTTGGACGTCCTTCTTGGTAAAAGGGTGGTGTGAGTCATTGAAATATTCTCATAATAACATTGAGACAATCAATCTTCCTTCTCCAGTTTTTGTATGAATGAATTAGTTAAAACAACGTATTTGTTACTAAATTTGTAATATCAATCGATTAATCAAAAATGAATAACCAAATTTGAAAAATCAAATGTCTAATGGAATCATTATTATTAAGATTAAAAATCGTATAACCCAAAACTGACCTTATATTAGTGGTACACTTCACCCACTTATATGGCATAATTTTTTAATAAAGCTCCCGTAAAAGAAGACGTAATGCAGGAAAATATGTATCATATAGAAAATGAATTAGTAATTTGACAATATTAATAAAATGTAGTATATTGGAAAATACTATTTCTTAAAAATGATCTAAATCCTCCCTCTCCTAACATGTTTGGTTGGGAAAACTCACCTGCATCAAGCTCTGAGTATAGCTAAACCATCGCAGTCACATCACCAAAACTGGTTCATTGTGTTGGTCAAGCAGTAGAAGTACAAGTTGTGACTGGTGAATCAAAATAGAATATGTATCAACATATTGTTTGAAAATTTAATATTAAACAAGAATTATAGTCTTTGAGAGTATTGAATGGAATTCCATAAATTGAGGAGAACACACCATTTGTGGAGTACTGGATATGTAGGGTATGTAAGGACACAATGTTGTACAGTAATGGTGGTATACCGAATGATGTGGATCCTTAATTTATGATTCTTGAATCTAGTTGTATTGTTATACAATAGTGAAATTTTTTATGAATAGACTAAAATTAAAAAATTTAGAGTGGAGCAAAGAGTTGGTCCACTATGCATGTAGTCCAAGACATTAAAAAACATAAATAAACATAACAATGAGTGCACATTAATGAAACCGGAAAAATCATCTATTGAATGATATAATTTACTAATACCTAGACTACACAATGCTTTGATGTGCCAGACTAAATCAATATCAACCATGGAAAAAATTTAGGATGAAGTAAAATTACCAGTCGAAGACTCACACACCATATAGTTATATTGTTTGAAAATGTAATATTAAACCGCAATTAATATATCTTGTAATGAAGGGAAATTTTTTCCAGAAATAGATATTAACAAACCTTTTCTTAACTCTTGATCGATAGGATCTTTGAAGACACATAGTCATACAAAAATAGTGGCGGGCTGAACGCCTTGGATCCCTATTTCCTGATTCGTGAGTGAAGTTGTATCGTATTTGAGTATGTATGTTTGGTATGAATAGAGTGAAATGTGAAACATTAAATCAAAGGAAAATGTTACAGAGATTTATGAAAGAAATATTACCGTCTATAATAGGTTGAATCTGTAGTAAGTGAAAATGTCAACCTGTCTACGAAATCTGAGAAGAAAATGTATGATTGATTATTTCCATGATATTAAGAGATTATTTCAAAAATATTAGGAGAACATAGCAGTTTCATAGATCTTTATATGTATTGTCTTTGAAGAAGGTATTGGTGATGGTAAAGGGGTTCATGAAGATGTTGATGGGCATCCTCCACTATAGTTTTCGATGACGCAAAACTGGAACAGATAGTAAATAGGATCCTAAGGAGGAGGTGAGGAAAGTCGTGAGATGGAAGATCAAGGAATGGAAATAGAGATAGAGAGAGAGTGGTGGTAAACAGAGGTGAATGTGATCTAACCTAAAGAAATTGTTAGATGTGAGGCTGCTGGAATTGATTTTCACTGATAACCCGACAGTGGTGGTAGAGGCTGGAGAAGTGGCAATGTTGAAGAAGCAACCCTAAGGGATGATAGATGAGTTAATTTATAGTGGAAACCCTATGATAAGGAGAGGAAAATCGCGAGGTGGTGTGAAAATAAGTGGAGGGAAAGTTACCAACTGGAGACAGAATATTTAAGAGAAGCACAGATAGGGCGAGACATGTACTGGGAACTACCCAACTTTAGAATAGATATATAAAATGAAATAGTAATTGGACAACAGTAATAAAATGTAGAATATTGGAAAATACTATTTCATAAAAACGATCTAAATCCTCCCTCTCCCAACAAGTTTTTTTGGGAAAACTCACCCACAGCAAGCACTGAGCATATCCAAACCATATCAGTCATATCCCAAAAACCGGTTCCTTGTGTTGGTCAAGAAGTAGAAGTACATGCTGTGATTGGTGAATCATAGTAGTATATGTATCAAAATATTCTTTTCAAATTTAATATGAAACTGAAATTACAGAGTCTTTGAGAGTAGGGATAAAATTCCATAAATTGAGGAGAATACACCATTTTTAAGGCACTGTATATGTAGGGTAGGTGAGGATACAATGTTATACAACAATGGTGCTAAACAAAATTATTTGGATTCGTAATTTATGATTTGTGAATCTACATGTATTGTATTAAATTAATGAAATTTTGTATGAATATAATGAAATAAAATAATTTAGAGTGGAGGAAAGAGTTAATCCACTATGCATGTAGTCCAAGACATTTAAAAAATATAAATGAACATAACAGGGAGTACTCGTTAATAAAAATAGAAAAACAATCTATTAAATGATATAATATAGGCATACCTAAACTAAAAAATGCAATGATGTTCCATACTAAGTCAATATCAACCTCGAAAAAAATTAGGAGGAAGTAAAATTGGCACTCGAAGAAGCACAGGCCGTATAGTAATATTGTTTGAAAATGTAATATTAAACTATAATTACTAAATTTTGGAATGGATGGAAAAAACTTACAGAAATTGAGATAAACACACCTTTTTTTAACTCTGGATATACAGGTTCTTTGAAGACACACAGTTATACAAAAATAGTGGTGGATTGAACACCATGGATCCCTATTTCTTGATTCATGGGTGAAGTTGTATCGTATTTGAGTGTGTTAATTTGGTATGAATAGAGTGAAATGTGAAACATTAAATCAGAGAAAAATTTTACAAAGATTTATGAAAGAAATATTACTGTTCTTAATAGGTTGAATCTACGGTATGTGATAATGTTGACATGTCTGCAAAATCTGAGAAGAGTAAGATTGATTATTTTCATGATTTTAGGAGATTATTTCAACAATATTAGGAGAACGAGAACATACCTTCTGCGTAGAAATGGATATGTAGGGTCTGTGAAGAAGGTATTGATGATGGTAAAGGGGTTCGTGAAGACATTGATAGGCGTCCTCCACTGCGGTTGTCAGTGAAGAAAAACTGGAACAGACTTGTAAGACAGGAACCAAAGGAGGAGGTGAGGGAAGTCATGAGATGGAAGAGTAGGGGATGGAGGGAGAGAGAGAGAGAGAGAGAGAGAGAGAGGTGGTAAACGGAGGTGAAAGTGATTGAACCTAAAGCAATAGTCAGATGGGAGGCCACTATAATCGATTTTCACCATTAACCCAACAGCGGCGGTAGAGGCAGGGGAAGTGGCGTTGATGAAACAGAAACCCTAAGGGATGATTGATGAGTCGATTTACAGCGGAAACCCTAGGATATGAAGAGGGAAATCACAAGGAGGTGAGAAAATATGTTGAAGGAAAGTTATAGTAGACTGAGGGAGTTCCAACCACCGCCGAATTTATTCTTACAGTACCGCTGCCACTGAGGATCGAAAGAGTTGGAAGCCACTGATCCAAAGCCGTCTGCCGCTGGTTGTAGTAGACTGAGGGAGTTCCAACAACCGCCGATCCAGGAGAGACCAGAAAAGAGAGCCGCTATCGGACCACTTTGGGAGGAAGTAGTTCGGTCACCAGAGCTTCTTCAAGAAGGCTCCAGAACCCCCACCACTTTTTTTTGCTGCGCATTGGATAGGGAATGGGGGGGGGGGAGATAATAAATTTTAATTAAATTTATATAAACAAATAAATAATAATAACATAAAATATAACAAAATTAATTACATAAAATATATAAAATTAAAATATTAAGAATAATAATTTGTTTATAAAATTTATAATTAAAATACACTAACCTAATCAAATAAATTTAAAATAAATTCCTTAATCGATTAATAATAATTAAAATAAACTTATTAAATTTATCAATTAAAATAATCATTAATAATAATATTTAATAAAATAATAACTTTTTATCTTGGAATAATAAAATATATAATAATCTTTATTTAGGTTATTAAAATATTATCATTAATAATTTTAATTAAATAGTTAAATAATTAAATAATTAATAATTGTTTTAAATAGAATAAAAATAGGTAAATAAAATAATCAATTAGAATATCTATTAATTAATAAAAAATTACTATACAATAATAATTTAATATTTTTAATCTAATATATTATATAATTAAATATTCATTTAAACTTTTCTTATTATATTACAAATTGTTTTTAACTATTAGCTGTTTGAGATTTTTAGATTCACGCCTGAGTTATGTTCTTGTCCAGATTCACTCAACTCAACTTCCATTGAGTTTGTTACATGGGTTAAGTTAGAACGACTTGGTTTGCACAAAAAATGCACATGTACAGTGCGAGAGTGAAGAACTTACCTATATTGGTGGAAACCATTGATGACTAGTAGTAGGTGACAGAAGATTTGAATTTGAAGAGAAACAACGGGAGAAGGGATTCCATGATCATATCATTGATGATACATTGAGGAGACCCATCATATCATACATGATCCCGGAGCTTAAGAACAGTATAATGAAAAGACATGGGAGATACAATACGGAGTTGCAGATCAGGATTAAGAGGGGATTTCTTCACCATTATTTTACAATTTTTTTTACTTTGTAATTATACAGTTTTAATTTATGAATTGAATATGATCTCAGGTTAAACTTTTTGAGATTGGGGAGTTTGATGTCCACTGGTTAATTTCTTAATCTTCGTATCATTTTCATTCAACAAAGAATCACATTGAACTGGAGAAGTTGTGTATGATTCTTAAATTTTAAAATTTATGCACCTCTAGCACTAAATTTCAAAAGCTCCATGACCTCTCGGCGAGAAAGATCATGGAAGAAACTCTAAAAATTTTAATTTTAGAGTTGTTGGATTACATTGGAGAGTTTAGTTCCATCAACATTTCTTTTCAAATACTCTGTCATTTTGGTATTTCTATTTGTGGTGAACTTCTAGAATCACAATTCTGACTGATTATTTTCCTAGAAAAGGAGAGTGATCCATTCTTTTAAGAGGTTTTGAATTCAAAATCAATGTTGTAAAGATATTATCTTTTCAAGTACTAGAGTTAAAATCCCCAAGCATTCTCCTTGATCAATTTTACTCTATATTTTTTCCAGTATTCATACTTCAATTTCCCTATTAGTCTATGTCATGACCCGTTCTCGGGGCCTGTGCGGTGACTACCCCAAGCCTGCCTTCCATAGGCCAGGGGCTGACAACTAGCAACAAAGGCGTAAATCCCGATAAAAGGGAAGACATTGCCTTTATGAAACATAAACACACACACACACACCCAGAGTACAAGCGGAAGTAAACACTAAGTAAAACTGAAAACAAAAGTAGTGCTGAAAGTAAGGGGTCAGAAATACAAGCTCAACTGTAAAGTAAAAGTAAAAGACAAAACAACTGGAAGGTGACAAGCAGCTCTTGGATCGTCCACCACGGATCCTACCTGAAGGGTAGGTACAGATAGCACATCTTCTAGATCGTCCACCACGGATCCTACCTGAAGGGTAGGTACAGAGAGGCTCCTCAGCGCCCTCGTCCGTCAACCTCCTCTGGGTACCGACTCGTCGTGAGGTCCACCTCCGGGTACTGACTCGTCGTGAGGTCCACCTCCAGGTGTCGTCCAGTCCTCGTACACTCGGCCTCCGTCAGCGTTGTCCGTCGTCTGCATCCAACACAACGAGGTGCGGGCATAGCCCGTGCAGGGGTGAGTATAACGATACTCAGTAGGGACCCCGAGACCCTCAAGGTCTCACTAAATCCAACAAGGATAAACCACAAAGAAAGATCTCAACAGATAACCTTTACTTAGGTATATGTCCATACATATACATAAGTTATCAAGTAACACATCTCAATCATGAGGAAAACACAAAAGGTCATTGACTCAACTCAAACCAGGATTTTCATTATCGAAACCACAACTGCTGGAGAACTCCTCCTCTGTCGAGTACAGTGGCCCTGTCATGACTCCGAGGCGCTACTTACTAACCTTAGATTGCTGAGATACTCCTCCTGTCGAGTACCGTGGGTCTGCTATCAAATACCGAGCGCTTCACCCGCTGTGGGTCTGCCGCCAAATACCGGGCGCTCCCCCTAATAGCCGTCAGAGGTACTCTTCCTATCGAGTACCGCGGGTCTGCTGCCAACTACCAGGCGCTTCGTCAGCCGTGGGTCTGCCGCCAAATACCGGGCGCTCCGTCCACTGGACCAATCAAATCACTCCGAGTCGAATCAGTCAAGCAGTCGTCAGGTCTACAGCTACTAGGTCTCTGCACTCCGAATGCTCGTCTCCGGGAGTGTCCGCTCCACGAGCTACTGGTCATTACTTCCAAGTGTCACGAAGTCTCACGTAGAAGTAACATAGAGGACCGCCTCGTCATAGGGGTCTCAACGCAACAGACGGCGCGTCAATCGGACGTCCGGTCTGTAAGTTATTAGCTTTTCCATTCCAGGGTCCCGATTGGATTTCGGGTACAATCCAACCCAGCCATATTCCAACTGCATCCAAACCACAAGTGGAGTATGCTAAAAGAACCGTCTCATCAAGAGGAATCCAACGTAGTCGACGACATGTCAATCGGACGTCCGATTCTCAAGTTATAAGTGTTTCCGCTCCGAGGGCCTGGTTGGTTTCAGGTTCGAACCAACCCGGGCGTACCCAAACTTTACCTAAACCTTAAGTGTAATAAACCAAAACGACCGTCTCGATCCAAGTAATCTTACCCAACTGACGGTGCATCGATCGGAGGTCCGTAGCTCAAGTTATGGTCGTTTAACCGAAAACGATCCGAAAATAGGGGGTCTGGACCCGGTCCGACCCGACCCAACACACCCTGGGTCAGCCCGAACTGGGTCAACCCGACCCGGGTCTGGGTCCGGCCCGGCCCACGGTTGGCGCGGCCAGCCTGGCCGGGGGGGGGGGGGGGGGCAGCCGGCGCGGATTAATGACGCGCCGGTTCTCATCCAAAACGGCTTTGCCCTTCCGGTTCTTCCCACCGCCGTGGCTCAGCCGCGACAATCTGCTCCGGCGGCGCGCCGGCACCGCCGGACGCCGGCAACGCTTTCCGCGGACCACCGAACGCGGTCCGGTGGTCTGATTCGCCCACCGCTTGCACCTTCGGCTCTCCCGAGACCCGTTCTTCACTGCGACGACTTCCAAATATCGTTGCGGTCCCGTTCCGCCGTTGCGGTCCCGTTTCATCGTCACCCGCCAATCCGCGCACAAAAAAACAACCAGTGGAGGGTAGGCAGGCCGTGTTTGTTTGGTCCGCGCCCTCCGCGTTAGGCGTTATCAATTGACAATAATCAAACACTTGCTTTCAACTACGACATGGGTATAGATTATTCAAGAATAAATTATACAAACGTCTTTTAAATAAACACTCATGCTTGAGAGTATAAACCACTTAATTGAGAATTATGCAATATTCCCCTACCTCGATGATTGACGTTGCACGTCGGGCGTCGCGGAAGACGGCGTCGCGAGGAAAGGATTCGTAGGCAACGTCAGAGTGCGTCTGAGGAGGAAGCGGCGTCTCCTTACTTGTTGCAGAGAAAAGAAAGGAAGGAACGTCAATCGTTCTTTGTGGATCCAGCGTTCTTCGTCGAAGAAGACGTCATTCTTTGTCGGAGGGTTGATGTTCTTCAAAAACTCAAGAGCTCTCCCAATTCACTTTAGCACAACGAAAGCCCTCCCAAAATTAAATAATAGGCTTATGCTATTATTTTATTAACACATGTAATTTAAAAATTCAAAATTCAAAGCACTTCATTAATTAATTGATGTGGTTGAATTCATTAAATCAACGTGTTGGCAAAAATAAAGAGAGGGGGAGGAGGAGGTGAGAGGTCTCATAAATGTTGGGAGAGTTGTCAATATTAAACAAGGGTGTTTAATGGGGGGGGGGGGTTAAGGGAGTTATTTGAAGAGTTTAAAGAGGGTTATGAGAGATGAAAGGTTGGAGCTCGTGTGGGCCCCACCTCTCATATATCCTCACATGGGGAGTTGGGTGGTTATGGGCCCCACCAACAACTTTCCATGGGAGGGTTTAACTTCCAAAGATATAAAATAAAAATTGTTCCAACAATTTTATTTATTTTAAACTAAATCCCCAAATAATAATTCTCAACCCGCTTAAAACGCAACTATGGTAAAGGTCCCATTAAGTAATTATCGGTACTGCGAGTTCATCGGTACCCTCAGATTTCAATTCCGAGCACCGATTTAAAAGATAGAAAAACCCGCTCGTTCATTTACTGAACGTACCCGAGCTAAACTTTGGAAATTGATTCCGGGCACACCCGACCTCGGAATCAAGTGCCGTCAGAAACTGCAGACTCGTAAAATTCCAAAAAAATTAAGAAAAAAATTTCCTTGAAATTTATGGGTCTTTACATTACTCCCACCTCAGAGCTTTACGTCCCCGTAAAGGTACAACACATACTAGGGAAACAAAAGAGGGTACTGAGCACGTATCTGAGCCTCCCGCTCCCATGTGCTCTACTGGAGGTTTCCCGTGCTGCTAGCGAAAGCGCACAAGAGGAATCGACCGTCCCTGTAGGACCCGCTCCTGTCGATCCTCAACCTCTACTGGAACCCCGTGAAAGTCACCCCGTCATCAATGTCCATATCCTAGTGGTTGATGATGACGGATAGGTCGTGCACACATCTCCTCAGCTGAGATACATGGATGACGTTGTGCACCCGGTGCAACTGAGGTGGAAATGCCAGATGAACCTCAGAGATAACTTGCCGCCTCAGCCACATCTCCGTAGACCTCGTCGAGGTGAGACTCGTATAAAGATGTTTTCTCCATCCTCGAACTTCAGTGGTCTCTGTCTCCTATCAAAATAGGACTTCTGTCTACTCTGTGCAGTTTTCATCCGCTCTTGGATGATCTGCACCTTCTCCAGTAGCCTCTAAAATGGGCGCACTAGTCAACCTCTACCTCAGCTCCTGAAAAGCTCTGCTGGCATCTCTCTGACCACACGAAGGGTTTCCCCTTCTTCATCAATGCTAAAAGCAGTGCAACAACTCTGGAGAAGTCTAGCACAAATCTAAGTCTGGCTGACTCATGAGTGATTGACTGCACCCACTTATGCATGATTCCATCCTGTGCTGCCTGGGGTTTCCTTTTTGCCGAACAAGGAAAACCCATCCCAATGTTGTAGGTAAACCAAAACCTTTTTGCCTAATACAGTCAATCTGTGTATGAACTGTGGTTGCCCAATCCATACCCAAACTAACGTCGTAAGGCCTCGATGCTGCCACCAAGAGGTTCCAACTGAAACTCTCGCCTCAAGGGTCAGATCACACCGTTGGCGTAAGCGTGATTATCGAGTCTCCTCCCAAAGGTATCTCCAGACATGAGGGTCAAGTCAATGACTTAACTGGAAACTCTAGGTCTGGGACAAGATTCGTAGAAGGAAGGAATGATTCATATCAATGCATGTTTCTATGACAGCTAATAGTAGACATTGACCGTACCTTGAATCATTCCTAGAGCCCTTGGGTCACACTCCTTGACCGTGTGCAACTACTCTCTTCCCTTACCCTCCTGCTCCCTGAGCCTGGCGGGGACTACAAAGGTGAGTGGTTGGAACATGTCGAAATGTACACCACCTCATGCTGCTCTCCTAGCTCTGCTTCCACATCTACTGCTCTGCAGATTCATCTGTCCTTAACACTTCCTCTTCTTAAAACATTTTACACGCCCAAGTCTATGAGACTGGTATCAGTTCCCTGCTTTCCCACTGCTAACATTCACTAGATATATCCATTAATCCAAAGAACATTCAACCATAAAGGTTCTCTCTAGCACCCCTAGCATAAGTAGAAATTCATAGAGGAAAAGTGTTGGCTCATATGTCCTTTAAACACACCTCGCTCTGAGGTCTGAGCTTTAAAGCACTGATCGTATCGTAGTCATCAAGTATGAGGAACGTTCGGTATGCCTCGATGAATACTCAGCTACAGACATGTCGTCCTACCGAAGCTGTATAAGCTTTAGAAAACTCTCAGCCACCTCCTCAAGCCACTCCTCAGCCGCCTGTGAGTCGGGCTCACCTCAGAACCTGAGGGGTATCTGATGCTGAAACACGTGTAAGGCACTAAGCCTACATGTGTCATTTACCAGTACCGCCGGTTGTTACTGCTGACCGACAAGTAGTGATATAGCTAGCACACGACCCGAAGGTACTATCTCAGGCATCGGTCCACGTACCAAAGCCTCATCGCTATGCGGACCAAACTTATGGTCACTCATTGGGAAACAATAGTAGCTAAGATCACCATCCACTCTACTAGTGTCCAAACCAGGTGTAGAACTCTAGCAATCGCCTCCAGCTAGTCCACTGCTGCCTGGGAATCTTCCTCGCCTCGTAACCTCAGAGGCTTCTGCTGTTGGAACTCGTGCAACACGCTCTGTCAGCGTGCACCATCCTCTAGTACAGCTGGTGGAATCTACTACCTAACGGGTGGTGGTGCTTCTGGTACACCACCCAAAGGTGCCAACATAGAAAGAGGGCCCTGCACTAGAGACTCATCGCTCGGTGGGACGTCATCATGTACTCTATCAGAACTCCAACTGACTGTCTGCATGGAGGCATCCTAAACAGATGCGACACGGTCAAATGATTTAAACCTGGTGAGCTGACCTGGTTGAGCTGACTAAAAGAAACTTTTGAAAACACACACGCAATCAGTGTTTTCGTGCACTGAGTCAGAAATCAGAAGTCAGGGTCCTGGTGTATGGATACGTCGGCCACCACACCAACACTGGACTCCCTGAACTGAAAACCACACTCGATACCCTTAACACTATTACTTCACAGAAAGGAAATATCAGAGTCCTAAGTTCTGCGGTAAAACTGACTCCTCTGATACCAATTTGTCATGATCCGTCCTCGGGGCCCGTGCCGTGACTACCCCAAGCCTGCTTTCCATAGGCCAGGGGCTGGAGACTAGCACCAAAGGTGTAAATCCCGATAAAAGGGAAGGCATTGCCTTTATGAAACGTAAACACACACAAACACACACCCAGAGTACAAGCGGAAGTAAACACTAAGTGAAAATGAAAACAAAAGTAGTGCTAAAAGTAAGGGTCCAGAAATACAAGCCCAAATGTAAAGTACAAGTAAAAGACAAAACAAATGGAAGGTGACAAGCAGCTCATGGATCATCCACCACAGATCCTACCTGAAGGGTAGGTACAGATAGCGCAACTCCTAGATCGTCCACCACGGATCCTACCTAAAGGGTAGGTACAGATAGCCTCCTCAACACCCTCGTCCATCAACCTCCTATGGGTATCGAATCATCGTGAGGTCCACCTCCGGGTACCGACACGTCGTGAGGTCTACCTCCAGGTGTCGTCCAGTCCTCCTACACTCAGCCTCCGTCAGCACTGTCTGTCGTATGCATCCAACACAACGAGGTGCGGGCATAGCCCGTGCAGGGATGAGTATAACGATACTCAGTAGGGACCCTGAGACCCTCAAGGTCTCACTAAATCTAACAAGGATAAACCACAAAGAAAGATCTCAACAGATAATCTTTACTTAGGAGGTATATGCCCATACATATACCTAAGTTATCAAGTAACACATCTCAATCATGAGGAAAACACAAAGGCCATTGACTCAGCTCAAACCGGGATTTTCATTATCGAAAACACAACTACTGAAGAACTACTTCTCTATCGAGTACAATGGCCTTGTCACGACTCCGAGACGCTACTCACTGACCTTATACTGCTGAGGTACTCCTCCTGTCGAGTACCGCGGGTTTGATGCCAAATACTGGGCGCTCTGTCCTTTGTGGGTCTGCCGCCAAATACCGAGCGCTCCCCCTAATAGCCATCAGAGGTACTCCTTGTGTCGAGTATCGCGGGTCTGCTTCCAAATACTAGGCACTACGTCCACCGTGGGTCTGCCGCCAAATACCGGGCGATCCGTCCACTGGGCTAATCGAATCACTCTGAGTCGAATCGGTCAAGCAGTCGTCAGGTCTACAGCTACCAGGTCTCCACACTCGGAATGCTCGTATCCGGGAGTGTCCACTCCATGAGCTACTGGTCTTTACCTCCAAGTGTCACGAAGTCTCACGAAGAAGTAACACAAAGAACCGCCTCATCATAGGGGTCTCAACGCAATAGACGGCGCGTGAATCGGACGCCCGGTCTATGAGTTATTAGTTTTTCCATTCCAGGGGTCCGGTTGGATTTTGGGTACAATACAACCTGGAAATATTCCAAATGCATCCAAACCTCAAGTGGAGTATGCCAAAAGAACCGTCTCATCAAGAGGAATTAAGCGTAGTCGACGACACGTCAATTGGGCGTCCGGTTCTCAAGTTATAAGTGTTTCCGCTTCGAGGGCCCGGTTGGTTTCGGGTTCGAACCAAACCGGCCATATCCAAACTTCACCTAAACCTTGAGTGTAATATACCAAAACTACCGTCTCTATCCAAGGAATCCTATGCAACTAACGATGTGTTTATCGGAGGCCCGTAACTCAAGTTATGGTCGTTTAACAAAAAACGATCCGAAAATAGGGGGTCTGGGCCCGGTCCGACCCGACCCAACACCCCCTGGGTCGGCCCGAACCGGGTCGACCTGACCCGGTTGGGTGTGACCTGGAGCGGCCCGGCCTGACCCGCTGCTGGCGCGGCCCGGCCCGGCCCGGGTGGCGCAGCCCGACCCGCGTTCGGCCGCGGCTCGGCCAGCCTGGCCGAGCGGGCGGGGGGGGGGGGGGGGGGGGGCTCCCTAGCAGGCGTAGCTTTATGCCGTGCCGGTCCGGGACAGCTTTTCCATTCTGGTTCTTTCCACCGCCGCGGCGCGCCGGCAGCGCTTTCCGCGGACCACCGAACGCGCTCCGGTGGTCCGATTCGCCCACCGTTTGCACCTGCGGCTCTCCCGGACCCATTCTTCACTGCGACGACTTCCAAATGCCGTTGCGGTCCCGTTCTTCCATTGCGGTCCCATTTCATCGTCGCCCGCCAATCCTCGCACAAACAAACAACCAGCAGAGGGTCGTCGGGCCGTGTTTGTTCGGCCCGCGCCCTCCGCGTTAGGCGTTATCAATTGGCAATAATCAAACACTTGCTTTCAACTACGACATGGGTATAGTTTATTCAAGAATAAATTATACAAACGTCTTTTCAATAAACGCTCATGCTCGAGAGTATAAATCACTTGAGAATTATACAATATTCCCCTACCTCGATGATTGACGTCGCACGTCGGACGTCGTAGAAGATGGCGTCGCGAGGAAAGGATTCGCAGGCGACGTTGGAGTGCATCCGAAGAGGAAGCGGCGTCTCCTCACTTGTCGCCGAGAAAAGAAAGGAAGGCACGTCAATCGTTCTTCATATATTTAACGTTCTTCGTCGAAGAAGACGTCATTCTTCGTCGGAGGGTCATTGTTCTTCAAAAACTCAAGAGCTCTCCCAATTCTCCTTAGCACAACGAAAGCCCTCCCAAAATAAAATAATAGGATTATGCTATTATTTTATTAACACATGCAATTTAAAAATTCAAAATTCAAACCACTTCATTAATTAATTGATGTGGTTTAATTCATTAAATCAACGCGTTGGAAAAAATAAAGAGAGGGAGAGGAGGAGGTGAGAGGTCTCATAAATGTTGGGAGAGTTGTCAACATTAAACAAGGGTGTTTAATGGGGGGGGGGGTTAAGGGAGTTATTTGAAGATTTTAAAGAGGGTTATGGGAGATGAAAGGTTGGGGCTCATGTGGGACCCACCTCCCATATATCCTCACATGGGAAGTTGGGTGGTTGTGGGCCCCACCAACAACTTCCCATGGGAGGGTTTAACTTCCAAAGATATAAAATAAAAATTGTTCCAACAATTTTATTTATTTTAAACTAAATCCCCAAATAATAATTCTCAACCCGCTTAAAACACAACTACGGTAAAGGTCCCATTAAGCAATTACCGGCGTTGCGAGTTCATCGGTGCCCTCAGATTTCAATTCCGAGCACCGGTTCAAAAGATAGAAAAACCCGCTCGTTCATTTACTGAACGTACCCGAGCTAAACTTTGGAAATTGATTCCGGGCACACCGGACCTTGAAATCAAGTGCCGTCAGAAACCAAAGACTCATAAAATTCCAAATAAATTAAGAAAAAAATTTCCTTGAAATTTCCGGGTCTTTATAGCCTATATTAGATCCAATTATAGATTAATTTTTTTAAAAAATATGTTCCTCCCACTATCATTTCATGATCCTTCTTATTGTTTTCAATTGTTTTGAAATTAAATAAACCCTAAAACATTCACCAACTTTCTTTGTGGTTTGAACTTGTACTGCTATACTAGTGTATCTAATAAATTTAATTTTGAGGGTCGTGACGACTGTCGAACCCTATCAAAATTTGGCGATGTTTCTTGGGAAGGCATGCGATGAGTGTCTTAGGGTTAGAAAACATAAAAAAAATATTAAAAAACTTGAAAACACACACAAAAAATATGCTAAAAACCTTGAATTTTATGCTTGTGTTTCCTGTTAAAATTATGCTGAAACTGTGATTTTTTGGGTGTTTAATCTCATTAAATTCCAAAAAATGGAATATTATGAAGGCTGAAATTATCACAATAGACCATATTTTTTCTATTGTGGCTAAAATAGGAACACTATCTAGAAGTGTGTCTATAACCAACAAAAACATTTTTATTACATTAATTAAAATGATCAATACTTTGCGCCCCAACCTCAAATCCTAGAAAAATATGACCAAATTGTAATAAAATGGATGATAGGATTGATTATAGGAACTCCTTTTTAAATCAAAACCATGAACATCAAATTGAAAATTCTCAACAGTAAGATCAAAAATTGAAAATTTTAAAAAGCATCCTCTTAGAATTACAAAATGGGTTTATAAAGAAGAAGAAGCTGAAATAAGTGAAGAATAAAATGTCTATAGAAGATTTGAAAATAGAATTGAATAGGAGAGTGAGGATGAACCTGAGAAACAAAATTTTTATTTCAAAGAATCTGATTCTGAAGAATAAAAAATGAATTAACCAACTGTCATATTGATGAAATCAATTATAATGAACCCATCAAGAACATAAATGGAGTTGAGTTGGATAATTTTCAGAAAGAATTAATTTTTTTAAGA
Organism: Viscum album; assembly: GCA_963277665.1. Taxonomy (NCBI): domain Eukaryota; kingdom Viridiplantae; phylum Streptophyta; class Magnoliopsida; order Santalales; family Viscaceae; genus Viscum; species Viscum album. The sequence goes on from OY728146.1 coordinate 1,128,359,650, forward strand.
AGAATTCCTAATGTTGTACATGGCCCCGCATTTTGAAAATAATCATTGTTATAGGAACATTGAAAAATTGTCACACTGGTTGAGGAGAATCTAAATAATGAGAACTTGATTGTTAAAAACTCTTTCCCCAACTTTTATAACATTTTGATACATGAACCTGAACATGAATGTGGGAATAAATTGGAAGTTTACAATAATTTGGAAAGTAATAAATCTGTTAATTTTAAACCTGAACTGATTACCATTGTTCTCTATTTAAAAACCTTTAACCCATCAATTTTTGAAATGTTGTCTGATGTAGAGGATGAGGGGATCATATTTGAATAAATATTAATCGATGATATTTCATTGCCATATTCTAATATTGATATTTTTTTATGAAACTTTTTGTGGTGAAATTGAAAATAGTGTTGTTTTACCTGGGGAAAATAGTTTAAATTTGAACAATCTGTAATCTAAATTTTTTGAAGTTGAATTGAATAATTATTTCCTTTTTATTGAATTGCAACACTCAACTGACATTATTTTGTAAAATAAACTCTTTTATAGTGAACTTCATGTAGGGTTAAAACAAAAATTTGATGATTTAAGAAGAATAAACTCATCAAAATTACTTTCTGTTAATCTTTCATTCTCTAATAAAGAATTATTGGAAGAGATTTATAAAATTTTCAAACCTGAAATTTTGGATGAAAAATTGACTCTTCCCTATCTTTATAATACTTTTTTGGTAGAGATGGGTGTTAAGTATTTTTGTGATACTGAGAGTAGTTTAAAAGGGGAGTTAAATTTGAGTTCCAGTGTTTCTAATTCTCTTTATAACACTATTGATTCCCTCCTTGAACCTAATTTTCAGAACTCAGCTCCTAACACACATAATCACAAGTTTTCATTGAATGAGAGTATGTTAGAGAATTTTTAATTTAATTTCATACCCCTAGGAGCACATATTACATTTTTGTCCCCTCATAGTAATACTAATTTGGTCAAATATTAATTTATACAAGAAGTGTACAACACTACTGCCAAGATAGACTTTGATGATTTTGAGCATAAAATATTCTTGAAAGATCATTAGGGAGTTCATTCCATTCCAACAGAATTAAAATATATTAAAAGAATTAAAAAATTAATTTGGGTGATGAATCTGCTACTCAACTTAAAGACCCTCTCAAGAAGTTCCTTAAGGATGAAGGGTGTTTCATAGGGAAATGTTATTGTTTATGAAAAATTAGTTTATGTTTTATTAAGTCTAAGTTCCCAGAATTATCAATGGTCTATTAAAAACATTTGGGCAATCAATATGTGGTTGTTTATGAACAAGAAACCACACCCACCTAGTGACCATGGTTAGTTTCTAGGTGAGTTCGGCTGGGGACTTTAAAACTAGCACTGCATGGGAGGCAACCCATGATTTTTTTATTTCAATAAAAAATAGATACTTAAATAAAGTATAACTGAAGACATTTAAATTCAATGCTTCATGGGAGTCAACCCATGGTTTCTCTTTTGTTTTTTACTTTTTTTATTTTTCTTGTTTTACTTTAAATAAAGTGCCAATGATGATGTTATTTTCACTCTTTGTTTCTACTGGATTGGTCATGGTATTCCTGGTTTTTGTTTTTAGAGTATGACACTGTTGGTGTCAATAGAGGAGTCATACATTCCCTTGTTGATCAATTCTTATGGAGTTCATACATGATAATAATGGATTAAATTTTCATCAGGGAAGTTCCTCATTTTATTTTTGCTTTTATGTTTCTTCTCCTTGTTACTTTTAAAAAATTTCACTATTAAGTAACTGGAAAATGGTAATTCATTGAATCACTATTGAATTGAGTCACCGTTACACTACTTTCAGTGAGTCATCTCAATGGAGACTCATTAATGGCCGTGTCGTTAAATCATTTATTTTCTGTTTCTTCTGAAAAATATATCTATTTCATTACTAGTATGCTAAAAAAGAAAAATCTTCTTCTTTTTATTCTACATCTACTAGAAAATTATGATACATATCTCTCTATGTTAAAAAATCTGCTGCATTTCATGGTTTTTTGAATTTCTACTGCATGTGCATTGTTACTGAATTTTTACATCATGATTTATAGTCTTGAATGTTTAGTGTTATAATGTTTTTGGAACCGCTAATTGTGTGAAATTAAGTTGTGGGGGGGGTCATACCCATATTTTTGACTAACATGTTGTATTATAATTATTTAGTGGCAACCATATTTTTGAACTTTAATGAGACCCTTAAACATATCATTAATCAGCTTAATTTAAAAATATGTTGTGAGATTAAATAGTCCAACTGTTTTCTCCATATTTAAATTCATCTTTTTGGAAAAAGTTGGGTTTTAAGTGTAGGATAGGGGGTCAATTGATGTTGGTCATACCTATCCCTTAATGGATTCCCATAAATTCCCACTGCTCTTTAAACTCATTTTTTGTAAAAATGTTTAAATGTTTTCAATATTCTTTAACAATTTTAGATTCTGTGGGATTCACTTTGTACTTCAAATGAGTCTTTTATAAGAATAATTACTTAATTGGTAGTTAAAATTTGTTGTGAGTCTAAAAATTGTGAGGATGAATGATTGCTGAATGAATATGTTTAGTGATTTTATGAATAATTTTTTTAGGATATATATTTGAGAGTTATATAAGATACTTGTTTGTAGAATTGTGATAACAACTTTAGGAGCTAGAAGTTTGAAATTAATCATAAGGGATAATTTTCACTTGTTAATTATAAAAAAAAATCACCTTAATGATACAATATAATTTTTTTTCATATAAATATTTTGAAACTGGATTAAAATGGGAATTTGGGAACCCAAAATGGTTTTTTGAGACTCTATACACTAGGTGTGTTTCTGTTAACTGAAACCCCTCTTTACAATGATGGATAAGTGCATATGCACAGTGCTTAGTACATGTTAGATGGATTGGAAAAAATAAAATAAAGTGTCTAGGGTGAAAAATGAGTTTATTAAGGTGAGGAAAGAAACAAACGCCAAAGGAATAAGGGGAAAATTGGTTTGTATGGAACCATTTATGTTGTATCAATATGGTGATTCTAAAAAATTAATTTAATTTTTTCTTTTTGGACCCTAGGTGAATGTCAAAGTACAAGGTTCTTTTTGTTAAATTCTTAATTCCACCAATTTTTAACCTGTTTTCACTGTTAGTTTAGATCATAGATATGAATATTAATAAGTCATTAGGTATACTCATATATGAGGCAGGACATCCTCATTGGTAGATAAATAAATGCTTTTTATATTACCATTATGTGTTTTTTAGGAAATACATCTTTTGTAAATTTTATATCAAAATCCTTTTACTCAATTTCATAGTCCTCTATTTTTAAAGTGATTGAAATGTTACATTTTGAGTTGATTAATAAAACACACTTTTATTTTTTAATGTTATAAAACATGGAACTGATTAAAGAAAATCAATGATTAAGTGTGGTGGAATTTGATGTGGCCTTAATTTTACATATTTTACCACATATTTTTATTTTATTTTTATTCACATATTTATATTATTTTTCACTTTTTTGGTGAATAAAAGAACTTTTGGATTTTTATAATTAAAATTTTTAATTAATAAATTTTTAGAATTAATTATTTTTTTATCTTTTAAAATAACTAATTTAGTCTTAATAATTTTTATAAATAATTTTTTAATTTTTTATATTTTTAATTGACTCTTTAATTTTATCTATAATCTTTAACTTTTGTATTTTTTTAACTTTAATAAAATTTATAAATTAATATGATTACATTAAATAGGTAAATTATATAATTTAAATATTGTCATTCATTTAGAAAAATAATATTCCAGTTTCGCTTTATTTATTTGACTCTTTTTAGTTGTTAATTTTAGTTTAAGTATTTCTAGTTTTTTTGTTTGCAATTAATCAATTAATTAATTATTTTAATTAATTTATGTTTTAGTTTTAGTTTCATTTAATAAATGTATTTATGTTTATTTTTTTAGATAAAATTTTAAGTCACTAACACAGGGACCTACTGACTATTCAATTGAATCACCGATGGAAGCCATTAGTGACTCATTTTTTTCTTTTCCATTTTTTCGGGAGATACTGACGTCCAGCAGATACACTTTCAGTTCCTCATTCACTTACTGACACCATTTTGTCAATGTCTCACGTCTCATCAATGCACTACCCCCACCGCATCTACAAATTCCCCATCCTCATTCCACCAATCTTCTCACTGACACCTCCCGAGTTACCGACACACCTATTGACACCCCAACTACCAAAGTATTCTCCCTTCCACATCAGTGACTTCTATTTTTCTGATACCGACACCCAGAAACCAATTATCGGTATCTCAACCTACTGATTCACTAACTAACACTGATGATACTCCCCTAATTCCACCGAAGCACTTTTAGCCTCATCTCTCTTCCTCCCACCACGATTTCATCTATGCCAGACCGTAACCCATAGATTCAACACTAATAATTTCAACATCCTCATTTCTAAATCTAATGATCTAGATCTGTCTTAAACCAAGACTCTCTTTCGTTGATAGGTTAAGGCACCACCATTGATGAGTCGACCTCCCATACCTCTGGATAAACCCGCCTGCAGCCGCTGCAAGGAGGAACCACTGCCAACACTTCTACTGAGGAATGAGAGAGTTGGACGCCGCTGATCCAAAGATGACCCCCACTTGTTGTGGTAGACTGACAGAGCTCCAGATGCCACCGAGCTAGGAGAGACCGAAAAGGAGAGCCTCCGTTGGACCGCTTTGGGAGTCAAGTTGCCAGAGCTTCTTCAAGAAGGCTCCAAAACCCCCACCCCTCTTTTTGCTGCGTGCTAGATGAGGATGGGGGGGGAGATAATAAAATTTAATTAAAAATTATATATAATAATTATACTTAAAAAATAATTAATACAAATAAATAAATAATTAATAATAATAAATTAAAATATTAAACAAATTATTAAAATAAAATATATAAAAATAAAATATTAATAATAATAATTTATTTATAAAATTTAAAATTAAAATACACTTACCTAATAAAATAAATTTAAAATAAATTCCTTAATCTAATTATAATAATTAAAAAAATTATTAAATTTATCAATTAAAATAAACATTATTAATACTATTTAGTAAAATAAATAATTAACCTATTAAAATAACAAATTTTAATCTCAAAATAATAAAATAAATAATAATCTTCAGTTATGTTTTTAAAATATTGACTTTAATAATATTAATTATATAATTTAATACTTAATAACTAATAATAGTTTAAATAGAATAAAATTAAGAAAATAACATAATCATTATAATATATATTAATTAATAACAAATTAATATAATATAATAATTTAGTATTTTTAATCTAATTTTTTATATAAGTAAATATTCATTTTAACTTTTCTTTTAACATTATAAACTGCTTTAATTATTCTCTATTTTAAATTTTCAGATTCACTTGGGAGTTAGGTTCTCATTCGGATTCACTCAACTCAACTATTAAATTGTTAGTTACATGGGTTATGTGAGAATGACATGGTTTGCAAGAAAAAATGCACGTGTGCGGTGCGAGAGTGATGAACTTACCTATGTCGGTGGAAACCATTGGTGACTAGAAGCAGGTGACAGATGATTTAAATAAGAAGATATATTGTGGTAGAATGGATTCCATGATCATATCATTGACGATATTTTTAGGAGACCCATGATATCATACATGATCTAGGAGTTGTAGAACTGTAGAATATAGAGACCTAAAAGAGACAATACGGTGTTGTAGATCAGGATTAAGAGAGGTATTTATTCATCATTCTTTGACAATTTCTTTACTCTGTAATCATATATTTTTAATTTTTTAATTGAAATTTATCATAGGTTAAACTTTTTGAACATGGGGTGTTTGATTTCCACTGGTTAATTTCTGCATCTTCGTAGCTTGTTCTTTCAACAAAAAATCATATTCAACTTGCGAAGTTGAGTATGATTCATAAATATTAAAATCTTTTTACCTCTATCTTTTTTCAAAAACTCCATGATCTCTCAGTGAGAAAAATCACGGAAGCATCTCTAAAAATCTAAATTTTAGTGTTGTTGGATTATATTGGTGAGATTAATTCCATCAACATTTTTTTCAAATACTAAATCAATTTTCTATTTGTAGTTATGGAGAACATCTAGAATCACTATTCTAAGTGATTATTCTCCTGGCATGGGAGAGTGATACATTAATTTAATAGGTTCTGAATTCAATATAAATTCATTGATGATATAATATTTTCAACCAGAAGAGATAAAATCCTAAAAAATCCACCTTGATCAATTTTACCCTGCCTCTATTCTAGTTTTCATACTTTGATTTCCCTTTTAGAATATCTTAGATCAAATAATATGTTAAAAAAATTAAAATTTCAGTTCCTCTCACTATCATTTCATGATCCTTCTTGTTGTTTTAAATAGTTTAGAAATTAAATAAACCCTAAAACATTCACCTTCTATTCCTATGGTTTGACCCAGCACTGTTATACTAGTGTAGGTAATAAATTTAATTTTGAGGGGTGTGATGAACTCTATCCCCTATCAATAACCTTATCCCTTTCGTTACTTTCCAAAATGAGAAATATATTCTCTAAAGAAACTATTCATTTCTCAGCAAAAAATGGGTTTGCAGTCTCATTGAATGATGTAGGTTGTTTTCGCATGAAGTAGTCTAACATTGTTACACCGCATTGTGGATTAGGATTCTCCATTCAAGTAAGGTTATATCTCATAACCTGAGCCATTTTTCCTAGTATAGATATAATTTGTTCATATTTAGTTATATCTCCAGCTCTAACATCATTATCTTGCATAAGAGGGAAATCCCAACATGGAATATGTGCATTGATATGGTTTTCATTCCTTTTAATAGAAACTATTTCTAAATTATTGAATATGCTAGATTAGATTTTGATATTTTGAAACTTGTGAGACACTTAAAGTATAACTAATGTCAAAATCATAAGCTTGGTTAACATGAGAATATTATCAAACTCAATTATAGGGTTATATTTCCCTAATCAATGTTTTCCAAAATCTAGTTTCCAAAGTTTCTACTAATCATTCTCTGATACCATATATAAATTCTTTGACCCTTGTAGTTTGGAGCCAGTGCCTTACTTTATTACATTGGTACTATGAAAAAGAGATTTCATCCCAATGGATAGAATAACTTATTAGATATGGATAACCAGATACAAATATAAGTTTTACAATAGAACTTGAAATGAAATTGAACATAGAATCTACTTTGGAAACATCAATATTCTTCTAGGTTACCCATTCATGTCAATCATAATATATATTAGGGCATCCTGGGGGAAATAAAACATTAGAATGGGGGGATCTCAGATGCTCAGTAAGGGTGAAAAATATAGAGGAATCTATCATAAATAAATATAAACAATAAGGCATGTTTAATAACTAAAGACACATGCCATTAAAACATAAACATTCTCTTAATATGGTAGGAATAAATGCTGATAAAAAATTCTATATAAATAATCACATGAAAATGATACTTAACCATGGATATTATACTAGTTAAATAATCAAATGGATTATAAATAAGTAAACTCATAATGATGGAATAAATAATATGGGAAATCATAAAAATTACATCTTGACCTCAACCAAGAATTATACATAAATTGGTAATGCCTCAGCCAAAATTTGGTCTAATTTGTCTCATGAGACTTACTGATGCATCAAGGGGCTATAGCGGTCCCTTCCTGAAACTTACTAAGTTCAATGAATCTCTTATATGAAAGGGGTCAAACATAATCAACATATACATTCATATTAAAACTAGAATATGAAATGTAAATAATTTCCCCAATTAGTAAAAATAACCACAAACTGTCCATAGTAATATGGAGAGTGTTATCAATATAGTACATCCCTAGTCAAAATGGTCATAAATCATTCATTAAAATATGGTATATGGTATCATAAGATATAAAAATCAAGTAGGCATAATATTAAATAGAGCGTGTTGACATAGAAGAAAAAACTCTTACAAAATCATTGTAATTTTTTTAGATAAATACTATTTTTTTACATTGGAATCATTTATTTAAAAATCCACACAACTTTAAAAAGAAATATTTAATTTGGAAACAAACTTATAAAATTTTAAAGTATTCCTAAAAAAATTAATGAGTCTTGAAAGAAGAAAAATATGCTCATATCATTTAAGTTAAAAAAATTATTTTAAATTTTGAAAAAAGTAATATTTAAAAGAGTATTTTTAAAAGAAAGTGTGAGCATTGAATTCCCCATAAAAGTAAAAATTATAAAATGAAAAAATTAAATACAACTATGATAAAGGTATTCATAATATGACATATCAAATTTATGTATTCATACACCACACACAAGGAATAGGTGGAGAATAAGGCATATCTCCCAGAAATAAAAGTGAGATGAGAAAACCCTTAACTTATGTCCAAAGGTGTTCTTCACATGAAATTAATGTCCTAGATAATAAAATTAAATCCATAAATTAATCAATTTAGAGCTTATTAAACATTTATTTTACTCATTATAATTTTATTAAGTTCATGAACATCATTTTTTAAGGGTTATAAGATTCAATTTCATCATTCCGAGAGTGTTCGGTTTCTTGTTTTTTCATGACCAGTTCGGTTGTATACAAATTTAGAAGTTCATGTAAAATGGAAATAGTTATCTATAATTGAAATTATATTTTATTAATGAACCTATACAAGTTTAAATGTTCTTATATATTATTTGTGAAGGATCTCTATGCAGTAGAAGCATGGCTGTTGGGAGGGCCCAACTTTTCTTTTTTCTTAATCAATGACCGATCCTACATCAATACGATGATTAATGCTAGTATCCAAAAATCAATATAAAAGAATTTGAAAAAGAGAATAATAATTCTATATCTGATTAAGAGTATGTTTCATATCATGTTTATAATTAATTTATTAATTTATGAAGAAATTAAATACCTGGGTATTTGGTACTTTCTTCATTGATGATTGTTGATCATTCGTAATGACGCTTCTAGATTGTCTTCATTGCACTCACAAGGATCCAATGTAGAATACCTATAGTGGTAATCCACACGTGCTCCAATGGTCTTTGAATAATTCCACTCATTCATTGAGTGCTAGAAAAGTAAAGCAAATGTCTTGTGTCAATTGATTGTGATCATTTGTTCTTTGGTCTTGAAGAACTTCTCTATTTATTGAGAGGGATAGATGAGAGGAGTCGGGAGAGAAAATGATTGTCTCAAAAATTCTCAAATAACCGAGGTTTAAAAAAAAATATATACCTTCTTATTAATTAACATGGGGTTTCAGTTATAATATTTAATTTCAAAACAACAATTAAATGAAATTATAACTATTAGAGAAAACCCATGACACATAATAACAATGAAAACCTCATTATTTGTGGTGCACCAACTTGGAAAAAATAGAACCATAAATTAAATCTCGTGCCACATAATGATAACAATATTATTATTATTTCTTATAGAAAATGGATAAATAATAATTACTGACTTTTAAATAATCAATTTATCAACCGACACAGTCTTGGTCCATTCGAAATCCTCTTCATTTATTGAACACCCAAATAAAATATTTTATTCTCTTAAAAAAATATTTTTATTTACAAACTTGTAAATAAATATTTATTATATGTTTGATAAAATAAATAAATAAATTTTATTCACAATCTGGTGAATAGATATTTATTTAATTTATATGATCATTTTAACCTGAATAAAATTATTCCTCAGCCTTTAGAATAGTATTCATTCCATTAATTAAATTCAAATAGATTTTAATTGAGACCACCAGAAACACTTAGTGTGTGACCCTCTAGGATTCTTTCATGTTGGCATTAGGTGGCCTTGCCAAAAGTCCAAGATTACTATATACTAATGGGTAAATTCACCCAAGAGAAATAACTTACAGTCTAAATGATTACATCCACATATGAATGCTCACCGTGTAATCTAATCCCTTTGTCACAATATCTCATCAAGAAGGTTTCATGATAGTGTCATCAATCTATATGCTTGATACATCATTATTTGACTACCTAAATTTTTTTTTCGTTACACCATGACCATGGAATTTAGGTCAACGACTCTATTTTAATCAAAAGGAAAATATATAAACTTCCATAAATGGATGAAAAAAATCCTTCCTTGACTTTTCCATTAATAACATGTCATTCTTGATGCACCCAATGTACCCTACTTCCCAACAACATATGGTGTGATGGTTTTCATTAACAAATCTAAGTGCATGAGTCATGAAACATATTAATTATAATATTAATCTATAAGGACCATTATATACACTCTTATATAGGAATATATGATGACACCAAAACATGCAGAATTCTTACAGGCAGGTCTGTTATCATGACCTTTTTTCTTGGAGATTACCAAGTGAAAACCTCATGAGAACAAGTCTCATCTGCTTATGAGTACTCACACCCGATGACTTGAATACTATGTGTCCTATCATAGTATTTCATCCAACCGCAAAACTATTTTTAAGAATATTTTCATTGCACTTCAAGGTTCTCATCATAGTAGGGAACTGCTAGGGCCTTATTCATGAGAAAAATATTCAAGAATATTATTACATTATATTTATGAAGAACAATGGAAAATAAGTAATAATATGTATAATATTTAAATAAATTAACTATTCATGTAATTGAAGTACAAATAGTTGGTTCTAGGACACCAACTCCAAAAAATTCCCACTTGGGCTAGAGCCAACTGCCTATGACTTTGAGTCCACAAGACCTCACATGATGATCATGTTTTTACTGATTCAATGCTTTATTCAAGGGGTCCACTACTTTTTTTCCATGGAAATACTACTCACTACAACTTCAACTCTCTGAGAAAAATCCCTCAAGAGATGATACTTTTGTAGTATGTGCTTCATCTGCTGATTTTACCTAGACTCTTTTGCGAGAGCCACTAGTATAGTATTATCACAATAGAGTGTGGTGGGATCGTTACCTCTAGGTACCACATCCAACTCTTGGATGACACTCCAAATATAAACTACTTAATTAGCTACCTTAGATGTGGAGATATACTTGTACTCTACTGTATAATCTATTACCACACGTTTCTTTGAGCTCTTCCATCTCCCAACGCATCCATTCAATGTGAAGATGTTTCATTTTTGCAACTTCATGTCATCTTGATCAATTAAGAAACTAGAATCTGCATATCCTGTGAGGACTAGTTCTTCATATCCTCCATAAACTAGGAACATATACTTAGTAGTCCTAAGATACATAAGGATAGTATTGACTACCATCCAATGGTGGTCACCTAGATAAAGTTTATATTTTCCTACCATACTCAATGCGTAGGAGACGTCTAGCCTAGTACATAGAATATCATACATGACTTACCCAATCATTGAAGCGTATGGAATCCTTTCCATTATTTTCATTCATCATGTGTTTGAGGACACATTTTATTGGAAAGATTAATACCAAGTGACACTAAAAATAATCCCCTCTTGGTTTGTTCCATACTGAATCTCTTCAGTATATTGTTAGTGTAGGTACTTTGACTTAGGACCAACAATCTCTTGGATCTATCATGATGGATCTTGATCCCAAGAATATATGTTGACCCTCCAAAGTCCTTCATGGAGAATCATTTATTCAACCATGCCTTAACAGACTGTAAGACTTGTATTTCGTTTCGAATAAGTAATATTTCATCAAAATATACTATTAGGAAAATGACTGCACTCCCACTAAACTATTTGTAGACACAAGACTCAGATTTGTTCTTTATAAAACCAAATTCCATTATGGCTTCATTAAAATGAATGTTCCATCATCTGGATGATTTCTTTAATCCATAAATGGATTTTTTCACCTTTCATATCTCGTGGGAATCCTTTGGAGTCACAAACCCTTCAGGTTGTTTCATATATACATCTTCCTAAAAGTTGATATTAAGGATGGAATTTTGATATCCATTTTCCAAACCTCATAGTCATGGTAAACGACAATGGCTAGTAGAAATATGATGGATTTCAGCATTGAAACTGGTGAAAAGGTTTCATCATAGTCAGTGCCTTGATGCTATTTAAACACTATTGAAACTAGTCATTATTTATAGGTACTGAATTGTCCTTCCATGTCTCATTTTTTAATGAATAACCATTTGAAACCAACAGTTATTACATCTACTGGAGGATCTTACAAAATCCAGGCTTGGTTTTGGTACATGGAATACATTTTATAATTCATGGCCTTTTCCACTTGTCAATGTCTATGCCACTTACTAATTCCTTGTAGGTTATAAGATCATTACTATCAACTAATACTAAGTCACCATCCTTAGTAACTAGACAACCGTATCATTCTCGTTCTCTATCTTCTATTGTACTCTTACATAGTAATTGTGTCTCTGGAACAGATCTTTCTTCCACATGGATTTGTTGAACCTTTTCCTATACCAAATCCTATGTACCTTAAACCTCAACTTCATAAAAGTATATATCTCTCCAACTATATCTTTTTTATATTTACTTCTTCTCGAGAAATATGGCATGTCTTGACACTACAAATTTTTTGTCTAAGTGTTCATATAGGTAATATCCCCTTGTTTCCTTGGGGTAACCTATAAATGTACACTTTATGCCTCAGGGTGTGATTTTGTTGAAAGAAGAGGCCTTAAAAAACACTTCGCTTCCCCAAACATGTAAATTTGATAACATAGATTTTCTTCCACTCCAAATCTTATATAGAATACCATTTATCATTTTAGTTAGTACTTGGTTTAGTATGTGTGCTACTATTTGTAACATATATCCCCAAAAGTATAATAGAAGACTTGTATGACTCATCATTGATCTCACCATTTCTAACAAGGTGTGGTTCTTCCTTTCTCTTACACCATTCCACAAGGGCATGTCAGGAGGAGTACATTGGGATAGGATCCCAAACTCTCATAACTAATCAATGAATTCATGATTAAGATATTCTCCATCTTGGTCTAAGAAGAGTTTCTTAATCTTTTTACCAAGCTGGTTATTAACTTCATTCTTATATTTCTTGAGATTATCAAAATAATCCTACTTATACCTCATTAAGTAGATATATCTTTATATACTAAAATCATCAGTAAAAGTGATGATGTATGAGTACCCAACCATTTATTCAACTAGAAATAGTCCATACACATCAGTATGAACCAATTGATGATTCTATTTGAACCTTTCAGCTTTCCCACTAAATGGGGATTTTTCTATTTTTCCTTGTAAACATGCATGACATAAACCATGTTGTTTTAGTTAAAAATAATGTAAATATCCATCTTGATGTAACTTTTTCAATCATTTCTCAATTACATAACCTAGATGGAGATGCCAAATTAGGGCGTGGTATGAGTCATGTGAAGTAGCTTTGTTATTGATTTCCAGTACATGGTTTTTGAAATCTAACACCTAAAGACCATTATATATATTTTCCTTACCAAAAAACTTATATCCTTATAAAAGAATCAACTTCCATTTCAAAACATAAAAATAAATCCATATGTATTTATTATGGATATAGAAATAATGTTTTTGGTTACATAAGGCACATAGTAACAACCCTTTTAAAATCATGACCATACTTGTTGTAAATGTGAGGTGGTAGTCCCCAACAACTACATTATAAAGTTAAGATCCATTGGATTATTATAGATCTACCTCCCCTTAGTCCATTTTATTGAATCTACTTGGTTTCTATATTCAGATACATATGTGAGAAAAACATGTTGTATCTAATAAGCAATTTTTAGAAACAGATAAATTTCACTCGATAACAAACACACATGAAACTTCCCTATGATTCTTTAGTTGGGTGTTGTTTTTCTTCTAGTGGACCTTTCTGCCACATGAAAAACAAACAGATTTATTTCCCTTATATCCCCTTTGATCTTCCTTTTCTAGGAAGGGTGTGATGAAGCTTTGGGCTTAATGTTATTCGCCTTCCCTTTCCTATTATTCACTATAAGGTTAGAAGGATTTTTATGATTCATGTCTTTGTACAAATGGAGAAGGAGGATTAAAAGATCTGGTAGAGGCTTCTCAATGTTGTTCATATTGAAATTCACAACAAAACTAGAGAAGATATGAGGGATTGATGTGATAATGATATCAGTACCATGTTCTTTAGGGATTTTAAACCCTAGAACCTCCAGGTACTCAATATGGTCAATGATATTGACTATATAAAGCCCTGCTAGGGCACCCTCTCCAAGATTACTCTGAAAGAGTTCCATGAATATCTCAAACCATTCATTTATTTCTCTATCCTAGTGAAGACCACGAAGGTGAGCAAGCATTCTATTGGAATACTTGTTTTCATGAGACATCATGAGGTAACTATACATTGATGATAACATCAAATATTCAACATCGAACGCGTAGTTCATATGTTTCTCATATACTAGGAACTCTTCTCCACTCACCTCTTGGGTAGGTAGATTAGGTAATTGGGACTCCAACACATAAGATTTTTGTTCATGGGGTAGAATGACCCGAAGGCATCTAAACCATTCATGGAAGTTACTGCCAGTGAGGTTTTATTCTTTATCAAGTATTGATCGAAGGGATTTTGTGGTTGACAAGTTTGTCATTTTTTATTATAAAATTAAACGAGAAGATAATTAATAATTTCTTGATTAAATTTTATGAGAAATAATTTTTTTTTAAGTCTCACACTATTTTATCAAGTGCCAATGGCCCTCACCATTGAACTCAGAAAGTCTAGTTACTATGATATTCTTGTGGAAATGATTCATATTACACTTCACATAACCCCAACAAGAGTTAGTCAAGCTATTTTATGATATTTAGGTAGGAATGTTGTTTCCAACTATTGTCTTGCAACTCCTTGACCCGTTTAGTGGACTCCCCAATCCTAAAATCCTGACATTGATTTCCACAACAATTACCTCCAAATTTACACCAAGTCTATTAAGGGCTACTCCTCTTGATGTAAAATGGTTAAGTTAACCCAAAACATTCATAAGAAATTTCTGTATGAAAGTATGTATCCCAACAAGGGTATTAAACATATAGTTTTATTGAGCCTTCCCCTTAATCAAGTAACAAAATACTTAATATGACATAATATTTTATTGAGTGATTTTTATCTCTTATGTGTATATTTTCTTATTATCTTTATCACATGCTTTTTAATATTAGTTGGAACTTAATTAAGTGACTAGCCATGTCTTGATAATATTTACACATAAGCCTGGTTTATATTGGTTTTATTTTGCATGCTTTTTAATTCATTAATTATGTAGTTGCAACAATACATCCATTATAAAAAACCATGCAACTGATAGAAATAAAATAATGTAAAGGGCATGATCATGATCTCTTTTAATGGTTGGTTTATCTAGAAGTTAATAAACTAACCGCTAAACTAGGGGAGAATTACCACGAACCATTTATGGTTCATGTCTATAGATTTTAACCTGTCAACCTTTGTATATCCTTGTGTTGGATTCACCTCATCACTTTACTTGAACTGCCTCCACAAGCTTGGGAGCTACATCCATTAAATTTTATTTTTAACTCACTTATAGGTGAGGGGTAAAAAAGTGGGTTTACCCAAAAGAAACAATGGGAAAGCATGACCTAAATTTTAATGAGGATATATGACACACAGGAAAAAAAAATTAATTTAAAATAAATTAAATGGAAACCAATATCATACAAAGGTTTGGTCTAGATCATGATCATACACATACATGCATTGAATTATGCATTTAATAAAACTAGAATTCAATTCTTTAATCATTATTATTAAGATGAATCACACTTGAATTGATTAATTAATTCCTTTAATTATTCAATCCATTTATCATATCCTTTTCTGAATTTCCATGAGATTCACATCCATAACCATGGAGGTAACAGGGTGAAAACCCATTCAATTCTACATGATATTTTATTCTAAACATTACACAAACATTAAAGATTTAATTCTGTATAATTTGGTAATGTACATGGTGTGTAGTTCCTACTATATGGTGTGTAATACCTTCACCATATTATCTGAAGTACACACCTAGGGACTCGACATGTGAGGTGTACTTCAGAAATCTTGGAGTACACGACTGTCCAGTGGGTTACACGCCATGTTGTCTTCGGGTTACACAGTTACCAGTCAACTTAGTCCTGCATGGGATACACGGTTTAGCCCTTGAACTGAAAGGACTACATGCCATTTCTAGTTCGCCACATGATGTGTAATCCAGTTGACTGTGTGCCAGTCTATCTTGGTCAACACATGTTGTATGAATTAACTACACCACATGTCATGAATGCATAAAATTTGAGTAATTTATGAATTACTCCTGATGTACTGAACACAACAACATGGTGTGTAATCTAGATTACATGATGTGTATGAAAGATGACATGATGTGTAAATCTGAATACATGACATGTACTATCGTGTTATTTAAACAGAATCATCGGCACCTCCTAACGGGATCATCGATTTAATTTTAATTAAAAAATTAATCATTTCTTTTAGATTTGTTGGAAACAAAAAGAGGTAGAAAAAATCCCGTAATTTAGATTACACGAACAATTAAACATGAATTGACAAACTATATTATTAAAGAGTAAATCATCAAAAAATTATTTAAATAACTATAAATGATGATGATCCCACTCTAATACAACTTGAAGGATCTGAATGTAGTGGAAGTGTTGTGGTTGGGAGGGCCCAAATTTTCTTTTTCCATAATCTATGACCAATTTAGGATAAATACAATGATGAACTCCAATATCCACGGATTAAAATCAAATAATTTGGAAAAGAGAAGAATAGAACCAGATCTAATAAAGAGGTTCTTTCACATCATGTTTATAAATAATTTATTAGTTTTTGAAGAAATTAAATACCTGGGTCTTTAGTAATTTCTTGGTTGATAATTGGTGATCGCTCGGAATGACCCTTCGAGATTGTCTTCATTACAATCACAATGATCCAAGGTAGAATCCCTCTAGTGGTGATCCAATCATGCTCCAATGGTCTTAGAACAACACCACTTGTTCTCTAGGTTCTAGTTTGGTGAAGTGAATGTCTTGCATCGATTGTTCATGATTTCTCGTTCTTCGGTCTTGAAAAACATCTATAGTTCATGGGAGGGAGAGATGAGAGGAGTCGAGAGAGAAAATGTTGGGCTAAAAAATTCTCAATTCACCAGGGTTTGGCACAATAGAGATACATACCTATTAATAAACATGGGATTTCATTTACAATATTTAATTGTGAAACAATAATTAAATTAAATTATAACTATTATAGAAAAATCATTCCACATCATAACAATAACTACACCATTATCTGTGGTGCGCCAAATTGTAAAAAATGGACCATAAATGAAATCCCACCCCACATAATGATAATAGTATTATTATTATTTCTTGGGCCAACTGGATAAACATTATTTACCAAATTGTAAATAATTAATTTATCAATAGACACTATCATGGTCCATCGAACTCCTTTTCCATTTATTGAACACTCGAATAAAATATTTTATTCTCTTAAAAAAATATTTTTATTTAAAAACTTGTAAATTAATATTTATTAAATGATAATAAAATAAATAAATATATTTTATTCAAAATATGTTGAAAATATATTTATTTAATTTATGTGATCACTTTAACTTGAACAAAATTATTCGTCAATCTGGAGAATAATATTTATTCCATTAATTAAATTCAAATAGAATTTAATCGAGACCACCAGAAACACTTAGTGTGTGACCCTCAAGGATTATTTCTCATTGGAATTAGGTGAGGTTGTCTAAAGTTAAAGATTACTGTCTAGAAACGGGTAATAGAACCCAAGAGGAGGAACTTAAATTTGCAAATATGACATCCACATATGAATACTCACTGTGTAATATAATCCCTTTGTCACAATATCTCATCAATTAGGTTTCATGATAGTCTCATCAACCTATATGCTTGAGACGTCATTCTTTGACTACCTGAAATAAACTCCTCGTTACACCATGACCATAGAATTAAGGGCTATATCTCTATTTCAATCATAGGGATGAGATATCAACTTCCATAAATGGAAGGGGAAAATTCTTCCTTGACTTATCCATTAATAACATGTCATTTGTGACACAACCAACATACCCTAGTTCCTTCTAATATATGGTGTGGTGATTTTCATCAGAAAATCTAAGTTCATGAGTCCTAACATGTATTAATGATAATATTAAAGTCTAAGGAACATTAAAAACGCTTGTAGATATTAATATATGATGACACAAAAACATGAAGAATTCCTATTGGTGAGTCTATTATTATAATATCTTGTCTTGGAAATTACCATGTTTGAACTTCATGAGAAGAAGTATCATCTGCTTACGAGTACTCACACCTGACATTCTGTAAAAAACTTTTCCCATCATAGTATATCATCAGAACGCAAAACTATATTTAAGAATAATTTCATAGCACTTTAGGGTTCTCATCATAGCGGGGAACTTCTATGACCTTATTAATACAACAAATACTCTAGGACATTGATTCTCGCTCAAATTTACCCAAGAGAAGAAGGTAGGACGGTCCTTATAGTTTAGCTTGGGTTGTCAAATCCTCAGAGACCGAAGAAGAAACCTATAGATACGTACATTCTAAGGACTATTTTTAGCTATTTAGTGGCCAAATTGGGTTGATTTTAGATGGGTTTAAAGTAAATCTAAGATACTTAAGTGAATTCAATTTAAAAGTGTGAGTTGATCCTAGGTTATCACTTGGGGTGGATTGGACATATTTCCTTTTCAATGATTTCAATTTCTTATATTTGAGATGGGTTTATTTAAGAAGATAAAACAACATCATCACTTACTGGTTTAATACTTACACACTTTAATACTAATAACCTATACACTTGAAGGATCAAATTTTTGAGCACTTCAAGGTAAAGGTTCTTATTATGTCTTGAAGTGCGTGGCCTTAAATTCAATAAGAACGGTGGAGTTTAAAAATCATCAAATAAAAATCACAATTAAAGAAGTGATTAGACATTAATGGGGTGATAAATAACATCCAATACAACCCCTTGATACTTCATTGGATCAACCCATAAGTGGGTTATCCCTCCATTGATGTTATGGTTTCAATGGAAGCGGTAAGTAGACTCACGAGGGAGGAATTGAAGAAGTAAAGAAAACAATAAAAAGAAAATGGTCACTCCACCGTTGTGTGAATAATTTCACAAGGTTTGGTGTGAATAAATTAACACCTTGAACCAAAAGCATCAAAGTGATATTAATAAAAAAATAATAAGAGGAAAAGAAGAGATTTTATTAAGAAACTAAAGTGAATTGAACAACTTACATGTGAAAGACAAACTTGAGAGAACAAAATCGCAGCATAACGTTACAATTGAACAAAGCACCAAAGATCCTTAACTCCACCACAACTGCCTTAAATAGGCATTTTGGGAGCCTTGGGTTGAGACTTTAACAGTACAAAGCATCCCACTTGATTATGGTAGGCCTAGGGTGGTGGAAATCTTGTGGAACTTGGAATTTTCCACACTTGACCCAAGGTGGAAGCCATCTTTCATCCACCGAAAATACGCGCTTGTAAGACCTTATAGATTACAGAATCATAGTGGGACATAGAAGAATAAAATGGATCCTCGGATTTCTTATAAACTCATGTAAAATATGGGCTCATTTGGAGTTTTTTATTCCTAGATATGATCATATTGGTAGGATTTTTTCTGGGCCACAGAATCTGGCCCAGAATTTTATCTTTAAAATGAGACACCTTAATGACCACCATGGAGGCCGAATTAGTACTGACTCCTGAAGCATTTTTTGTTCCTCTATATGTCTTATATAATATCAAAAAATTTGGGCTTCGTTGGGTCTGTAATGTGGGTCCCACATTCTCATCATTGGGCCGGTGTCCAATATGCCTTCTCTAGTATTGCTTCCATTCATCTCCAAATATCTTCATCATCCTTTATGAATAACCCATTGATCCCTGAATGAAACATGTTCATATTTAAGTTGAGATAAATTTACCAAAATATCAAATTAAAATATGGATAATTACATTCCTTAAAATCAGATTAATCATTGGGTACTTTAAATGATGTTAAAAAATGTACCACATAATAGTGCATTTTAAGAACGTATTACAATCATAATGTGAAATGATGTTCAAAGTGTAAAATGCACTAAAATGGTGTTTATGAATAATAAATAAAACGAATATTATATATATTAACAATCAATATTATCCTCATTTAGTGGCTAATCACACCCCCAACTTGAGTTTTGCTAGTCCCGATCAAAATATATCTCAACAATATGAAATTCAAATTCCCTTTTCCAAAAACATTTTAATACACAATGATCACCAAAAACCCTTATACAAAACAATCATGAAACCCATAAAAATATTTTAATATAAGATAGTTTCATAAGAATATCACAATCCCAAGCCCATTCCTTTGTTCAAATTCATTGCCATATTTCATCCAATATCAATTAAGTATGAGGATGTGTTGTGTATCACAATAGACATGGGGGTTCATCTTTATTCAAGGGGGAAATGACGGAAGCGCTAGGTGGAATCAAATTTCAATATTAAGATGAGTATTCAATTTTTTTTATATATTATATTATTTTTTTTGGTTTTTTTTTTCAATTTTGCTATGGTAATTGAAATTGAACTCAAAAGAGTCAACCCCTGTAGCGAGACTTTTCCGATGACTCCCAGGCTCAAAGACCTTAGGGCACCAAGTGAATCCCACATACTCGGGCATAATCTTGAGTTAACTCAGTCAAAAACAAATTCAAATTACCAAAAATAAATATAAAATTACTAACTCTGGGCCAGACAACTATGGAGTCACGATCCCCAAGTGCCAAAAGCCACACATTAGGTCATTTCATTGCTCTATGTGAAAATTTATTGTTTTTTTGAATACTAATATTAAAAATAAAATGATCACCAAATCTATGCTATTTATTTGGGGGAACCCATGAACTCAAACTAATACCCCACTATCCAAAGGACGTGCGTTGTGATTTTCTTTTATTTGGATGAAAATATAAACCATGAAATATCACATTAGATAGCCATACTTTCCAAAATCTATGATCATGAAATTATAAATGTATTAAAATCAAAATTAGGGCATCATAAATTATTTGATATTCAGTTTCAAAGTGTGCAATGTGTATTACCATGTTTAAAGTTAAAGGAATTTTTCCTTCCATTTACACTTTTTTTTTTCAAATCATTCATTTTTTTGACACAAAAGAATTTTTATTTTATCTCCCCCCCAAACTTAAAATAACACTATCCTCAGTGCTTGAAGAAATGAAAATTTATAAGGAGTAGAGGAAGATAAGGGAAGTTCAGAAAGGAAATTGAAATATGAGGATCATGGAATGAAGTCACCTGGTGGTTGAAGTTGAAGTTCTTACTGCTCCAATTTAGTCCCTTGATCTCGATTTCACTCTGAGAATTCCCTAGTAGAAAAAGTAAAAAAGAAAGAAAAAAAACAAAATATATATATATATATTTATTTATATAACAACGAAAGTAAAATATAAGTATATATATAAAAATTATAGAATAAGGAAGCACAAAAAGCCATAGGTCAGTGGTAAGTGCATGCCCCTTTCTCCCTTTGGTCCCGGGTTCGAATCCTCGCGGCTTCACCAGTTGTGATAGGGTTTTCCCCATGACCTATGATGTGGCCCTTTTATTATTATTATATTTTTATTTATTTTTTTATATTTTTATTTTAACCTATAAACACATAAAAATAAAATAAATCAAACTGATGATACATTGTCTTCTTTTTAAATTTCTAGGTAAGGTATTACTCAAGGATCACACCACGTGACACAGATGAATATGGCGCTCCCCTTTCGTACCCATCCATACTCATTATAGAATAACGGGTCAACAGTTTATTATTAGTATTTTTATTTCTAAATATCAAAATGACTCATTAATCATATTTAAAATATAAAGTTGATTAAAACAAAAAAATGATTGGAAACTTGAAAACCATGGGTATCCTCCCATGCAATGCTTTGTTTAACGTCATTAGCCCGACATGGATCCTAAATCTATCAATTTTTTCCTGGTTCATAGGTTGGCTCAGTTAACTCAGCCTCTATTTCCTATTTATTGAATGATTCAATGAATGGTTTTATCCTTTGACCATTGACCTTGAAAATGTAACCACTTGTGGGATCTTGAATCTCTACTTCCCCATGGGGGTACACATGATGCACTATGAAAGGACCTGACCATCTAGACCTTAACTTTCCCGGGTGTAAATGAAGTTTTGAACTATACAAGAGCACAAGTTTTCCCGGTTCAAAATGTTTGACCTTGATATTCCGAGATTGGTAGGCTTGAAATCTATCTTTATTGATCGTTGAATTTTCATAAGCCTCCATCCTTAGTTCCTCTAGTTCATTGAGATCTAACTTCCTTTTTGTTCCGGCCAATGAGAGGTCATAATCCATTTTCTTAATTTCCCAAAAGGCCTTATTCTCAATTTCAACCGATAAATGGCATGCTTTTCCATAAACCAACCTATATGGTGACATTACTAGGATGGTTTTGTATACTGTATGATATTCCAAAAGAGCATCTAAGAGTTTCTTGGACCAATCTTTCCTAGAAGGATTGACAGTTTTTTCAAGAATATTCTTAATCTCCCTATTTGCTAACTCAGCTTGACCATTGTTCTGTGGGTGGTAAGCAGTGGAAACTTTGTGAGAAATTCCATATTTTTCCATGAGTGATGAGAATGGACGATTACAAAAATGAGTTCCATGATCACTAATGATAGCCCTAGGAATTCCAAATCTAGAGAATATGTTTTCCTTGAGAAATCTAATCACAGTTTGATGATCATTGGATTTTGTAGGAATGGAATCAACCCATTTGGAGACATAATAGATAGCTAAGAGAATGTAAAGATATCCCCTAGAGTTTTGGAAGGGACCCATGAAATAAATTCACCAACAGTCAAAGATTTCAACCACTAAGATGGGAGTGAGTGACATTTGATTCCTTTTTGTGATGGACCCTACTAGTTGACACCTAGGACAGCTTTGAAAAAATGTGTAAGAGACCTTTGAGAGGGTGGGCTAGAAGAGACCACATTGAAGAATCTTAGAAGATTTTTTCTTAGAGGAAAAGTGACCTCCACATGCCTCACTATGACAGAATTTAAGGATGAAATCTTGTTTGGATTCTGGGACACACCTCCTAATGACTTGGTCAGGGCAGAACTTATAGAGGTATGGGTCATCAAACACATAGTTCCTAACATCAGAAAGGAATTTATTTCAAGATTTAGTCCCTAAGAATTTTGGAATGACTCTTGTAACTAAGAAATTGGCTATGTCGGCATACCAAGGGCAGTCACTTACAGAGTATAGTTGTTCATCAGGAAATGAATCAGACACAAAAAGGTGATTTGAGTTGTCTTTGAATTCCATCCTAGATAGGTGATCAACTACAACATTTTCAACACCCTTTTTATCCTTGATTGTGAGGTCAAATTATTGTAAGAGAAGGACCCACCTAATCATTCTAGCCTTAGCATCTTGTTTTTGGAAGATGTATTTTAGTGCAGAATGGTCAGTGAACACAGTGATGGAGGATCCTAAGAGGTAGGACCTAAACTTCTCTAAAGCAAACACAATAGAAAGTAACTCCTTTTCAGTAGTGGTGTAGTTGATTTGGGCATCATTTAAGGATTTTATTGCATAAGCAATGACATAAGGAGTTTTATCACAACGTTGTCATAACATAGCTCCTACAACAAAGTCACTGGCATCACACATAAGTTCGAAAGGAAGGTTCAAATTTGGAGATTTCATAATGGGAGGAGAGGTGAGAGAGGATTTTAGGGTTGAGAATGAACCCTCATAGCTTTCTGTCCAAAAAAATGGAGCATCCTTTACTAGAAGAGCCCAAAGGGGGCGGAAGATTGAACTAAAGTCCTTGATGAATATTCTATAGAAACCAGTATGTACTAAGAAAGACCTCACTTCCTTGACAGTTTTGGGTGATGGAAGGTGAAAAATGATGTCAACCTTGGCTTTATCAACTTCAATACCCCTACTTGAGACTAGATGTCCTAGAACTAGTCCCTCTTTAACCATGAAATGAAATTTTTCCTAGTTTAGGACCAGATTATTTTCTTCACATCTTGAAAAGATTCTCTCCACATTCTGTAGACATCCCTCAAATGTATCCCCAAACACAGAGAAGTCATCCATGAAGACCTCAAGAAAATCCCCTACCATGTATGAGAAGATTACCATTATGCACCGCTGGAAGGTTCCAGGAGCATTGCATAAACCAAAGGGCATGTGTTTGAAGGCAAAGGTGCCTAATGGATAGGTGAATGTAGTCTTCCCTTGATACTCTAGGGAGACCTCAATTTGATTGTACCCCTAGTACCCATCTAAGAAACAGTAGAAGGCATGAACTGCCACTCTCTCAAGGACTTGGTCAATGAATGGTAAGGGGAAATGTTCCTTCTTGGTGAACGAGTTTAGCTTCCTATAGTTAATGCAGACTCTTCAACCACTACTAACCCTTGTTGGAAGAATCTCTCCATCCTCATTGGTTATCACCGCGATTCCTGCCTTCTTGGGAACCACTTGGATTGAGATGACCCACTCACTCTCAGCTATGGGATATATGATACCAGCTTTTAACAATTTTAGAAGTTCCTTCCTTACTACCTCCATGAGATTAGGATTGATTCACCATTGAGGTTGACAACATGGATTTGAATCAGATTCTAGAACAATCCTATGAGTCCCGATAAGTGGGCTAATCCCAGGAATATCAGACAGGGTCCAACCAATGGCTTTCTTATGTTTCCTAAGGACATCTAGAAGCATCCTCTCATGATTGGCTTCAAGAGACAAAGAAATGACAATAGGATGTGTTTGATTTTCCCCTAGGAAGGCATACTTGAGTGCAGTGGGAAGTTCCTTCAATTCAAGATCAAGTTGGTTTAGAATTTCAGCAGAAGATTGGGACATTGGATCAAGTTCAACTTTGTTTTCTAGAGTTTTAGATAGAATTGATTCCCTACATGTAGAAGTCTCAGCTACAAGATTGGTTTGATCAGATTTAGGGAAGGAAGTTTGATTGGTCTCTATGAAATTGGTTTCTTGAAAGGTTTCACTGATTGTTGGACCTAAGAATTTTTCATAAGAGCAATTTGAAAATGATTCAAGCCAAGGAGATAAACTTCCTTCATGTGAACAAAGGAAATCAATCTCATCCTAACTTAAACATCCATCAAATATTCCTTGATGTTCTATGGATTCATTATCAATTATTCCTATCATGTTTACTTCATGAATGTCCTCATCATCCCCTATTTGTGAGCTTCAATTATAGACTTTCAAGTCTAGACTCATGTTTCTAAAGGTGATGGTCATGTTCCCATTTCAGACTCGGATAACAGAGTTGATTATTGCAAGGAAGGGACGACCAAGGATAATTGGGGTTTGTTCCTTATTTCCTAAGTTTGGATGGTTGTCAAGGACAATTAAGTCATCAGGGTAGATGAAGTTTTCAACCTTTACTAGAACGTCTTTTAAAATCCCCTTTGGAACCCTAATGCTACGATCAGCAAGTTAAAGTGTGACAGATGTGGGTTGGAGTTCTTCTAGGCCTAATTGGCAGTACACAGTATAGGGAATGAGATTGACACTAGCACCTAGGTCACACAAGGCCTTGACAACTTTGATCTCTCCTATTTCAACATTGATGTAAGGGAAACCCAGGTCTTTCAACTTAGGAGGAATGGTCCCTTGAATAGAGGTACTCACATTAGCAGCCAAAAAGACTTGGTTTTTATATGAAAATTTTATTTTAAAAGTGCACAAGTCCTTAAGGTACTTTGAGTAGGCAGGTATGGTTTGGATTGTATCGAGAAGGGGAATGTTTAACTTGACTTGTGAGAAGATTTCTCTTAATGTTTCACTTCATTCAGGCTTGGTTTTCCCCCTCATGCGTTGAGGAAATGGTGCAGTTTGTGGGGTTGTTTGTTGAAGATTTGTTTCTTTGACAATGTTATTGTTATTTTTATTCAAAAAAGGGAATTCCCCAGTGTGGCCTTTTTGAACCCTCCACACAGAGAAAACCCCCTCCCCCACGAAGGGGTAGTACCCGAAGGAAACTCTCCAGCCGGGGAAGGAGACGTTGCCATCTGAGATGGAAGAGCGTCCCGAAGGATAACGTCCCGACAGCGATGGTTCGTCACAGCGATCCGTCAGCAATTTGGGCCGTGCCTCGTTTTTCCCACCCAGATGAGTCTGGGAGACCCAGCAAGGTGGGTGGATCCTAGGGGAGAGGTTTGTCCCGAAAGAGGACTCCCAGGAATCGAACCCTGAACCTCCCAAAGAACAACCTATTTTTGGAAACTCACCTTCACCACTGCACCACCACTGAAGTGGTAAACATGTTGTTGGGTAACGAGGTATTGAGCTGGCCTACCCACCTACACGCCGCACATCCCCAGCTAGGCCCAAGGTGGTCAACCCTTAGGCTTGGTCCAGTTACACACATAGTCGAGGGGACGAGAGGATCACTGGCATATAGTGCACGTTTCCTTTGCGAGGACTCGAACCCGAGACCTCGACGACAGGACGCCACTGCCTTGAACCAACTCACCCAGCCCCCGCGGTCTTGACAATGTTATCGTGTTTTTTTTACTTTGATCATTTGGTTCATTTGAATTTTCACCCAAGTTTGAATCTTCATGTGGGTTCTGAGTTAGTTGTTCAGGTTTCTCAATTGAGTTCCCAATTCTTAAAATAGTCTCAACCTTTAGTTGTTCACGAGTTGTTTGAGTGCAACTTGACTCTCCCCTTGAAGTTGAGGATGGTACCGCCTAAGTAGGCATGGGTTCCTTTCTAGTTTTGATGGTTTAAAGTTCTTGTTTAAGGGAAGAGACTTATGAGTTCATCCTTTCCATTTGTTTTCACAGTTATTCTAGTAGACTTTGTGGAACAGTTTGGTTTGGTGCTTGAGAAGATTGGTTTATCCCAGGGGGATAGTTTAGAGGTGGGATGATTTTTTGAAAATGGACCAGTGGCTGTTGGTATTGGATAAGTTGGGTTTGGAACTGGTTATGGGTTTGGTAGTTCTGATGGGGGTAAGAATTTTGTCCCTGTGGTTGGCTAGGTTTTTGGTTATCTTTCCAGCGGAAGCTTGGGTGGTCATTATACCTTGGGTTGAAGTTGTTTTGGTATTAAGGCTTTTGAAAGTTCAAGGCATTTACTTCCGCTGAGGGTCCTCCTAAAAGAACATCCTTGATAGATGGAATGGTTGGGAAATTGTCTGTCTTATGGTCATGTTTGTCACAAATTGTGAAAATAGGGTCTACAGTTTGGATTTCATGGAATTTCCTAAGGTCTATCTCTTCAACCTTCCTAGAGAGTGCTGCGAGTTTAGCCCTAAGGCTTTCCTCTTCTCTAAGTGTATAAATTCCAGTAGTTCTTTGTGTCTTTTCAGAATAAGGTGAAGTTCTCCATGTTTAGTTTTGTTCAGAAATTCTTTCTAGATACTCGTATGCATCATTTGGGGCTTTATTTTTAAATGTTTCATTACACATCATGTCAATGAATTGTTTGTTCCTTAGACCCAACCCTTCATAGAAAATTCTCACTTGTTCAGGAATAGAAAAACCATGGTGTGGAACCATGTTTAGAGTGTCCTTGAACCTCTCCCATGTTTCATAGAATGACCCTCCCTCTTTTTTAAAAAAGTTTTGGATACTCTTTTTAAGTGCAATTGTTTTGTGGTGGGGAAAGTATTTTTTGTATAATTTTCTTTGTAGTTGGTCCCAAGAGTTTATGGATGATGGTATCAAATTGTTTATCCAATTTTTAGCTCAATGCTTTAAAGAAAAAGGAAATATCCTCATCTTATCTGATTCTAGTTGATGTGGGGGACACATAGTTTCTACAATGTCATTGAACTTTTTAATGTGAAGGTAGGGTATCTCAGACTCCATTCCATGGAATATGGGAAGATGGTTTAGGACATGGGGTTTAAATATATAGTTTGAATCTCCTAGGGAATTGTGTCTAATTCATGAGGGGGCATTAGTCCAGGAAGGTGTGAGGTAGTCATTCATGGTTTGATCAACTGCATTCCCCAAGTTTGGGGCTGCCTCATTTGGGTTTCCATTTGGGTTTCCACCCGGGTTTATGTGTTGGTTTCTTTGAAGAACTTCCATTGAAATGGGATAAATTTTGGACTATGGAGTATTAGTAAGATTAGGATCTAATGGAAAGAGTTCCCTTGATGTACTTTACTCCCCAACCCCAGGACTATCCACCCTAACTAGACGGTTTGATTGATCGCGAGTGTAGGCAGACATGCGCCAAAAGAAAAAAAAAACGAGAAAGGGACAAGATAAGAGAATTTGGAAGAGAAAAGAAGAAATGGGGGATAATAGAATGGGTGTTTATATGACTTACTTGGGTCCCCGACAATGGTGCCAAAATTTTATTCTCACTCAAATTTACCCAATATAAGAAGGTAGGATGGTCCTTGTAGTTTAGCTTGGGTTGTTGAATCCTTAGAGACCTAAGAAGAAACCTATAAGCATGTACATTATAAGGACTATTTTTGGCTATTAAGTGGCCAACTTGGGTTGATTTTATATGGGTTTAAAGGAAATCTAATAGACTTAAGTGAATTCAATTTAAAAGTGTGAGTTTATCCTAGGTTATCACTTGAGGTTGATTGGACGTATTTCCTTTTCAATGATTTCAATTTCTTATATTTGAGATGGGTTCATTTAAGAAGATAAAACAACATCATCACTTACTGGTTTAATACCTAAACCCTTTAATAATACTCAACTATACACTTTAAGGATCAAAGTTTTGAGCACTTCAAGGTAAAGGATCGTATTAGCACTTGAAGTGTGTGGCCTTAAATTCAACAAGAACGATGGAGTTTAAAAATCATCAAATAAAAATCTCAATTAAAGAAGTGATTAGAAATTAATGGGGTGATAAATAACATCCAATATAGCCCCTTTATACTCCATTGGATCAACCCATAAGTGGGTTATCCCTCCATTGATGTTATGGTTTCAATGGAAGGGGGAAGTAGACTCACGAGGGAGGAATTCAAGAAGTAAAGAAAACAATAAAAAGAAAATGGTCACTCCACCGTTGTGTGAATAATTTCAGAAGGTTTGGTGTGAATAAATTCACACCTTGAACCAACAGTATCAAAGTGATATGAAGAATAATAGAATAAGTGTAAAAGAAGAGATTTAATTAATAAACTAAAGTGAATTGAACAACTTACATGTGAAAGACAAACTTGAGACAACAAAATCGCAACATAACGTTACAATTGAACAAAGCACAAAATATCCTCAACTACTCCACCACCACTACCTTAAATAGGAATTTTTGGATCCTTGGGTCGAGCCTCCAATAGTACAAAGCATCCCACTTGATTATGGTAGGCCTAGGGTGGTGGAAAGCTTGTGGAACTTGGACTTTTCCACACTTGACCCGAGGTGGCAGCCAGATTTCATCCACCAAACAGAAGCACTTGGAATACCTTCTAGATGGCCGAATCAGAGTGGTACATAGAAGAAGAAAATGTATCCCCTGATGTATTATAAATTACTGTAAAATTTTGGCCCATTTGGAGTTTTTGATTCCGAGATATGATCATATTTGTAGGATTTTTTCTGGGCCGCAGAATCTGGACCATAATTTTATCTTTAAATTGGGACGCCTTAATGACCACCATGAAAGCCTAATTAGCACTGAATACTGAATAATTATTTGTTCCTATATATGTATTATATCATCTCACGAAATTTTGGCTTCATTGGGTATGAAATGTGGGTCCCACATTCTCATTAGTGGGCTAGTGTCCAATCCGCCTTCTCTAGAATTGCTTCCATTCATATCCAAATATCTCCATCATCCTTTATGAATCCTCCATTAACCCCTGAATGAAACATGTTCATATTGAAGTTTATATCAATTTCCCAAAATATCAAATTAAAATATGTATAATTATATTCCTTAAAATCAGATGAATCATTGTGTACTTTAAATGATATTAAAAAATGTACCACATAATAGTACATTTTAAGAAGGTATTACAATCATAATGTGAAATGATGTTCAAAGTGTAAAATGCACTAAAATGGTATTTATTAATAATAAATAACATGAATATTATATATATTAACAATGAATATTAGCCTCATTTAGTGGATAATCAGACATTATTATATTATATTCATGCAGAACAATAAAAAATATGTCAAATGATGTTTAATATTTAAATAAATTAAATATTCAAGTAATAAAAGTACAAACAATTGGCTCTAGGACACCAACTCCAAAATTTTTTTATATGTTATGATAATGATTCATAAGATAAATCATTAATGAAATTGATTTTATTTTTTGGTGGTTTTTACAACCATCAAAAACTTATATCATTTTATTTAATATCATGTTTATATATTACTTCAAGAACATTAAATAACTTATAATATGTATAATAAAATCTTATGTAACCATAATACAGGATTTATGACCATCCTTGAAGTTGGTAATGGAAAATGAAATCGTATCATCTACGATGGTAGTGAATTGACACATTAGGGGAAATGTTTTCATTTTTAGAATAAAAGAGAGAGAAGAAGGAGTTTGGTGATGGTTATTCCATTAAAATAATATAATTCCATTATATGTAATTTAATAGATTTATCATGACTATTTGGATATATTATTTAAGTATATGGTAATAAAAAAATTGAAATGAAATTAAAAGACAACAAAAGAGTATTTTATCGCTTGTATAGATTCTCCTTGATAACATACTTAAGGCACTTAGAATTGGTATTTTGGTGAGACTAGAAATACCAGAATATGGGAAAGAGGTTTGTGAGAGGAATCGTTCATAATATAAGTAATCTAAAAATCATAGAAGTTTTGAGGATAAGGGGTGATGAGATGTGGTATTTATAGTGGAGGAGAGGGGTGTTTTCTTATTATTTTAATCATTTGTTTATTATTTTGGCTTAAGAATAACAATAATGATGATTCCTGTGACTAAATAAAGTAAATATTTCACATGAGTTTGAATAAATGGCTTCTTACCTCATAAATTCATCATCCATGACTCAATAATTCTTGTATCTTTCTTATAATTGTAAACAAATTAAATTATCATATTTCATTATTCCTAAAAAATTCTACTATTTTATAAAAATAAAAAAAACTCACCCAACCATTATTTGACATGTAAATTTCATAAATGGAATCAATTTTTTGAAAATAATTTTCTAAATATTATAAATTTATTTTTTAAAATAAAACCATCATTTATTTGAAAAATAAATATTTTAATATTATAACTGATTTTGCGACACTTTGAAAATAATTTTTTCTTTAAATAATTATATTAATTATAGAGTTTTAAATGAACATATATGTTTCAAAAAATTATGAATATATAATTTATCATTATTAAAAAATTTATTTACTTATTCCATGATATTAATATACCATATTTTCATTATGAGATACTTAAACTTTATTTATACTTTTATAGGTTAGGTTATTATTGTAATGGAAAGATTACTATTACTAACAATCACATTAATATTCTGATGGTCATGTAAATATCTAATAGTATATAATGGTTTTAAACTCGGTGTTGCATGCAACTTAAGATATCGAAGATATTAAATTTAAAAGAGACATACCATAAAATAATGGGGTGAAACAATAATGTTTGGTAAAGAGAATGATATTAACCAAAGAATACCCCCAGTGGGTGTCAATCTAGGTGTGTGGTCTATCCTCCTTATCATGAACCAGGTGATGATCGAGTTAATACCCAATTCAACCTTTTTAGGATTATTACTCCTAGGAAAATCTATGCAAGATTTTACATCCACTTATAATATCCTGATAGAGATGTAATTGTTGGAAGAACTGCACAATCTCTATAATAAAAAAAATTCTACATGTTATCCGATACTTAAACTTATCCCTTAATCTTATACTAGAATTTTCATTAATGTTACCCTTTTTCTAATCCCTAAAATATTCTATATTTCTTCAACTAAACTAATGGTTCAAATATACCTTTGAAATTATGATCAACCTCAATTTATGAACACTTAAATTATCCTCGACTAACTTCCCAACCTGTAAATTTATCTAAACCCTACTTTAATACCAAATGTGAGTCCCCAGACCCATGATCCTGGGATCTAATTCTCATAAATACCTTCTTTACATATCAAATTTGAAAATAACTAAATCAAACCAATTTTAATCCTAAAAAATTTCAATATCTCCAAATATTATTGATCCACATAAATTTAAATGGTATTTTAGGTTTAGAGCTTTAGAGAGTTAAAAAATAATTTTAACTAAAAATAACAATGTATATCTCATCGAATAGACATATTTTTACATTATATAAGAAACTAGTTAATCCATAATAATTATTAAACCCCTCCAACAAAATTTTCCATAGAAGTTATTCTCTTAAACATTTCTTATGTAATACATTTTTTTGTAACCTAAGGAAATGGAAACATATAACAGGGTGAAAACCAATGTTTAGTAAGGTTAAAATTAAGAAATAATAATCAACGATCAAAGGTGAAAATAAGATGAGAATAAATAATATAGCAAGAATAGAAAATCAAAATAAATCCGTAATAAAAAATAAACTCTCAACACAACATATCCATGTTTGACATGTAAATAAATAAACACATTGATAACAGTAACTGGATCCTTAGGGATTAAATAATTAATTATATAAACTAATTACATGATCTAAGTTAAGACATCATGATCTTAGTTATCATGATCTTACATTCAAGGCCCTATGTTTAGGCAATATTTTGTTTTGATTTGAATATATCAAAAATCCTAATGTAGTTTTTTTTCTTGAGAACAATAAATACATCATGGGGATTTAGTGAGCCCACCTATCAGTCATGAAGTATAATTAATTCATCATATGAATGAATTAATAAGAT
Source organism: Viscum album (assembly GCA_963277665.1). Classification (NCBI taxonomy): domain Eukaryota; kingdom Viridiplantae; phylum Streptophyta; class Magnoliopsida; order Santalales; family Viscaceae; genus Viscum; species Viscum album. The sequence goes on from OY728146.1 coordinate 1,128,392,880, forward strand.
ATATGAAACACAATTTTTTTATAATAGTCAATAAACATTTATATCAGAATAACAAATGTACATATTTTAAATATTTCCCTAACTAAAAATGGAAAACATTTATATGTATGCATCCCTCAAAATAACACCATATAGAGAATGTTCTATATAGTAAGGTAAATAATTTATATAATAAATAAATTTATGGAATTAAGGTGAAAAATATCCAATCACAGGAAGAAAATTCAGATTTTTTATAAAGGAAAGACCTTAAAAGAAAAACTTTGCCTCTAGGAGAGGATTGTTTTTAAAGAAAAAGGTAGTAACATATTTCCATGATTTTAATCCCATTAAATAAAATAAAATGAAATGATTTAGAAGGTAATCCATGGTTAATATATACATCATAAAAATGAAATAAGTGGTGAATATAAATCATATCTTAATGAATAAAAATTGAGATACAAAACCCGTATGATAATAGTAATATAAGAATCAAAAGAACATAAGTGGAATTCCATGAAATTAAAATATAAGAAAATTAAAATCATTCATTTTAATTTAAGTAAATATTTAATTTAATAATATATAGAAATAAAATATGGTGTGTAATTCCAATGATTTCTCATCGGATAAAATATTGAAAAAAATAACACTTACCATATTAGATAATTTTGAATCAAACCCCCTTAAAGGATAAAATTTAAAATGGAACTTTAAACATCATGAATAATGATATAATCATGAAATAAAATACAAAAGTTGTTATTATGTAAACTATATAATAGAAAACATGTTTTATAACAATATCACATCTCATGAAATAGAAATTTGAGACAAATAACCCTTACAATTTACATAATCAATGAGATAAGAATCATTTGATAATGAGGATTTATGGAATAATTATAGAACCCAAAAAATAAGAAAGAAATAAAATATCAATTATTCATTATGTAATATAAATAAATCTTGGAATATTATATTTTTAATAAGAAAGTTTGTAACTTAATAGAAGATGATTGAGTTAGAAAAAACCCATACCTTAATTCGAAATGCATTATAAAAAACTGTAAAATAAAAATATCTATCTTAATCACCCAATCATGAAATTTTTTTATATTTATAACCATTTATAAAGTTAATTTATTATTATTATCTATATGTATATTATTTATTTATTATCTATTTTAAATATTGGGTGTGATTAATCACGGTCATTTTGAACAAGTTTCGTATAAATAGTGTTGTTATTCATTGTTATAAAAAATTTCCCCATTATAATTTTATATAAGACATTGAAATTAATGTGTTACAATAATTTATAATTTTATAATTTCCTTATATTTTATTTTGGGTTACAATCCTTAAATATGAAATCAAAGTTGAAAATGTTTCAATTATTTTTCATGAATGGATGTTGGTATCTTAACTAATGAGTTTAATATTAACTTTACCATTATATAAGAAAAATTAAAAAATTATTCTATTATTTATATAATAAATTTATAAAAATTAAATTCCCAAAGTCATCCATGAAATAAATTTATAGAATTGTTCAAGTAGGTGGTTAAAGCGACCCAAATAAGAACATACCATAATTAATGAATTATTATGATGTTATTTGGCTGTAATGTCATTATAACAGAAGAAAATGGAATTATTTAGTATTTATTAGTGTAATATATATTAATTATGAATAATTATAAGAAAAATAGAAACTCTATAGAGTTATTACATACCATAAAAAAATAATTTTTTCTCTTATAAGGCTTTTTTTCATGGTTGAATTTACCATACTTTTTATTTCTCATATTATTAATAGGATGTTCAATTTGTCTAAAAAATATTTAATAAATCCATAAAAATAAAATTTATCTATTAAATTTATTCCAATGACCATCCCTTAATGGTGGTGGTTAAAATAAAAAAGAAAAGGAATTGATCATTATATGGAGGTGGTAGTTCAAACAAACGCGTAGTTGGTGATTTCATTTTCCATAGAATGGGAGAAATGTATAATAAATGATATATTTAAAAAATATATAATATTATATAGATATCTTAATTACAAATAAAATTTAACATTAGGCCCGTTCATGTAAGTCGGTTAAGGAAAACAGAACATGACACTTCATGGAGGTGGTAGTCCATAGACATGCCCATATGGCATTTGGTTTCCTTAAGGAAAATGGGGAATGGTGGTTAATTGTTATTCACTTAGAATAATATCAATAATTATAAATAAAATAATTATTTTATTATATTGGAATGATAAAAATATATTTGGAAATGTAATATAGAAATGAAAAGGAAAAGGGGGAAATTAGTAGCTGCGTTGAGGACTTGGGCTTTCCCATGGATGACTCATTATAAATAAAAGGATTAAGATAATATCTTGTGGAAATAGTATTAATATATTGAAATATGATTATATGGGAAGTAAAAAAGTGTGAATTATAAGTAGTTAACCTAATTTATGAGTGGTATTGAAGGGGTGTTGAGAGGCCCCTTTTATATGCGGTGAGAATGGATTCTATTTAAATATTTCAACTTAATATAAAGAGAGAAATTTTTCACATATCATGTGGATCCAAAAAAGTAAAATAATTGATTGGGTGATGAAATAAAGTCAATAATACCTAAACCATTCATTTAACACATTTTTTACACTTCTTTTAAAGTCCTTTAGTCCTTACTTTTACCATTTTCTGTTTTACCGTGGTTACAAGTTTTTACCTAGGTAATTTAACTTCAATTACTAAAATAAAATGTAACTTATTAAATTATTTAGAAATTATTTGTCAGAATATTAAATAAATACTATTATATTTATTTCTATATATAATAAAAAATCAATTTTAACATTAGTGCATGTAACATGTAGAGATCAATTTTTTGAAAAAGTTAATTTTTAAAATTAAAATCTATGTGTAGGATAAAATTATCAAGGAATTTAGTTTTCAAGATAATAATGTTTTTATTATTAAAAAAAATTATGTGGATTTCATATAAATTTTAAACCAAATTTTACCAAAATAATATTTTAATAAAATAAAATTCCTAAAATAGTTTCTTTTATAGGAAAATATTTCTTATGCTCATAAAATGTTAAACATAGATTTAATAAATTTATAATGGTATTTAAAAATGTATTGTATTACTCTTTAAATAAATATTTGATCAATTAAAAGGTTTTATAAACTTCTAGGTCATTATTATATAAATATAATGTCATAATATTTAGAGTTTTGGTAAAAACCTTATTTTTCACTATTATGCTAAAAATATACTATTTAAAAAAAACTAAAAAATAATCTTAAGATAATATTACCATTTTGAATTTAAAAATTAATCTTATTTTATCAAATTAAAATTATAAAATTTGAAAATTTCACTTTTATTGAATCTTTAAAATATAATGAAAACTGTTTTCATAGGAAAATATTTTTAAAAAAATATTAACCATTCTTATTATTATAACTAATTAATAACTAATAAAATTGGTTTTAATATATTATTCATATATATTATATATTATACATAATATATCTAGTTCTCCACAATAAAAATCAATTTTTAGAAATATTACAATTTAAAGCATCAATCAGTCTCATTAGTTGTTTAGCTACACTAATTTCATTTATAAATGCCCTAACATGAATAATGACCTTTATATATATATATACATGGTTGCATTTATTATTATTTAAAAATTATATGATGAAATTTTAATGGTTATATACTTTTCTATGGTTCCTTGTGGTTCAGTGTTGTGTGTATAACACATGATCAAACATATTTGGTATTAAATTATTATAAAATATCTAGGTGTTTGTTTTGTTCAGAATAGTCATGTGGGGTTTGAATGAAATTTTTTTGTGGTGATTAACTAACCATTAACATAAGACACAACTTTTTTATTTCCACTTCCTCTATGAGTAGTTTCTAATGAGGCTAATTCATGGACCTAGAAACACCAAAAAAATATATTATTCATGATGTTCCATGAACATTCTTTCCAGTGGTAGGTGGTCATTGGAAAATGATTCAAAAAATGGTTGGGGACTCACATTGGTTGATTGTATTGGAATTCAAGATCATCACTCCTTTTTGCATGGAATTATCTAATACACTAGGATCCTCATATAGATTTAAGATATACTATTGATACTTTATTAAATCCAAAATATAGACTGGGTAGCACTTATATTGAAAATAAATTGTTATCATGTATTTGATTTAGAATCTTCTGTATGTATCTGATTTCAACATCGACAGATACATATATATGTATCATAGGTTCACCATCTATGATAACCTTTATATATGGATTAGATATTCTTATAAAATATATTAGCATGATACTTTTTTTAATCCCTACATTGGGGTATTCTGTAATTTATCATCATCGAGGAAGAGTAGAACTATTTTGATGTTGGGATTGGGATAATGATAGGACCCTATTATGTATCATTGTTAAAGGAACCATAACCCACATGGTTTGGTTCTAATTAATGGGATATATCATAACTTTTAAGGTCATGTGAGGAGGAAAAGACCTTGTAGTTTAACATCGTGTGATAATTACATCTAGGTGGGAGGTTCTTAGCTAAGGACGGGGAATGAATTACAATGAAATCACACTTCTGGTCAATATAGAAGGGAATATACCCCTATATTTAGGTGACTTACATCAATAATTTGGTATGATGTGGATGACATAAGGAGGACCCTGAAGGGAATATGACCTTCTGAGTTAGGACACGATCCTATAGGGAATGTATCCTAATAAGTATGATGGTGGTTTGAAAGTGTTTTGTTTGGACCTTAAGGAGTATTCCTATACACCCTATGAATATAAGAATAAAATCACGCATAGTTTGTATGGTTTGGGTCTTACACCTAGTAGGAGGCCCAAGGTTGATTCATCGAGAACATGGTCCTTAGAAGGGTTTTATCGCATTGAATATAGACCTTTGAGGGAATGATAAATTTTTTTGGGTCTTAAACCTAGTAGAAGGCCCAATTTTAATATCTTATCATGATAATGACATGATCATCACTAAACTATAATCCCACATGATTCATGTTTGGCATAATAAATAAGAGGAAGTGGAAGATCTGGTAATCCATATGATCTTTTTCATATAATAGTGGATGAGGGTGAGTATGTGGGAGGTGGGGGAATTCACAAAAAGAAATACTAGGGTATTAATCCCAAATGGATTCCCTATGGGGGGATTTTATTCAAATCTAATGGCATATGGGGGTAGAGTCATGATATCAAAGTTAGAAATATAGATGAGGATTAAATGTGAATGGATCATCTCTTGTTTTCAAACCCTTGTGACCTGTCATTTTCCCTATGGTTTGGATCCTTTTTAATGATGGAATTTATAATTGATAAAACTCCAAGGATACCACCTATTAGAAAGGATAAATATAGTACCTACATTACCATAATAATGTTTAACTAATATGTCACAGTGGTGTAACCTATGATATGATCATACATATCTTGAGGCTTTAGGGGAGGTGATGGATTGGCCCCCCTCAGATGGAGTCTGCTTGGAAAGATGTTCCCACACATTAATGACATGAAAAGGGGATAAGTGGGTACCTCACCTAGGTGATTCTTGGGAAAAATGGATTTAGTTATTCCCAAGTGAGGACTGATTAGCTTAGGAGGACCTATTAGAGGTGCTTCCTAGGTGAAATGGTTTTGGTTTCCCCTAGGTGAGGCTTGAGTAGATTAGGAAGACATCACCCAGGTGATACCTAGTATAACTAGATAATACACCACATGGGTGATTCATGGGAGAATTTTGGTTAAGGGAAACCTAGTCAACAATACATGGGAGAGACCTTGCTCAGACCTCCATGTGTCTCCACATGTTCTTCTGGAAGGGTCTTACAATGATTTGAGCATATGAAGGTGTAATTTTCCATAGTTCATTTGGAAAATTGGGATTTTATCAACAAAAAAAGTCTCCTTAGGCCTTGGAGGAAATATAACCCTTGAAATATCATTAATCCCCTCTTCATTTTAGAGTTTCTATCACTAGGGGGAAGATCTGAGCAAAGGAATAGAACAATGGGTGTATCCAATTGTATTCTATGGATTTTAGTAATTCTATTCTCTTTCAAATGAATAGACCAAGGGTCCTATTTATAGGAAATATGGGGACCCTTAGTGAAGGTGGTAGTATACACCAGGATAAGTCATTGTTCTTTATGGAATGTCAATCATGCTGGAGAACCTTTACTGGTGAACCACACAGGGTGGGTCTGCATAGTTCCATAAGTAGCCCATGTGGATTTTGAAACCTATACCTACGTGATAACCTCATCTACAAAAATTAATTTTTTATAATTTAGGACTTCTTTTTTCCTTTATCTTATTTATATACATTAAGGTGATCTTATTTGAGAATATTTTATTCTCATGAGAAATATAGAGTGTCAATAATTTCCCCCCATGAGGATTGGATCTAATTATAAGAGGAGCGTCAGATCCTGGGGTAGAAAAAAATATAGGAACTAGTTGATCCTTCACTAATTGGCCTTCATTTTTCCATGTACACTTACATTCAGTCTTGGTGAGTATTATTACTTGATTACCACTCAAGGGAGGTATGAATATATTTAATGCACACAGTCATCGTGTAGGACGATTGCGTAGGGTTTTTGACACATGTTTTTTGTGTAGGTACTAGAATGTCTATAAATATCATCACCGACCTAACATTCATTCATCTCTCTCACACTATTTATGTTTTATGCCCACTTTCACCACACTATCCCTTAATGGATGTTTTCTACACATCTATTTGGTATGATCCTTTGTTACATAAGTGGAGTGACCTAGGAGAGGAACCCTATGTGAGGTGACCTCATCATGAAACCTATGTGAGGTGACCTTAGCGAGGAACCTGCATGAGGTGACCTATGTGAGGTAATTGCACGATGTTGTGTTCCACCATTTTTGGATCACCTCCCAACCATTAAATCCTTCATTATAAAAATAAACCTCTAAATATTGATAATATAAACTACAAATTCACATAATTTTATATAGATTTATAATGGATTATCAAATAGTATGAGTCTCTGATTAACAATTTTTTGTGCAAGCTAAGGATTATCTCAAAATTTTTGGGACAAATTACTAATAAATTAATTATTCTAGCCTCCCAGATCTTGAAAAACATATAAATAATTAAAAAAATGAGTATACTAATAGTAAAAATTTCCACATTATGACCATGGGATGCTAACAAATATACTTATTTTAGGTCTAAAGAATTACATGCCACACTCATGGTTCAATAGGCACACAAATCTTAATATTACCCACATCTCCTACAAGGGTTCATTTATCAATGACTGAATGAATCCATTCATGTGTCTCATGTATCATAATTCTTGTTATCTATACCTAAATCCACACACCTCTGATCGAAAGACAAAATAATATTCCTCTATCTTCCATGCTTCTATAGTGGATAAATTAAAGAGTTGGATAGAGGACTGGGATTCCCACATCAGAGGGGGAGTCAAACTAGAATGAAAGTGGGAATATATGGTGCATAATACATGTGTGGATTTTAGAGACGAGATGAAGGTTGTTAGTATTTATGAAGATTCCTAGGTTGGTCAGATGTTTGTATATAAAGATACCAATATAATACTAGATAAAATTAGCTGATGCAGTCCATAGAATAATAACTTCCATACGATGCATGGTGAGGTCGGCGTTAGTTTGTGGGACATTTACAAGGTTTTGTGAGAACCCATTATCAACAAGATGTATAATGAGTTCATCATACCAAATGAAAGATGGTAGAATAATGAAAAACACCAGAATTAGCCCGTTATTTATTTAATATAATCCAAAATATTACGAGGAAAAACCCCAACCCAAGGGGTAATGCGTATCCCGAATCATGGATGAACATTTTCTTATAACTCAAGGGGTAGAGACCCAAATTCCATAATCAAATAGGGTTTAATTTATTATAAAATTAGTGAATTATTGTTAAGTTTTTACCCACATTGAATCTAGGATAGTATGACCAATGGGGGTATATATTTAAGTATGATGCTCTTTCCAAGACCAACCTCACAGAATTTCTTAGTGATGTGGTTGAGTTTATACATGACATCGGTCCATGTGTCTAATAAAAGTGTGAGGCTAGAGACATTTTTCATGGAATCCATATTATCATAAGGGGAGTGCATAGTGTTGTAAAGCCCTATCTTAATGAATATCCACATGTTCTTATTGAAAACTATTGTGGGGAAAGGTCCCTATTAAATTTTAGGTCTATTCAATGTACTATGGTTATAAAATTTCACACATTTAATTTCTTATGCCTTGTTGAGTGAGGTGAGAATCCATGGAGGATGAATTTGACCATTAGTCCATGATGTCTTAGGAATCCAACATCTATCTTTGATGCACAAGTAAATTTTTAACCATATCGAAGTGCCCAAACTTTTTATATACGGGGACCCTCTTACAATGATAGTTACTAACATCATCCTTGGTTATTATGAGTTCAAGTCATATATAATATCCTTAAAAGAATATTTAATGGAAATACAAATAGATGGTGAGGTTTTCCACAAATATTACACACCCTATATATTTGATATATAATTCAAAAGCCTTAAAAAATTGGCAGTGTCCCCCCCAACACATGTAAAATTAGAGAATTATCAATACCCTTTCTTTTATTACATTAACATTACATAAATTTTTCAGAATAATTAATACACTATATAAATAGATGCCCAAAGTCTATATTAGTCTAGTGCCTTAAGAAACATGGAAATATAAACACTGGTATATAAATGAGCTACATCATCTCCCATAAGCTTGTTCATCACGATCACCATTCTTAGAGTCATCTGAAACAATACATATCTTCATAACATGGGGAAAGGAAACATAAAAAGTGGTGAGTTTAGGTGATAAATAAAAGAAAATAAGGGAGATACGTAAGTATAATCATGAGAATAAGGGTATGAGAACATGATCATGAAAATAAAAGATCACACCCTGCATATCAAAGATCATAAACATGAATCATGGAATAAATCATGGAAGTCTATAAGATATGAATCATAAGAAAGTAAAGAACATAATACATGAAGTCATAACATATGAATAAAACATGGAATTGTGGTAGACACATAATCATATAATATTATTTCTATAATATCCAAGGCATTGTTGGAAATTCCATATTAGTGGACAAAGTCCTTCACTGAACTGGGTTCACACCCCATTTCAGCCCTATATTATTGAATGTGTTCACTCCTCATTCTAGCCATGTAATACTGAACTGAGTTCATTTCCCATCCCAACATTGTAATACTAAATTGAGTTGATTTCTCATTCCATATATGCATTTCTCAAGAGATATAAATCTTCACCCAATGAATTTTAGAGTGATGTAGGTCCAAACCATCTCATAATGAAATCATACAAACATGTGCCATAGGATCATAAATAATCATATCGTAATCTATAAATTGAAATGGGTGTTATAGAAATGTAATAATATCATAAAATGAGGTAAAATATAGGTTTAATAATCATTTCATCATAAATATAAACAATGAAAATAAGTGGGTTTCAAAATAATATAACTCGAGAAAGAAAAAAATGTTTCATAAACATCATGCCATAAAAAAAATCCATTCAGAGAAAGAATATGAATTGAAACATTGAATAATTTCCCCATAAAGGCATGAGTAACACCAATAGATGTTATCTTATATAGTAAATAATTTTTAATGATTTGTTAAAAACATTTCATGATGAAAATGTCATTTCTTATTTTAAATATGGTTATTAAAAAATAAAACCTTTTGAAAAAACTTTTTCTTTAAAAATAGAACTGAAAAATTATAAAGGAATATTTTGAAACAGTAAACCATTTTTAAATTCACTTTTCCTTGAAAATGATCCTCAAATATCATTTAAAAGCATTTTTGAAAACATGGTTTTTGAAATAAAAAATATTTTCGTTCGAAGAGATAAATACACTCATATTTTCGTAAAAACATTTTCATAATTATATTTAGTACCAAAGAGTGGAAAAATTGTAATAATAAATAGATATATCCTGAATAAAACAAGTATAAGGAAACTCAGGAGTTTTCTTGAGATATTTATCATAATATTTTATCAAAATAATCATAAATATAAAAAATATCTAAAAGCAATGATATTGTTTCAATGAAATTTCATAACATGGTAATTTCATATCATACTATCCATGTAAGAAAAGTAAATTACATGAAGCTTAAAATGTCCTTAAAATATATAAATTCATCATATAACATGTAAAATGTTATTATAAACTCCTCAAAAAATAATTTAGGTGCACACAAAAACATGAGTCTCAAAGAAGGAAAATTGAGACAAAACCATTTTTTCGATTTGGTAAATTTTGAAACATAAAATCAATGATATAAAGATCATAAAATGGAAATTTAAATATCCAAAAATTTATGTATAAGAATCACCAAGTACATATATGGGAAATACACACCTTATATAAAAGGAATGGGTGGTGAATACGACATGTATCCCACAAAAATAAAAAGTGAGATGAAATCCCCTTACCTTTTGTCTTGACTCTCATCATACTCATTTAAAAATATAATTTAATAAATAAAAGTTTATTATAAATATATCACATAACCATATTCTTATATCTAACATCTTATATGGTTTTATTACGACCATATATTACCCTCTTGTTAAAAATACTATGTTAAGGTTTCACATCGGGTAATATTCAATTTTTTCTTTATATATATCTTAATTTGTCATATATTTGGTCCTTATACTAATATCATGATTTATAGAATGTAAAAATAATATAAATTTAATTTATATTCATTATATGTGTTTTATAATAATTTATAAAATATTGAAGTATGAAATTAAATACACCATCCACGGAGATGGTAAGCCATACATACGCATGAATATTGTTTCCATTTTTATTATTGTATTGAAAGAATAAAAGTAAATGAAATATGTTTATATATATATATAATTATTAATGTATCACGATTTCATCATATATATCATATAAGTTCATTAAACCCATCCTAATACATTCTATGTAGTGTGTGAACGAATCACATCTCTTTGATGGGGCGATAGTCCCCAATTCCTCAAACAAAATTATCATATTTACACCAAATGTAAAGTATAAAGATACGTGTTGTAAAATTATTACATAAATATATAACATATATAAATATATTTTCCATCATAATGTCCACCATGATAGGCGGTATATAAAAATGAACAATCATTGTTTTGTGAGGTGATAATTCGTCGTACACATAAACAGTTTGTTCAATACCAATAAGATGGAGGTTTGTGTAAGTGTAGATAAAACACTTAGAATTTAAAAATTCTAGTATATTTAAGATAATTTTTTTTATAAAATCATGAAATAAAGATAGTGGAGGGAGTGGAGAAAGAAAATAAGTGAACGAACCTTGAGAGAAGTCATTACCTGTTAATTGAGTAACTCCTTTTGGTTTGTACCAAAAGGCATAGTTGGATTGATTTAGACCCAAGGTGATGATTCTATGAGTAATATAGGGATTTTTAGAAGTATATTAGGAATATATTGGCCAAACCTAGGTTTTTTGAGAGGTTTTATGAAGAGGGATAGTTTGTGGCCTTTTATTGGGAAGGGAAAGGACACACTTGAAAATTTTAAAAACAAGTTAGGTTTACCCATATTTTTACCTCAAATAATTTATAAAAACAAAAACTAACCTAATATTTTAAGGTTCATGTAATAATAATGTCCATAAAATGTGTTTGGAAAAGTTTCTAGGTCGTTTGGGGTCTTAAATTTAAGTTTTAGTCCTTAGTTAAACTTAATTTTACCTTAATCGATGTAATTAATTTTAATTAAATTCAATAATATTTTTTTGTAAAAAACTAAATTGACCTTATGAGAAGTTATAAATTATTATGAATAAAATTATGGAATCATTTTTTATAAATTCCAACAACAGAATTGGAAGAAATTAATTTAAAATTATTCCCACTGACAGGATAACTCTACGATTTTTCAAAGTAAAAATGACCAATTTTTTTCTCTAATTTTTTTTATCCAATTTCAATATGAGATTGATGAATAAAACATAAATTGGATTAATTGGAAAAAATGATCAAATTAAACTTTTAAACCAAATTTAAAATATAATTTAACATTATAAATAATTTATATAAAAATGAAGTTTTGATTTAAGATCCGGTATCTTTCATTATTTATCAAAAAATGAAGCTTCTCAAAAACATCCCAAAACATCTCCCAAATATAATTTCAACATTATAAATTAAAAAATTAATTTTATTTATAAAATCAAATTTCTATTTTTTTTCTAAAATTAATTTTATTACTTTTCATAGAAGGACATTAAAAGTAGTTCATTTAAAAAATAGTATTGTGAAATATATTAAGAAATTACCAAAAAATACATATTTCATAATCAATGTGTTTTATTTATGAAAAACCATTATAAAAAATATGTGAACATAAGTTTTTAATATTCATATTACTATATTTAATTACTAGGTTATAATTATCTTATTTAAATAATTATAACAATAAAATGATGTTTTGTGGAAACATCAATGTTGCATGCAACATAAGCCAAGTTGGTGTTGCATGTAATGTATGCCAAGTAAATTTTCTATGTAACGTATATCGAGTCTGTTACATGTGAAAGGAATTTTTGACTTAGTGAATTTCAATACATAAATGAAAATATAATTTATTCAAAGAAATGGTCTATAAAAACTCGGGGTGTTACATTCTACCCCCCATAAAATGAATTTCAGAATAAAAATTAATCATCTCGGTAAAAAAATGAGGATACATCTACTTCATCATATCCTTAGGTTCTCATGTATATTCCTTTAACTGGGTATTTCTCCACAAAAATTAGACCAGGTGAGTGTAATTGTTTTATAGAACCTTCTCTGATTGGTCTAGAATTTCAACTGCTTATTCTTCGTAAAAAAGATCATGCTCTAGTGGTATGAAATATGAGTTCAATACATGTGAAGGGACATGAATTTACTTCCTCAATATATATACATGGAAGACCTATCATGGAATTGAGAGGAATTTTTAGGAAGTTCTAAGTGATAGTCCATCCTCTCAATACAATCAAGAATATCAAAGGGACCAATATACCTAGGGATTAGTTTCCATTTCTTTCAAAACCACATAAATTTTTTCTAGGGTGAAATTCACAGAAACACATTTTCACAAACTTGAAATTTAATATCACACTATCTATTATCTACCTAACTTTTCTTCTATATTTGATCTACCTTGATATGATGCTGAATGGTTCAAACCTTTTCGACCATTTCCTCAGTGATCTTAGGTCCCAATAGATTTCTTTCTCCAACCTCATCCCAACACATTGAAGCTTAACATTTATTCCTATGGAGGGCTTCATAAGGTTCCACATGAATGCTCGAGTGAAAGATATTATTGTAAGAGAACTCAACTAGGGGAATGTGTTTATCCCAACCACCATTGAAATCCATAAAAAAGATTTCAAAAAATACTCTAGGGTTTTAATTGTTCATTCATATTGACCATGTTTATGAGGATGATAAGCGGTTCTGAAACTCAAGTCTATTTAATATACTTGCTCAAGGATTCTTTAGATATTTGAGGTAAACCTCTAATCCTGATATGATATGATGGAATGTGGTACTCCATGTATTCTTACAACTTCCTTAATGTATATCCTAGAAATCTTATTTAGAGAGAAGACTTCCCTAATAGCAATTAAGTGTGCCGACTTAGTAAGAATATCGACTACTACCCATATAGTATTAAACACTTTAGAGTTTTTGGGTAGTATAATGAAAAAATACATAGTGATTTTGTCCCACTTATATTTTGGTATGGTTAATGTATGAAACATCTCATTTGAATTTTTTCTTTCATCCTTAACTTGTTAGAATTCCAAGATATGAGATACAAAATCTATGATATATCTCTTTATGAAATCCCATCAGAAGTATTTTTTCAAGTCACTATACATCTTAATACTTTCAGGATGAATAGAGAATGAAGAACTAAGAGTATCCTCTAACATATCCTTCTTCAAATCTGGTATGGAAGGAGCACATAAAAGTTTCCTAAAACTTATCATTCCATCCTGATCAAGGTGACACACATGAAAATTTATAGGTTTCTTTTTTAGCGCTACATATTCCTTCTACACCCCCCTTAATCTTCACTTTGATATAGGGTTGAATGTTCATTTGAAAAATATAATTTTTCCCCTTCATTAAAGATTTGTATATACATCCTTTAAAAATCTAGAAACATTGAATCATTTGTGATCCAGATCATGGATAAGCTACCATGATCCTTCTGACTGGATGCATTGGTCACCTTGTTTTCTTTCCCATTGTGGTAATGTATTTAGTAGTTATAATCCTTTATCTACTCTAACCATCTTCTCTAGTTCATTTTCAAGTCCTGCTATGTGAATGTATATTTTAGACTTTTATAATATGTATATATATCACAATTTTCTCCATAATTATAAATCATCTATATCATTAATGAAAAAATTACCACTCCTAACTTGAAATCATGAGTTAGATAATTTTTCTCATGAATCTTCAACTTTTGTAAGGTAGAAAATATAACCATATTATTATGCATATGAACACATCACAATACCTTCTTGGATGCATCATTATAGATTTCAAACCCTTATCCACTATGGGGTCATGTAAGTACAGGTGTAACGACTAACCTTCACTTTAGTTCCTTAAAAGTTTCCTCACATTCACCCGTCCATAGGAACTTGACACCCTTCCGAGTTAACTTGGTCACATTATTAGATATTCATGAGAAATTATCCATAAGATATCAATAATATCTAGCTAAAACAAGAATTCTATGGATCTCAGTGACCATGGTTTTTTTAGTTCAACATTCAATAGCCTTCATCATTGATGGATCTATTACTATACAACCTCTTGAGAATATGTGACCCAAAAATGATATCTTTTGTAGCCAAAATTCACTATTTGTAAATTTTTAGATTTTTTCTCATTCCTTAAGACCTTTAGAACAATTATCAAGTGATATTCATTCTATTACATTCTTTTTAAATAGATAATAATATCATCTATAAATACTACCATAAAATGGTCAGGGAAAACTCTAAAGAATATATTTATAAAATTCATGAAGATAGAAGGTTCATTAGTAAAACTGAAAGGCATCACTATATATTCATAGTGCCCATAACTTGTACAGAATTCCATCCTAGTTATATCCTCTTTCTTGACCCTCAACTGATGATAACTAGAATGAAGTTAAATCTTGGAGAAGTACTGAGCTCTGCATAGTTGATCAAACACGTCATCAATATGAGGGATCAGATAATTGTTCTTGATTATAATTTTGTTCAACTACCAATAATCAGTGCAGAGTCTCAATGATCTGTATTTATTTTTTCAAAAAAGAAGAGTGGAACCCCAAGGTGACACACTTGGATGAATGAATCTCTTATCATGGTATTCATGGATTTTATTATTCAATTCCTCTAACTCAATTAGGTCAATTCAATAAGGATATTTGAAATTGGTGTGGAACTAGGTATGAGTTATATTGAAAACTCAACTTAACGTTTTGGGGGAATGCTAGGAAACAATTCTGGAAGGACATCAAAAAATTCCTAAACAAAAGGAATATCATTTATATTGATTTTCTCCACATCCATTTGAGCTAAACAACCCTTTTGAATGGGAATTAATACTTATACACTAGTTTTAATCCCCACAAGATGTTTATACTTATCTTCACATTGATCGATGATCATAAGAGGGTTTGAAATATAATATGTAACTTCCATTCATTAAAAATTGATGTGGTCCTTATGTAGGGAAATATAATCCATGCTTAAGATGACATAAAATTCAATAAAAGGAATAGTCACAAGATTTTCTAGAAGTATATTCCCACAAACATCAACCAGAGAGGAATCAAAGACTTGGAATGTAATCATCGTACCATTAGGGGTTTGCACTAATAATTACACATCTAATTATTTTGGTGGATTATTAACACCCTTAGAAAATTTTTTATATATGAATGTGTTTGTAGATCCATAATAAAATATGACATTAATAGTTATAGAGTGGGTGGTACATGTAAATTTCATCACAATGTTATCACACCTCTCGTTAGAAATAGAGATTACACGATATTTCCCCTTTTCCCTCAATTTAAGAGGTTTCTAACATCGATCATCATCACCAGATCTTAGGTTTGGGAAGTTGTTGGCATAAGACCCACTCTCCTTAATCTTGTATCACTGAATCATGGAAGGTGAATTATATATGGATTTCACTCCATTATAATTTTTGAGCTAAATTCTTCCTCTCATTTCGACATTCAATTTCTCAGTGACCTTTCTTTATGCACTTAAAACATTTACTAGATACCTTAAGAAAAATTTGTCCATGCATCTTACTATATTTAGAGCATAAAGAAAAACACATATTCTTTTTTACATGGTTTTTAGAGTTTTCTTTGAACCCCATATTTCTTTTATGGTTGAAACCATAAGGTTGATACATTACTCGAACCTCCATTTCAAAATTGATTTCCTAGGGAACAATGAATTCATAGCTACTAAAGTATCTTTTAGAAAATGACCTTATAAGACTTTTATTTAAGAAACTAAAGAACCTATCAAATTTACTTTTGGATTGGAAGATAATTCATGAAGCATGCCTCCCAAGTCTTGTAAAATTGTCCTCATCTTCCATTTTCTTCAACTCGAGGAACTAGTTCTCTATCTTGGTATGAGGAATTTGAGGAAAGCACTTATTGAAAAATACTCTCTTTAACTCATCCCAATCCATGGATTATATTTCATTTTGTCACCTACTATTATTAATTAGATTCCACTACTAGTCCGCTTCCCTTTCTAATCGATAAACTACAAGAATAAATTTGTTATGTTCCAAACACTGAAGGATGGAAAATATATTTTCAGTGGTACCGATCAATTGTTTAGTAACAAGTGGTTTAAAAGACCCTATAAAAGAAGGAATAAATTTCCTAATGAAAGACTCAATAGAATGTTTTCCCTCTGTTCATTTGGAAATCCACCATGATTCATATCTTAATAATATCGCATGAGTATAGAAATGGGGGTTTTCATTCCATCTCCCAAAATATTCAGTTTCTTAGGAGGACAATCATTTCATTTTCCATCACAATCACCATTAATGTGATTCATTCAGGTTCTAGCTATTAACTAAAACCAAGAGCATAGAGTAAGAAAAAATTATCATGTTGAGGAACCCAATAATAATTAAAAGTCACTTATATGATTTCTAAATCATGACCCCTTATTTAATATATGAAAATTTAGGTTTATCCTAGGTTATTCATAGCCATATTATATTTAAATCCTTTATGATGGTTCTTGAAGAGTTATGAATTTTTAAAGTATATCCCCTGGGAGTGTCAAAGAATGTGTGAAACAGGGACCATTTTAATGTACCATATTACCCCGAGTCAAGGACAAAACATCTTGTTGGAGTTGTTAATCCTATGTACATCTTTTCCAGAGCCACATAAACTTGTAGTATCTAGACAGGGATGTATTACTAGGAAACCACTCACTCTATCCTTTACCAAAATTCCATGACATTTTCCTATGATTTTCCCAATGCTTAGACTTATCCCTAGACATGTCCTTAGGGTACTCATTAAGGTTTTCTCCTTCTAGAATCCAAAGGTTCACTAAACCCTTTCTCTAATACCAACTATAGAAACCCTCATTTTCATACATTAAAATTATATCACATTTTTGAAATACTTAAAAAATTATATAAGTAGATTCCCAAAGACCGTATTAATATAATGCATTTGAAAAAATGGAAACATAAAATCTGGTACATAAATGATCTAAATCATCTCCCGCTAGGTTTTTCTTGACTAGAAGGTTTCTTAGAAACATCAAACATAATACATATCTTCATAAATTAGGGGAATTAATGATAAAAAAGGGTGATATCATATTCTAATTAAGGGTAAAAATGGATGATACATAAGATTAATCATGAGGATAATGGTATGAGAACATTATCATTAAAATATAAGATCATAAAATGCATATCAGAGATCATAAACATGAATCATTTCATAAATAATTCCAGTTAATAAGATATGAATCATAAAGAAATAAATAACATAATCCATGAAATCATAACATGGGAATAAAATAGGTACTTATGGTAGAAAAATAAGCATATAATATGATTTCTATAGTATCCAATGCATTACTACCAAGGCCATCTTATTGGACAAAGTCCTTTACTGAACTGGGTCTACACCCCATTCTAGCCCTGTATTACTAAACCTGGTTCACTACTTCCATCCCTATAATACTGAATTGAGTTAATTTTATATTCCATACCTATAATTAAAATATTTTTTAATTTCTCATTCCATCCATGTCTATATTATGAGATATAAATCTTTGCCCAATATATTAGGGGGAGATATATGTCCCACCCATATCATAATGAAATCATACATATATGTTCCACAAGATCATAATATATCATATCATAACACATGAAATTAAATAGGTATTATAAATAAGTAATCATTTCATAACATAAATAAAAATAAAGGTTTTATAATCACTTCATCATAAACATAACCCATGAATAGAAGAGGGTTTTAAAAGTATAAAACTCTTGAAAGAGAAATGAGTTTTATAAAAACCATTACATTAAAACATAATCCATTCACAGAAAGAATATAAACAAAACATTGAATAATTTCCCCATAAAGGCACGATTGACACCAAAAATGTTATCTTATATGGGAAATAATTTTAAAATATCTTTTAAAAATATTTCTTGGGGAAAATATCCTTTCTTCTTTGAAAAATTATTTGTAATACATAAAACCTTTTGAAAACAACTTCTTTGAAAATAGATTTGAAAAATAATAAAGGAATATTTAAAAATAATAAAACATTTTTAAATTTATTTTCCTTGAAAATTATCCGCAGGGATCATTTTTAAATATTTTTGAAAACATTTTTGAAAACATGGTTTCTGAAATAAAATAGATTTCCAACCAAAGAGAAAAATACTTTCAGATTTTGTTTATTTTTTTATTAAATATCTTAATTACAAAGAGTGAATAAATGGTAGTAATTCATGGATTTATCTTGAATACACTTAGGATAATGGAACCAATAATTTTTCTTGAGATATAGATCATAATATTTCATCAAAGGAAGCATAAACATAAACAATCTCAAAAACCGATGAGATTGATTCAATAAACAATTATAACTTGGTAAATTGGGATAATAATCTCCATATAAGAGAAGAAAATTAAATGAATCATAAAATATTATTATAATAATTATATTCATTACATTTCATGTAAAATTGATGTATAAACACCTATACAAATAATTTATATGCATAACGAAGCAAGTGTCTCAAAGAAGAAAAATTGAGAAAAAACTATTTTACTGATTTGGTTACTTTTGAAATGTAAACCCTATGAAACAAATATCAAAAAATTGATATTTAAATACCAATAAATTTAAGTATAAAAATAATTCAATGCATTTATATGTAGTATACACACAACAAAAAATTAATGGGTGGTGAATAAAGCATGTATCTCAAATAAATAAAAAAAGTGAGATGAAATCTCCTTACCCTATATCTCGACTCTCATCGTACTCATTAAAAACTAATATATAATAAATATATTTTTTTTATAAATTTATCAAAGAACCATAATCTTATATGTAATACCTTATTTGGTTTGATAATGATCTTATATTACCCACTTGTTAATAATCCTTTGTTATGGTTTTACTTCAGGCAATATTTTTTTGTTCATTGCATTTGTCTTAATTTGTTATATATTTGGTTCTTATACATAAATCATGATTTAAAGAATTTAAATCATGATATAAATATAATTTATATTCAGTATATTTTTTCTATAATAATATATAGAATATATAAGTATGAAATGGAATACACAATTTATAGAGACGGTAAGTCGTATGTACGCATGAACGATGTTTCCATTTTTAATATCAAATTGAAAGAAATAAGAAAAATGACATATGTTTATATATATATATATATCATTATCATAATATCATTTTCTTATCATATATATCATATAATTTCACTAAACCCATCCTTAATACATTCTATGTAGTGTGTGAATGAATCACATCACTTTAAGGGGGCGGTAGTCCACACTTCCTCAAATGAAATTATCATATTTACACGAAATGAAAAGTATAAAGATATGTGTTGTAAAAGGATTAAATAAGAATAAATCCATAATAAATATAATATCTAAAATATATAAATAGAGTTTAAATAATAATCTCTACCATGAGAGGCAGTAAGAAAAAATGAACAATCAATATTTTGTGAGGTGGTAGTTCACCGTGCAAATAAATGGTAGGTTCATTACCCATTAGATAGAGGTGTGTGTATGTTATATATAAAACATAGCATAAAAACATCCTATTATTTTTATCATACTGGTTTCTCTACACAATCATGGAATAAAGATAGTGGAGGGGGTGGAGAAAGGAAATAAATGAAAGGATCTTGAGAGAAGTTATTACCTAGGTAACTCCTTTTGTCTTGTACCAAAAGTATTAATTGGAATTATTTATACCCAAGGGGGGGATTATAGGAGGAATTTAGGGATGTTTTAGATTTTATGGGGAAAATAATAGCCTAATATAATTGGTTTGATATGACATCCTTCCTTTTTATTATATATATTTACATTACATTTTACAAACCTAGGATCTTTAAAAGATTAGTGTCTTGGAAATAAGATACATGATACAAGAAAGTTAAAACTTTATTCTATCAAAATTGAAAGGCTTATTGAAGTTTAATACTAGGTACATTTTTTCATCTCATAATCTAGGGACATACATCAAAGGAAAGGGTGATCAGAAGGCCTAGTAAGGGATAACAAGTGAAATGGTTTACTTTTGATATTGAGGAGTATCAATAAGAACTTTAGGAATATCATAAGGGAATAATAAAGTGGCATATAATAAATAAAAGAACATGAATAATAACATAATGTGTTTCAAATATTTAATTTAGATATTTATAGGCATATCACCAAGGTCCATCCCCAACGTGTCATCAAAATTTCTAAGGATATTCACCAAGGTATCATAAAATTTGTCATCTCTAGAGATTAAATTATTTACCCAATGCATTAGAGTTATATCAGGGCAAACCCTTAATATGTATTTATTTTTACTTGAGACATAAATATAATCATCAAACATATCATAAATTACCCTTGGAGAGTAAAATAGATAGGTTTCAAATCAAAATCATGGCGTTTTAAAGAGTGCTTTAAAAATAATATCATTTTGTCATTTTAAACCCACAGAAAAGGAAGATGAGTTTCATTTATGTTAGTCATAGAATAAAATAGATAATTTTGAAATATATGTGAATAAATCTAGAGAATAAAGAGGTTTGGGTATTCACAAAATAAAATAAAACAATTTCTTGAGAAAAAGAGAGAAATTTTGAGAATAAAATTCTGTCGCATAACAGGTAGGAAACATGGTTTTAGAAAACATTAAAAAGATAAGGGAAAAGAGATATCAATTCATAAAATAATAATAATACAGTATAGGAAAAAATAAATTAAACACAATAACATGGCATGAGAATTTAATATACATACCACATAAAATAAAATTTGAGAGGAAAAGAGAAGATGAGATTTCCCTAATGAAATTTTCACAGCCAAACAACGTCACTTAAAATTCATAAAATGTATTGATTGGAGAAAAATGGGTATATAATAATTTATAAATAAAATTTAAATCATCTGTGATATTTAATTACATATCCTAACCAAAGAAAATATAAATTAAAAAGGCATCACATAAAAGGAGTGCTTAAAAAAGAGAAGGGTGGTAGATTCCCTTACCTTGAAGAGTGACTTCTAAAAATCGATGATTAGGACCTTGGGGGATTGAGTACACATTGATAGGACTCCTTGGGAGGTAATACTATCATATCTTCATGTATAGTGAATTGTTAATGAAATATAATGGATCAATGGGTGTGTATTTATAGGAATAACGAGAGTTTTTTATTAATTTCTGAGCACACCTCTATAGTGGTATTTGAAAAACCATTGGCTTACCCATGGTATTTGAAAATAGGACAACTAATATCATATTTTAATTCTAAAGAGTCTAACATAATTTTAAACTACATATTACAATATTATTATGTCATTAAACACACCGAAAACTCAAAAATGTATTTTTACTATTCACCATAAAACAAAATAATTTATTAAAATATCATAAATCCACCAAAATCAAATATGGACCTTATGAATTCAAAAATGAAATTTATTTCATCATAATAATTCTATATATATGATAAATTTGACATTTAAATATAAAAATACTTATTTATTAAATATAAAAATGGACAAAAAATGCATAGTAAAATTTTCAACTCTTGAAAAAATAACATTATTTTATCATTTTTAATTAAAAAAGAGTTATTTTATAACACTATTTCATTATAATAAGTATTATAAATAAAACATAGTTTAATATAATAATTTATCTCTCTAAAATGTACCATTTTTACCCTAAAAATTAATTTATCAAATTCCATCTCAAATTTTAAGTAAAACAATTCTTAAAACAGAAATGATGAAATAAAAATTTTACTTAAACAATGGGATTAAATTTTAAGTAATAAGGGGCTTAACACATAACCCCTTAATACACTCAAATACGACCTAAGGACATGGTGTGTGATGGTGATGGACTCTTGGGGCGGCTCAGATAACATCACCTGAGTGGTGATATCTAATAACATGAACTTATCCCATAGGCGTTTTTGTTAAATCTTAACATATTGAAGCTTCTCTTTGGCTTGGTCAGGGGAGAAGCTCGGTGACACTATATCCTTCCTAAGCTCTGACAAATGGGCTTCATACAACCTGATTATACTAGATGAGTCCATCGACTCTTCATTCTACATTAATTAACCAATATCATTTCTATTTATAAACAATAATCATAATTTTAAGAGTATAGTTTTCAATGGTCATGTTGACCAACGGTTATAATTGAAAAACATGCATATAATGGTCGATTACCAAAGGTCTCATTTGAATTATACTCACTTCATTAATAAAGTTATATAGTTTTGTTGAGTAAAAAATAATTTAACACACATTTTTAGGAAAAAAACTATTCAAAAAAGTTTAGGTCATTACATTTGAGAGGTGTGAAGAAGGGGGAGAGGTGGTTGCCTTTTATTGAGAACAGAAAGGACACACTGGGAATTTTTTAAAACAAGTTAGCTATACTCATATTTTAACATAATAATAGTTATAAAAAACTATAAAAACTCAATAATGGACGCTTTATTTCCAAATAATGGCCATAAAATTGGTTTTGGGTAAGTGTATAGGTCGTTTTGGGTCTTAAATTTAAGGTTTAGTCCTTTGTTAAGCTTAATTTTACCTTAATCGATGTAATTAATTTTCATTACATTCACTAATATTTTGAGTAAAAAATAATTTGACAACATTATTCATTATAAATTAGGTTGATTCTAAATATTTAATTCATTTTTTTCAAATTACAATAACATAAGTGGAAGAAATTTATTTAAAATTAATATCGATGATTGAATGGCACTGTGAGTTTTTGAAGTAAAAATGAGAAGTTTGCTATGTTTTTATATTGAATTTTGTTTTGAAATTAATTGCAATGACCTAAATTGGATTAATTAAAATAAATATGATCTAATTATACTTTTTTAAAAAATTAAAATATATTTTACCATTATAATTAATTTACATGAAAACACATTTCTGAATTAAAATCTGATATCTTTCACTATTCATCAAAAAATGATGTTTCTCAGAAAAATCCCAAAAATTCTATGTAATATAATTAGGAATTATAAATTAAAAAATGAATTTTATTTTATCAAATTAAATTTATAAATATTCCTAAAATAAATTTTATTACTTTTCACAAAAAGGACATTAAAAGCAGTTCATTTGAAAATATAGTATGTTCAAACACATAAGGACTTTACCAAAAATTACATCTATATTTAACAATATGTTTTTATATAAAACCATTATAAACCATATTTTAAAAGTTACTATTACTATTTATATTTATACATTTAATGTCTAGGTTATAATTATCTCATTTAAATAATTATAATAATAAAATGATGGTTTGTAGAAACATTGGTGTTGTGTGTAATGTAAGCCAAGTTGGTGTAGCATATAACATATTCCATGTTGATTTTCCATATAAATTACACCGATTCAGTTCTTTTTCAAAGGAATTTTTGACTTAGTGCATTGAAATACAAAAATGAACATTTAATTTATTCAAAAAAAGGTCCATAAAAACATGGGGTGTTTCAAGAATCATCCAATGGTGGCCTGATAGATTTGGTTTCTTATTGCTCAAGAGGTGTCTCAAATGGTAATCGAGCGGCCTCATCAGGTTAATATTTGGGGATTAGATCCATGTATACTGAATCCTAGATTTCTTCATATCTATAAGGGGTGAAGAGTAAGAGAATCCCTTAATTTGAATCTGTTACTATTTCTGGTTGAAAAAAACATGGTCATAAGGCCCATATAAATCCATAGGGTGATAGTGGTAAGGGCCCAAGCTCACCCAAGCGACCCCTAGTATGGGCTAGGCAGCCAAAAAGGATTAAAAGGGCTGTTCTAGTCATGGTTGAGCTTAGATAGTCCATCTAGAATCACAAAGAGAAAACCCAAGCTACAGTTTCATATACTTAAACCATAATGAAGATAATTAGGAATCTAGTGTAATCAAGAATCATTGATTCCTCTTTTCAATCAACCAAGGAAGCATCAAATTACCTAATTCCGGATGCAACTAGTTTCTGGTTGGATATTTATACTGATGCCTGATACCTATGGATAATTCTTCAAACTAGCATTTATATTCTATGAATCAGATATATTCAAGAACCCTATAATTTTAACTATGAAACCAACACTTCCAAGGTGAGGATGTACATAAGAGAGCTCAATAGGATAATATATTCCACAGATGACCTGGTTCACGCCCAAATTTACCCAAGAGAAGAAGGGTAGAACGGTCCTTGTAGTGTAGCTTGGGTTGTCGATTCCACAGAGACCTAAGAAGATACCTAAGATACACAACCCAAGGGATGGATTTTTGGCTATGAAGTGGCCAACTTGGATTTGTTTTTAAGTGTTTTGGGAGAAGACTAATAAGCTTAGTTGAGTTCAATTATAATTAAATGGGTTGATCTTAGGGTTACGCTTGGGTGGATTGAATGCATTTTATTTCTTTAGAAATTTTTTTGGTTTTATTAATTCTTGATGAAACCATTATTCAAAATAACACTACCTTCATCATTTTCTGGTTAGATACTAAATAAACTCAATTAATAGTCACCAACACACTTATAGAACCAGATTCATGATCTCTCCAAGGTATATGGTCAATTTAGTAATTGGAATTAGCTTTTTCAAACACAATGAAGATGAGGAGCGAAAATAATTGAAGAATGGAAGTCTTGAATTATTTAACCAATTAACAACAATTCGTGCATTAAATAACATTCAATCCCGCCTTTGCATCTTTCTAAGATCGACCCATTAAAGGGTTATCCCTCCATTGATGATATACTATCAATGGTGGGCGGAAGACGACTAACAAGAATTGAATTGAAGAGATTAAAACCGCGGAAATAACGAGCACTCCTCCGTGTGTGTGAATGGAATTCACACCTATGTGTGAACTATATCACCAACACACAGAGTTATCACTGTTCTTTTGTGATTTTAGAGATTTAAGTATAGAAATTGGAAGAAGAGAAGAGAAGGAATTGGATTAAGAACTTAGAAATACAAAAAGAAACTTACATGGGGAAATGAAAGCATTACAACAAAAATTGAGCATAATAACATTACATGAAAGAACGTATGAGTTACTCCTCACCACCACTGCCTTAAATAGGAAAATTTGGATCCTTAGGCCGAGATCCAACAGTCCAAGTCATCCCAATCAATGAGGGTAGGCAAAGGTGGTGGAAAGTAGGTGGAGAGGAGACTTCTCCACCCTTGACCCGAGATGGCATCCAACTTGCATCCACTTGACAGATCCGCTTCAAAGTCCTTCTAGATGGACGATTTGGAGTGGGACATAGAAGACAAAAATTAATACCCGGATGTCTTATAACAGCTTGTAAAATATTATCCCAATTTAATTTTTGGTTCGAGAGATATGGAAGATTCATTGGGATGACATTCTGGGCCGTAGATTCTGGCCCAGATTCTGATCTTCCATTTGGGCTGCCTTGATCATCATCATGGAGAACGAATTATCACTTTGGCCTGAATAATTATTTGTTCCCCTATATGTCTTCTATCATCACAAGAAATTTGGGCTTCATTGGTCCAGTATTGTGGTACCCACATCCTCAACAGTGGGTTGGTGTCCAATCTGCCTTCACCAGAATTGTCTCCTTTCATCACCAAATATCTTCATCATCCTTTATGAATCTTTCCTTGATCCCTGAATGAGAAACATTTAAATTTTAAGTGAAGATAAATTTCCAAAAATATAATATTAAAACATGAATAATTACATTAAATAAAATAAGATGAGTCATTGGGCCTAAATTGGTGTACATTAGGCATGAAGTGCACAATTGATGAGAGTGGATGTTTAAAATTAAAATGTACTAACTCAGGCCTATATGATCAAAAATGAACTTTTAATACCAATAAAATGTAATTATAAAATGTGTTTTGATTGTATAATCACACCCCCAACTTGAGATTTTCTAGTCCCGAGCAAATAACTCAAAGATTATGAAAATCAAATTCCCTTTTCCAAAAACATTTTAATAAACAATGCTCACCAAAATACCTCATACCAAAAAATTATGCATCCCATAAAAATCATTTAATACAATGTAGGTTCTAAAGAATAACCCAAGACCAATCCCATTATTCTGATAAAATTCAATGCCACATTTCATCCAATTACAATTAATCATGATGATGTGTTGTGTGTCACAATAGACTAAAGGTTCATTTTTATTCAAGGGGGAAAAGATGGAAGCACTAGGTGGAATCACATTTTAATATTAATATGAGTATTCATTTTTTTTCTTTTTTTTTGCAATTTTGCCATGGTTATTGAAATTTCATTCAAATGAGTCAACCCTTGTAGCGAGACTTTGCCGATGACTCCCAGGCTCAAAGGCCTTAGGGCACTAAGTGAAGCCCACATACTCGGGCATCATCTCGAGTTAACTCATTCAAAAACAAATTCGAATTTCCACAAATAGAGATAAAATTCCCAACTCTGGGCCAGAAAACTATGGAGTCACGATCCCCAAGTGCCGAAAGCCACACATTAAGTCATTTCATTGCTCTATGCGCAAATTTATTGTTGTTTTTTTGTGTTTTTTTTACACCTATTTTTTTTATATATATATTTTTTAAAATACTCATATTAAATTTAAAATGATCACCAAAACTATTCTATTTATTATGGGACCCCAAGAATTCAAATTAATACCCCACAATCCAACGGACGTGCATTGTGAATTTTTTTTATAAAAATTGGATGAAAATATAACAGTGAAAAATCACATTAGACAGCCATACTTTCCAAAATTTTATGCTCATGAACTTAAACATGTATTAAAATCAGAATCAAGGAATAAAAAATTATTTAATATTCAGTTTTCAAGGCTTTCAATGTTTAATAACATGTTCAAGGTTAAGGAAAATTTTCATTCAATTAACACGCACATTTTATTGCTCTATGTGATTGATTTTTATTTTCACCTCCCCCCAACATAATATAACACTGTCCCTAGTGTTTAAAGAAAATATAATTTAGAAGGGGTAGAGGTAGAGAATATGAGCATAGAAAAATTTCACCTGATATTTGATATTGAAGTTTGTGATGCTCTCATTTAATCCCTTGGTCTCCATTTCACTTGAAGAATCCTCACGGTAGTTTACGCTTGTACTCTTATGATTTCCCTGAAAATCCATCAAACTTGGCAGCCCCTGAATCTCAAAAACCAACATAGTTAGACATAATGGAAACCCCTTGAGGTTCCCTTTTCTAAAAATAAACAACAATAAAATAAAATAAAAATAAAATAAATAAATAAAAATAAAGACAAAACATACTTGTTAATTTTGAAACTCCAACGATCGACACTCATAACAAGTAATAATTTTTTTTTAAAAAAAATTATGTATATATATAAAAATTTAAAATATAAGTATATATATAAATAAGATAGAATAAGGAAGCACCAACCACCTTAGTTCAGTGGTAGGCGTGCGCCCCTGTCTCCCTTCGGTCCCGGGTTCGAGTCCCGCGGCTTCGCCGGTCGTGACGGGGTTTGACCCACGTCCTACGGCGTGTCACTTTTTTTTTTACATTTTTTTTGTTGTTTTGTTTTTTTAATAATAATAATAATAAAAAAACTTACAAACACCTATATTGTTGATACATTGTCTTCTTTTTAATTTCTGGGTAAGATAATACTCAGGGATCACACCGCGTGACACGGATGAATATGGCGCTCCCCTTTCATACCCATCCATACTCATAAGAGAAGAACATGTCAAAAATATGAGGTAAAATTATATCAAATTGTTTTGCTAAAAAAATTGATTAAAACAATAAAGTGATTGTAAATTTAAAAAATCATGGGTTTCCTCCCATTTAACGCTTTGTTTAACGTCGTTAGCTCGACTTAAACCCCTAATTGATTAATTGTTTTTTTCATCAAAGGTAGGTTCACTCAGGTCTTCATCAACTTCATGTTTTTGGAATAGTTCTATGAATGGTTTGACTCTATGACCATTAACTTTAAATATTTGACCATTGGTGGGATCTT
The DNA here is from genome assembly GCA_963277665.1 of Viscum album. Lineage (NCBI taxonomy): Eukaryota > Viridiplantae > Streptophyta > Magnoliopsida > Santalales > Viscaceae > Viscum > Viscum album. The sequence goes on from OY728146.1 coordinate 1,128,421,963, forward strand.
GAATTTCAACAGCCCCATGGGGGTACACCTTATGCATTATGTATGGACCGGACCATCTAGACCTCAACTTTCCTGGGTGAAAATGAAGTTTAGAACTATACAAAAGCACAGGTTTCCCTGGTTCAATGTGTTTAGTTTTAAGATTCCTAGACTGGTAGGCTTGAACTCTAGCTTTATTGATCCTTGAATTTTCATAAGCCTCCATCCTAAGTTCCTCAAGCTCGTTTAGATCCAATTTCCTCTTTATTCCGGCCAAAGAAATGTCAAAGTTCATTTTTTTGATTGCCCAAAAGGCCTTATGCTCAATCTCCACTGGAAAATGGCATGCTTTACCATAAACCAACCTATATGGGGACATTCCTAGGATGGTTTTAAATGCTGTTCGATATGCCCAAAGAGCATCTAAGAGTTTGCTCGACCAATCTTTCCTAGATGGATTAACAGTTTTCTCAAGAATTTGTTTGATTTCTAGATTGGCTAACTCAGCTTGACCATTGGTTTGTGGGTGGTAAGCGGTGGACACTTTGTGAGAAATTCCATACTTCTCCATGAGCGATGAGAATGGGCGATTGCAGAAATGAGTTCCACGATCACTAATGATAGCCCTAGGAATCCCAAATCTAGAGAAGATGTTTTCTTTAAGGAATCTAATCACAGTTTGACGGTCATTGGATTTTGTAGGAATGGCCTCAACCCATTTTGAGACATAATCGACAGCCAAGAGAATGTAAAGATATCCCCTAGAGTTTGGGAAGGGACCCATGAAATCAATTCCCCAACAGTCAAAGATTTCAACCACTAATATTGGAGTGAGAGGCATTTGATTCCTTTTTGTGATGGACCCTACTTGTTGACACCTAGGACAGCTTTGAAAAAATGTGTAGGAGTCCCTTGAGAGGGTGGGCCAAAAGAGACCACATTGAAGAACCTTGGAAGAAGTTTTCTTAGAGGAAAAGTGACCTCAACAAGCCTCACTATGACAGAACATTAGGATGGACTCTTGTTAGGATTCTGGAACACACCTCCTAATGAATTGGTCAGGACAGAACTTATAGAGGTATGGATCATCAAACACATAATTCTTAACATCAGAAAGAAATTTTCTTCTAGATTGGGTCCCTAAGAATTTTGTAATGACCCCTGAAAATAAGAAGTTGGCTATGTCAGCATACCAAGGGCAATCACTCACAGAATAGAGGTTCTCATCGGGAAATGAATCAGACACAGAAAGGTGATGTGAGTTGTCTTTGAATTCCAAACTAGAGAGGTGATCAGCTACAACATTCTCGACACCTTTTTTATCCTTAATGGTTAAATAGAACTCTTGAAGAAGAAGGACCCACCTAATCAATCTAGCCTTGGCATCTTGTTTTTGGAAGAGATATTTTAGAGCTGAATGGTCGGTGAAGACAATGATGGGTGATCCTAAGAGGTAGGACCTGAATTTATCTAAGGCAAACACAATAACAAGTAACTCCTTTTCAGTGGTGGTGTAATTGATTTGGGAATAATTTAAGGATTTTCTTGAATAAGAAATGACATATGAAGTTTTATCACACTGTTGTCCTAACACATCTCCTACAGAAAATTCACTGGAATCACACATGAGTTCGAAAGGAAGGTCCCAGTTTGGAGATTTCATAATGGGAGGAGAGGTGAGAGCGGATTTAAGGGTTGAAAATGAACCCTCACAGCTTTCTGTCCAAACAAATGGAGCATCCTTTACTAGGATAGCACAAAGAGGATGGGAGATTGAACTAAAGTACTTAATGAATCTTCTATAGAAACCAACATGTCCTAAGAAGGACCTCACTTCCTTAACAGTTCTGGGTGATGGAAGGTGACGAATGATGTCAAACTTTGCTTTATCAACTTCAATTCCCCTACCCGAGACTACATGGCCAAGGACTAACCCCTCTTTTACCATGAAATGGAATTTTTCCCAGTTTAGGACCAGATTCTTTTCTTCACATCTTGACAAAACTCTCTCCACATTCCTAAGACATCCCTCAAATGTATCCCCAAAGACAGAGAAGTCATCCATGAAGACCTCTAGAAAATACACTACCATATCTGAGAAGATTCCCATCATGCACCGCTGGAAGGTTCCAGGGGCATTGCATAACCCAAACGGCATGCGTTTGAAGGCAAAGGTGCCGAATGGACAGGTGAAGGTTGTCTTCCCTTGATCCTCCAAGGAGACCTCGATTTGATTGTACCCTGAGTACCCATCTAGGAAGCAATAGAATTGATGACCCGCCACTCGCTCGGGGACTTGATCAATAAAGGGCAAGGGAAAATGGTCCTTCTTTGTACAAGAGTTGAGCTTCCTATAGTCAATACAGACTCTCCAGCCACTACTCACCCTAGTTGGAAGAATTTCCCAATCCTTATTAGTGATCACAGTGATTCCGAATTTCTTTGGGACAACTTGAATTGGGCTTACCCACTCACTCTCATCTATGGGGTAGATGATACCAGCTTTCAACAACTTAAGAAGTTCTTTCCTTACCACATCCATAAGATTTGGAATGAGTCTCCTCTGAGGTTGACGACATGGTTTGGATTCAGATTCAAGAGTAATCCTATGAGTTCCAATAAGTGGTCTAATCCCAGGAATATCAGACAGGGTCCAACCAATGGCTTTCTTGTGTTTTCTAAGGACATATAGAAGCATCCCCTCATGATTGGATTCAAGAGAAGAAGATATGACTATAATATTTGTTTGATTTTCCCCTAGGAAGGCATACTTGAGGGAAGTAGGAATTTCCTTCAATTCAAGATCAGGTTGGTTCAGAATTTCAGCAGAAGATTGGGGCATTGGATCAAGATCAAATTTGTTTCCTAGATTTTCAGATTGAATTGATTCCCCATGTGTAGAAGTTTCATCCACAAGATTGTATTGACCTTGGTTATGGAAGGGAGTTTGAGTTGTCTCCATGAATGTGGTTTCCTGAAAGGTTTCACTGATTGTTGGTCCTAAGACATCATCATAGGAGCAATTTGAAAATTATTCGATCCAAGGAGATAAACTTCCTTCATGTGAACAAAGGAAATCAATCTCATCCAGACTTAAACATCCATAAAATATTTCTTGATGTTCTATGGATTCATTTTCAATGCTTCCTAACATGTTTACTTCATGAATGTACTCGTCATATCCTATTTGTGAGCTTGCATTATAGATGTTCAAGTTTAGACTCATGTTCCCAAAGGTGATGGTCATGTTCCCATTTCGGACTCGGATAATAGAGTTGATTGTTGCAAGGAAAGGATGGCCAAGAATGATTGGGGTTTGCTCCCTAGGACCTAAGCTTGGATGATTGTCAAGGACAATGAAGTCAGAAGGGTAAATGAAATTCTCAACTTTCACTAAAACATCCTTTAAGATCCCCTTAGGAACCCAAACACTGCGATCAATGAGTTGAAGAGTGACAGATGTGGGTTGGAGTTCTTCGAGCCCTAACCGACAATACATGTCATAAGGAATGAGGTTTACACTGGCACCTAGGTCACACAAGGCCTTGACAACTTTTTTCTCTCCTAGTTCAACATTGATGTAAGGGAAACCCGGGTCTTTCAACTTTGGAGGAATGGTCCCTTGAATGGTGGTACTCACATTAGCAGCCAAAAGGACTTGGTTTTTATGTAAAAATTTCCTTTTAAAAGTGCACAAGTCCTTAAGGTAATTTGAGTAGGCTGGTATGGTTTGTATTGCATCGAGGAGTGGAATGTTCATCTTGACTTGAGAGAAGATTTCTCTCAAGGTTTTACTCAGTTTAGGCTTGGATTTCCTCCTCATGTGTTAAGTGAAGGGAGCAGGTTGTTTGAGTGTTTGGTGTGGTTGTGGTTCCTTCTCATTCTCATTGGTTTTTTCAGAATCTGTGGGTTGTTCTTCATCATTTTGAAGTGATGTTGAATCTTTTAATAGTTTTGAAATGGTTTGTTCAAGTTTTTAAATTGATTTCCCACTTCTTAAGACTGTCACTGCTTTCAATTGTTCATGATTTTATTGAGTGCAACTTGACTCTCCCCTTGTTGTTTGTTGTGGAATAGATTGGGTAGGCATGGGTGCCTTCCCAGTTTTGATTGTTTTAAGTTCTTTTTTAAGGGAAGAGACTTCCGAGTTCATCCTTTCCATTTGTTTGCAAAGTTGTTCTAGTAGGCTTTGTGGAACAGTTTGGGTTGGTGCTTGAGAAGATTGGTTTATCACTGGGGGATATTTTGAAGGTGGAATGGTTTGTTGAAAATGGACTGGTGGCTATTGGTATTGGATAGGTTGGGTTTGAAACTGATTATGGGTTTGGTAGTTCTGTTGAGGGTAAGGATTTTTCCCTTGTGGTTGGCTATGTTGTTGGTTATCCTTCCATCGGAAGCCTGGGTGGTCATTGTACCTTGGATTGAAGGTGTTTTGGTATTGGGGATTTTGAAAGTTTAGGGCATTGACTTCCGATGGGGGTCCTCCTATAAGAACATCCTTGATGGATGGAATGGTTGGGCAGTTGTCTGTTTTATGGTCATGTTTGTCACAAATTGTGCAAACAAGGTCTACATTTTGGATTTCATGGACTTTCCTAAGGTCTATCTCTTCAACCTTCCTAGAGAGTGATACAAGTTTAGCCCTAAGGCTTTCCTCTTCTCTAAGTGTATGAATTCCAGTGGTTCTTTGTGGCTTTTCAGAATAAGGTGAAGTTCCCCAAGTTTGGTTTTGTTCAGCCAGACTTTCCAGATACTCGTAAGAATCATTTGGGGCCTTGTTTTTAAAAGTTCCATTACACATCATGTCAATGAATTGTTTATTACCCAGACCCAACCCTTCATAGAAAATTCTCACTTGTTCAGGTATGGAAAACCCATGGTGTGGAACCATGTTTAGGGTGTCTTTGAACCTCTCCCATGTTTCATAAAATGACTCTCCCTCTTTTTCAAAAAAGTTTTGGATGCTCTTTTTAAGTGCAATTGTTTTGTGATGAGGGAAGTATTTTTTGTAGAATTCTCTTTGCAGTTGGTCCCAAGAGTGGATTGATGCAGGTCTCAAGTTGTTTATCCAATTTTTATCTCGATCCTTTAATGAAAAAGTAAAGAGCCTCATCTTAGCGGATTCTAGTTGATGTGGGGGACACATGGTTTCAACAATGTCATTGAACTCTTTGACATGAAGGTATGACATTTCTGACTCCATCCCATGAAAGGTTGGAAGGTGGTTTAGGACATGGGGTTTGAATATGTAGTTGGTTTATCCTATGGAATTGTGTCTAATGCATGATGGGGCATTAGTCCAATCTGGAGTGAGGTAGTCGTTCATGGTTTGATCAACTACATTCCCTAACTTTGGAGCTTCTTGGTTTTGATTTCCCATTTGATTCCCCCCAGGGTTTACAATTTGATTTTGTGGATGACCCTCCATTGGACTTGTTTCAAGTTCTGAATTTGGGGTTTCAAGAATATTTGGATCTGATTTAAACAATCCCCTAGGTGCACTTGACTCCCCTATCCTAGGACTTTCCACCCTAACTAGTCTGTTTGAGAAATCGCGGGTGTAGGCGGACATGCGCCAAAAAAAGCGAGAAATGGACAAGATAAGAGATCTTGGGTGAGAGTAGAAGAATGGAGGTGAGGAAAGAAGGTTTTTTTGGATCTAAGGTACTTACTTGGTCCCCGGAAATGGCGCCAAAATTTGGTTCACGCCCAAATTTACCCAAGAGAAGAAGGGTATAACGGTCCTTGTAGTGTAGCTTGGGTTGTCGATTCCACAGAGACCTAAGAAGATACCTAAGATACACAACCTAAGGGATGGATTTTTGGCTATGAAGTGGCCAACTTGGATTTGTTTTTAAGTGTTTTGGGAGAAGACTAATAAGCTTAGTTGAGTTCAATTATAATGAAATGGGTTGATCTTAGGGTTACTCTTGGGTGGATTGAATGCATTTTATTTCTTTAGACAAATTTTTGGTTTTATTAATTCTTGATGAAACCATTCTTCAAAATAACACTACCTTCATCATTTTCTAGTTAAATACTAACTAAACTCAATTACTAGTCACCAACACACTTAGATAACCAGATTCATGATCTCTCCAAGGTATATGGTCAATTTAGTAATTGGAATTAGCTTTTTCAAACACAGTGAAGATGAGGAGCGAAAATAATTGAAGAATGGAAGTCTTGAATTATTTAACCAATTAACAACAATTCGTGCATTAAATAACATTCAATACAGCCTTTTCATCTTCCTAAGATCAACCCATTAAAGTTTTATCCCTCCATTGATGATATACTATCAATGGTGGGCGGAAGACGTCTTACAAGAATTGAATTGAAGAGATTAAAACCACGGAAATAACGAGCACTCCTCCGTGTGTGTGAATGGAATTCACACCTATGTGTGAACTATATCACCAACACACAGAGTTATCACTGTTATTTTTTGATTTTAGAGATTTAAGTATAGAAATTGGAATAATAGAAGAGAAGGAATTGGATTAATAACTTAGAAATACAAAAAGAAACTTACATGGGGAAATGAAAGCATTACAACGAAAATTGAGCATAATAACATTACATGAAAGAAGGTATGAGTTCCTCCTCACCACCACTGCCTTAAATAGGAAAATTTGGATCCTTAGGCCGAGATCCAACAGTCCAAGTCATCCCAATCAATGAGGGTAGGCATAGGTGGTGGAAAGTAGGTGGAGAGGAGACTTCTCCACCCTTGACCCGAGATGGCATCCAACTTGCATCCACTTTACACATCCGCTTCAACTTCCTTCTAGATGGACGATTTGGAGTGGGACATAGAATACAAAAATGAATCTCCAGATGTCTTAGAACATCATGTAAAATATCAGCCCAATTTACTTTGTGGTTCGAGAGATATGGAAGATTCATTGGGCTGACATTCTGGGCCGCAGATTCTGGCCCAGATTCTGATCTTCCATTTGGGCTGCCTTGATCATCATCATGGAAACCAAATTAGAACTTTGGCCTGAATAATGATTTGTTCCCCTGTATTTCTTCTATCATCACAAGAAATTTGGGATTTATTGGTCCAGTATTGTGGGACCCACATCCTCAACAGTGGGTTGGTGTCCAATCTGCCTTCACCAGAATTGTCTCCTTTCATCACCAAATATCTTCATCATCCTTTATGAATCTTTCCTTGCTCCCTAAATGATAAACATTTAAATTTTAAGTGAAGGTACATTTCCAAAAAATATAATATTAAAACATGAATAATTACATTCAATAAAATCAGATGAGTCATTGGGCCTAAATTGGTGTACATTAGGCATGAAGTGCACAATTGATGAGAGTGGATGTTTAAAATTAAAATGTACTAACTCAGGCCTATATGATCAAAAATGAACTTTTAATCCCAATAAAATGTAATTATAAAATGTTTTTTGATTGTCTAATCATGACCTAATTCCTAACACAAATAGGGTAACATACTTTATGTTCTGGGGTGATACTGAAGGGGTGGATGATTATTATATTTATGAATGGTATTAATTCATCAAACCTAATGATATAAGATTTTACCTCTCTTATCTCCTATATTTGGAATAAAGAATCATCACTAATAAAATCAATAACTTGATTTATAGCCAGAATAGGGAGGATAACTTGATATCATATCATCGAAATAAGCCCCAATGGGAACCACTATTAGGGATGAGGGATCAATAGTTAAATCCGGGGATCTATCCTCATGTCAAAGGATCATAAAATAAAAATTGATAGAATAATGTTCCCAATTTCCTCCCCCTGTGTGGGTGTTTTAACTGAAAAGTGCCAGTCCCCCCTGGTATGAGGTGAAGAAATGATGGATATTGAAAAAAAACCATCCAAGTGAATCATCAGCCGAGGTGATTCTTCTCTACACCATTAATATTATATCTATTTGATATATATATATATATATATAATTGATCATTCTTGTAGATTACAAGATATAATTCAATTTCCTCTCTAAGGAGATCTAGTATTGACCCTTTAAGGACTGAGGTGGTCATTCTAGATGAGGCACAAACTCGCATTATCAATCCCATCCCTTCGACATGATAAGTGTCAAGAGTCAAGAATTTTTTTTCTTGTTACAATATACATGGATGAGGATCTTGGTAATTTCAAATATGAATCATAAATTTTCATGTGAATATCACTTATTTATATTCCTTATGATATTTTAGATATGACACATGAATAATAGAACATTGTGACCACAACCAATGGTCATGTTACTATCCCATAAGGGGATTACAGGGGCCTGAGATCAACTAATGAAGGTTCTATAGATAATCCTAATTCAACATTTCCTAAAACTGTTTTTCCTACTCAGAAGACATAGAGTGATACTAATGAAAGTTCCAATTTAGGTCCTAAGAAAATTATGTTAGATACCCCTAATAGTATGGATATTGAGATACTTGGAGTAATATATAATAAAATAATGGTATGAATTTACCAAGATACTAATATTCTATACTCCTTGATGAAGTTTTTGGACTTCAATAAGGATTTGGATTGATGTGAGTTTCCATCTTTAGTGTTTTCTCCCACACCCGCCCTCCTTATTTCCAATGAATTAAAGAAATGATCATGAATGATGTAACATTATTAGAATAAAATATCACCAAGGTGATTCATGACCAGGTCGCTGAGGTCCCTCTTTCTCTTTTTGTGTTATAAATGATAGTTCAAGGTCCTAAATATGGGGATTCTAATGAGCATTGCATAGAGGTTCCTCAGAAAAATCTATAAGTAGATCCTCATCAGAATATGTTATCTCAAACTTTTGGGGCTATAGATACTGGGGAGAAATCTATACAAGAAACAAATCCATCACTGAGTGGGTTTTATCCATTTCTTTGATCTCCTTCCACCTTTAGTTTTTTTATTTTCTAATGATCATGACTAATTTCATTCATTTTTCAATGATAAAAACATCAATGATCGAACACGAAGGGAAAACCTCCACTTTATCTCAAATGATGGAGTGAGGTGAGGGTGGTGTCATTATAGGAAGGATAATGTATATCAATTACATAAGTGAACTAATTATGGAGTACACTTCTCCTCTTGCGACCAGCTCCACAACATGCCATGAGGCTCAAGATGGTTTCTGGGTATATTTTCAGTTAATATAGAAGAAAATATAGGAGTTACTCTTGAGGATTTATATTCCATATCTTCTTTAAAAAATACATCAGTTTCAGAGCATTTTCTACGACAACTCAGCTTTTATTACAAACTTAAACATGATTTATTACATAAACTATTCACTTGATACAACATGGGATATCGAGAGGTCTAGTGTCTTTGGTGCTTAGGATCATTACATAATAACTTAAAACATGAAATACAACATCTTTATTGAAAACTTCCTTTACATGACCACTACATTCCCTCGTACTTAGCATTGTATGGGATAACCTGAGGACATGCATAAGAAAAGGGGTGAGCTATAAAGCCCAGTAAGGTAATAAACATGGAATACATGAGGAGTAAAATACATTTCAGACAATAGGAATATCAATATATCACAAGAGAAACATGAACATAAAGGCATGATAAAGCATGATAATCATAACATGGAAATGTGGCAATAACACTTAACATGGAATTAGCATGAGCCAAGGCTCATTGCACATGGAGCATGAGTAAATTCTCATTGCACATGAAGCATGAGTAAACCCTTGTTTCACTTGAATTAGCACGAGTCAACACTCATTTCACATGATGTATCATGATACTATACTTTACCCAATGCATTGGAGCGCTATAAGGGCACACCTTTCTTAAACATTTCATTTCATGCATAAGTGTGCCACATGGATCATAAAACATGGATTCATTAAACATAATAATTTATTCCATGATAAAGGAATATGTAATTCATACATTAAACTTTCTAATCAATAAGTAAATGTGCATAAAGGTGAATACCCTTGATGGAAAAATGAGCATGGTATTCACTACAAAAAGGCATTGTCTTAGAAAATCGGTGCAATTTCGGCAGCGTAACGGCGTGACATAAGAATTCATAAAAATGGTTGATGAGAGAGAAATGGGTGTCTCATCATATTTACATGAAATGGAAAATAAGGGGGTCATATAGATACATGTTCAAACAATTTTAATGGAATTTAGATTCATGATACAAAAGTATTGCTTGAATGTAAATGAAGAGAGAGAAGTTCCTTTCTGAATTTCGGCATAGTAACGAGTGTACATGGGAGGCATTTAATGAGAGAGAAATGGGTATCCCATCATTCAAAGAATAAGAGGGCATTATAGGGGAGGTGTGAAACCATACCCTAGCATTTATAATTGAAATTAAAAGGGAATAACAATATTAAGAACATTGGACAAAAAAAGTGAAAGGAAGAAAAACCCTTACTTAGAAGTGTGCTTCCAAGGCTTGAGAGAGGCTTGAGAGAGGATTCTTGGGAGCTTGGGGCACCTTGGGAGGATTCTAGAGAGAGTAGGGCAGAGGTTGGATTAACTCCAAAGGCTTTGAGTGAGGAGGAAGTGGGAGCTTGGGTGGGTTTATATAGGAAAGGTGAGTGAATTCTTTATTATTTAGGTTTGGGACCCCTTACATTAAACTAATCCAAACCAAAAATCAGATTGTGGTTTTTGCCCATGGTTTTTGGAAAAGGGAAGAGGAAAAAAATATTTTATAAGGCCAAAATCTGAACTTCTTAAAATAATGGGGTTTCTTATTTGGAGGTGAGTCACACTCCCATGGAAAATAATTTAAAAAGACAAGATGTTTAATAAGTCTTGAGGGGTCCATTAATGCTTTGAAAAGTAAGTCAAAAAAAAACCCAAAATCACATTATTTTAATGGTAAAACATATATTTTCTGAACATAAAGCTTATAGTATTTTATTACATCACTATTAGGTCATTATGATGTTATAAAACACATTATATATTTAAACGGTATTTAAATTTTACCCAAAATTTTGATTGTCTCAGAAAATTATGAAAAATTCACCATTGGATAATTTCGACGTCCTGATTACAGAAATATAATTTATTTTATTTAAATAATTTTCTAAATATTTTAATTTTCACTTTTAAAATACAAACCGACATTTATCGAAAATTCACGGGTTTTGACAGAAATGGCTTTCAAGCCTTAATAAAAATTATAATTGCATTCATAAAATTATATGATCATTTATATATAATAAAATTAATTTAATAATAATAATAATATTTTATTAAAATATTATTTAATTTAAAAATCCCTTAATTTAATAAAATATATTTCTTAATTAAATAATAACTAAAAACACTACCAGTACTTTAAAAACTATTTACAATGTATCAATAATTACAAGAAAGTATATTCATTATTATATAGAAAAATAATGTACATGAACATAGTACTAGCGATTTGTTACATAACCCCTTAAAACAGCCGCATAAGACCTAAGGGTAAGGTGTGTGATGGTGACAGACTCTTGGGGTGGCTCAGGTAACATTGATCGAGTGGTAATATCTATCAACTTCCACTTTTCCCGTAGACGGTCTCGTTCGAGCTTGACATGATGAAGCTCAGCTTGGGCTTGGTCAAGAGCGAATCCCAAAGATTCCAACTCTTTCCCAAGATCCGACAAATGAGATTCATATGGAGCAATTTTACTGGATGAGGCCATTGCTTCATTTGAATGAGTAAATTGGATTTATTAAAGTCCTATATTTATACTAATCATGTGATCACTATTAAACAACTATAAAAGAAACAGTCACAATTATTAACATAAAAACAAATAAGTTGACATTTTATATAAACATTTTACATAAAGAGACATTTAATTAGATCAAGAGGGATTTCCATTAATAAAAATTTGGGTCGTTAAAATATTCCCCCCTTAAGAAATTTCGCCCTCGAAATTTCCTTTTTCCACACTAAAATAGATGTGGGTAACTCAGCTTCATCATTTCCTCCGATTCCCAAGTCGCTTCTTCAAACTTGTGGTTTCACCACAAAACCTTGATGAGGGGAATTTTCTAATTTCATAGAACTTTTTCTCTATGATCTAAGATCTTCACTGGTTGCTCCTCATAAAAAAGATCATCCTCCAATTGTACCACCTCAGAAGAGAGTACATGTGAAGAGTCTGGTATGTACTTCGTTAAGAGGGATACATGAAAGACATCATGTACTTTGGCCATGGTAGGTGGAAGTGCTAGTCAATAGGCCATAGCCCCGACATGATCAAGAATCTATAAGGGGATGATGTACCTTGGACTTAACTTCCCTTTCTTTCCAAACCTCATGAACTTCTTCCACAGAGATATGCGTAGAAAAACCATGTCTCCAACTTTAAACTCAAGGTATTGTCGACGATTATCTGAATAACTCTTCTGTCAACTATGGGATGCCTTGATATGCTACTGAATGGTTTTCACCTTCTCCACCATTTCTTCGACCATTTCCGGTCCAAGCAGCTTACGTTCACTGACCTCATCCCAACACGCTGGTGTTCTGCACCTTTTCCCATAAAGGGATTAATATGGTTCCATTTGGATGATCGAGTGGAAACTATTATTATAAGAGAACTCAACCAGAGGAAGATGTTGATCCCATCCTCCTTTAAAGTCCATTGACCACTCTCTCAACATGTCCTCAAGTGTTTGGATATTCTGCTCAGATTGGCCATCAGTTTGAGGATGATAAGCCGTAATGAAGTTCAGTTCAGTATCCAGAGCATGTTGAAGACTCTTCCAAAACTTAGAGGTGAATCTTGGATCTCGGTTAGACACAATAGATAGTGGTACTCCATGTAGCCTTACCACTTCCCTGATATATATCCATCCCAGTTGATCCAATGAGAAATATTCCTGAATAGAAATGAAGTGTGCAGTCTTTGTAAGATGATCCACCAAAACCCAGATTGAATTGTTGCCTTTGGATTTCCTCGAAAGTCCAGTGACAAATCCCATGGTGATGTTCTCCCATTTTAATTCTGGTATGGGAAATGGTTTCATCATCCCCTTATACTTTTGCCTATATTCCTTCACTTGTTAGCACACTAGGCACTTTAATGTATATATAGCGATCTCCTTCTTCATATTATCCCACCAAAAATTTTGTCAGAGATCTCGATACATCTTTGTGCTCCTTGGGTGAATAGAGAAATTTGAACTATGTGCACCATCCAAAAGTTCATTCTTCAGCTCCGGACTTGACAGAACACATAGTCTTTTCCCAAATTGCATAATTACTTCTTCATTAACATTAAACTCTGAGGATTTCCCTTTTTTGATAGCTTCCACTTTTTCCTGAATTCCTACATCATCCTTTTGAGAATCCTTTAACCTTTCCAAAAGAGACAGTTGAGCAATCATTTGTGAAAGGATTGGTGATGTTCCCTTCTTTATGATTCCCATGTCCATCTTCATCAAGTCTAAGAAGATTGGATCCTTCTCAATTCTCATCATTGATAAAATCACTGGGTCCTTTCTACTTAGGGCATCTGTTACCTTGTTCGCTTTCTCAGGGTGGTAATGTATTGAACATTCATAAGCCTTGATGAGATATGTCCATCTTCTATAGAACATATTAAGTTCTTTCTGTGTGAATATATATTTAAGACTCTTGTGGTCAGTATATATCTCACATTTCTCCCCATATAGATAATGTCGCCAGATTTTCGAGGCAAAGATCACCACCACCAACTCCAGATCATGCGTTGGATAGTTTCGCTCATGGATTTTCAACTATCTTGAGTCATAGGATATTAATTTATCATTCTGCATCAGCACACAGCCTAAGACCTTCTTCGAATCATCACTGAATATCATAAAAGGTTCCCCACTTGTGGGTAAAGTGAGCACGGGCGCAGTGATAAGCCTCATTTTCAACTCCTTGAATCTTTCTTCACATCCATCACTCCAAGAAAACTTTACTCCCTTTAGAGTTATCTTGGTAAGAGGGTTGGAAAATCATGAGAAATTTCTCACAAATCATCGATAATATTCAGCCAACCCCAAGAAGCTACGGATATCTGTTACCGATGTTGGCCTCGACCATCCCTCAATTGTATCTGTTTTGGAGGGATCCATAGATATCCCATTTCTTGTGATTATATGGCCCAATAATGAGACCTCATTCAACTAGAACTCAAAATTGATGTACTTTTCATAGAGATTCTCCTTGTGCAAAGTCTCTAGTACAGTTCTTAAATGCTCTTCATGATCCTCCTTGGTTTTGGAGTATATTAGAATATCATCTATAAAGACTACCAAAAATTTGTTAAGGTAATCTCTAAAGAATATATTCATCAAGTCCATGAAGATTTCTAGAGAATTAGTGAGTCCGAAAGGCATTACTATGAATTCATAGTGCCCGTATCTTGTGCGAAAAGCAGTCTTGGGGATATCTTCTTTCTTCACCCTTACTTGATAATATCCCAACCGCAAGTCCACCGTAGAGAAGTATTGTGCTCCACACAGCTGATTGAACAAGTAATCAATTCGTGAGAGTTGTTCTCTATCGTGTTTTTGTTGATCTCACGATAATCGACGCAAAGGCGCATTGACCCATCCTTCATCTTGACGAATAGGACTGGTGCACCCCATGGTGAAGCACTTGGGCGTATAAACCCTTTATCCAGATTCTACTGTAGTTGTTTCTTCAGCTCTTAAAGATATACAACAACCATTATATATAGAGTCTTGGATATTGGTAGCGCCCCTGGTATAAGTTCAATTGATAATTCAACATCTCTTTTAGGAGGAAGACCAGGTAGTTCCTCGGGAAACACTTAAGCAAATTACCTCACAATAGGCATTTCTTCAAGGATGGTTTCTTCCCTGGACTCAATCATCTGAGCTAGATATGAGTGATCATAGGGCAGTAATATCTATGCTTGAGATGATGGAGTTAAAGGAGATTCATCTTCCTCCTTACACTTGTAAAGAATCGGGGGTCGATTCTCCATATGGAGTGTGATTTCCCTCTCCTGACAATTTATGATGGCTCTATATAAGGAATGCCAATCCATGCAAAGAATTGCATCAAATTCCACTATAGGGAGTATGACGAGGTTTTCCAGGAAATTCAATCCACAGATTACGACAGGGGAGGAGTTATATTCATGGGATGCAATGATTTCCCCATTTTCCGTACTCACCAACATCTTCACTTCCATGATTTGTGGTGGTGCTGGGATTGTTCTACTAAACTTTTGAGATATAAAAGAATGTGTAGAACCTGAATCAAAAATTAAATTCACTATTATTGAATGAATAACTAGCATACCTGTCACCACTTCGTTATCGGGGTTCACTTCGGCAGAAATGATGGAAAAAGATCTTTCTTGCTGCCTCCGAAAACCCTTGGATTAGGGAACTGATTTGAAAAATGCCCCGGTTCTTTGTAGTTGTAGCAATGAACAATGCGTTGAGGTTCGAATGGAGCATTCCTCTCCTCTGTCGTATCCATGGGTCTTTATTTCCAACAGTTAACAGCTAGGTTCCCTTCTCTTCTACACCTAAAGAATTTCCTTGTCCCCTTGAGGCAATTTCTATGGTGATTCTTTCCGCACTTTTGGCAAGTGGGGTGCTAGATCTTCTTATCACCATTGGATTTATCCATCGGACCACCAGCATTGAAGTCCACCTTATGCTTCTTGTCCCCGTGATACCCCTGTGATTCCCCGATCTCCATTTCAACCTTGAGGGCACATCGGAAAATTTCCTCATAGCTATTGAAGTCACGGATCACTAATTCTTTCTGTAGGCTAGGCTTCATCCCACCAAAGAAGCGGTCAACTTTGCATTCGGGGGTGACGAAAAATCCGGAAGCGTATCGTGCAAGTCTTGTGAAGTTTGCCTCGTACGCTCCAACAGATTCTTCGTCTTTTTTATAGAGGGAAAGGAAGTCCCTTTCCATCTTAAGTAGGAGGGTGTGCGGAAAATATTTATCGAAAAACATCTTCCAGAAATAATTCCATTCCAACACCTCGACCTCCTCCTCAGGCTTCGTATTTTTGATCCATGTCCACCATTGATCAGCTTCACCCTCCATACGATAAGCCTCTAGGAGAACCTTCTCTTGTTCAGAACATTGAAGGATGGAGAATATCTTTTCAATGGATTTGATCCATTGTTCCGTGATCGTGGGATCAGATGATCTACTAAAAGTAGGAGGCCTTAGTCTTATGAAGCTCACGATAGTGACTTGTTCCTTCTTAGGGGGTTTTGACATTCCTCTTGACCCGTGTTTCTATTCAAAGCTTGAGTTAGCTGAGAGAGAAGCATGACAAAGTTCACGATTCCCATTCCCATTGGATTGTGCATCTCATTAGTACAGTCATCACACTGATCTTCACATCAGTTGTTATCCCAATTCCTCCTTTTACCGGCCATTGGATGGAATAAAAGGAAAGTTAGGGGTAACACATAAAGGGTAATCCAAAGACAAAAGTTTAAGACTTATAAATTAAATTTTATTTCCTTAACTTATGAATCTATAGGCTTCAATCTAGGCTTTTTGTGATCTACTTTCTAACATATATTCTTAGGGTTTTTTTATTCCCTTAATAAGGGTTCATACTAAGCTTGTGAATTTACCAAATCATATCCCCTGGGAGTGTTGTAACCAAGAGTTCAGCAAGGACCGTTGTCGTGCACCAGTTCCCATTCGAGTCTAGCTCAAATTGGTGTTTTCGGGTTTTACCACTAGGATACATCTATGTCAGAGCCGCCTCTACCTACTCGTATCCAAACAGGGATGTATTTTCTTGATAACCCACTTAATCTATACTCACCAAAACTTAGGGACGTTTTTATTGTACTTAGTCTTGTATCTAAGGATTTACTAGGGTTTTCTAATCCTAATCCCAAAAATAACTAAACCTATCCTCTGATACCAACTATGACAACCCTGCTTTTATTAAAAACATAAAAATGATTTATTACATAAACTATTCACTTGATACAACATGGAAGATCGAGAGGTTTAGTGTCTTTGGATCTTAGTATCATTACATAACAACTTAAAACATGAAATACAACATCTTTATTGAAAACTTCCTTTACATGACCACTACATTCCCTCGTACTTATCATTGCATGGGATAACTTGAGGACAAGCATAAGAAAAGGGGTGTTCTATAAAGCCCAGTAAGGGAATAAACATGGAATACATGAGGATTAAAATACATTTCAGACAATATGAATATCAATATAGCACAAGAGAAACATGAACATAAAGGCATGATAAAACATGATAATCATAACATGGAAATGTGGCAACAACACTTAACATGGAATTAGCATGAGCCAAGGCTCATTGCACATAGAGCATGAGTAAATTCTAATTGCACATGAAGCAAGAGTAAAACCTAATTTCACTTGAATTAATATTAGTCAACACTCATTGCACATGAAGTATCATGATACTATACTTTACCCAATGCATTGGAGCGCTATAAGGGCACACCCTTCTTAAACATTTCATTTCATGCATAAGTGTGGCACATGGATCATAAAACATGGATTCATTAAACATAATAATTTATTCCACGATAAAGTAATGTGGAATTAATACATGAAACTTTATAATCAATAAGTAAATGTGCATAAAGGTGAATACCCTTGATGGAGAAATGGGCATGGTATTCACTACACAAAGGCATTGCCTTAGAAAATCGGTGCAATTTCGGCAGCGTAACGGCGTGACATATAAATTCATAAAAATGGTTGATGAGAAAGAAAGGGGTGTCTCATCATATTTACATGAAATTTAAAGTAATGGGGTAATATGGATATATGTCCAAAAAATTGTAATGGAATTTAGATTCATGATACAAAAGTATTGCTTGAATGTAAATGAAGAGAGAGAAGTTCCTTTCAGAATTTCGGCATAGTAACAGGTGTACATGGGAGGCATTTAATGAGAGAGAAAGGGGTCTACCATCATTCGAAAAATAAGAGGGAAGTATGGGGGAGGTTAAAAACCCTACCCCAACATTTATAATTGAAACTAAAAGGGCATAACAATATTAAGAAAATTGGACAAAAAAAGTGAAAGGAAGAAAAACCCTTACTTGGAAGTGTGATTCCAAGGCTTGAGAGAGGCCTGAGAGAGGCTTCTTGAGAGCTTGGGGAACCTTGGGAGGATTCTAGAGAGAGTAGGGTAGAGGTTGGACGAACTCAAAAGGCTTTGAGTGAG
Source organism: Viscum album (assembly GCA_963277665.1). Lineage (NCBI taxonomy): Eukaryota > Viridiplantae > Streptophyta > Magnoliopsida > Santalales > Viscaceae > Viscum > Viscum album. The sequence continues at coordinate 1,128,440,162 of OY728146.1, forward strand.
GAGGAAGTTGGATTTTGGGTGGGTTTATATAGGAAAGGTGAGTGAATTGTTTATTATTTAGGTTTGGGACCCCTTACATTAAACTAATCCAAACCAAAAATCATCTCATGGTTTTTTCCCATAGTTTTTGGAAAAGGGAAGAGTAAAAAAATATTTTATAAGTCAAAAGTCCGAAATTCTTAAAATAATGGGGTTTCTTATGTGGAGGTGAGTCACACTCCCATGGAAAATAATTTAAAAAGACAAGATGTTTAATAAGTCTTGAGGGGTCCATTAATGCTTTGAAAAGTAAGTCAAACAAACCCAAAATCACATTATTTTAATTTTAAAACATATATTGTCCGAAAATAAAGCTTATAGTATTTTATTACATCACTATTGGGTCATTATGATGTCATAAAACACATTATATATTTAAACGGTATTTAATTTTTACCCAAATATTTGACTGTCTCAGAAAATTATGAAAAATTCACCATTGGATAATTTCGAAATCATGATTACAAAAATATCATTTATTTTATTTAAATAATTTTCTAAATATGTTAATTTTCACTTTTAAAATAAAAACCGACATTTATCGAAAATTCACGAGTTTTGACAGAAATGGCTTTCAAACCTTAATAAAAGTTATAATTTCATTCATAAAATTATATGATAATTTATATATAATAAAATTAATTTAATAATAATAATATTATTTTATTAAAATATTATTTAATTCAAAAATCACTTAATTTAATAAAATATATTTATTAATTAAATAATAACTAAAAACACTACTTGTACTTTAAAAACTATTTACAATGTATCAATAATGACAAGAAAGTATATTCATTATTATATAAAAAAATAATGTATATGAACATAGTACTAGATATTTGTTCCATAACCCATTAAAACAGTCGTATAAGACCTAAGGGTAAGGTGTGTGATGGTGACAGACTCTTGGGGTGGATCAGATAACATTGCTCGAGTGGTAATCTCTATAAACTTCCACTTTTCTCATAGACGGTCTCATTCGAGCTTGACATGATGAAGCTCAGCTTGGGCTTGGTCAAGAGAGAATCCCAATGATGCTACCTCTTTTCCGAGATACGACAAATGGGCTTCGTATGGAGCAATTCTACTGGATGAGGCCATTGCTTCCTTTGTCTGAGTAAATTGGATTTGTTAAAGCCCTATATTTATACTAATCATGTGATCACTGTTCAACGACTATAAAGGAAACGGTCACAATTCTTAACATAAAACCAAAGAAGTTGGCATTTTATATAATAATTTTACATAAAGAGACATTTAATTAGATCAAGAGGGATTTCCATTAATGAAACTTTTGGTCATTACAATTTCAACATGTTGGGGTTATGTGGATTCGATAATCGCATGGTCCAATTTACTCTAAAGGAGATCATTTTACAATGGGTGAAAGATCCTGAGTCAAAAAATATCCATATGAAATCAATAATTCTCACAAAAAATCATGACCTTGAACTGCATTATCCCAATCGTAACCCAATCACACTAAGAAGTTATAGGATTGAATGAAATGGGTTGAAGAGAAAGCTGTTAAAATATTGTGCCTCCAACAAGGGATGGATAATGTCAGAGGGGAGCTTGTGAAACTTCACCATTCATTGTAATAGTATGAGGAGAAATGAAATAATATTATTGAATCCACAATATAGGAGCTTCACCTACTTGAGGAGTATGAGACTACCCAACCAATTCGGATTTAATAGGTAGTCAATGAGGCTCAAGAACCCCCTTAACAATTCAAGAATTATCCTGATGGACTTTTGTAAAATACGATAGAGATAATCCGACATGTGGATGCTCCTATGATTTTGTCTCCATTTATGAATGAAGAATTTTCCTTTGAAAACCTATGAATTTGTACCTATTTTCACATGAGAGGAACATGAAGATGTTATATGATTTTCCAAGGCATTGTTTCCCTATGAGTGTAGTTTGACTATTGATATATCCAAATGGAAGACCCTTTATGCTTTGTGTATTTTGTGTCACTACCCTAATTTTTACCTAATTTATATATAAAATGTTACCTTTTGGGTGAGAATTGTATTTTTCTTAGCATTCCTTTATGAGTATTCGACCATTTTTTTTTAATTTTTAATTTCAATTTCTAAATTTTTACTAAACCATTCAGAGTTCATTTCTAGTGATACAATAGTAAACTCTTTCCCAGGGAACCCTTTTATGGGATTTAAGCCTAATGAGTTTTATGTCTCCTTTAATTCAAATTTTAAGGTGTTTTATGCCAGACCAATGTTAGTGGTGTTTTGGGTCGAATAGCTTTAACTATGGGTTTTGGGATTAAGGACTCCATCATTGTATATATGTCAAGAGTGCTTCAAAATTCATTAGGTAGAGGGTTGTTTTAAATCATGATCTTGTGACTTTTGGATCTAAATAAATTATATGGTATGATAAATAATATAATGAACATAAACAATGTTTGATACATGAATTTCATCACGATGTTGTCGGGGCGTAAGGTGATAAAATAATTTTTTCCTAGGGATGAAGGTTTCTCTGGATGTCTGGACCTACTAGGGGGAATTTATACAAAGCCAATATAAGACATTTCATGCATAATCAAAAAAAAAATTTCCTTTGGATTTGGAAATCTCTATCACCAATGGCTGAGGAAATCTTATCGAGATCATAATTTTCCTATAAATTGTATTTTATTTGGGTATGGAAGGTGCATCTATATGGAAGGAGTGTTTTATGTTTAAACCAACTAAAAAATGGGAAAAATGATCTCTAAATTACTCTAAAATATACTTGAGGGGGTAAATTTTCTATAAATTGTGGCTAGGACATGATAGAGGATTAAAGTATCACTATGTATCTCATCAGAGCGAGAATCAATCCACATGTAGTTCTAACATGTGGGCCCTTATATGGATATAGCTCTCACATAAGGCCAGAAAAAACATGGATTATCTATTGATTGATGTCCCATATTTGGAGAGGGAACTTTACATGAATAATTTTTTAGTTATTGATTATGTTGTTGTCTATGTTATGCAATTTAATGTCATATAGTATGGATGTAAATTTTTATTCAATTTAAGGTCATATATATTTGACCATCTTGGTTAGTGGGAGAATATAAACAAAAAGGGGTAAAATAAAATTGATGTGAATACAGATTCTGGTGTTGGTATAGAGGGTTTCACAAGTGTGTAAACTTAGTTTATTATCATAGTGTTCAGATGGGTATGTTGATAGAGTTTAAGGCAGTACAAATTTTATAGTTATGTTCCTTTTACAATCTTTCATTTAGAATTAATGATTTCCAAACTCAAGTTATGACATGATATAAACATGAAAATTGGGATAATCACCAAAAATATATAATCTAACTTGATTCATTCAATGGGTGAGAAATAGAAGAAAATTGGTGGGGTTGGGGTGGGGTCATTAGACTGTATGGCAGTATGAGTTTGTGATTATTGTCAATGAGTTCAATATGGTTTTTTTATTCAATAGTTAAAATAATTCCCTCTCATTTTTCCTCAGGATATAAATTTTCAAAAATATTCTGGATGTGCAAATTGGTGTTATCAAACATGATCATGGGATTTTTGGATCTGATGATGATATGGGAAAATCATGCAATGAATGTCTATGGACATGAAAAGAAGTCTCATATTCTTATAAGTACTCACACCTAATAGTCTGTAAACTATGTTTCCTATCATAGTATGTCATCAAAATGTAGAACTATATTTATGAATAATGTCATAGCACTTCAGGGTTCTCATCTTAGCGGGGAACTACTATGACCTTATTAATACAACAAATAATCTAGGTCATTATTATATTATAGTCATGCAGAACAATAAAAAATATGTCATCTGATGTTTAATATTTAAATCACTACTACAAAAACTGGAAAGAGAAGCGCTACCCTTTTATCAGTGCTAAAAAAAGCGCTGATAAAGGGGGCCTTTATCAGCGCTAAAAAAAAGCACTGGTAAAGGGGAACCTTTATGCGCGCTAAAAAAGCACCGATAAAGGGGACCCCTTTATCAGTGCTTTTTTAATAGTGCTGATAAAGGGAGGATTTATCAGTGCTTTTTTTCTACCGGTGATAAATTTTATGTTTCAAAAAAAATCATGAAAAAAAAATTATTTTTATATAAGTATATTTACATTGATATAAATATAATATATATATTTTAAATATGTTTTAGATACGTATAAATAGACTATTAAATTTAATATATAATAAATTTAGTGAAAATGGATTTAAAATATTTTAATTTTTTTTATTAATTAATAATTTTCTAATTATTATCAATTAAAAATCATTTAATAACAATTTGAAGACACAAAAAATCAAAACAATTAATAAAAGATCTAAAATAAGTTGAAAATGTAACTCAAACTTTAAACAGCCATAACTTTTGATCCGGGTGTCCATTTGAGCACTACATCATATCAAATCGAAGCCTGCAACAAGATCTACACGCTAATAATTAAATAAAAGATTTTTTCACATTTTTTAAGGGCAAAAAAGGCCCAGAAGGCCTCCAAAAATGAGTTTTTAGTCAGGATACACTGATTTGTTAACATTCGAATAGGTATAACTTTTGATCCGAATGTTCGTTAGCCCTGTACCACATATCATATCAAAGATTGTTTCATTTTCTTAGATTTAACTAGCTGTGGAGTTGAAATGGGGCTCTAGATTATAAGTTATGATCGTTTTAACATTCTATGGATTTTCAAATACACATATATATATGTATTTATTCATAAATATATATGTGTCTGTTTGTCTGTGTGTCTGTGTGTGTGTGTGTTGTATATATGTATATATATATTTATTTATTTAATTATAAACACACATAAAAAACATATTTCATAAATGTATTTAAAACTAATCTTATAAGTATATATTAATATACAAATAAATATACAGATAAAAAATTATAACTAAAAATATATATATAAATAAATAAATATAAATATATATTAACATACGAATGAATATATATATACTAATATATGAATAAATATATTTATATTAATATGAATCTATATCAATATATGGATAAATATAACTATATATATAAATAAATAAATAAATATATCATTAAATAGAGAAAAAAACGAAATAGCTGAGTGTTAAAGGTGCAAACACGAAAGGGGGAGGTTGCAGGTTCGAGTTCGGGTGGAAGCAAAGGGGTGCACGCGTGTGAGGATACGTGGGAAGGGCAGCACGCGGGAGACCTCCTAGTGCTAATAAAGGGGGTGGGTCAAGCACTGCTAAAAGATCTCCCCGCATTATTTAATTCTTTTTAGTTTTTTTTAATTTTTTTGACTTTTATTAGAGCATTTTAAAATCGCTGATGAAGGTCCCTTTTATCAGTGCTAAAAAAAGCGCTGATAAAGGGACTTTTATCAGCGCTTTTTTTAGCGCTGATTAAAGGGGCCTTTATCAATGCTTTTCGGAGTACTGATAAAAGGGACCCTCCTATATTAACACTGAGTTTTACAGTGTTTTTTTAGCGCTGATATATGTCATTTTTGTAGTAGTGAATAAATTAAATATTTATGTAATCAAAGTACACACAATAGGTTCTAGGACACCAACTCCAACAGTTTGGTTATATGGTATGATAATGATTCATAAGATAAGTCATTAATGAAAATGATTTAATTTTTTGGTGGTTTTTACAACCATCAAAAACTTATATCATTTTATTTAATATCATGTTTATATATTGCTTCCAAAACACTAAATAACTTATAATATGTAAAATAAAATCTTATTTAACCATGATAATGATTTTATGGCCATCCTTGAAGGTGGTAATGGAAAATGAAATCGTATCGACCACAATGGTAGTAAATTGACACATTAGGGGAAATGTTTTCATTTTTAGAATAAAATAAAGAGGATAAGGGGTTTGGTGATGGTTATTCAATTATAATAGTATAATTCCATTATATGTAATGTAATAGATTTATCATGACTATTTGGATATTTTAGTTAAGTAGATGGTAATAAAATGAAAATAAATGAAAAGAAATTAAAAGAGAACAAACGAGTATTTTATCGCTTGTATTGCTTCTCCTTGATAACATAAATAAGGCACTTAGGAATGGTATTTTGGTGAGACTATAAATACCAGAATGTAGGAAAGAGGTTTGGGAGAAAAATCATTCATAATATAAGAAATCTCCAAATCATAGAAGTTTTGAGGATAAGGGGTGATGAGAGGTGGTATTTATAGTGGATGAGAGGGGTGTTTTTTTATTATTTTAATCATTTGTATATTATTTTGGATCAAGAATAACAATAATGATGATTCTTGTGACTAAATTAAGTAAATAATGCACATGAGTTTGAATCAATGACTTCTTAACTCATACATTCATAATCCATGACTCAATAATTCTTGTATCTAGCTTATAATTGTAAATAAAGTAAATTATCATATTTCATTATTCCTAAAAAAATATACTATTTTATAAAAATAAATAAAACTCACCCCAACCATTTTTTGGCCTGTAAATTTCCTAAATGGACTCTATTTTTCGAAAATAATTTTCTAAATATTCTAAATTTATTTTTTAAAATAAAATCATCATTTATTTGAAAAATAGATATATTAATATTATAACCGATTTTGTGACACTTTAAAAAATTATTTATGGTCTCATAAAATTGTCTTATAATAATAAGGAAACAAAATATTAATTTATGAATCTATTTAATGAAAATAAATTTTCCTTCAAATAATTATATTAATTATATAATTGTAAATGAACATATATGTTTCACAAAAATACGAATACATAATTTATCATTTTTAAAACATTTATTTACTTATTCCATGATATAAATATGTCATATTTTCATTATCGGATACCTAAATTTTATTTATACCTTTATATGTGAGGTTATTATTCTAATGGAAAGATTACTATTACTAAAAATCACATTAATATTCGGATGGTCATGTTAATATCTAATAGTATATAACGGTTTTAAACTCAGTGTTGCATGTAACATAAGATATCGAAGATATTAAATTTAAAAGAGACATACCATAAAATATTGTGGTGTTACAATAATGGTTGGTAAAGAGAATGATATTAACCAAAGAATACTCCCAGTGGGTGTCAATCTTGGTGTGTAGTTTGGCCACTTTGTCATGAACCAGGTGATGATCGAGTTAATACCCAATTCAAACTTTTCACTACAAGAAAACAAGGATATAGCCACTGACCTATATCCATGGTTTTATAAGTCAGTGGATATAGATTAGTTTATAGACACACTTCTATTAAAATTGTGGCCAAATCATTGTTTATAGTCGTGCTTAAAAAATTCCGTATCTAAGATTTTTTTGACCATCTATCAGGATCCTCCTCCCCACTGTCCGCAATTCCTCTCCTCCCCCGACCCCTCGTGACCCACCTTATACCCGCGACCGTGACCCTTTATTCTTGGTGAAAATTCTCCTATCGACCGCCCTCCTCCACCCTCATGACTTCTCCTCTCTCAGTGGCGACCTCTACTCTCGGCGGCGACCTCTGATCTTGGCAGTGACCTCTCCTCTCGGTGGAGACCCTTCTTCCCTGACGGCCTTGGAGACCTCTCCTCTCCCCGATCCTCATCCCCCAATAGTTCCTGGACGGCCTTCGCGACGCTTCCCCATCCTCATCCCCCTTGCGACGCTGCCCATCGCTGACACCGAATGAGGTAACCGGTCTCCTTCATGGTAACATCTCACCTCTTGTGCCTGAAAGTTGATCGCCCTTGGCCTTTATCTGAATTACATACACATATTTTTCTCTGCTGAAATTCTTCAAACTAGAAATTAATTCCAATAGGAAAAGGATATTTTCATATCTTGTTGAAATTGCAAGAGTATCTATAGAGATTTTGGAGGACTGGAAACATCAATCTTAAACTCTATTTACTCATAATTTCTAATTGGGGCTCTAACTTCAATCCACACACACATAGGAATACATTGGCCAAAGTTTGGGTCAAACTACATGGTCTTAATTAGTTCTTTTGGCACCCAAAAATTCTGAATGATAATGTCTCCTCTATAGGAACTCCCCTCAAAATTGATCACAGAACATTAAATTCCAACTTATGTATCTTTTCTATAGTTATAGTGGAAATTAAACATGATTCAAAACTGCCACCACAATTAATTTCAATTCAAATGACTACAAAACTGAAATTAGAATTGAATATGAGAAGAAACCTCCCTTTTGCGAACATTTTAAGATCATTGGTCATACAAATTTCAACATTAGAGTAATTAGAAAAAAATTAACACAACCATTTGAAAATTATTTCAAGGAAATTATGAGAAATAAAAAGGATAAAGTCTCTATGATAGATATACTTGTACCCCCATCAAAGAAATCTAAAACTTGGGTGAAATAGTCAAAAAAAGTAATACACATAGGGGATAACTCAAGTACTAACTGGGTTGATATGGATAAATAAGATGAAAACTCCATTAAAGATAAAGGCCTCTTAGAATAAATTGAAATTTTGGTGTTAGACACTATTTGGATATCCAATATGGACAAATCTAATACATGCTCAGCCGAAAAAATATCAGAATCTAACCAAAATTCTGAACATAGCCTAGGTAAAAACTTGAAGTGCAATGAATGAAATGCATACACTACACCCCCTCATAACTATGTGTGCACTATATCATTTCCTATTCAATCTGTGGATGATCACTCCTCATCTTTAAGTACTTGAAAAATCAAGGACCCTTCCCTATTAAATGCCACTATTTCATTAAAGACAAAGATTCAAACCAATAGTAAAAAAAATGTACTTGATAATTGCTCTAAAACTATATATTCAACTATCCATTCTATATATTTTGGGAATCTATTGTCAATCCCAAAATCTGCTCAGGATATCACACATACTAGTAGTATGACTGCAACTGTTTCCATGGATTTGGAAACTATTAAATCAATGAAGGTAAGTACACCCTCGGTATAGGTGACTATAATGCAGGATCTCGTTGGATCCATTTAGAAGATTCAGCCCATGGAGGATATCGGGGTGGAGAAAAAAAGGATCTAGATACAACCTCTTCTTCTACTTTATACTCTTTTTATGGTTCACATCCTGCTAATAGTGTTGATGTCATTAGTTCTCTGATGCTTTGTAATTTGAATCCAATAGACCCAACCATTAAAACTTCATTAACTCATGCTGCTATGAGATCTTTTAATCATTTCTCTATCATATCTAATAATAATACTACTCTTTAAATGAAGTTGGTAACCAAAAATTTAGAGAAGGATTTAGCTCCTTCTCCCCTTACGCACTCTAAATATATTACTAGTTATGTAGAATCAGGGAGTTAAATGAGTATTTTTAAGGTTGTTTCAACTGAGATACATACCATGACTTCTAAAAATATTAAAAATGATGTATAACCTATCAAACCTACTTTCACATTCCTGGTACAAGACCCTAAACATATGTAGGCATGTAATATTTCCTTTCCATTAAATCCGTACCATCCAACAGATCTGGATACTTTCTAAAAACAGACAGTGGATACTTCAATGTTTTCTGGTACTCCTATTTCTACATATATAATTAATGATGATTTATTTATGAAATGTAGAAACTTTAATTATAATCATAATATCAATTATTTGTCGATCCGTTCTAAGAATTCTGTAGACTCACCTATGAATGATCCAATTAGGAAACCTACAAAAAATATTCTAGTCACATCTAGGAATGAACAAGAACATGAAACTAAAAATAACCTAGAGGTTAGAAGGACTACTAGATAAAAAGGCTTTGGAATAAAGAGAAAAAGGTGTTCTAACTCCAAATTCAGGTTTAAATGATGATCCCTTTTGGAATTGTTAGGGTATCGCTAACTATGACATGTTCATTGTTTTAAAAAGAATAGTTAACAACCATCATCCTATGTTATTTTCCATCACTAAACCTAAATTTTTTCTTTCCTCTATATAATCACACTTATGCCAACATAATTATGTTTTTACTGGTGCAATCAATAATACACTCAATGCTGATTCTTTATTGATTTTTTCACACACTTATTTACACAATGTTAGTGTTTTCAATATCTCTATCCAGATATTTACATGTAACTTTAACATTTATGGAAAACATACTTTCTGCTCCTTTGTCAATTCTAAAAATCGATACCAAGAAAGAAGAACTATTTGGAATGATCTCTCATCCCTAGGTACTAACATAACTACCCCTGGTTTCTAATTGGTGACTTTAATGCTATTATCAAATCAAGTGATAAAATTGGACCTTCTCATGTTTCCATTTCAATGAAATAATTTAAATCCTCGATTGAAGACACTAATATCATTGAAATTAATCTCACTATTGTAAAATACACTTGGTATAGAAGACATTACAACAAAGTGGTTGCCTTAAAATTGAATAGAGACTTCATGAATGTCCCTGCTATAGATTTATGGGACACTATCTCTAGCACCACTCTTCACAAGTTGAATTTTGATCATCATACCATCTTGGTCAATGTCTCCTCTAATGTCATGAAACCCCGATTGCCTTTTATATTTAACAATGCATGATTCTATGATGATTATTTCACCCATATCATCTAAAACTATTGAACTTCAATGTCTCATAACAATGATGCCTTTGCCTAAAACCTCAAATTGAAACATATCAAATAGACTCTAAAAACTTGGTGCAGCTCTAAAGCCAAAAAATTTAACAATGACATCATGATTCTTGAGAAAGTCCTCAATGATCTGCAAAACAAAAACACCAGCTTCGACCTCATCACTGATCCTAATCAAGAAATAAACACTATAGTCAAACTCAACTCTTTGCTCACATTCAAAGAAAATATGAGAAAACAAGCATTTAAAATTAAATGGTTAACCGACGGTGAAGGAAATAACAAATTCAATAAATCCTTTCAAAGAACCAGGAAGTCTTGTAGGTCATTAGCCTTTTTAAAGGATAGGTACAACCTGCTTGACAATGAAGGGAAGGGGATGCAAGGGGAGGGGTGGTTTCCAGGAGGGGGGGGGGGGTGAAGGGGTATGGGGGAGCAGTGTGCAGGGGGCAGGGAGGGGGGAAATGGGTGTGGGGGTGCAGGGGTAGAGGGCTGTCCAGGGGGGTCGGGGGGGGGGGGTGTCTTGGAGGGAGGGGGTGTCCAGGGGGGGGCATCCAAGAGAGAGGGGGGAGGGGTATCCAGGAGGGGGGAGGGTTCCCATCAGATAATTCTATAAAAAACATAATAGGTCATTGTTCAAACATCTAGGTTTTAATGTGGGTGTTGTAGGTACACCAAAATAACCTTATGTGGTCATAGAAAGGTGTGAATATTCATGATTTTTTATAATTTGAAACATTTATGAATTCCCTTAACCATAATATTTTTTATGATTTTTTTATTGACATGTTATTGATGGTTACTTATTATCTTATGAAACAATACATATAATGTTAAGTCATTTTCTTGATTATTTATTTAGTGTATGTTTATATGCCTCAGAATGGATAGATACTGGATGTACAATGTTGATTGGATCACTGATGAATTTCAGAAGGAGTTATGACATTTCTTGGAATTTGCATTCACTAATGATTTTGATGGCAGATTGATTCGATGCCCATGTTTTGATTGTGTTGGAAGACCATATTTAACTCGCAAGTAAGTGAGTTATCATATCACTAAACAAGGTTTCCAAAAAAATTATCATGTGTGGTATCAAAATGGAGAAAAAGCACAAGGGGTGAATGACATTGATTTAGTGGAAACTATTGGTATGAAAAATATGATTTCTGATCATTTTCCTTTTGTTTCTGAAGCCAAATCCTCATGTAGACCAGTGAAAGAGGGAATGAATACCGAAGCACAGTTTTCATCTATTAATCAGTATTATGAAAATGAGAGTGTTAGAAAGCTGATAAAAGATGAAAATAATCTAGTATATCAGGCATGTGAAAAAATGATCAAACTTGAGTTTTTAATGCGATTATATCATGGAAAATTAATGTATGGATTTAGTAATACTGCGGTCAACTATCTCCTTACATTTATTAAAGATTTACTTCCTGATGATGCATGTATTCTAGAAAATAATTACATGGCATCAAATTTGGTTGACAAATTTGGATTTTCATCTATTAAGATTCATTCTTGCCCCAAATATTGTTGTCTATTTTGGAAGGAAATTGTAGAGTTAAGTCAGTGGAAATAGTGTGACACATTAAGGTGGAAGACTAATAAAGACGGAACACAATCTCGTATACCAGAGAAAGTGATGTGGAAATTCTATTTAATTCCCAGGCTTTAAAAACTTTTTATTTCAGAACAAATAGAAAAGAATATGAGATGGCATGAAGATAAAAGAAATAAAGATAATGATGAAATAGTGAATCCTGCAGACGAGTTGGATTGGAATAAATTTGATAGGTTACATCCCGATTTTACAGCTGACCCAAGAAATGTTAGATTGATATTATCCTGTGATGGTTTCAACCCATTTCACCAAATGCATACTGCACACAGTACTTGGACTATTTTCATTCACATTTTTAACTTTCCTTCATGGATGTGTATGAAGAAGCCGTTTACTATCATGATTATATTGATATCTGGACCCAGTGATCCTGGAAATGATATTGATATATACTTGTAGCCATTAATAGAGGAGTTAAAGGAGCTTTTTATTGTTGGTTCACATGTGTATGATGCATTCAAGAAGGAGTAATTTATGTTTCATGCAGCTTTATTATAGACTATTAATGATTTCCCTGCCTACGGAATGATGTATGGTTGGAGTACTAAAGGGAAATTATCCTGCCCTATTTGTATGAAAAATACAAATTTCCGAAGATTAAAGTTTCTATGAACTTTCATCTTCATAGGGCATCAACTATTTCTACCAATGGATCATCCATACAGGAAAAATATAAGACAGTTCGATAATGCCGTCAAGACATATGAGACACCTCAATGAATGTGAGGGAATGATATTGTTATAAAACTTGATCATTTGAATTATGTTCTTGGAAGAAGTTAATAAAATATCAGAAAGCGAAAACATGTTAATTATAATTCCAATAACAATTGGAGAAAGAAAAGAATATTCTTTGAGTTTCCATATTGGTCATATAATTTATTGCGTCATTGTTTAGATGTAATTCATATCGAGAAAAATATTTGTGAGATGTTACTTGCTACTATTTTAAATGTCAAAGGAAAAAAAAAACGATTTGCGGTCTCGTCATGATTTGATGGATTGGGGTATAAGAGTAAAACTTCATCCTGAGTTAATTGTTCAAAATAAGTGTAAAGTAAATATTTCCTGTTATTCGATGAAAAATTTGGAGAAGAAAAAATTTCTTCAGGTTTGGGAAAGTTTGAAGGTTCCATATGGTTATTCAAGTAATATTTTGAAAAGGGTGAATACACAAGATGTGAAACTAAAATCTCTTAAAACCAATGATTACCATGTCTCGTTACATGAGTTGATTCCTATTTCCATTTGACATTTACTTTCACATAATGTTAGAGTTTATGTGATTAAGTTATGTCATTTTTATCAAGAACATTGTTCCAAAAGAGTGAGCAGAAGTGTTGTTCAGAAATTTCAGAGAGATGCACCGATTATTCTTTGCGACTTGGAGAAAATTTTTCCACCGTCATTTTTCACATGTATGTTACATCTAACTATGCATATTCCCACAGAAGTTCTTTTTGGTGCTCCTATTTCGAGTCGGTGGATGTATCCTATAGAAAGAATGATGTTTACATTGAAATCTTATGTGAGAAATAAATATCACCCCGAAGGCTCTATTGTGAAATGTTATTTAGCACAAGAATGCATGGATTTATGTTCATCGTACTTGGCTAATGTCACCATGAGGTCTAATTGACTTATGAGAACTAAAGATGAGTAATATGATGCCATTGAGCCGACATTTCCTTCACTGCCCCAAGCAGGGGGGAATATCTGGATCGTACTCGTTGTGTACTTAAAGCAAGGAAGAGTGGGAAATGGCTCATCATACAGTATTATTCAACTGTGGTGTGCTTGATGATTATATCATGTAAGTAAAATAATAAATATGAATTTTTTTCATTATGTTATTTATTCATATCTTGTGATATTTTTAAGCTTTCATATTTGTAGAGAACATTTAGAAATTATAAAAAAGAGACATCACTCCCTATCTATTAAGAGGAAGGAACTGCTGCACAACAAAAAATTTTCTGCTTGGTTAAAGTCAAAGGTAATAGATTTTTTTCTTCTTATAACATAATCAAATGTCTTTATTTAATCTTCAATGTTGGTATCTTTTATGTTTTAACTCTACCAATGAATGAAGTATCAGATGAAGTAAGAGCGTTATCCTTTGGTCCAAACGATGTGGTACGTGATTGTAAAGCAATAGTTGTCAATGGATTTAAATTTTTTATAAATAGGTGTGGAAAAAAAAAATGTCAACACAGCATGATGGTGTCACAATAATCACCACAACAGATTGTTATGCGAGTGCATCGGATAGAAAACCTCGGTCAGAAAATATATCATATTATGGTGTTGTTGAAAGAATAATTTTATTATATTACTATGCACATGGTTGCGTCGTAATGATGAAATGTAAGTGGTTTGATTCAATGAAATGACAAGGAATGCATATTGATAACTGTGGATTTAGAGTGATTGATATGAATCACATTCTTCACACCGATGAACCTTATATTCTTGCGTCACATGCTAGACATGTAACATCCCAGGTAAATAAAGAATAATACATTTTCATATTTATTAATATTTGTGAATTAAATATTAATTTTACTTTAAAGGGATTTCTATGTTCGATAGCGTACCCGATACACAATAAAGAGTTTCTTTGAAAACGTACGTTGCACACTAGTAATAAAATAATATTATTTTAAATGTTAGTTAACACGTAGCCGTTGTACTGGAAGGAATGGATAGAAATAACTAAAATATGATTATATATGTTTGTTAAATGTTTTTACATTTATATAATAAAGGATAAAGGCTTAAAATATGAAAAGAATTCAATTTTAGGCTTATATACTCTAAATTTCACGAAAGGTCCACTTATCAACATTTGATGGCGAACAGTCATTAAATATAGTTTTGATAACTCTTATACATTATATTGGACCAAATAAAACTCTTCTTTAGAATCGGGACATCAAATATTACTTTGTGTAATTTTTTGGTATTTTTCCGATAAAGTTCATTTTTAATGAATAGTGTAAAATGTTGTATTTTAATTCAAAACCTCTTTTTAATATAATTTATTAAGATGATTAGATTATCTTTTTAATTGGTTTTAAAGTGAAATTAGAATATATTTTTACCATTTAATCCAATGGTGGTCATTGGAATCAATTTCACTTTGAAATTGGACTTAAACTGGTGTCAATCTTTTGATACTTATTGTTTCATAAAAACACGCTATTTATTTTGACAGCAGGAATTAATTATTAAATTAATTAATGCAACTTATATGTTTTGAATTTTGTAAAATGGACTTCATTTTTGAATTAGGAATATCAAATATATCTTAGAGTGATGTTTTGGTTTTTTTCTGAAAAACTTCAATTTTTGATGAATAGTGAAACCGCAAAGTGGTGGTTACAAAATTTGATTTTTCGTTTAAATGGGGATTTACCACTTCTGTATTTTGAATCTCAAAAATACAATTTATATGATTTTCATTATTAAGTAAAATGTGGTTCAATGGGATTAAAATAAATTTTGGTGAATAGTAACTTTTATGTTTTATTAATCGCGATTAAAGGTAATTAGTGTAATTTAAGGTAAAAATGATATTATAATAAAATGAAAATATATTGAAACTTGTCCTAACCCTATTGGATGAGTTATGGACGATCAAGACAACCCATGGGTCGATTTTTGGTACCCCATGGAGCCACTTGGGTATGATAATGACATTTATGCCTTTTATTTAAAGTTAAAGTAAAAATGACACAAACATGAGATGTTTTACTAAACAAATTTTTACATGGGGTTATACAAGTAATATTTATTACTATAAATATTCATTAGAAATCTAAAAATATTTCCTACATAATTAATATTTTTTATAATTTTTAGACATTAAATAAATTAAATTATTTATGACACCATGATGATGCAGCGATTACCTCATTATTTAACGATTTAAATAAAATGGAAAGATAATGTAAAATCTAAGACCTACACATGTCCAAAACCTATTGTATGGGTATATTTAGAACCCTTATCACCTTATCCTCGAAACACATCAATGTGGGACCATTAAAATCCGAAAACCATTTGAAAATAAAGTAACATTTTCTTACCTTCCAAGAGTGCCCCTCCTCTCCTCTTATAAAAGGCCCCCACCTCTACCACCTTAACCACACCTCTAAAGCCTTTGGTTCGGCCAAGCTCTGATCATTTTGTCTCTCCAAATCCCTCTCCTAATCCTAGAAGCCTTATCTTAGGCAGAAAGCTCTTCAAGAAACCCTTTTGGTTCAAACCAAAGGGAGTTACCCAATTTTAAGGTAACGTCTTCACTTGTGCTCTTTTGTTTTATTTTGCTTCTACAACCCCCTAAACTCTTTTTATTAATTTCTTTTGTAACAACTCCAGTATCTTCCATATACTAGGATGTTGTTATAAGAAGTATTTGAGCTACACTTACACACACCTACGTCTAATGGTTAAAGAACATACTGTTTCCGTGGATGGCGAATTTCTGCCTCACGAAATGATGATTGTTCGATATTCTTATAACACCTTCAAAGGTGGCCATTAAGATGTCACTATATTTATATATGATATATAATATGTTTATTTTTTCCTTAAGCTTCTGTATTTTTTATTTTGGGCATAACTTTATGGTTTCCATTATGGGTAAATGCGATATCTTCATTTAAGGAAGTGCGGACTACCGCCCCCTCAAAGTGATTTGATTCGTTAATGCCATATGTGGGATGTATAAAGGATGTATTTAAAGTTATTATATATGATTTTATACTAGAATTATAATATACCTCTATATCATTATTATTTCTTTCCATTAAAGTATGACAAAGAAATGAAAGTAGCGTTCATGCGTACGTACGACTTACCGTCTCCATGAACGGTGCATTTCATTTCTTATCCCCAAATGTAATGTACTATTATAAGTACATGTATATAATCGATATATATGATTAATGATACATATAAATGATGAATATAATTCTGTAATTAAAATATACATACCTCTCATTTAGTTTTAATTCCATTAATATGACAAAGAAATGAAAGTAGCGTTCATGCGTACGTACGGCTTACCATCTCCATGAACGGTGCATTTCATTTATTACCTCTAAATGATTATGTAATATTATAAATACATGTATATTCTGTATATATATGATATATATGATATCCAAATCAGGAATGTCATTCTGGATATAAAGAACCTTTGACCACACGAACAACATGTAATTGTAAGAAGTCCACTTTCGACTTAAGAACCAAATATCGACAAAACAAACATTATTAAATTAAATGGTTACATAATGTTTATAACATGTAAATAAGTGATATAAAAGGAATAATGAACTTGAAAAAGGTTCTTAAGCAAATAGAAATTAACTCAAGTTTATTATTCAGGACGTTAAAGAACGATCAAGTCAAGTCGGACCCGAGGTAAGGGACTTCGTCTCAATCTCCTTTCATTGAGGCATATTTCGTTTTATACAAAACTTTATTTTATACGGTGTATAAACCCCTTTGACTTTTACTTTTATACAAAAGGAATCTTTTTCTACGAATTGTTTTACAAAACGACAAAAAGGAATGTTTCTTTTAACGTACGCGGTGACAACGACCTTTTCCGCCGCCGCGAGTATTATTTGGTCTTTGGATTCCTCAACAAGCCGTAATGTTTTTAAAATAAAATAAATACCATATACTCTTTTATGTATTTTGGTATTGAAAATGGTTTTGATAAAGGATTCTATTATGTCAATATATTTAAATGATATATTGTGATTGAAATGTGGAAATGTTATCATTCCTTTATATTGGTTTTATGTTTTATGATTTTATATTGGTACTTGGACATTTTACGGGTGGTTACGTGATAAACCATATGACGGGTGGTGCCATGAATACCAGGACGGGTGGTTACATTATAACCTCCAATGCATTGGGTATGGAAGTCGGCCGTATGGCTATTCCATTAAGTATGTATGGAAGTTGTCCGAATGGCTATTCCATTAAGTGATATGTGTGGAAGTCAACCGTATGTTTATTCCACTTAAGTATGTTTATGTCCCAAGTTACCTTTATATGTTATGTGTTCTTTATATGGGTTTTATGGTAATATTTTGGTTACAAAAGGGTAAGTAATGATCTTTTATTCAGTGAAGAGTTTTTACTACTTCATAAAGGTGAAAAGTATTACTTTGATAAAGTATACATGGTTTAATTTTTGTTTTGATAAACTAACAGTTTTTATTCTTTGTGTATCCCTTACTGAGATTTTTATGCTCACCCCAAGTTTCTTTGAAATGTTTTTCACAGGACTTAATTTGGAATAGGGTCAAGGATGGGATCAAGGGAATGTCATGCTATATAAAACATGGAACTAGACATATTTCTTTTTAAGAGTTTTTTTATTCTATGGAAACTTAGTAGAAGTGTCTACTTTGTAATCTTTTGAGATGTAATAGTTATGTTCTAATTCTCTAAAACTCTAAACCTGAAAAGATCCTCAATTTGAATTATTCATTTAATTCAATATTAAGTAAGGTTTAAGGCTGGGGCCTTATAAGACAAGTTTTTTTATGTAACTGACCTATTACAACAACAATTTGGTGTTATTATTGATGTCATTCCCAGACATATTTTTGACGAAGACATGGATGATAATGATGTTTTGGATGAACCTATTAGCATTTATTTTAATGTTTCATTTGATGACACAGATTACTCAATTGCTAGAATAGATTGTGAACAAGAAATTGTCACAGACCACAAAAAACGTTGATACATTTGTAAGTATTTACCTAACATTATCGTAATATTGTATGTGTTTTTTTAAACTTCCATACATGATATCAAATTAAATAATATATTTTATCAATATAAATATCACATTGAAGATGTATCTCATTGTTTTATGATACAATTGTATTATTTAACATTTTTCATTATTTCTATTTATTTGAGAATATTATTTTAAATTTCCATGTCAAAATGTCTGAATATGATGATATTAGAAGAAATAGAAGAATACAAAGAAATGAACAACATATGTCTCATCTGGCCAACACTATAAGTACAAGTTATGTTTGAATATTATGGTCTTTCATATTATTTATCATGTTATCATTTGTTTAATTTTATCATCTATGTTATTTTAGGATAATTCATCGAGGAGACGGTTAGATTATACTACCAATGCTGATAGTATAGTGGGGGGTATTGATTCTACAGTTCAGCCTACTACTATGATACTTGAGTCACCAAAAGGTCATCCTCTAATTATGCCACCCCCATATTATCCATACCCACATTTTCCATATCCCTTTATACCTGCACCCACATTGGATAGTAGTTCTCAGACTTCCATCCCTCCTTATTTTCCATTCCCATCATCCACTGTACAGGGCACTGCACCCCCATATATCCCACCGCCATATCCATATCCATATCCACCCTCCTATGTACAGGGTTATCCATCTACTGTACAGAGTACTCCTACTGTAAATATCCCACCTACCACAGAGGCTACTCCCCCTCTAGACGCTGCACTTAAGGGGTCAACAGATCCCCCATCTACTGGTATGTGTTTAAACATTACTTTTAGTGATTAATGATACATTCATATATATTATTATCCCTTTTTACCTTTTTTCATGATTAGCTCCAGTCTCCACTAGACGATGAGGCCACACAAAAATGCGAGAGGTTTGGAATCGACACACACAAATCATGGTTGAATACAATAAGGACAAATCTATAATGAAAAAAATGGTGCATAATGTAAAATCTTAATGGGAACACTTTCTAGAAACAACAATGCCATTCCGGTTCAACTAATAAGTTGGAGGGAAGTTGGAGAACAAATAAATGACAGTGACTGGGCAGAGATCTAGGTAAGTAATGTTAATCACCTTTTATATATATTAATTTATAACATTTCTTAACAAATATTTTGTCCATTGTAGCTCCGATATAATTTTCCTGATGAAAAGAATGCCAAGGCTACAAGGTTAATGGATTTAGGTGAAATGTGGAAAGCTTAAAAGTATGACTTATATCTTGGTTGGAAAAAGAGAGTTGGCACGAAGCTTGAAGAAGTACCAGTGATTCATGATTGCCCAATATCACAATACAAAGAGATGATCGACCATTGGAAGAGTTAAGAGTTTAAGGTATTTTTTAAATTTATATATATATTCATTTATTTATTTAATTTTTTTTATTTATGTTAATGAAATTATATAATTATTTGTTTATAGGAGAAATCAGATAGAAAATAAATAAGAGTGGAATGAAACATGTTTATACTCGTGGACACACTTCACTCCCAGATCTTGAGAAAACAAAGGTAATTTAATATTTAAAATATTTAGCTTTATTTATTATAATTTATTTGACTTCCAATTTTGATTTATTTCTTTTTTTTCCAGAAAAAATAATTGAATATCGAGGGTCACGTTCCTCTCTCTACTTTGTTTTGTATAAGTAGAAAAAATAAATATGGTATTATGCCAAATACTAACACCAAGAAGGAGATTTTAAGTATCTCTTATTTTGACTAAATTTAATTCCTTATATTATTTTATCATTTTAATTTATGTTATATATAAATCAACAGAATGATTTGGAGACATTGGCAGAAAAAGAGCCTGACAATTTGGGCCAGAATGATCATCTACATCAGGTATTAGGAGATGAGCATCAGGGTAGAGTGCATTGTCAACCTAGGAAGAAGATTGTACCATCTAGATATTGTTCTACTGACAATGTTTCTGTGATTACCGGTTCTAGTTTGGTTTCAGTGGAATAAATTAATTTCTCAATCAAATAAGCAACTAAAAAAGAAGAAAAGGAGATATTTGAAAACATGAAGAAAGTTATGTCTACCATTTCTTCTACACTTTCACCAGAAGCAGCAGCAGCGGTTGATGCATGTTTGATGTCGATGAGTTCTGCTAGTGGAGCCAGAGCTGGAGCTGGAGCTGTAGCCGAAGCCGGTCCCAGTGTTAGTGCCGGTACCGATGCTGATGTCAATGATGATGCTGGTGGCGTGAGAGGTGCTAATGGTGTTTCTGTAGGAGGCGTGGATGAGGGTTATCATGAATCTGATGTTACTGATATTGAGACTCACTATTGATGTGAATTGTATTTTTGGATTATTAATATGTGTAATTTTATTATGCAATGAGGTTTTTTTTTATTTTAATAATGAATTGTATTGTAGTGTTTCTGACTGTTTCTACATATTGTTTATGTAGTAGTTAAGTTTTATTATTATTATATTGAATTGTATCCTCCTCTAACGTGAACATCGTACCTCCTCGATGATGATGCTCTGAGGCATCCCCTCTATCTCCTCTGACACACCTCCGACAATATATAGTCCAATTTTCTATTTTTTGCTTGAGGTGGCCCCTCTATTAGTTTCACTGATCATATTGTGATTTTTATGACTTGTATTGGTGTGTAGGATAGGGATGCATGTTACGCAGAGAACCAAAAAGAACACATAGCTGATGTAATTGATTTTCTCCCACAACTTACAATCGGGATTGACGTGAATATAAAATTCAGGAGGTAATGGTTATTTTATACCATTTTTTGTAAGACATTAATAACCATTTGTTGTGTTTTTATTGGTGTTTCATAGAAATCATGAGATAAATTGTTTTTTTGGGTTCTAAATACTCAATTCCATTACAAGGGGGCAGGGGGTAGGGGGTGTGCAAGTGGGCAGTGGGGGTGGGGGGGGGGGGGGCAGGGGTGGGGTGTCCAAGGGGGGGTGTGCAAGGGGGCAGGGGGAGGGAGAGGGGGTGCTATCTAGGGGGTGGGAGGGAGGGGGGTGTGCAAGGGGGAAGTGAGGGCCGGGGGGTGTGCAAGGGGATAGGGGCTGTGCATGCACCATTGGTATTGAAAGTGATTTTACATATGTTAATATTGTAAGTGCATTTTAATAATTCTCTTTTTTTCCTTTCATTCTCACATTCATGCACTTGCATCTATTTGTGTTTTCAACTTTTTATGGGTTCTATATGGCCAGGTTTCAGCTGAATCAATTATTGGGGTGAGAAAGGCCAGTAAATGTGTACAAATTTTCAAGGTTTAAAATCAACTAGGTTTCCATTTGTTTATGATTATTTAATTTGTAACTTGTATACTAAATAATTTTAGTCATTTTTTGCACCAGTTATTTTGAGGTATTTTAATATGCCTATAAGTCACAATTAAGCATCATAATCCTTGATGAAATTAAGAGGTAATTACAATCAATTTCAATGAAATACTACTTTTGGTCCTTTCGTCCAATAAACACTGTGCTGTTTTTTTAGTACAGGATTTTGGAGTACATTGCCATTGGACCTTGTTTTTCTAATATAATTTCTAAAATACTGATGGTCCTTTTGAGATGGCTTCCTCCCTAGTAATTCTTCTCATCCTTTTATTAGTATAACTCATTCCGAATATATCTTTATGAGGTTTTATTTGTCTCAATGTCTTCACAAGAACTATTTTTCTTGTGTGTATGCTTTTGCATGATTGGTTGTGTCTGTGGATATGGATGCATGCTATGCAGAGAACCAGCACTAAAACATATCCCATAATTATGCATGTGATCATATATATAAGGATCCTCTTGTGTGTGTCTTGACACCTTTGAGTTAGAGTCCCTCTCCCAGCCTCTTTAATTCAAGAATTTTTTAAATTGCATTTAGATGCCTTCTTGATTCCTGCTTGTTTATATTAAATTGAAATTCTTGATCAAGTGTTACTTAAAATAATTGTTTAGTTTTATAAATAAGTCATGGTTTTTTAATAAAACCCCTCCAATGGAGGTGCACTGTCTGCAAAAACTCACAATGGTAGTTTATGCATATATAGCTTGTTTGACATTATTGCATTTATGTTTTTCATTTTAATCCTTACTCCTCTCATTTGAGACACCATAGGAATCTCCAAAGATTTTTTTGACTTACAGGGGGGTGTGTAGGCTAGGGGGCTGGTGCAGGTTAGGGGGTGGTGCAGGGGGGGCTGGTGTAGGCTAGGGGGCTGGGGGGTGCAGGGGGGCTGTGCAGGCTAGGGGCTAGGTGGAGGGGGGCAGGGGGCAGGGGACAGGGTGGAGGGGGGAAGGGGGTAGGGTGGAGGGGGTAGGGGGTAGGGGGGCAGGGTGCAGGGGGGATACACCAATCCAACATTAGTTTTAATATTTTGAGATTTGGGGTTTAACCTCTTATTGATTTTTAGATTCTATGATTTATATTCTAGGATTTTTAGTTTTAGAAGTTATGGTTTCGAGTTTAGGGTTTTCAGTTTTAGAATTTTGGTGTTTGGGGTTTTAAGATTTATGGTTTTAGGGTTTATATGAATTTTGAATCCATGAAATTCATTTCCATCAAAATAGGTTGACCTCACTTGCATCCTATGAAACATGTGTAGGAGTGACATTAAATGACCAAACAACCTTTTTCATTATCATTCCCACCCTGCCATTGGGTGTTACGAAAGTAATTGGACTTAACCAAACATGTTATTTAGTTGTTTAATGGTTTCTTTTAACTTTTTGCATTGGTGATCCACCACTTAAAATTGTAAGCTTTCACTTAATGTGAGACTCAATCTATCTCATAGCGCACTTCAAGTTAAACCTTTAAATGTTTTATTTAATTATGCTAAATTGAAATAAAAAAAACTGTTTTTTTCATGACTAAATGGGCCATAACATTTCACTTTTCAATATTCATTGTTTTTTCTTTTGAATGTATGTTAAGTAGGGTGCATCGATTGATCACATAATGGGAGAAATAGTTCACAACAACTCGATGAACTCACCTATTGACTACGTCTTGTGCATTGGGAATTTCCTTGAGAAGGTATAACTTTCCCTTTATCACAACTATAATTAGTTATAAACCTGCAAATAAAGTCAGCTATAATTAGAAATGGTAGTGATTATGCATGTATGGGGCTATGTGTTCCCATATATATATATATATATATAAATGCATATGCAGGTGAGTGGAGACTAGTATATGCATATAAGCATATGTGCAA
Source organism: Viscum album (assembly GCA_963277665.1). Taxonomy (NCBI): domain Eukaryota; kingdom Viridiplantae; phylum Streptophyta; class Magnoliopsida; order Santalales; family Viscaceae; genus Viscum; species Viscum album. Next base: position 1,128,464,531 of record OY728146.1, read on the forward strand.
GGATCCCCTTGCACATGCTCATGGCCATGCGGGTGTGTGCATATGGGATAGGTGTCCTTTAATGTGTGTGAAGGTGCGTATACCCAGTGGGGGAGCATCAAAATTTAGTTAGAAAGCTCCCAGAGCCGAAGTGGACAGTTTGGTTACAAGTTGAGGTAGGATTCCTCTTCTAGCCTCTTTAATTCAAGAATTCTTTAAATTGAATTTAGCTTCTTTCTTAATTATGCTTAATTATATTGAATTTCATATCTTGAATAAGTGTTCTTTAATATAATTGTTTCATTTGATAAACAAAGTCATGTTTTTATAAATAAAGTCATGTTTTTATAATAAATTAATGCCATGATTTTATAATAAAACCCCTCCAATGGAGGTGCACTATCTTCTAAAACAAAGAGCAGTGATAGTTATTTGTATCATGTTTAGATTTGGTTTGAGTCTTTCATATGTCTCTTGTTGGTGTTTGTTTTGTGTCTAGTTAGTTTTTGTTTTCTTTGAATAATATAAATTGGCTTATCATACTCATTTAACTCAAATGACATTGCCTGAGTAGGCATATGCCTTGACCATGACACTTTCCTTTTCACACTTTGAATATTATAAATAAAATTACCTTGTTTAGGAAAAGTGAATGAATTTGTAAATGGTTTGTGTAGGGTGTATGATTATTTTACATCGTTTTGTTTCCCTCTAGATGTTGCGTCATTATGCCGCTTGCTACGACCTTATCTTGTGATACCTTATTATAGCATATTAAATAGTTGATCTGTTCTATCATCTTCCGGTGGGGCGATGGTCGAAATGTTGCCCCGCTTCCTCCCGCTGCCTTCTCTCCTGGTCGGAAGATGCTACCCCACAAATGTCACTGGACCGGGCTAACACGCCACGGTCATGCCGCGCTAATGCCTTGATTTGGTCCTACTCCATGAAGACACCCCGCGGCGGTTAACAGTGATAGTATTTTATGAGTCTTGTGATCAATGTTGAGACTGACTAATCACAATTTCTGTCGGTGGGGCGACAACCGGAATTTTTCCCGCCTCCTCCCGCTCCCTTAACTCCTGGCTAAAAGATGCTACCCCACAGATGTCGTCAGACAGGGCCAACACGCCGCAGTCACGCCGCAGTCACGCCGCGGTCACGCCATGGTAATGCCGTGATTTGGACCTGCTCTAGGACAACACCCCACGGCGATTCATAGTGATAGTATTCCATGATTCTTGTGATCAATGTTGAGACCGACTAATCACAATTTCTATCAGTGGGGAAATGGCCGGAATGTTGCCCCGCCTCCTCCTTCTCCCTTCGATCCTGGATGGGAGATGCTGCCCCATGGATGTCGCTGGACCAAGACAACACGCCGCGGTCACGCCGCGGTCACGCCGCGGTAATGTCGTGATTTGGCCCTGCTCCAACCACATCCAGCCACATCCCGCCCACACCAGCCCCCTTCCACCTTCATTTCAGCCCACTGCCACCAGCATTCCAGCCCGCAACAGCCCCCCTTTCCACCTTCGAATCAGCCCAAACCATCCCCCCAACACCTGAAACCAGCCCCCTTACACCAACATTCCAGCCCTCTTCCACCTGCATTTGAGCCCGCACCAACCCCCAGCCACCTGCAATCTAGCCCGCACCAGCCACCACACCAGCCACCACCCCCAGCCTCCTGAAAAACACTCATGCCAGCCCTCTTCCACCTGCAAAATAGCCCCAGCCACCAGTTCCAGCCCTCACCAGCCCTCACCAGCCCCCAACCTCCTATATCCCATCCAACACCAGCCCCTGCCACATGCACAACAACACCCATACAACTAAAATTCAGCCCACACCATCCCCCTGCCACCTATTCCAACCTGCACCAGCCCCCTGCTATCCCCCTACTGCCTACCTTCTCGCCCGCACCAGTCACTCCACCCCGCACCAGTCACCGCACCAGCCCCCAACCTCTTGAATTCTAGGATGGGTGAGAAAAACTCAATGCAAATCACAAAAAGTAAAGTAAAAAGAAGATCCCCTTGTATGAGCTCTCTTTTCCCCAAAAAAGTATCCATGTAAACTACCATTAATGTACATCGAGAACATTAGAGTAGAGACACATCTTTTAACCCAAGACGAGAACCTAGCCGAAAAGCCGAAAAGATTCAAAGCATCCCATAAGAAGTCCCACCTAACTGAATCAAAATCCTTGAATAAATCGATATTGAAGGCACACCTAGGAACCCCAGAATCAAGATGGTAGCCCCAAAATAATTCCTGGGTAACAAGATTCTTAGGATGAATTGGTTTTGGCACTGAAGGTTGAGGTTATTTTTATTCAGCTTTAGATTTTTGATTCTCTTAAGGTTATTTTGGTAACCATCCTACTAGAGGGTCCAAGTTATAAGTGGTGGAAGTATATTATTCAGACTAATCCAGACAAATACAATTATTAGAAAAGTTTCAAGGCCTTGTTCATTAAGAATTATTTCATAATTAAGTGAAGATATAGAATTTTCTAGGAGGGGTTGTCCAGGTGGGGTGTCCAAGGGCTGTCCGGGGGGGGGGGGGGTGATGGGGGGTCTACAGGGCAGGGGGGAGGGTGCAGGTGGATTGTCTAGGAGGGGCTATCCAGGGGGGTGTCTAAGGGCCGTCCGGGGGGGGGGGGTCTGTAGGGTAGGGTGTAGGTGGGGTGTCTAAGGGATGTCTGGGGGTGGGGATGCTGGGGGGTCTGTAGGGATGGGGGGAGGGTGCAGGTGGGGTGTCTAGGAGGGGATGTACAGTGGGATGTCCAAGGGCTGTTTGGGGGGGGGGGGGTCTGTAGGGCAGGGGGTAGGGTGTAGGTGGGGTGTCTAGGGGGTTGTCCAGGGGGGTGTCCAAGGGCTGTCTAGGGGCTGATTTGAAGAGATAAACCCATGAACAATGGGACCTAACCTCATAGAAATAATTTCGCTAATGATTTTTGGAAATGTATTCCCAATAGCAATAGGTCTAAAATCCTTTACAACCAAATCATTTTACTTCTTTGGGATCAGGTAAATAAAATTGGAGTTGATTCTATAGGGAATTGAGGCATGGTTAAAGAACTCCCTCATAGTGTTAAGGAGCTCATCACAAACTATGTCCCAGTAGAACATAAATGAATTAATTTGTGAACCCATTAGGACAAGACACACTCTCAATATTTAGAGAAAAAAGGGCACTCTTAACCTCCTTCTCATCAAGGGATGCAACAAGGGAGATTGTTGGATTGGTGTAGCCCGATCCGGTTGGAACATGTACCTTTGAGATACAACCATAACACCAAGATCCTTGAACTCAGACTTGGTAGTATAAACATCCTTAAAATATCTAACTAGACCATTCAAATCCTTAAGCTCTTTGAAATTTACTTCAGAAACAACTTTTTGAATAGGAGGGAATGATTGGAGATTCCAAAATCAACTTTGTTTGGGTAGTCGTTAACCCAACCAACATGAAAAAATCAACCATGGGAATAGAGGACTTCTTAAGTTCTCTAATCTCATCATTATTATATTTTAACTCTTGTTTAAGCTCATTATAATCTCCTCAAATATTATCAAACTCATTTAGAATATCAGAGGCAAATGATTACATTTTATAACTTTATGAGATCTTACTAATAAAGGGTGATTCCTCATGCACAATAGGAGGTGGTGATGGTATAGTAGAGAACCCTGAAGCTGTTCCAAGTGAGAGAAATCATATCCCTGGAGCAAGGGGGAGGGTGAAGATGGGGTGCTGGGGGGGGGGAGGGTGAAGGGGGGTCTTCAGGGGGAGGGGGAGGGGGGTGTAGGGGGAGGGGGGAGGGTGCAGGGGGGTCTGTAGGGGTAGGGGGAGGGTGCAAGGGGTGTGCAAGGGTAAGAGGAGGGTGCATGGGGTGTGTAGCGGGGGGGGGGGGGGGGTAGTGTTAATCACACCTATTAGACTATATTTTCACATCTTCTTTGATCACATAGTCAAACAAAGTCATATTTTAGATATTTAAATAATTTTAGGAAATACTTATGCACAACATTTTCACATGACATTATAAGTCATATGATTATCAATGATGTACAACATAACCACTATTTCCATATCATTTCAAGTACTTCTCAAGACTTAACTCCCAATGAAATACCCTTCTTCTTAACACCGTAGCATCAAATAGTTAATCACGAGGCAAAACAAACATCTCCATGGCCACATAATTATTTAGTCATCCACCTCCTAAATAGATATTCTTATCTTTAAAAACTATAATATGTCCACCAAAACGCCCATAGAGGGATTCTAGTTTCTCAAAATTTTGGTACAATGTTTTCTCCTAATGTTTGAGGGTGTTTATATGAAGATCATATCCAAAAGACTTGGTATCATTTCACAATTATTTTCAATGATTTGAATAAAACCTATGATGCATACGTGAAAGTTGTAGATTATTGTAAATGTGCACCAAAGTATACGACATGATGTAGTAAAAGCCATCATCTTGTGGTTTGTGTTATCTGGTGATTCATGATACCACACCTAGGCTTGATTCATGATACCACACCTAGGCCACTATGACTCCCTACACCTAAGGTCTCCATGTGTTAACTAGGATACCATCATTCCTGCTTTAGTGCCATTCCAAAATTCCACCTACAAGGGGTGGTGAAAGGGGTATAGGGGGGGGGGGTGCAGTGGGGCTGTGAAGGTGTGAGGGGGGGGGGGGGGGGTGGGTGTAGGGTGGGGTGAAAGGGGGGCTGTGCAGTGGGGTGGGGTGGGGTGTCTAGTAGGGGTGGTGCAAGGGGTGTCCAATAGGGGGGTGGCTACTGTCCCGGGGGGGGGGGGGGTCTGTCCATGGGGGTGCAGGGGGGTCTATCCAGGGGTGGAGGGGGGATGCTGTCTGGGGGAGCTATCCAGGAGGGAGGGGGGTGTCTAGGGGTGTGGGGGTGTCCAGGAGGGGTGGTACAAGGGTTGTCCAGTAGGGGGGGGGGGGGGCTACTGTCCGGGTGGGGTTGTCTAGGGGGGATTCCAGGAGGGGGGGTTTCCAGGAGGGGGGGGGGGGTCTGTCCAGGGGGTGGGGTGGGGTGGGGGGGCTGGTGTTCGAGGGGGTTGGGGGATGCTGTCCGGGTGGGGTAGTCCATGGGTGTTTCTAGGAGGGAGGGGGTGTCCAGGAGGGGGGGGGGGTACAATAGGGGTGGTGCAAGTGTTGTCCATTAGGGAGGGATGCTGTCCGGGTGGGGTTGTCTTGGGGGGGACTGTCCAGGTGGGTTTCTAGGAGGGGGGGCTGCTATCTGGGGGGGGGGGGTGCTGTCCGGGTGGGGTTATCTAGGGGTTTCTAGGAGGGAGGGGGTGTGTATCCAGGGGGGTCCAGCGGGGGCTGCTGTCAGGGGGGGGGGGGGCTGCTGTCTGGATGGGGTTGTCTAGGGGGGGTCTGTCCAGGAGGGAGAGGGGTGTCCAGCAGAGGTGCTTCCAGGAGGGAGGGGGCTCTTCGGGGGGGGGGGGGGGGGGGTCTATCCAAGAGGGGGGGGGGGTCTGTCTAGGGGGGTGAGTGGGGTCTGTCCAGGGTGGGAAGGGGGTCTGCAGGGGGAGGGGTGCATGGGGGATTTAAGGTGCATGTGGGGTGCACAGGGGAGAGTGGGGGGGGGATTGCAGGGGTAGTGGGGAGGATGCAAGGGGACAACACCGGCTGGACAATGCTGATTTTTTATGAAATGTGTAGGCTTATAACCATGATTTAAAACTGTAGCTATATATCTATAGCCACTGTTCCTAGCCATGGATATATGTCTATAGCCACGTTTGCAACTGTGGTTATAGGAGATGAGTGATTTTAGCCGATGCCACGGGTTGAAAAATATGGATTTAGGGTTGTTTCCATGATTGTAACCGTGGCTATTGGGCTATAGCCATGGTTCAAACTGTGGATATAGGGCTATCGCCACCATTGGGAACCATGGCTATAGGTTTTACCCTATAGCCACGCCAATACCAGCCATGGTTTTGGGAACCGTGGCTATAACTTATAGACATGTGTTTTGGGCCTATATCCAAGGTTTAAAACCATGGCTATAGCCTGATTTTTTAGTAGTGTTTAGGATTATTACCCCTAGGAAAATCTAAGCAATAGTTTACATACACTTATAATATCCTGATACAGATGTAATTGTTGGAATAACTACCCAATATCTATATTAAAAATATTTCTACATGTTATCCTATACTTTAACTTATCCCTTAGTCTTATAAGAGTGTTTTCACTAAATTTACCCTTTTATTAATCCCTAAAATATTCTATATTTCTTCAACTAAACCAATGGTTCAAATATACCTTTGAAATTATGATCAACCTCAATTTATCAACCCTTAAATTATTCTCGACTAACACCCCAACCTGTAAATTTATCTAAACCCTCCATTAATACGAAATGTGATTCCCCAAACCCGTGATCTTGGGATCCAATGCTCATAAATACCTTCTTTACATATCAAATTTGAAAATAAATAAATCAAACCAATTTTAATCCTAAAAAATTTCAATATCTCCAAAAATTATTGAGCCGCATAAATTAAAATGGTATTTTATGTTTAGAGTTTTAGAGAGTTAAAAAATAATTTTAACTAACAAAGACCATGTATATCTCATCGAATAGGCATATTCTTATATTATATAAGAAACCAGTCAATCCGTAATAATTATTAAACCCCTCCAAAAAAAATTTCCATAGAATTTATTCTCTTAGAAATTTCTTATATAATAAATTTTTTATAACCTAAGGAAATGGAAACATATAACAGGGTGAAAACCCATGTTTAGTAAGGTTAAACATAAGAAATAATAATCAATGATCATAGGTAAACATAAGATGAGAATAAATAATATAGCTGGAATAGAAAATCAAAATAAATCCATAATAAAAAATAAACTCTCAGGACAACATATCCATGTTTGACATGTAAATAAATAAACACATTGATAAAAATAACTGAATCCTTAAGGATGAAATATATAATTATAGAAACTAATTCCACGATCTAAGCTAATACATCATGATCTTAGTTCTCATGATCTTACATTCAAGGTCCTATGTTTAGGAAATATTTTTTTGACTGGAATATACCAAAAATTCTAAGGTAGTTTCTTTAATGAGACCTATAAATGCATCATGGGGCTATAGTGATCCCACCTATCAGTCATGAAGTATAATTAGTTCATTATATGAATGAATGAATAAGATATAAATAACAAAAACAAATTCACAGTAGTCAATAAACATCCATATCAGAATAAAAAATGCACATATTTTTAATATTTCTGTAACTAAAAAATGGAACAAATTTATATGTATGCATCCCTCAAAATAACACCATATAGAGAATGTTCTATATAGTGAGGTGAATAATTTAAATAATAAATAAATTTATGGAATCAATGTGAAAAATATTCAATCATAGGAATGAAATTTAGATTGTTTATAAAGGAAATACCTTAAAAGAAAACATTGCTTCTCAGAAAGGATTGTTTTTAAAGAAAAAGGTAGTGAAAAATTTCCATAATTTTAATACCATTAAATAAAATAAAATAAAATTATTTATAAGGTAACCCATGATTAATATATACATCATAAAAAGGAAATAAGTGGTGAATATATATCAAATCTTAATGAAGAAAAATTGAGATACAAAAACCCAGATAATAATAGTAATATAAGAATCAAAAGAACATAAATGGAATTACATGAAATTCAAATATAAGAAAATGAAAAGAATTAATTTTATTTTAAGTAAATATTGAATTGAATAATACATAGAAATAAAATATGGTGTGTAATGCCAATGATTTCTAATCGGATAAAAAATTGAGAAAAATAACACTTACCATATTAGAAAATTTTGAATCAAACCCCCTTAAATGATAAAATTTAAAATCAAACTTTAAACACCCTGAATAACAAGATAATCATGACATAAAATATAAAATTTGTTATTATGTACACTATATAATATATTACATGTTGTATAACAATATCACATCTCATGAAATAGAAATTTGAGACAAATAACCCGTATAATAAACATAATCATTGAGATAAAAATCATTTGATAATGAGGATTTATGGAATAATTATAGAACCCCAAAAAATAAGGAGGAAATAAAATATAAATTATTCATTATGAAATATAAATAAATCTTGGAATATTATATTTTTAATAAGAAAGTTCGTAACTTAATAGAAGATGATTAAGTTAGAAAAAACCCTACCTTAATTCGAAATACACTCTAACAAACTGTAAAATAAAAATAACTATCTAAGTCACCCATTCATGAATTTTTTTCATATTTATAACCATTTATAAAATTAATTTATGATTATTATCTACATATATATTATTTATTTATTATCTATTTTAAATATTGTGTGTGAGTAATCATGGTAATTTTGAACTAGTTTCGTATAAATAGTGTTGTTATTCGTTGTTATCAAAAATTTACTCATTTAAATATCATAAAAGACATTGAAATTAATGTTTTACAATAATTTATAATTTTATAATTTCATTATATTGTATTTTTTGTTATAATCCTTAAAAATGAAATCAAAGTTGAAAATGTTTCAATGATTTTTCATGAATGGATGTTGGTATCTTAACTAATGAGTTTAATATTAACTTTACCATTATATAAGAAAAATTAAATAATTAATTTATTATTTATATAATAAATTTCCCAAAAATTAAAATACCAAAGTCATCCATGAAATAAATTTATATAATTTTTCAATTAGGTGGTTAAAGCGACCAAAATAAGAACATACTATAATTAATGAATGATTATGATGTTATTTGGTTGTAATGTCATTATAATAGAAGAAAATGGAATTATTTAGTATTTAATAGTGTGATATATATTAATAATTATTAATTATAAGAAAAATAGAAACTCTATAGAGTTATTACATACCATAAAATAATTTTTTTTTCTTTTATAATGCTTTTTGGATGGTTGAATTTACCACACTTTTTATTTATCATATTATCAATAGGATGTTCAATTTGTCTAAAAAATATTTAATATTTACATAAAAATAAAATTTATCTATTAAATTTATTCTAATGACCATCCATTAATGGTGGTGGTTAAAATAAAAAAGAAAAGGAATTGATCGTTATTTGGAGGTGGTAGTTCACACAAACACGCGGTTGGTGATTTCATTTTCCATAGAATGGGAGAAATGTATAATAAATTTTATCATTAAAAAATATATAATATGATATAGATATCCTAATTATTAATAAAATCTAACATTAGGCCCAATCATGTAAGTTCGTTAAGGAGAACAGAACATGACACTTCATGGAGGTGGTAGTCCATAGACATGCACGGATGTCATTTTTTTTCTTTAAGGGAAATGGGGAATGGTGGTTAATAGTAATTCACATATAAGAATATAAATAATTATTAATAAAATAATTATTTTATTATATTGTAATGATAAAAATATATTTGGAAAAGTAATATAGAAATGAAAAATAAAAAAGGAAAATTAGTAGTCGCGTTGAAGACTTGGGCTTTCCCTTGGATGACTCATTAAAATAAAGGTATTATGAAAATATATCATGGAAATAATATTAATATATTGAAATATGATTATATGGGAAATAATAATGGTGAATTATAAATAGGTAACCTAATTTATGAGTGGTATTGAAGGGGTGTTCTGAGGCCCCTTTTATAAGTGTTGCGAATGGATTCTGTTTAAATATTTCAAATTAATATAATGTGAGAAAATGTTTCACATTTCAAGTGGATCCAAAAAAGTAAAATAATTTATTGGGTGACAAAATAAAGTCAATAATACCTAAACCATTCATTTAACACATGTTTTAAACTTGTTTTTAAGTCCTTTACTCTTTACATTTACCATTTTGGGTTTTAACATGGTTAGTAGTTTTTACCTAGGTAATTTAACTTCAATGACTAAAATAAAATAAAACTTATTAAATTATTTGGACCAAAATTTTCAAAATATTAAATAAATACTATTAGATTTATTTCTATGTATAATAAAAAATCAATTTTAACATTAGTGCATGTAACATGTAATGATCAATTTTTTGAAAAAGTTAATTTTTAAGATTAAAATTTATGTTCCAGATAAAATTATCAATGAATTTGGTTTTCATGATAATAATATGTTTATTATGAATTTTTTTTGGATTTCATAGAAATATGAAACCAAATTTTACGAATATAATATTTAAATAAAATAAAATTTCTAAAATAGTTTCTTTTATTGGAAAATATTTCTTATGCTCATAAAATGTTAGACATAGATTTAATAAATTTATAATGGTATTTAAAAATTTATAGTTTTACTCCTTAATTAAATATTTGATAAATTAAAAGGTTTTATAAACTTCTATGTCATTCTTATATAATGATAAAGTCATAATATTTAGAGTTTTAGTAAAAACCTTATTTTTCACTATTAACCTAAAAATATACTATTTAAAAAAAAACTAAAAAATAATCTTCAGATAATATTACCATTATGAATTTAAAAATTAATCTTATTTTATCAAATTTAAAATTATAAAATTTGAAAATTTTACTTTTAATGAATCTTTAAAATATAATGAAAACTGTTTTTATAGGAACATATTTTTTAAAAAAAATTAACCATTATTATTATTATTACTAATTAATAACTAATAAAATTGGTTTTAATATATTATTAATATATATTATATATTATAAATAATATATCTAGTTCCACACAATAAAAATTGATTTTTTAGAAATATTACAATTAAAAGCATCAATCAGTCTTTTTATTTGTTTAGATACACTAATTTGATTTATAAATTCCCTAACATGAATAATGAAATATATATATATATATATATATTTAATAATATGGTTACATTTATTATTATTTAAAAATTTTACGTTGACATTTTAATGGTTATATACTTTTCTATGGTTCCTTGTGGTTTAGTGTTGTGTGTATAACACATAATCGAACATATTAGGTATTAAATGATTATAAAATCTCTAGGTGTTTGTTTTGTTCAAAAAAGACATGTGGGGTTTGAATGGATTTTTTGATGGTGGTTGCATGACCATTAACATCAGACACACCTTTTTTATTTCCACTTCCTTTATGAGCGGTTTCTAATGAGGTTATTCATGAACCTAGAAACACAAAAAAATCCATTATTAATGATATTCCATGATTGTTCTTTCCAATGGTATGAGGTCATTGAAAAATGATTAAAAAAATGGTTGGAGAATCACATTAGTTGATTGTATTGGCATTCAGGATCATCAATCATTTTTCTCATGGAATTATCTACTACACTAGGACCCTCTTATAGATTTAAGATATATTATTGAATCCTTTATTAAATCCAAAATATAGATAGGGTAGCACTTATATTAGAAATCAATTATTATCATGTATTGGATTTATAATCTTCTTTATGTATCCGATTTCAACATTGATAGATACATCAATATGTATCAAAGGTTCACCATTGATGATAACATTTATATATGGATTGGAGATTCTTATGAAATATATTAGCATGATATTTTTTTAATCCCTGCATTGGGGTGCTCTATAATTTATCGTCATCCAGGAAGAGGAGAACTATTTTGATGTTGGGATTGGGATCATGATAGGACATTCTTATGTATCATTATGAAAGGAATCATAACCCACATGGTTTGGTTCCATTTAATGGGACATATCATAACTTTTAAGGTCATGTGATGAGGAAAAGACCTTGTAGTTTAACATCGTGTGATAAGTACATATAGGTGGGAGGTTCTTATATAAGGAAATGGAATGAATTAAATTGAAATGAACCTTATGGTAAATTTATAATGGGAATATACCCCTATATTTAGGTGACCTACATCAAGAATTTGGGCTGATGTGGATGACATAAGGAGGACCCTGAATAGAATATGACCTTTTGAGTTAGGGGCATGATCCTACCAAGAATGTATCCTAATAAGTATGATGGAGGTTTGAAAGTGTTGGGTTTGATCCTCAAGGAGGATTCCTATACCCCCTATGAATATAAGAATAAAATCATTCATATTATGTATGGTTCAGAGCTTACACCTAGTAGGAGGCCCAAGGTCACGTCATCGAGAACATGGTCCTTGGAAGGGTTTTATCACATTGAATATAGACCTTCAAGAGCATGGTAAAATTATTTTGGGTCTTAAATATAGTAGAGGGACCAATGTTCATATTTTTTCATGATGATGACATGATCATCACTAAACTATAATCCCACATGAGTCATGTTTGGCATAAGAAATAAGAGGAAGTGGAAGATCTAGTAATCTATATGATCTTTTTCATCTACTGGTGGATGAGGGTTAGTATGTGGGAGGTGGGGGAATTCCCCAAATGAAATACTAGGGTATTACTCCCTAAGGGATAACCTATGGGGGAATTTTCTTCACATATAATTTCATATGGGGTTAGATTCATGATAACAAAGTTAGAAAGAGATATTAGGATTAAATGTGCACGGATCATCTCTTGTTTTCAAACCCTTGTGACCCGTCATTTTCCCTATGGTTTGGATAATTTTTACTAATGGAATTTATAATTGATAAAACTCCAAGGATCCCACCTATTAGAAAAGATAAATGTAGTACCTCCATTACCATAATGATTTTTAACTAATATAACACAGTGGTGTAACCTATGATATGATCATATATATCTTGAGGCTTTAGGAGAGGTGCTGGATTGACCCCCCTCAAATGGAGTCTGCTTGGAAAGATGTTCCCACACATTAATTATATGAAAATGGGATTAGTGGGCACCTCACCTTGGTGATTCTTGGAAAAACTGGATTTAGTTATTACCAAGTGAGGCCTGAGTAGCTTAGGAGGACGTCTCCGAGGTGATTCCTAGGTGAAATGAATTTGGTTTACCCTAGGTGAGGTTTGAGTAGATTAGGAGGAGCTCACCCAAGTGCTGCTTGGGATAACTAGATACTACCCCACATGGGTGATTCATGAGAGAATTTTGGTTAAGGGGAACATAGGCAACCAAACATGGGATAGACCTTGCTAAGACCTCAATGTGTCTCCACATGTTCTTCTGGAAGGGTCTTATAGAGGTTTGATCTTATGAATGTGTAATTTTCCATAGTTCTTTTGGAAAATGGGGATTTTCTCCACAAAAAAGTCTCCTTAGGGCTTGGGGGAAATATAACCCTTGGAATATTATTAATACCCTCTTCATTTTAGAGTTTTGATCACTAGGGGGGAAGATCTGAGCAAAGGACTAGAACAATGGGTGCATCCATTGGTAACCTATGGATTTTAGTCATTCAGTTCTCTTTCAAATTAAAAGAACAGGGGTCCTATTTATAGGAAATATGGAGACCCTTGGTGAAGGTGGTAGTATACACAAGACCAAGTCATTGTTCTTCATGTCATGTCAATCATTATGGATAACCTTCACTGGTGAACCAAAAAGGGTGGGTCTGCATAATTCCATCAGTATCCCATGTGGATTTTGAAACCTACACTTATGTGATAACCTCATCTACAAAAATTAATTTTTTATAATTTGGGACTTCCTTTTCCTTTATCTTATTTATATCCATTAAGGTGATCTTATTTGAGAATATTTTATTCTCATGAGAAAAAGAGAGTGTCAATAATTTCCCCCCACGAGGACTTGATCTAATTATAATAGGAGCGTTAGATCCTGGGGTAGAGAAAAATATAGGAACTAGTTGAACCTTCAATAACTGACCTTCATTTTTCCATGTATGATTACATTCAGTATTGGTGAGTATTATTACTTGAGTACCACTCAAGGGAAGTATGAATAGATTCAATGCACACGGTCATCGTGTAGGACGATTGTGTAGGTTTTTTCACACATGTTTTTTGTGTAGGTACTAGAATTTCTATAAATAACATTGCCCACCTAACATTAATTCACCTCTCTCACACTGTTTATGTTGTATGCCCAATTTCATCACACTATCCCTTCATGGATGTTTTATATACTTCTATTTGGTAAGATACTTTGTTACTTAAGTGGAGTGACCTAAGAGAGGAACCCTACATGAGGTGACCTCATCATGGAACCTGTGCAAGGTGACCTAGGTGAGGAACCTGCACGAGGTGACCTATGTGAGGTACCGGGACGATGTTGTCTTCCTCCATTGTTGGATCACCTCCCAACCATGAAATCCTTCATCATAAAACTAAACCCTTGAATATTTACAATCTAAACTACAAATTCACATAATTTTATATAGATTTCCAATGGATTATCAAATATTTTGAATCTTAGATTAAAAATTTGTTGTGCATGCTAAGGATTATCTCAACATTTTTGGGACAAATTACTACTAAATTCATTATTCTAGCCTCCCAGATCTAGAAAAAAATCTAAATAATTAAAAAAATGAGTATACTAACAGTGAAAATTTCAACTTTATGACTATGGGATGCTAAGGAATATACTTATTTCATGTCAAAAGAATTACATACCACACCCATGGTTAAATAGGAACACAAATCTTAATACCACCCACATCTCCTCTGAGGGGTCATTTATCAATGAGGGAATGAATCCATTAATGTGTCTCATGTATCATAATTATTTTTATCTATACCTAAATACACACACCCCTGATCCAAAGACACAATATTATTCACCCATCTTCCATGCTTCTACAATGGATAAATTAAAGGGTTGGATAGAGGACTGGGAAGTACGCACTAGGGGGGAGTCAAACTAGAATGAAAGTGAGAATATATAGTGCATAATACATGTGTGGAGTTTGAAGATGAGATGAATGATATTGGTATTTATGAAGATTTCTAGGTTGGTCAAATGTTTTTATATAAAGATACCAATATAATACTAGAGAAAATTAGTTGATAGAGTCCATAGAATAATAACTTCTATATGATGTATGGTGAGGTCAGTATTAGTTTTTGGGTCATTTACAAGGTTTTGGGAGAACACATTATTAACAAGATGTGTAATGAGTTCATCATACCAAATTAAGGATGGTATAATGATTAAAAAACACCAAAATTAGCTAGTTATTTATTAAATATAATCCAAAATATTATGAGGAAAACCCCCAACCCGAGGGGTGATGAGTATCCCAAATCATGGATGTGTATTTTCTTAGAACTCGAAAAGTAGGGACCCAAATTCCATAATCCAATAGGGTTAACTTTATTAGAAAATTATTTAATTATTGTTAAGTCTTTACCCACATTGAATCAAGGATAGTATGACCAATGGGGGTATATAATTAAGTCTGATGCTCTTTCCAAGACCCACCTCACAGATTTCTTAGTGATGTGGTTGAGTTTCTATATGCTATCGGTCCATGTGTCTACTAGAAGTGTGAGGCTAGATACATTTTTTATGGAATCCGTATTATCATAATGGGAGTTCATAGTTTTGGAAATCCCTATCTTAATGAATATCCACTAGTTCTTTTTGAAAACTATTATGGGGAAAGATCCCTATTACATTTTAGGTCCATTCCATGTACTATGGTTATAGAATTTGGAACATTTAATTTCTTATGCCTTGTTGAGTGTGGTAAGAATCCATGGAGATTGAATATGATTATTAGTTCAAGTTGTCTCCGGAATCCAACATCTATCTTTGATGCACAGGTAAATTCTAAAAATTTTCAACCATATTGGAGTGTCCAACTTTTTTATATATGGGGATCCTCTTACAATGATAGTTACTACCATATTCCTTGGTTATTATGAGTTCAAGTCATATATAATATCCTTCAAAGACTTTGTAATGTAAATAAATATAGATCGTGAGGTTTTCCACAAATCTTACACAACCTATATATTTGATATATAATTCAAAAGCATTTAAAAATTGGCCGTGTCCCCTCTAACACATGTAAAATTAGAGAATTATTGATACCCTCTCTTTTCTTGCATTAACATTACATAATTTTTTCATAATAATTAATACATTATATAAATAGATGCCCAAAGACTATATTAGTCTAGTGCTCTTGGAAATACGGACACATAAACACTGGTACATAAATGAGCTACATCATCTCCCACAAGCTTCTTCATCACTATCACCCTTTTTAGAGACATCTGAAATAATACATATCTTCATAACATGAGGAAAGGAAACATAAAAATGGGTGAGTTTAGGTGATCAATAAGGGTAAATAAGGGAGATACGTAAGCATAATCATGAGAATAAGGGTATGATAACATGATCATGAAAATAAAAGATCACACCCTGAATATCAAAGATCATAAACATGAACCATGGAATAAATCCTGGAAGTTCATAAGATATGAATCACAAGAAAGTAAAGAACATAATCCATGAATTCATAACGTATGAATAAAAAATGGAATTGTGGTAGACAAATGATCATATAATATGATTTCTATAATATCCAATGCATTGTTAGAAATGCCATATTAGTGGATAAAGTCCTTTACTGAACCGGGTTCACACCCCATTTTAGCCCTATATTATTGACTGTGTACACTCTTCATTCTAGCCCTGTAATACTAAACTGAGTGCATTTCTCATTCCAACATTGTAATACTAAATTTATTTGATTTCTAATTCCATATATGCATTTCTTAAGAGATATAAATATTTACCTAATCAATTTTAGAGTGATGTAGGTCCTACCCATGTCATAATGAAATCATACATACATGTGCCACAAGATCATAAATAATCATATCATAATCCATAAATTGAAATGGGTGTTATAAAAATGTAATCATATCATAAACTAAGGTAAAATATAGGTTTAATAATCATTTCATTATAAAAATAACCAACAAAAATATGTGGGTTTCAAAATCATATAACCTGAGAAAGAGAAAAAGGTTTCATAAATATCATGCCATTAATAAAATCCATTTAGATAAAAATATGAATAGAAACATTGAATAATTTCCCCATAAAGGCATGCGTAACACAAAAAGATGTTATCTTATATCGGAAATAATTTTTAATGATATGTTAAAAACATTTCATTATGAAAATGTCCTTTCTTCTTTTAAATATGGTTATTAAAAAATAAAACATTTTCAAAAAACTTTTTCTTTAAAAACTACACTGAAAATTTATAAAGGAAAAATTTGAAACAATAAATCATTTTTAAATTCACTTTTCCTTGAAAATTATACTTAAATATCATTTGAAAACATTTTTTAAAACAGGGTTCTTGAAATAAAATAGATTTTTGTCCAAAGAGATAAATATGATCATATTTTCTTAAAAACATTTTCATAATTATATTTAGTACCAAATAGTGGGAAATGGTAATAATACATGGATATATCTTGAATAAACCAAAAATAAATAAGCTCGAGAGTTTTATTTAGATATTTATCATAATATTTTATCAAATGAATCATAAACATAAAAAATATCTAAAAGCAATGAGATTGTTTCAATGAAATATTATAAATTGGTAATTTCAGATCATACAATCCATGTAACAAAAGTAAAATAAACTAAGCTTAAAATATCCTTAAAAGATATAAATTCATCATATTACATGTAAAATATTATTATATACTCTTCAAAAAATAATTTAGGTGCATAACAAAACACAAGTCTCAAAGAAGGAAAATTGAGTCAAAACCATTTTTTCGATTTGGTAAATTTTGAAACATAAAAACAATGATAGAAATATCATAAAATGGAAATTTACATACCCAATAATTTATGTATAATAATAACCAAGTAAATATATGGGAATTATACACACCATTAAAAAGGAATGGTTGGTGAATACAGCTTGTATCCCACAAAAATAAATGTGAGATGAAATCCCCTTACTGTTTGTCCTCACTCTCATCATACTCGATCAAACCTCCTATTTAATAAATATAAGTTTATTATAAATCTATCACAGAACCATATTATTATATCTAACATCTTATATGGTTTTATTAAGACCATATATTACCCTCTTGTTATAAATACTATGTTAAGGTTTCACTTCATGTAATATTCGATCAGTTATTTACATATGTCTTAATTTGTTATATATTTGGTCCTTATACTTATATCATGATTTAAATAATGTAAAAATAATATATATTTAATTTATATTCATTATATGTGTTTTATAATAATCTATAAAATATTGAATTATGAAATGGAATACACCATCCATGGAGATGGTAAGCCATACATACGCATGAACGTTGTTTCTATTTTTATTGTTGTATTGAAAGAATAAAAGTAAATGAAATATGTTCATATATAAATATATATATAATTATTAATGAATCATTATTTCATCATATATATCATATAATTTCATTAAACCCATCCTTAATACATTCTATGTAGTGTGTGAACGAATCACATCTATTTGATGGGGGCAGTAGTCCCCACTTCCTCAAACAAAATTATCATATTTACACTAAATGTAAAGTATAAATATATGTGTTATAAAATTATTACATAAGAATAAATAAGTAATAAATTTAATATATAACATTTATAAAAATATTTTCCATCATAATGTTCACCATGAGAGGCGGTAAAGAAAAATGAACAATCATAGTTTTGTGAGGTGTTAGTTCGCGGTACACATAAACAATATGTTCATTACTAATAAGATGGAGGTTTGTGTAAGTTTAGATAAAAACAAAGAATTAAAAAATATGAGAATATTTAAGATAATATTTTTTTTAAAATCATGGAATAAAGATAGTGGAGGGGTGGAGAAGTAAAACAAGGGAAAGGATCTTGAGAGAAGTCGTTACCTGTTAATTGGGTAACTCCTTTTGGTTTATACCAAAATGCATCCTTAGATTGATTTAGTCCCAAAGTGATGATTCTATGAGTAAGTTAGGTATTTTTAGAAGTATATTAGGAAGATATTGGCCAAACCTAGGTTTTTTGAGAGGTTTTAAGAAGAGGGATAGTTTGTGGCCTTTTATAGGGAAGGGAGAGGACACACTTGACATTTTTAAAAACAAGTTAGGTGTAGCCATATTTTTACCTAAAATAATTCATAAAAACCCTAAATAACCCAAAAATTTAAGGTTCATGGAAAAATAATGTCTATTAAATGGGTTTTGGAAGAGTTTCTAGGTCTTTTTGAGTCTTAAATTTAAGTTTCAGTCCTTAGTTAAGCTTAATTTTACCTTAATCGATGTAATTAATTTTAATTACATTAACTAATTTTTTTTTGTAAAAAACTAAGTTTACCTTATACGAAATTATAAATTATTATTAATCAAATTATGGAATAATTTTTTATAAATTCCAACAACATAAGTGGAATATATTAATTTAAAATTATTCCCACTAACAGGATAACTCTACGAGTTTTCAAAGTAAAAATGACCAAATTTTTTCTCTATGTTTTTATATTCAATTTCAATGTGAAATTGATGAATATAACCTAAATTTTATTAATTGAAAAAAATGATAGAATTAAACTTTAAAACCAAATTTAAAATATAATTGAACATTATAAATAATTTATATGAAAAGGAAGTTTTGATTTAAGATCTGGTATCTTGCACTATTCATCCAAAAATGAAGCTTCTCAAAAACATCCCAAAAATTCTCCCAAATCTAATTTAAACATTATAAATTAAAAAAATGAATTTTATTTATGAAATTAAATTTCTAATTTTTTCTAAAATTAATTATATTACTTTTCATAGAAGAACATTAAAAGCAGTTCATTTGAGAAAATAGTATTGTGAAACATATAAGGAATTTACCAAAAATTACATATTTCATAATAAATGTGTTTTATTTATATAAAACCATTATAAAAAATAAGTGAAAATTGGTTTTTAATATTCATATTACTATATTTAATTACTAAGTTATAATTATCCCATTTAAATAATTATAACAATAAAATGATGTTTTGTAGAAACATCGTTGTTTCATGCAATATAAGCCAAGTTGGTGTTGCATGTAATGTATACTAAGTAAATTTTTTGTGTAACGTATGTCAAGTCTATTCCTTGTGAAATTAATTTTTCACTTATTTCATTTCTATACATAAATGAAAATATAATTTATTCGAAAAAATGGTCTATAAAAACTTGGGGTGTTACATTCTACCCCCCATAAAATGAATTTCACCATAAAAATTCATCATCTCGGTAAAAAAATGAGGATACATCTACTTCATCATATCATTTGGATCCCATGAATATTCCTTTAAATAGGTATTTATCCACAAAACTTTGACCAGGTGAGTTGACTTGTTTTCTAGAACTTTCACTGATCGGTCTATAATTTCAACTGGTTGTTCTTCGTAAGAAAGATCATGCTCTAGGGGTATGACGTCTGAGTTTAGTAAATGTGAAGGGAAATGTATGTACTTCCTCAAGATATATACATGGAACAAATATTTGAATTGAGAGGTATTTTTTGGAAGTTACAAGTGATATTCCATCCTCTCAATACGATCAAGAATATCGAAGGGGCCAATATTCCTAGGGATTAGTTTCTCTTTCTTTCAGAAGCACATAATTTTTTTCCAGGGTGAGATTCATATAAACACATTTTCACCAACTTGAAATTAAAGATCACACCATCTTTTATCTACCTAAATTTTCTTCTATATTTGATCTGACTTGATATGATGCTGAATGGTTCTAACCTTCTTGGCCATTTCTTCAATGATCTTAGGTCCCAATAGATTTCTTTCTTCAACCTCATCCCAACATATTTAAGCTCAACATTTATTCCTAAAGAGGGATTCATATGGTTCTATATGAATGCTCAAGTGAAAGATATTATTTTAAGAAAACTCAACTAGGGGAATTTTTTTATCCCAACCACCATTTAAATCCTTAAAAAATATTTCAAAAAATAATCTACGGTTTGAATTGTTTATTCATATTGACCATATTTATAAGGATGATAAGCAGTGCTGAAACTCAAGTCTATTTAATGTACTTACTGGAGGATTCATTAGATATTTGAGGTGAACCTCTAATCCTGATATGATATAATGGAATGTGGCATTGCATGTATACTTACAACTTACTTAATGTATATCCTAGAAAGCTGATCTAGAGAGAAGACTTCTCTAATAGCGATGAAGTGTGCCGACTTAATAAGAATATCAACTACCACCCTTATAGTATTAAACTCTTTAGTGTTTTTGGGTATTATAATGAAAAAATACATAGTGATGTTCTCCCACTTCCATTCTAGTATGGGTAATGTATGAAACATCTCATTTGACTTTTTCATTCAGCCTTTTACTTGTTGGAATTCTAAGCTCTAAGATACAAACTCCGTGATCTATCTCTTTATGACATCCCATCAGAAGTATTGTTTCAAGTCACTATAAATCTTAATACTTATAGGATGGATAGAGAATGAAGAACTATGAGAATCCTCTAACAGCTACTTATTCAAATCTGGTATGGAAGGAACACATAAAATTTTCCTAAAACTTATCATTTTATCCTAATCAAGGTGACACACATGAAAATTTCTAGCTTTCTTTTTTATCTCTACATATTCCTTCTGCACCTCCTTAATCTTCACTTGGATAGAGGGTTGAACATTCATTTTGATAAATATAATATTTTCCCCTTCCTTCATGATTTGTATATACATACTTTGAAAATTTGTAAATATTGAATCATTTGTGATCCACATCATGGATAAGCTACCATGATCCTTCTTACTAGATGCATTGGTCACCTTATTTTCATTCCCATGGTGGTAATGTATTTAGTTGGAATAATCCTTTATCTACTCTAACCATATTCTCTAGTTCATTTTCAACTCCTTCTATGTGAATATATATTTCAGACTTTGATAATATGTATATATATCACAATTTTCCCCATAATGGTAAATCCTCTATATCATTAATGCAAAAATTACTTCTCCTAACTTGAAATCATGAGTTGGGTAGTTTTTCTCACGAATATTCAACTATTGTAAGGTAGAATATATGACCATATTATAATGAATAAGAACACATCCCAATACCTTCTTGGATTCATCATTATAGTTTACAAACCCTTCTCCACTATAGGGTCATGTAAGTACAGGTGTAATGACTAACCTACACTTCAGTTCCTTAAAAGTTTCCTCACATTCACCTGCCCAGAGGAACTTGACACCCTTTCGAATTAACTTGGTCACATTATTCAATATTCATGAGAAATTATCCATAAACTATCAATAATATCTATCTAAACCAAGAATTATATGGATCCTAGTGACCATGGTTTTTGTAGGTCAACATCCAATAGCCTTCATCTTAGATGGATCTATTGTTATACAATCTATTGAGAATATGTGGCACAAAAATGATACCTTCTACAGACAAAATTCACTATTTGTAAATTTTTCATATATTTTCTCATTCTTTAGGGACTTTAGAACAATAATAAAGTGATATTAATTCTATTACCTTATTTTTAAATAGATAATAATATCATATATAAATACTTCCATAAACTGGTCAGGGAAAAATCTAAAGAATCTATTTATAAAATTTATAAAGATAAAAGGTTCATTAGTATGACTGAAAGGAATCACTATATATTCATAGTGCCCATAACTTTTAAGGAATTCCATCTTAGTTATATCCTCTTTCTTTACCCTCAACTGATGATATCTAGAATGAAGGTCAATCTTGGAGAAGTATTGAGATCCACACATCTCGAATGGCCCAAAGGCCTTCTTTTTATTTTATTATAGATAATCCCCCTTTTAAGGGTTGAAGGGGAACCCATACATGACCCGTAGGCCTAAGGAACAAGGCCTAACATGACCCGCAATACATTACCCGAAGGCCCAGAGGCATACCATTCCCATTACATGACCCGTAGGCCCAGCCCATTAGAACTGCCCCTCCCCAGTGTCTTGAATCATTGATCTCCTTAGCTCCCCACCTTGCATTGCTGATCGTCTAGCATTGCCCCGTACAACTACTAATAATCAATGTAGAGTCTCAATGATCCGTGTTTATTTTTTCAAAAATAGAGGAGTGGAACCCAAAGGTGACACACTTGGATGAATGAATCGCTTATCATGGTATTCATGGATTTTATTCTTTAATTCCTCCAACTCAATTAGGTCAATTCAATAAAGAGTCTTTGAAATTGGTGTGGAACTAGGTATGATTTATATTGAGAACTCAGCTTAACATTTTTGGGGAAGGATAGGAAATAATTAATGAAGTAAATCAAAAAATACCTAAAAAATAGGCATATCATTGATGTCGATTTTCTCTACATACATTTTAGATAAAAAACCCTTTTGAATGGGAATTAATACCTATACACTAGATGTAATCTCCAAAAAAAGTTCATACTTATCTTCACATTGATGGATGATCATAGGAGGGTTTGAAATATAAAATGTAACTTCCATTCATTAAAAATGGATGTGGGCCTTATGTAGAGAAATCTAATCCATGCCTAAGATGAAATCAAATTCAATCAAAGTAATAGTCACAAGATTTTCCAGAATTATATTCCCAAAAAAATAAACCAAAGAGGAATCATAGACATGGGATTCAATCATAGTACCATTAGGGGTTTTCACTAATAATTCCACATCTAATTATTTTGGTGGATTCTTACAACCCTTAGAAAATTTTTTAGATATGAAATTGTTGGTAGACCCATAATCAAATATGACATTAATAGTTCTAGAGTGGGTGGTACATGTACCTTTAATCACAATGTTATCACACCTCTTGTTAGAAATAGAGATTATATAAGATTTCCCTTTTTACCTTGACTTAAGAGGTTTATAACATCGATCATCATAACCAACTCTTGGGTTTGGGAATGTTTGGCATAAAGACTAATATTTTTAATCTTGTATCCCTGAATCATGGAAGGTGAATTATATATGGATTTCACTCCATTATAATTTTGACCTAAATTCTTCCTCTCATTTTGACATTCAATTTCCAGGTGAGCTTGCTTTGTGCACTTAGAACATTTACTAGATCTATTATAAAATATTTCTCCATGAATCTTCCCACATTTAGATCATAAACGAAAACTCATATTCTTTTCTCTAGGGTGTTTAGAGTTTCCTTTGAACCCCATCTTTCTTTTCTTGTCGAAACCATAAGGTTGAAACATTACTCAAACTTCCATTTCTTGATTGAATAGGGCACAATCAATTCATAGCTACTAAAGTATCTTTTAGAAAATGACCTTATAAGACTTGTATTTAAGAAACTGAAGAACCTATCAACTTTACATTTGGGTTGGAAGATAATTCCTGAAGCATGCCTCACAAGTCTTGTGAAATTAGCCTCATCATCTATTTTCTTCAACTCAAGGAACTAGTTCTCTATCTTTGTATGAGGAATTTGAGGAAAGCACTTTTTGAAAAATACTATCTTGAACTCATCCCAATACATTGATTATATTTCATTGTGTATCCTCATATTCTTAATTATATTCCACTACTAATCCTATTCCCTTTATAATCAATAAAAAACCAAAATAAATTTCTCATGTTCGAAACACTGAAGGATGGAAAATATCTTTTCAGTGGTACCAATCCATTGTTCAGTAAAGAGTGGTTTAGAAGACCCTCTAAAAGAAGGAATAAATTTCATCATGAAAGACTCAATAGAATGTTTTCACTATGTTCATTTGGAATTCCACCATGATTTATATCTTGATAATGTCGTGTGAGCATAGAAATGGGGGTTTTCATTCCATCTCCCACAATATTCAATTTCTCAGGAGGGTAATTATTTCATTTTCCATCGTAATCACTATTAACATGATTAATTCAAGTTCTAGATATTAACTGAAACCAAGAGCATAAAGTAAGAAATAATTATCATTTTGAGGAACCAAATAATCATGAAAAGTCACTTATATGATTTCTAAATCATGACCCCTTCTTTAATCTATGAAACCTTATGTTTATCCTAGGTTATTCATAGCCATATTATATTGAAATCCTTCTTGATGGTTCTTCAAGAGTTTGTGAATTTTCAAAGGATATCCCCTGGGAGTGTCAAAGAGGGTGTGCAACAAGGACCATTTTCATGTACCATATTACTCTGAGTAATGGATAGAACATCTTGTTGGAGTTGTTAATCCTATGTAAATCTATTCCAAAGCCACATAAACTTTTAGTATCTAGACAGGGGTGTATTACTAGGAAACCACTCACTCTATCCATTACCAAAATTCCAGGACATTTTCCTATACTTTTCCTAATCCTTAGACTTATCCCTAGACATGTCTTTAGGGTACTCATTAAGGTTTTCTCCTTCTAGCATCCAAAGGTTCACTAAACCCTAGCTTTGATACCAAATATAAAAACCCTCATTTTCATACATTAAAATTACATAACATTTTTGAAATACTTATAACATTATATAAATAGATTCCCAAAGACCGTATTAGTATAATGAATTTGAAAAAATGGAAACATAAACCCTGTTACATAAATGATCTACATAATCTCCCGCTAGGTTCTTCTTGACATGAAGGTTTCTTAGAAACATCAAACATAATACATATCTTCATAACTTGGGGGAAGGAATGATAAAAATGGGTGATATCAGATTCTCATTAAGGTTAAACAAGGATGATATGTAATAATAATCATGATAATAATGGTATATATGATAACATGATCATTAAAATATAAGATCATACACTGCATATTAGAGATCATAGACATGAATCATGGCATAAATAATATCAGTTCATAAGATATGAATCATAAATAAAAAAAACATAAGCCATGAAATCATAACATGGAAATAAAATAGGTACTTATGGTAGGAACATAAGAATATAATATGATTTCCATAGTATCCAATACATTACAACCAAGGCCATCTTATTGGACAAAGTTCTTTACTGAACTGGGTCCATATCCCATTCTAGACCTATATTACTAAACTGGGTTCACTACTTCCAGCCCTATAATACTGAATTGAGTTAATTTCATATTCCATCCATAAAATAAAATTATTTTTTAATTTCTCATTCCAACCATGTCTATCTCATGAGATATGAATCTTTACCCAATGTATTAGGGGGGGATATATGTCCCACCCATCTCATAATGAAATCATACATATATCTTCCACAAGATCATAATATATCATATCTTAACACATTAAATGAAATAGGTATTATAAATAAGTAATCATTTCATAACATAAGGAAAAATAAAGGTTTTATAATCATTTCATCATAAATATAACCCATGAATAGAAGAGGGTTTAAAAAACATATAACTATTGAAAGATAAATGAGTTTTAAAAAAATAAATCCATTAAGAGAAAGAATATTAATGGAAAACTTGAATAATTTCCCCATAAGGCATGATTGACACCAAAATATGTTATCTTAGATGGGAAATAATTTTTAAAATATCTTTTAAAAATAAATCTTAAAGAAAATATCCTTTCTTCTTTGAAAAATTATTTGTAATACATAAAACCTATTGAAAAAAAATTCTTTGAAAATAGATTTGAAAAATAATAAAGGAATATTTAAAAATAATAAAACATTTTAAAATTTCCTTTCCTTTAAAATTATCTTCAAAGATTATTTTTAAATATTTTTGAAAGCATTTTGGAAGACATGGTTTCTAAAATAAAACATATTTCCAACCAAAGAAAAAATATGGTCAGATTTTATTTTTTTTATTAAATATATTAATTAAAAAGAGTGAATAAATGGTATTAATTCATGGATTTATCTGTAATACACTTAGGATAATTTAACCAATAATTTTTCTTGAGATATAGATCATAATATTTCATCAAAGGAAGCATAAACATAAACAATCTCAAAAAGTGATGAGATTGTTTCAATAAACACTTATAACTTGGTAAATTGGGATACAACTCTCCATATAAGAGAAGAAAATTAAATAAATCATAAAATATAATTTAAATAATTATATTAATAATATTTCATTTAAAATGGATGTATATACACCTAGAAAAATAATTTAGATGTATAATGAAACATGAGTCTCAAAGAAAGAAAATTGAGACAAAACTATTTTACTGATTTGGTAACTTTTGAAACGTAAACCCTATGAAAAAATATCATAAAATTGATATTTAAATAACCATAAATTTAATTATAAAAATAATTTAATACATCTATGGGTATTATACACACAACAAAAATTAATGGGTGGTGAATAAAGCATGTATCTCAAAGAAATAAAAAAGAGAGATGAAATCTCCTTACCCTGTATCTTGACTCTCATTGTACTCATTAAAAAATACTATATAATAAATATAATTTTATTATAAATTTATCACAGAACCATAATATTATATGTAATAACTTATTTGGTTTGATAATAAACTTATATTACCCGCTTGTTAATAATCCTTTGTTAAGGTTTTACTTCAGGCAATATTCTCTTTGTTCATTGCACGTGTCTTAATTTGTTATATATTTGGTACTTATACATAAATCATGATTTAAATAATTTAAATCATGATATAAATATCATTTATATTCAGTATATATTTTTTATAATAATCTATAGAATATAGAAGTATGAAATGTAATACACAATTTATAGAGACGGTAAGTCGTACGTACACATGAACGTTGTTTCCGTTTTTAATATCACATTGACAGAAATAAGGAAAATTACATATGTTTATATATATATATCATTATCATAATATCATTATTATATCATATATATCATATAATTTCACTCAACCCATCCTTAATACATTCTATGTAGTGTGTGGATGAATCACATCACTTTGAGGGGGTGGTAGTCCACATATCCTCAAATGAAATTATCATATTTACACAAAATGAAAAGTATAAAGATATATGTTGTAAAATGACTAAATAATAATAAATACATAATAAATATAACATATGAAATATATAAATATAGTTTAAATCATAATTTCCACCATGAGAGGCAGTAAGGAAAAATGAACAATCAATATTTTGTGTGGTGGTAGCTCACTGTACACATAAATGGTATGTTTGTTACCCATTAGATAGAGGTGTGTGTAATTTATCTCTAAAACATATAATAAAAACATATTATTATTTTTTATCATAATGGTTTCTCTATAAAATCATGGAATAAAGATAGTGGAGGGGGTGAAGAAAGGAAATAAATGAAAGGATTTTGAGAGAAGTTGTTACCTAGGTAACTCCTTTTGGTTTGTACCAAAAGGATTAATAGGAATTATTTCTACCCAAGGAGAGGATTATAAGAGGAAGGGAGGGATGTTTTAAATTTTATAGGTAAAATAATGGCCTAATATAATTGGTTTGATATGACAACTTTCCTTTTTATTACATATATTTACATTACATTTTACAAACATAGGATCTTTAAAAGATTAGTGTCTTGGAAATAAGATACATGATACAAGAAAGTTAAAACATTATTATATTAAAATTTAAAGTATTATTGAAGGTTAATCCAAAGTATATTTTTTTTCATCTCATAATCCAGGGACATACATCAAAGGAAAGGGTGATCAGAAGGCCTAATAAGAGATAACAAGTGAAATAGTTTACTTGTGATATTGAGGAGTATCAATAAGAACTTTAGGAACATCATAAGGGAATAATAAAGTGGAATATAATAAATAAAATAACATAAATTATAAAATTTAAATGTGTTTCAAACATTTAATTTCGGTATTCATAATCATATCACCAAGGTCCATCCCCAACATGTCATAAAAATTTGAAAGTATATTCACCAAGGTATCATAAAATTTGTCATCTCTAGAGATTAAATTATTTACACAATGCATTAGAGTTATATCAAGGCACACCCTTAATATGTATTTATTTTCACTTTATACACATATATCATCATCAAAAATTTTATAAATAACCTGTGGAGAGTAAAATAGATAGGTTTCAAATCAAAATCATGGTGTTTTAAAGAGTGCTTTAAAAATAATATCTTTATGAAATTTTAAACCCACAGAAAAGGAGGACGAGTTTCATGTATGTTAATCCCAGAATAAAATAGATAAATTTGAAATATATGTGAATAAACCTAGAGAATAAATAGGTTTTGGTATTCAAAAAATAAAATAAAATAATTTCTTGAGAAAAAGAGAGAAACTTTGAGAAGAAAATTCGGTCGCATAACAGGTATGAAACATGGTTTTAGAAAACATTTAAAAGAGAGGGGGAAAATGGATATACATTCATAAAATAATCATAATACATTATAGGAACAATATTAATTAAACATAATAACATGGTATGAAAATGTAATATACACATCAAATTAAATAAATTTTGAAGGGAAAAGAGAAGATGAGATTTCCCTAATGAAATTTTGGTAGCCTAACGACGTCACTTAAAATTCATAAAATCTATTGATTAGAGAAAAATGGGTATATAATATTTTATAAATAATGTTTAAAGTAATTGTGATATTTAATTACATATCCCTACCTAATAAAATATAAATTAAAAATGCATCACATAAAAGGAGTGCTTAAAAAAGAGAAGGGTGGTAGATTCCCTTACCTTGAAAAGTGACTTCTAAAAACTGATGATCAGGACCTTGGGGGTTTGAGGACACATTGATTGGACTCCTTGGGAGTTAATAATATCAGATATTCTAGTATATTGAATTGTTAATGAAATATAATGGATCAATGGGTGTGTATTTATAGGAATAGTGAGGGAGTGATTTATTAATTTTTGAGGACACCTCAATAGTGGTATTTGAAAAACCATTGGCTTACCCATGGTATTTGAAAAATGGGACAAATAATATTATATTTTAATTAAAAAGAGTCTAAAAGATTTTTAATTTACATTTTACAACATGATTATTTCATTAAACACACTGAAAACTCAAAACTGTATTTTTACTATTCACCGTAAAACAAAATATTTTATAAAAATATCCTAAATCCACCATAACCTAATATAGAACTTATGAATTAAAAAATGAAATTTATTTTCTTATAATAATTATATAAATATGATAAATTTAACATTTAAATATAAAAAATACTTATTTAGTAAATATAAAAATGGACAAAAAATGCATAGTAAAATTTTCAACACTTAAAAAAATAAAATTATTTTATCATTTCTAATTAAAAAGAAGTGATATTATTACAATATTTAATTATAATAAGTATTATTAATAAAAAATAGTTTAATATAATAATTTATCTCTCTATAATGTACAATTTTTACCCAAAAAATCAATTTATCAAATTTCATCTCAATTTTTAAGTAAAACAATTCTTAAAATGGAAATGATGAAATAAAAATTTTATTTAAACAATGTGATTAAATTTTTGGTAACATGGGACTTAAAACATAACCCCTTAATACACCCACATATGAACTAAGGGTATGGTGTGTAATGGTGATGGACTCTTGGGGTGGCTTAGATAACATCCCCCAAGTGGTGATCTCTAATAACTTGAACTTCATCCATAAGCGATTTTGTTCAATCTTAACATATTGAAGCTCCTCTTTGGCATGGTCAAGGGAGAATCCCGGTGACACTGCCTCCTTCCCAAGCTCTGACAAATGGGCTTCGTACAGCCTGATTCTACTGGATGAGTCCATCAACTCTTCATTAGCCATTAATTAACCAATATCATTTCTATTTATAAACAATAATCCTAATTTTAGGAGTATAGTTTCTAGTGGTCATGTTAACCAATGATCATAATTGACCAACATGCATATAACTACTGAATCCCAAAGGTCTCATTTGAATTATACTCACTTCATTAGTAAAGGTATATTTTTTTGTTGAGTAGAAAATAATTTAACACACATTTTCAAGAAAAAAACAATTAAAAAATTTTAGGTCACTATATTTGATAGGTGTGAAGAAAAGGGAGAGGTGGTGACCTTTTATTGGGAATGGAAAGAACACACATGGAATTTTTGAAAACAAGTTATCATATTTTAACATAAAAATAGTAATAAAAAACTATAGAAACTCAATAATGGTATCTTTATTTCTGAATAATGGACATAAAATTGGTTTTAGTTGAGTGTATAGGTCTTTTTGGGTCTTAAATGTAAGGTTTAGTCCTTTTTTAAGATTAATTTTACCTTTATCGATGTAATTAACTTTCATTACATTCACTAATATTTTGGGTAAAAAATAATTTGACATCATTAGACATTATAAATTATTTTGATTCTAAATATTTAATCCATATTTTTTTTTTCAAATTACAATAAAATAAGTGGAAGAAAATGATTTAAATTTAATATCAATGATGAGACGACATTGTGAGTGTTTGAAGTAAAAATGAGAAAAAGTTTGCTTTGTTTTTATATCGAATTTCATTGTGAAATTAATTACAATGACATAAATTGGATTAATTGAAAAAACTATGATATAATTAAACATTTTTAAAAAATTAAAATATATTTTACCATTATAATTAATTTACAAGAAAACATATTTTTGAATTAAAATCTGATATCTTTCATTATTCATCAAAAAATGAAGTTTCTCAAAAAAATACCAAAAAATTTTCCCTAAGATAATTAGGCATTATAAATTCAAAAATGAAGTTTATTTTATCAAATTAAATTTATAAATACGTCTGAAATTAATTTTTTTACTTTTCACAGAAGGACATTAAAAGCACTTCATTTGAGAAAATAGTATGTTCAAACACATAAGGACTTTACCAAAAATTAAATCTATACTTAAAAATATGTATTTATATAAAACCATTATAAACCATATCTGAAAAGTTACTATTTATATTCTTATTTATACATTTAATGACAAGGTTATAATTGTCTCATTTAAATAATTATAATAATATAATGATGGTTTGTAGAAACATTGTTGTTGTGTGTAAAGTAAGCCACGTTAGTGTTGCATGTAACATACGCCAATTTTATTTTCTATGTAAATTACACCAAGTTAGTTATTTGTCAAAGGAATTTTTGACTTAGTTCATTGAAATAAATAAATGAAAATTTAATTTATTTGAAAAAAGGTACATAAAAACATGGGGTGTTACAAGAATCATCCAATGGTGCCCTAATAGATGTGATTTCTTATGGCTTAATAGGTGTATCAAATGGTAATTGAGTAGCCTCATCAGGTTAATATTTGGGGTTTAGATCCAGGTATACTGAATCCTGGATTTATTCATATCTGTAAGGGTTTCTGACTAAGATAAACCCTCAATTTGACTCTGTTACTATTACTAGTTGACAAAAACATGGTCGTAAGGCCCATATAAATCCATAAGGTGATAGTGGTGAGGCCCCAAGATCACCCAAGTGACCCCTAGTATGGTCTAGTTATCCAACAAGGATTAAAAGGGATATTTTAGTCATGGTTGAGTTTAGATGGTCCATCCAACATCAGAAAGAGGAAACCTGAGCTACAGTTTCCCATCCTTAAACCATAATGAAGAGAGATAGGAATCTAGTGTAATCGAGAATCATCGAGTCCTCTTTGCAATAAAATAAGGAAGCATCAAATTACCTAATTCCTGATGCAACTAGTTTCTAGTTGGATATTTCTACTGATGCCTAATATCTATGGACAATTCTTCAAACTATCATGCATATTATATGAATCAGATATATTCAAGAACCCCATAATTTTATATATGAAACTAACACTGCCGAGGCGAGGATGTACATTAGAGAGCTCAAGAGGATAATATATTCCACAGATGACCAAATCCCTAACACAAAGTGGGTAACTTATTTGATGGGCTGGGGTGCTACTGAAGGGGTGGATGATTATTATATTTATGAATGGGATTAATTAATCAAACCTAAGGATATATGATTTTCCCTCTCTTATCTCCTCCATTTGGAATAAAGAATCATCACTGATAAAATGAATAACTTGATTTATAGCCATAATAAGGAGGATAACTTGATATCACATCATCGAAATTAGCCCCAATGGGAACCATTCTCTGGGATTAGGGATCAATAGATAAATCAAGGGATCTATCCTCATTTCAAAGGATCATAAAATAGGAATTCTTAGGGTAATTTTCCCAATTTACTCCACCTTTGTGGGTGTTTGAACCGAAAGTGCCAGTCCCCCCCGGTATGAGGTGAAGAAATGATGGAGATTGAAAAAAACATCCAAGTTAATCATCAGCCAAGGTGATTCTTCTCTAAACC
Organism: Viscum album; assembly: GCA_963277665.1. Taxonomy (NCBI): domain Eukaryota; kingdom Viridiplantae; phylum Streptophyta; class Magnoliopsida; order Santalales; family Viscaceae; genus Viscum; species Viscum album. The sequence continues at coordinate 1,128,497,676 of OY728146.1, forward strand.
CTTAATATTATATCTATTTGATATATATATATATATATAATTGACCATTATTATAGATTGTAAGATCTAATTCACTTTCCTCTCTAAGGGGATCTGGTACTAACCCTTTAAGGACTTAGGGGGGAATTCTAGATGAGGCAAAAAATCGCATTATCAGGTCCATCCCTTCGACATGATAAGTGTCAAGAGATATGGAATTTTTTTCTTGTTATAATATACATGGATAATGATTTTGTTAATGTCAAATATGAATTATAAAATGTCATGTGACTATCACTTATTTATATTCCTTTTGATATTTTAGATATGATGCATGCACCATATGACACTATGACCACTACCAATGGTCATGTTACTATCCCATAATGGGATTACAGGGACTTGAGATCATATAATAAGGGTTTTATAGATAATCCTAATTCAAATTGTTCATAAAGTGTATTTCCTATTGAGAAGACATAGGGTGATACTAATGACAGTTCCAATTTAGGTCCTAATACCATTATTTTAGATACCCCTAATATTGAGGATATTGAGAGAATTCTAGTACTATATAATAAAATAATGGTATAAATTTAATAAGATACTTATATTCCATACTCCTTGAAGAAGTTTTAGGACTTCAATAAGGATTTGGATTGATATGAGTTTCCCTCTTTAGTGTTTTCTCCCACAACCACCATCCTTATGTCTAATGCATTGAATAAATGATCATGAATTATATAACATTATTAGAAGAAAATATCACCAAGGAGATTCATTACCCGGTTGCTGAGGTCCCTCTTTCTCCTGTTGTGTAATAAATGATAGTTCAAGGTCTTGAAGAGTGGGATTCTGATTAGCATTTCATAAAGGTTTCGGAGAAAACTCTAGAAGTTTATCCTCATAAAAAATCTTACCTCAATCTTTTGGGGACATAGATACTGGGGATAAGTCTATAAAAGAAACAAATCCATCACTGAGTGGGTTTTATCCACTTCTATGATCTCCTTCCACCTTTTAATTTTCTATTTTCTAATGTTCAAGACTAATTTCATTCATTTTTCAGCGATGAAGACTTCAATGATAAAACTTGAAGGGAAGGCCTCCACTTTATATCAAATGATGGAGTGAGGTGAGGGTGATGTCATTATAGGAAGGAGAATGTATGTCACTTACATAAGTGAACTATTTCTGGAGTACACTCCTCCTCTTGTGACCAGCTCCACCGCATGCCATGAGGATCAAGATAATTTCTAGGTATATTTTCAGTTTATATAGAAGCAAATATAAGAGTTAGTCTTGGGAATTCATATTCCATATCTTTAAAAAATCCATCATTTTTAGAGCATTTTCAACATATTGGGGTAATGTGTATTCTATAACCGCATGGTCCACATTACTCTAAGAGAGATCATTTTCCAATGCGATAAAGATCACGAGTCACAAAATATCCATATCAAAGAAAAAATTCTCACAAAAAATCATGAACTTGAACTAAATTATCCCAATGAGAGCCCAATCACACTAGGAAGTTGCATGATTGAATGAAATGTATTGAAGAAAAAGCCGTTAAAATATTGTGCCTCCAATAAGAGATGGATAATGTCAGAGGGGAGCTTGTGAAACTTCACCATTCATTATAATTGGTTGAGTATAAATGAAATACTATTATTGAAGCCACAATCTAAGAGCTTCACCTGGTTGAGGAGTATGAGACTACCCAACCAATTTGTCTTTAATAGGTAGTCTATGAGGCTCAAGAACCCCTTTAACAATTCAATAATTATCCTGATGGACTGTTGTAAAATATGATAGAGATAATCCAATATGTGGATACTCCTTTGACTTTGTCTCCATTATTAAATGAAGAATTTTCTTATGAAAACCTAGGAATTTTTACCTATTTTTACATAATAGGAACATGAAGATGTTATATGTTTTTCCAAGGCATTGTTGCCCTATGAGCGTAGTTTGACTATTGATATATCCAAATGGAAGACCCTTCATGCTTTATGTATTTGGTGTCACTGCCCTAATGTTTACCTAATGTATATATAAAATGTTTCCTTTTGGGTGAGACTTGGATTTTTCTTAGGCATTCTTTTTATAGTAGTCGACAAAAAATGTTTTGTTACTTTTTATTTTAAATTTCTAAATTTTTCCTAAACCATTCAGAGTTCATTTCTAGTGATATGATTGTAAACTATTTCCTAGGGCACCCTTTTATGGTATTTAATCCTAATGAGTTTTATGTCTCCTTTTAGTCAATTTTTAAGGTATTTTATACCAGACCAATGTTACTGTTTTTTAGGTCGAATAACTTTAACTTTGGGTTTTGGTATTAAAGACTCCATACTTGTTTATAGGTCAAGAGTGCTCCAACATTCATTAGGTAGAGGGTTGTTTTGAATCACGATCTTGCGAATTTTGGATCCAAATAAACGATATGGGATGAGAAATAATGTAATGACCACAAAAAATGTTTCAGTCATGAATTTCATCACGATATTATCAGGGCGTATGGGGATAAAATAATTTTATCATATGGATGAAGGTTTCTTTTTTTGGATGGACCTACTAAGGGGAATTTATGAAAATCCAATATAGGACATATCATGCATAATAAAAATAATTTTTTTCCTTTGGATTTTTAAATCTCGATCACTGATGGATGATGAAAGCTTATCAAGATCCTAATTTTCCTATAAATTGAATTTGATTTTTTTATGGAAGGTGCATCTATATGGAAGGAGTGTTTTATGTTTAAACCAACCAAAAATGCGGAAAATGTTATCTACATTGGTCTAAAATATACTTCATAAGGTAAATTTTCTATAAATTGTGGCTAGGACATGATAGAGGATTAAAGTATCAATATGCATCTCATTAGAGTGAGAATCAAGCCACATGTAGTTCTAACATGTGGTTTTTTATACGAATATAACACTCACATAAGGACAAAAAAACATGGATTATCAATGGATTGGTGTCCCATATTTGGAGAGGGAAACTGACATGAATAATGTTTTATTTCTTTATTAAGTTAGTGTCCATGTAATTCAATTTAATTTCATGTATTAAGGTTGTAAATTTTCCTCAATTTAAGGTCATATATATTTGACCATCTTGGTTAGTGAGAGAATATAAACAAAAAAGGGGTAAAATAAATTTGATGTGAATATAGATTCTGGTTTTGGTATAGTAGGTTTCACAAGTGTGTACACTTAGTTTATTATCATAGTGTTCAGATGGTTATATGGATAGAGTTTAAGGGAGTAAAAATTTAATAGATAAGTTCCTTTTACAGTCTTTCATTTAGAATTAATGATTTCTAATCTAGGGTTATGAAATGATATAAACATAAAAATTGGGATAATAACCAAAAATATATAATCTAACTTGAGTCATTCATTGGGTGAGAAATAGAAAAAAATGGGTGGGGGTGGGGTCATTAGACTGTATGGGAGTATCGATTTGTGATTATTATCAATGAGTTCAATATGGATTTTTTTATTTAATTTTTAAAATACTTCCCTCTCATTTTTCCTCAGGATAGAAATTTTCAACAATATTCTGGATGTGAAAATTGGTGTTATAAAACATGACCATGGGATTTTTGGATCTGAGGATGATATGGGAAAATCATGTAATTAAAGACTATGGACATGGTTCTAAAATCAGATTTTTACTACGATGATGTATAGGTGAACATATATAGAAGAGGATTCTCTTGAGGATAAAGGTTTATTTGGTTTACATTTCCTACTAGGGAATGTTTTTTCTAATATAGACTACGGTGTGTTATGAATAGTATAAAAAGGTGTTCATAGGGAACATAAATTATTATTACTCAAAGATGAGGAAGTTTTTTGATGACCCAAAATTACTAAGGCACAAAGTATGACCGATGAAAGAAAGATATTACATGGAATATAAAGAAGTAATTTAGGCACAAACTCTTTTTGATTGAATGAAATTCATTTTTGTGTCTAGGCCTAAGAGAAATATTCTGTGTGTCATTAAGTAAATCATTGAAATGAGAATCATGAAAAACTTAGTTCTAAGGATATATAGGTTGGTGGTGTCATATGAGGCTGTCACTAAAAATAAGAAACTCTTAAGTGAGAACTAAAGTATGAAACATTTTTATATTATCCAATAGAGATATAAACCATGTAGATTCATGTATTACAGTAAGGACATTATCGTACAATTTTAAAATATTATGAAAAGAATGATTTTAATTCCTTTTATGGTCATGTTACAAGGACCTTTGTGTGTTATAGTTTAGGGTCTTACAAATAGGACCATAGATTTCAAGGTGAATATCCCAATAACTCTGTAAAATTATTTGGGTGTGAAGAGATAAGGTTGTAAGTCATTTACTCAGGGTTCCTAAATATGGGAAAATGATATGGGATAAGTTTGTAAGGGATGATCATGGACCATATTAAAAAATCGATTTCCTTTACAACTTTATTAGGGAATACATAGATAAAAAAATTTCTCCAAAGTACAAAGGTTTCTTTTATTGAAGGCCCATTTTGGGGAACTCATTATGCAGAGATAATTTTTGGAGTATTATGTATAGTCAAGACAAAGGATTCCTATAGAGTTGAGTTCATTCATCACTAATAGCCAAGAAATATTATGGATATCTAAATTTCCCAAGGAATGAAGTTTATTTTTTGATAGGGTTATGCTTGAGTATGAATGGGGAATTTAGGTTATAATTTAATATGAACATGTATAGTTTTCCTTTCATAGGTCTAATTTTGTACTTTTTTTATAATGATCGGAACATTTTCAACTGGACCTAGGATTTTGAGACCCAAGTGTCACTAATTATCCCAGGATAATAGTAGTCAAGACACACATCATTATAGTTAGAAAAATCCCCCACACAAGTCTAATTCATTTATAGGGAGGGATAGGTTTTTTGAGTATGAGCTCATGAATCGGGTGAGAACATGTACTAGACTATCCTATATTGATATGTCCCATACATAAGAGATTGGTGATTTTTTATATTGTGGCTAGAACAGGATGTATGATTTAGGCATAACTATTTATCCCTTTGGTATGAGAATCTAGCCACTAATTGTTCTATCATTGAACACTAAAGTACAATTATAATCTATACACAGGGAAGGGGGAATTTTATATATTTTGGATGAACCAGGATATTGGATCTAAGAATTAAAACATATATCATTGGAATGAAAATAAATCCACACATATTTATTGATTAGAGGTGTGGTAGGATACCAAAACCAAGGGTTGTGTTCCACTTAGGAGAAGTCTATAAAAATTCATAGTTTTATGTCATGAAAGAGATGTGAACTATGCGGATTAACATCATGAAGTAAAGAAATTTGGTGTTCCTTTTAATGTATTACATTTGGGACTAGGCTATCTCTAATTTGAACAGATACATATTAATCATGAGAGGAATACCTTACTAAAATTCCTAATCCCATGTTATATATTCTTGGAATGAGAAACAATGAATAGTAATGATTTATTTCACCACATAGAGCCAATTAAATGAATGGATAATTTAATTGTTATCTTTTGATGGATGGGCCAAGATGTATGATATGGGTATCCCTATGTATCTCATTAGAATGAGAATCATGATGTACATCATTCAGGGAGAATCTTAATGTCGAATGAGAGGGATGTCAACCATGCAGTTTACCATCATACAGTATGGATGAATGGTGTCATTTAGTTTGAGGTCATATGCCTAGGACAATGGGGTATATATTATTTTGGGATAATTTGCATACATGTATAAGGTAATGACCTGATCTAAAGAGGGGGACTGATGGAGGACCAATGTCATGTAAATTTCCAAGGAGATTACACATAGTGAGGGGTGGTATGAAAGGACAAATGTTAAGATTATTAATGGATAGAAAAGAGAAAAGAGGCCTATGCGTCACTGCATATCCCATTAAAATGGGAATCAAGATGTACGTAGTCCTAAAACATTATGTATAAGAAAACTGACACTACAAGGGAAGAATCCTCACTGTTAAGGGAAAAATGCATCACACAGTATAATTTTTTTGCAATGAGTTCATTGCTATGAAGTTTAACATCATGTGAGTAGGATGAATTAGTCATGTATTTAGGTTCATGAAACAAGGACCTTTATGTAGTTTATAATCATATATGAATTACTATAGTGTGTTATAGTTTAGTATCTTACAACTAGAAACATTGAGTTTCTATCATTTAAGGTCTTAATTACTTGACCAACTTGAGGGTGAAAATATGTCCTCACTAGTAAACAAAAAGATAAAATTTCCATGAAGAGAGGTATTAGGGGCCAAAGGTTATAGAAAAATATCTTGTAAAGGGGTATATTTGGGAATGGGACTAAGGAAGAGGACATAGCCATCAATACCTATCTATTCAAAGAAATATCAAGCCACATGTAGTTTATAAAAATATTTCCTATACAGATATAGATCATGTTCAATTAGAAGGAATTTCACTTAAAACAATCATGGAAATAAAATGACGCATTTTGGAGTCCCCTACATTAATTTTACTTATATGCAAGAGAGGGGAATTACTTATCTCATGACTGGGCCTAGTACACAGGATCTAGGAATTAATATGTATCTCATTGGAATGATAATCAAGAAACATCTAATTATTTATAAGTATATATTGGTGGTGAAATAGGATACCAACACCATGAATTGTGGTCCGCTCAATCACATACCAAAGTATGACACAATTTTACATAGTGTAACATGGATGTTAGCCATGCGGTTTTACATCATATAGATACTATTTTTTTATAGTTTAACTTCATATGACAAGGATGTTATGTTATTTATTTTAGTGTCTGATAGATTAGACTATGTTTTCATTTAGTTAAAGATCTTATGAATAGGACCATGGGCGTCACATGAAGTATTTATTAATAAGAATTACATTGGTAGGGTGCATTGTGAATTCCCCATCCATCACGATTAATGAGTAATCTCAATTGGGTTATACTTAATGTATTTTGCATGTTCCTTCCCACTTTTGGTTCATTATTTGGTGGTTTAACTTAAATTATCATCTAGGTTGTAAGATCTAAAACTAGTTATCCTTGAAGGAATGGATAGATACAAACTCTGCTGTTGAAGGGTCTTGATATCTAATTTTTTGAACTTCCATGTGGTGAAAGGTACACAATATTTTATCATCAAGTCACCCTAACTATTCCAACCTCTTCTGTGATTTCTCATCATCTATGTTTTTTTTAAAAATAACTATTTAGAGTGATGTAAATTATACCTAAATGGGTAACATTTACTCTAGTCTAAAAACCAGCAAATATGTGGTTGATTGAGTAGTAGTGTGGGTTGTGGTGTGGTAGGAACACATGATATACAAGTACTTTTCGGTCCAAGAATTCCCCTTTTCCAATATTTTATAGAGTGTTTTTGACAGGTTTTTATTGTAATCCTCTATCTTACCATTTTATGCATCATGGTAGTGGGATGAATGGTTGGATTTGATGTTTTACTTTGGATATAACTTCATCAATTCAAAAGAACATAAGTTGATACCATTGTCCATCTGTATTGTGTCAGGGACAAAAAACTCTAGTGATGATGATTGACTTCATGAAACTAAAAATGCTCTTGGTCCCAAATTCCTTATGTGGTACCTCCTCAACCCATTTAGAAAAGATTTCAGTAGTAGCAAGGATGTATTTGAACTATTTGGCCTTCGCTAGAGGGTATAACCCTGCAACATCCATTCCCCATATAATGAAGGTCTAGAAGTATTTTTCTATGTTTAGAATCTCTAGAGGTTGGTGGATGAAGTTGTCATACACTTGGCATGAAGGACACTTTTTGATGAATTTTTTAAAATACGCCATCATTAAAGGATAGAAATATAAAATCCTCTTAATTTGGTGAGAATTCATAGTTCTATATTTGTGGGAACTACAAGAAGTAATACGAACTTCCTTTATATTTGTTTTAATTTCCTCTCCTCCAATGCATCAGAGGAGAACTCCATCAAATCTTTGTTATAAAGATCCTTTTGATAATTGATGCACATGGATTCTACATGAATTTTTTAAAAAAATCAAATTTTATTTTAATTATTTTTCTAATCTATTTTAGAATTTTAAGTTGTTTTTTTAGTTTTGTATTATTTTAGATATTTTCATAATTTTTAGTTAATTTATATACTAATATTTTTAAATTAGTATTTCTATTATTTTAAATTAAATTAAACACTATTTTATTATTATTATTAGATTCTCTAATATTTTTTATTATTTTAATTGTATTTATTGTTTTATATATTAATTGTCTATAATGGTATTTTATTTTATTTCATTATATATTTTTGTAGTTTTAATAAAGTAATATCATTATTAGTTAATTTTTTAATTTTATTAATATTTAATAGTAGAATTTTTTTTATAATAATTTTATTTAATTACATGTGGATAAATATATATACATATAAAAACCTATATAACATTATCTTATAATTTTCTTTTAAATTTAATATGTATAAAATTTAATTATTTAATTCTATTTATTATTATTATTATTATTATTTATCATTGAGAAAATTAGTATATTTTAAAATTTGAAATTTGGATTTATGTTTTGAATTTCTGATATGTGGGATGAACCCACCTTCAAATGGTCTAACCCCTCCTTATTCTTAGCTAAAAAAAACTATAGGAGGCACAACACTAGGATAGAATCCCACCATCTCCATCGCCATCTCTATGAGCACCCCCATATCCATCCTCCTCTCCAGCTCCTCCCCCTTGTATCCCTCCTTCCATAAAACAACCTTATTGTGACATAAATACCCTAGCTACCTACTAATATTTCATATATTCCACACTAGGTAGCCACACTCTCCTCTTACATCTAACCTCCAAAGTTTCCAGATCCATCTTCCCTATACTAAAAAATTCTTCCTATTCCCTCCTATACTGAACCACAAAACCATGCCTTCTCCTCACTAGTGTAGTGAACCATCCTCCATCGCATTCTCCCTCTCCAATGAAGAAATAAAACAATAGTCGACCATCCTTTCACATCCACTACACACCTAGTAGCACATTGACCTCCTACATTAACATCATCACAGCCAGCTGCACCCCTCTCGCTCTCCACATAGCAGACCGACACTACTTCTTCTTCTATTCTTAGTGTGCAATGATGGTTTGGGTGTAACATCATCATGTGTGGAGGGTTTTATTTTCACTTAGAGATCAATAGGTGGTCAGTGCGATGCATGGTGAGAGTATAGACCAACATGATAATTATTTCAATAACATGGGTATATTTTTCATGATTTATCATTTTATTACCACACATATTTATATGGAAATGATGTCATAGAAAATTTATTATTTTAGATTTCTAACTGAGGAATTTAAATTACTACGAATTCTATGCGGATGTTTTTATTTTCTGGTTAATTAATCAATTGAATTTATTTGAATTTGAATTTTTATTTTCTTCAATTATATTTTCACTAAAAGCATTTCTAAAATTAAAACTATCCAGTTTAATTATGAGTAGATTATGTGATACTAAGAATTATAATTTTTTGTTTGATTATAGTGAAAATAAGTGGCACAACTTTGTGAGAAACAAGCTATATAATTTATCCGACTAGTGAGGTACTCAAACATGCCTCCCAATTTATTTATAAAACTAGAGAATGAGGTTTAAATAAATTAGAAGACATAAAATGAGAATTGAAAAAATTATTATATTTTTGGGCATTGTGATAATTAGGAAAAATAAATATTTAATCATAGAAAAAAATATTTTACATGGCTTCATAATAGTTTGATGATGACTTTAGCACCCCAGACACATTTTTCTAATAAAATTTCTTCATCCTTCTTTTAATTAAAATATTATTTTAATTTAATCTATATCATATTTTTTAGTTTTATTTAAATAATTAAGATAATAGGAATTCCCTTAGTGACTAATATATTGAACATTTTCCAATGACATAATTTTAGTGAACTAGATCTCATGTGCTCAGTTGTTTGACCGTACTCTCCAATTATGAATTATCTAGTAAGTTTTTAATTTTTCAAATTATATGTGTTGCGATTTATATACCAAATTTATGGAACCATTTCAAGGGATAAAACAAAAATATATAATTAATAAAATATCAAGGTTATTTTGTTTTAGGAATTTTTCTCCTATACATAGAACACTTGTAATTCAACTCCATCGAAAAATGAAACACATATGGATCAAAAACTAGAAAATTAAAGAAAAGGGAGAGCTAAAATTGGTAGCTATTATGAAAAATTAATACATTAGTGCGAGGAAGTAATTAAGACTCACATTCCAATGCTTCCCACTGGGCATGTCCACTCCCTTTTCCAAAACCATCTCAATAATCAATAACCTTAGACTACTATGGGACAAAAATTCAGACCCCACATAGTCAGAGTTATATTAGGCATAAAAAAACAAAAAATTAAGAAATTATTTTTAAACTCAAGCTATCTAAGATCAATCATGACAAAAAAAATGAACAATTTCATCTCTTGAGTAGTGAATACCCTTATATGCATGTGAATTTTTTTGAGGTCTGGAATACATTTAAATATAATTGGGTGACTGATGATGCATTGATCACAAGACTTTTGAATTCTCATTATGTGTAAAAGATAAGGAATGGTTGGAAAGCCTTAACCCAAATACAATATTCACCTGGGAAGCACTGATAAGAAAATTTATTGATCAATATTACACAACTAAACACCCATTGAAAAAATCGCGAGACCTCGACTCCTTTTTCCAAAATGAATACGAATCACCAAGAGAAGACTGGGAAAGCTTAAAGACCATGTTAAGGTGTTGTTATCATCATGGAATGAAGTCATAAAACTAGTTAGAATATGTTGATTATGGATTTCATATCAAGATTAAGTCCTAAATTATTATAACTACATGCAATGCATTCATGAAAATAGATAATGAATATATGTACACTTTAATTCAAAACATGGAAGAACATAGTTTCCAGTGGATTGAATATTTTTAAAGAAGAAATTACAGAGTAAATCAAGTTGATTCTCACACATTTATAGCTACACAATATGAATCTCTTAATAATAGGATTGAAAACTTCTCACTGAGTCTACCTAATCTAGTTCCAATCCATGTAGTTCAAGATGGACACTACCCACCCTGTGGTGGTCCTCATGACTATCCCAAGTGTCCATATAACACATCCGAGAACAATATGTGTGAAGATAACATTTTTATCTATAATTTATGAAATTATAGAAATGATTAGAAAAAAATTGGAAATTAAATAACCAAAATCAAGGTTGGAAGGAACCAGTGGCTACTCAGATAATGAAAAAAAACATGGGTCCACCTGGGTTCCTTTTTCAATCTTCCTTTAGGCCTGCCATGCAATCCAAATGGAAAGTATCTCAATATAAATATTGACCACTATTTGATCAACAACATCAATATAAGTATAAAAATAAAATAATGGACTTTGGAACTCTTTAAATGAAAGGTAAAAAATACTGGGGAGAAACTATAGAATAATTTATGATGTCTAATTAATCAATATTTGATTCACAAGAGACGGTAACCCAGTACATAAAATCATCTATATACAACATTGAAAATTAATTCAGTCAATTATAAGCACAAATGAAAAACATAAAATAGGGAACTCTAATAAGTAATAAAATATTTAACCTAAGAGAAGAGGAAAAATATGTCACATTATTTAGTGGCACACAATTTCACATGTGCCAAATTCCTGATTATTAACTAACATTTGATACTTATTCACATTACATGGAGGATGGTGACTCAAAAAAATCTATTTAAGATAAAGATAAATAAGATAAAGATAAAAAAGAACTTGTGAAAATTGGAAAGGAAAGAAAATAAAAGGAAAATGAGTCACTCAATAAAAGAGTTAAATATCACACACCACCTCCACCATTTCTACATGGAATGAAAAAAAAGTTGGAAACAAATTTTTTGTAATTTATAGAGATGTTCAAGAAGCATAACATAAATATTCCTTTTTTTGAATCCATTACTCAAATTCCCCACTATGCTAAATTTATCAAATATATTCTATTTAAAAGAAAAAAACCAGATTCTGTGGGAATAATCTTAACGCATGAGGAATGTTAAATAGTCATACTGAGATCTATACCTCCTAAACTAAGAAAACCTAGAAGAATCACTATACCTTGTAATATTGGAGGACATTAATTTGGAAAAGCATTGTGTGATCTTGAAGCTAGTGTAATCCTAATTCCATCTGGACTTCTTAAAGAATTTAGAATAAAAAAATTAATGAAAATTATGGACTGATCAATGATGCAATCCCAAAAAATTATATTGGTCATACTCATCAAGTTTGATAAATATCACTTTTTTATAGATTTCATATTCCTTGATATAGAAGAAGATATGGATTTCTCTCTCATTATAAGGATAAATTTGTTAGAAACATTAAGACCACTAATAGATATCCAATAGGGAAAAATAATTTTTAGAGTTGGAGAAGAAGGAATTACATTTGGAATCTTGAAAGATATGGAAAAATCCTCAACAAATGACCATAATTTCATAGATATGATTGAAGAATGGGATGAATTTTCAAATCATGTGTTGATTATCTATGAATTACACAATAAATATGAGGAGATAACTTTAACACTAGAGGATGTATAATTAATCAGAAACATAGTTGATCCTTTTGATATAAAATAGTTCACTTAATTGACTCCATCACATGAAAATATTCAAACCCTTGATCTTAAACCTCTTCCACCAAACATGAGATACATCTAATTGTGATATTTAAATACCATTAAAGTCAAAATATTTCAAGTGAAAATCGAATTAAATTTCTCAATGTATTCTAAAAAAGGAATCGAGTGATATATTGGATGATAGATGATTTAAAAGGTATAAGTCCTTCTATCCACACTCAGAAAATAAATTTAGAATATAATTCAAAACCTTTTTGGAAACCACAAATATTCTTACCCCATCCAATGAAATAATTAGTAAATAAATAAGTAATTAAAATTATCAATGTTGGTTTAATATTTAAAATCTATAATAGTCATTTGGTCAAACCATTACAACTAGTACATAAAAATGGTGGAACCATAGTGGTTGAGAATGATAAAAGAGAATTTATACCCATAAGAATAATGAATGGATGAATAGATTTAAAATATTCTCGATAATTGAATTATTTTAATATAAAATATCATTTTTAATTACCATTTATTTATAAAATACATGAAAGGATGGTATAAAGAGATTACTATTTATTTTTGTATGGATATTCATGCAATAATCAAATTTTGGTTACACCAGAAGATCAAGAGAAAAGAATATTCACTTGTTTATATGATACACTCACTTATCTGAAAATTCCTTTTGGGATGTTAAACACACTTGCCACATTTTAATGATGCGTGATTGAAATATTACATGAAATGATTTAAGAGTCTTTGGAATATTTGTGGAAGAATTATCTGTTTATAGGAATTATTTTTATGAATGTATGGAGGACATGGATAAGGTTTTGGAAATATGTGAAGAAAATAATCTTGGGATCAATTAGGAAAAATATCACTTCATGGTAAAAAGTGGGATAGTTTTAGATCATAAAATTTTAAATAAATGAATTTATGTTCTCACTTCCATGATTAGTATAATCTCTAAGCTACCCATGCCTACTTTGGTTTGTTCAATTCGAATTTTTATTGGGCATGTTGGAATCTATTGAAATTTCATTAAAGATTTATATGTTATTACCCCCTCCCTTGCCACTATCTAAGGAAAATACATCCCATTCCAATTTTGGCCTAATGTTTAGGATAGATTTAAATTGTTAAGGCCACATTTTTTTGAAGCCCTGGTAATGATTTCACCAGACTGGGAGCATCTGTTTGAGTTAATGTGTGATTCTAGTGACTTGGTAGTGAGTGATTACTTTGGAAAAAAGAAATAAAAGATCATTAGGAAAATATATTATTCTAGTCATATATTTAATGAGGCTCAATAGAATTACACAACATAAAAAGAAGATATACTTGAAATTTTCTCCACTTTCTATAAATTTTGATATCACCTACTATTCTCTAAAGTCACTATCTATATGGATCACTCTACCTTGTATTATCTGATGAAGAATAATGATCTGAATCCCAAACTCATTTGATGGGTATTTTTACTTCATGAAATTACATTGAAGTCAAGGAAATTAAGGGAACTAAGAATATAATTTATGATCATTTATCATGGTTAAACCATGAAGAAAGTTAAATCAATATGTAATTAATCAAAGAATCATTTATTGATAAACAACTTTATTCTACTGAGACAATCACAACTTGGTTTACCAATTGTTTGAATTAATTACCTTAAGGAGTGGTACCCCAAGATTTATCAAAGGATTAGAGAATAAGTTTTTTGAATGAATCACACCATTAACACTGGGATGATCCATTAATTTTCAATTATCATGTAGATAGAATGATCAGAAGATGCATCCCTGAAGAAGAAGTTGATAGTGTTTTGAATTTTTACCATGATATAAAAGCTAGAGGACACCATGGAATTCATCATAAAATTATCCAAGTGTTACAATTTGGTTTTTACTAGACTAACACGCATCATGATACTCACAATTTCATAATTAATTGTGATAAATTAAAAAGAACATGGAGTAAAAGATGGAGGCGTGAGATGCCACAACATTTAGTCATAGAAATTGACTTTTTTCACCTATGTAGAATCAATTTCACGGGCCCTATTCCTAAATAATTCGTAAAATACCAAATCTTTGTTTATGTTGAAAATGTATCAAAGTTGGTGGAATCTGAAAATTTTTCAAAAAATACTGCTCGAGTTTTCATTAAATTTTTGAAGCATCACATTATTACCCAGTTCAGAATTCCAAGGTTTATCATCAGGGAGCATGATAACCACTTAAATAAAGATATGTTTTAGAATCTAATGGTCCTCAATAGATTTTAAAACTACATGATCACCCCATAATATCTACAGATCAAGGTCCAAGATAAGGTTTCAAATAGATATATTAAGGGAATTATAGAGAAAACCATGTGTAAATATCGAAAATGTTTGGACTCCAAACTTGATGATGCACTCTATGTTTACAAGATTTCATTAAAAATAGCTATTGGAGTGTCCTCATATAACTTTTTCTTAAAATAAACTAGAAATATACCTATAGAAATAGAGCAAAAAATCTTACTAGGATTTGAAGAAGATGAATTAATTAGATGAGATAAAGGGGAAGTGTTTGACAACACTTTGATCAATAATGAGAAAAATTAAGCCTGTAATGATAAGAGGATCCAAAAATTGAAATTCTTCACTAGGTGAAAAATTTCTACTCTTAAACTCAATACTTAGGATAATGTTGGAATGCTCAAATCAACATGGTTGGGACCTTACACTGTTATAGTTGTTTATATTTATGGTGTTGTTGAAATATTTGATGGGAAGATGCCTCCATTTAAGGAAAATAGTCAATGCCTCAAAAATTAACAGACATTAAATATAATAGGCATCATTAATGAAGTTAAATTAACATGATAGGGTGTTCTACAGTTTGAATATGTTAAACTTATGGCATCTTGGGAGGCAACCCATGTTCTTATCATTTCCATTATTTTTATTTATTAGTTCTATTTTGTTTTAGGTAATAAACCTAGAATTTATGGGACATTTTCAGCTAATACAAACATTTTTGTGCACTTTTTATTCTCCCTAGTATCTTCATTCATTTATGTGATATTTGGTGTTATGTTTATAGTATGACGTAGGTATGTGTTTTCCATGTGTAAAATTTAAAGGTACATCATTTATGGCACTTCATCAAATTTATAAATCCTTCCCACATATATCTTCCTTTATGTAGGGATGTGTTTTACTTTCATTCATATTTTATTCTCCCAAAAGCACCATGAAAAAAAATAATTTAAAAAACTTAAGAAAACATTAGAAAAAAAAATCCTTTCATGGTTTAAACCATATTATAGCAGTTGTATTTTTTTTGCAACATGATTAGAGGCATATTGCTTGTATCCCTGGGTATTTTGAGCAAATAATTAATTTTTGAAATTATTTTATTCTTGATACTCTTATTTAAATGATTTTAAATATCATTTCATTCTTTGAATTTTTTTTCTCTGAAAACCATTAATTTTTTAGACACCTATTTGAAATCAGTCTCATTTGTGCTATCCAACTTTTTATTTACATAACATTGAGGATTCTATCACATTTTAATATGATATCCTATTTATCTTTGTCTTGATGGAATCATTACTATGTTATGTATTCTATAACATTACTTGTTTTTCCATCAAAGAAATAAGAATTTTAAAAGTTTCATTAAAATGATTGAGCCATTTGTTTGAGATATTTTACCCCTTTAACCCACTAATCCACCATTTAATTTTCTCCATTTTATAGCCCTCAGTTACTATGAATAGTAATTTTTAACATAATTATACAACCAGAACCCTTCCTTAACCATTTCATGACAATTTTCATGATAATGTTTAATCTATGTGGAGGGGAGAGATTTATTCATGTAGAAGGATGTTTGAGGGATAAAGAGGCAATTTATGCACATGTATTGACATTATCTCATCATGAAATTATGGAATATATTTCACAATGTCCATATTCATTATGTGTATTTTCTTATGGACATATAGATTCTTTTAGGTTCTAATAATGTGTAAATATGTGGTCATTATGAGGAAACCCTCACATTTAGGGATAACAATAAAATTGATGACCCATTACTCTAGGAGTCAGTGAGTTTTCTATATAACCTACTTTCATTATGATTATACTGAGTATGATATATTTGTGTACTTTTTTGGGATATTTTGTTATATATATTTCATAGGGTTTTGAAGTTGATAATCACTGGTTTTTTCCAACCATCTTATTTGAGTGAGCTATGAAAAATGAAGAAGAAAAAAATTACATTTTGATTATCATATTCTTGGGAATAAGAAACATTTTATGTATGGGGGAGTGATATTATGAGGGAGACATTTGTATTGAAATTAATCATGCATATATTTCAATATTCAACCCTCATTTTTCCATAAATTGTCAATTTTTTTATATAACCCTCTATCCTGCAGCCTCAAGTAAATTTGAACCTAATGAGATTCCTCAATATTGGTGAATTATTTTGATTTCCAGTAGGGTAGATGTGGAATTCATGGAAAGTACACAGTAAGCATGAATTTTATGAGAATTGAGAATGACTTTGCTCAAATTTATTTGGGTGATGAGAGTGATGGTGAGGTAGGTGACACAATTTATAAGTGTAGCTAATTATTTTAGAAATAATTAGGGAGGAAGAGAGTCTATTTTGAAATTGATATTTTAAATAAATCATGATATTTTGTGGGTAAAAATATATTAAATTTTTTTGAACATTTAATTTTGATGGTATGATTTTTCCACAAGTTTAATTGTGTATTCTTTTGGATTTTTTCCTTGGAGTGAAAAATTTTATGTATGGGAGTTTTGATGTACATGGATTCTACGTGAATTTATTATAATTTTATAATTTAGTTTTAATTATTTTTCTGACCACTTTTATCATTTTAGGTTTTTTTAGTTTTGTCGTATTTTAGATATTTTGAGGTCACTTAGTTAATTTATACACTATTATTGGTAATTTAGTATTTTTATTTTTTTAGATTAATTTTAATACTATTTTGTTATTATTAGTTTTGTTAATATTAGATTTATTATCAGTTTTATAATATTTATTATTATATATATTTATTTAATATATTGGAATATTATTTTATTTCATTATATATTTTTACATTAATAATAAAATTAGTGTCTTTATTAGTTTTTTTATTATGTTATTATTTAGTTTTATAAATTTTATTATCATATTATTATTTAACTATATGTGAATATATATATATATGTATTTAACTATATAACAATATCATATTATTAATATTTTTATATTTAATTAGTATATTATTTAATTATTTAGATTTAATTTATAAATATTATTATTAAACATTGAGATAATGATTTTATTTTAAATTATAAAATTTATATTTATGTTTTGAATTTTAGATATACAAGATGACTCCTCCTTCAAAAGGTCAGGCCCCTCCTTCCTCTAAAAAAACCCTACAGTAGGCACAACACTAGAACATTGGCCCACCATCACTCCATAACCATCTCTACACTCACCCCCATTATCCCTCCTCATTTCCAGTGCCTCCCCACTTGCATACCTTTTTCCATACATCACCCCAACTGTGATAAAAAACCCACCCACCTACTCCTCCCCCTACATGTAGCACCAGGCGACCACCTCCTTCTCTTGCATCGAACCTCCAAAATCACCAGCTTCATCTTCCCTACACCAAAAAGCGATATTGATTCCATCATATACTACACCACACAACCACACCTTCTCCTATCCGATGTAGTGAACCAAGCATAGTCATGTTATTGCTCCCCAATGAAGCACAACAACACCATTCGACCATACTCTCTCATATTTTGCACCCCCAGTAGTGCACCAGTCTCCTACCTATGCGCCATCACAGTTGTCCACACCCCTATTTCTCTCCACTCAATAGAACATTAGTTCCACATCCACTATTATTGATTAAAAAAGGGGGTTCAGGTGAGATATCATCACATATATAGGGTTTTCCTTTTCATTTGAAGGTTGAAAGGTGGTGAGTGAAATGTCTGATGAGATTTCAGAATGAAACAATCATTATTTCGACAACACATGGATGTTTTTCATGATTTATCATTTTATTACTGTAAATATTTTTTCGATATTTATTTTGGGGTAAATTTATTATTCCAAGATGTTGACTGGGGAATTAAACTTCTTGTTCATGCTACGATGATGTTTTAATCTGTGGTTAATTCATAAATTGAATTTATTTCTATTTGAAATTTTATGTGCATTAATTATATTTTACATAAAATAATTTTTGAAATTAAAACTGGATATTTTAATTATTATTTGACACATTGATACCGAGAAAGTTAACTATTTTTAGCGATTATAGTGAAAATAGGTGGCCCAACTTGGTGAGAAATATGCTTTTTCATTTCGTCAATTGGTTCTTTACTTGAATGCATCTCCTAATTTATTTATAACACTAGAGAAATAGACTTTAAATAAATTATAAAATATAAAATGAGCATCTAAAAAATGATTTTATTTTTTGAGTTGGCAATAATTACATAGAATAAATATTCAATCATAGAAAAAAAATATTTTCCATGGCTGTATAGTAGTTTGATTATGACATACAAATCCAATATATATTTTTCTGATAGAACATCTGTATCATTTTCTTAATTAAAATTTTATTCAATTTAATTTTCTTTCATAAATTTTTAGTTTTATTAAGATAATTAAAAATAACAGGAATTCCTTCACTGATATCTTGCTTGAACATTGTAAAACAAGAATATTTTAGTGAACTAGATCTGTTGATCTCTATGGTTTGACCCTACTTACCACTTCTATAGTAGCTAGTAGGTTTTTATATTTTCAAATTGGATGTTGTACAATGCACATAATAATGACCCTTATTTTCATAGAGAGTGAAATTTACTTCCATTTTCTAGATCTGTTCTTTTTAATATTTCTCTGATATATGGGTACCATCTTGGAGGTATTATGGATGGGAATCATCCAATGTCTATAAAAATTATCTGGTTTAGGGTTAGAATTGACCCTATTGATCTCTTCTATGCTTCTCTAAACAAATATCAATGAAATTATGTGATGTATAATGATGATGATTATTTATTCTCTATATGAATCTTCTAATGTTAAATCCACATTTTTCAATGTGTCTATCTAAGCATTTTTTGAATGTGGGATGTTAGTTAATTTTGATTTAGAGTGAAATTATTCCATCAACCCTCAAATATAATTATGTACAGGGGTCAACTCTTCTTTTTTATAGCATAATAACCATTGATTTTATTAATCACTAACTCAAAGTCACTTTTGATTATTAGGTTATTTATTGGTACATGGAAAGTCAATTCAAATCCAACAATGAGGGATTGATATTTGACTTCATTGTTAGTGAGAAATTCTAATATCAAAAACAAGTAGGATCAGAATGCCTTTTCTGGATAAATGAGGATGACTCCCAACACAACTTTGTCGATATTGGGGTCTTCCATACACTTTCTAGTTGGGATTCTAGATGGAATTTCAAAGTATATTTTACAGGCTTGGGAAGAGTGTTAAACATAGAAGGTCTCCTCATTTGTAATTTAAGTACATACAAACTCTTCTTCCATAAAGGGATGTTTCACCTAGAAATCTACTATGGACTTCCCTTTTATTACTTTATGTGGTATGAAAAGAATATCAAACTACTATATAATGACCAACCATCATTCCAAATGTACAATCAATATGGGATTATTGGGGATATATTTCAGTGGGAAAATTTGATAGATAAAATAGATCTCATGGTGTTGAAAATAGTGCCTTAATTTTTAATATACAAATATCAGTTCCAAATTTTTTTTATCGATATATGAATATAGATTCTTAGTGACAATCATTGTATGAATGAGATAATAAAGGATGTTTTCACCACCTGCGTCATTTTTCTATGTAAGGAAGGCCCCCAAGACCATTCTAGAGCTATCAAATATAAGATGAGTGTCCTTCCTTCAACTTGAAACGTCAACAATAATGGTATTAGGAGGTATTTATTGAGGCTATTGAATGATTCTTTGAAATAATTAGTCCATTGAAATGTTATCCTTTCTTTGTCAGCCTAGTGAAGGTGAAAAAATTGCCTATGAGTTTTTCTATAAAGCATCAAATGTTAAAAAGGTGTCAATATTTTCCTCTCAGCTCTTCAAGTTTTATATGGAGTTACATACCTAGTATTTAATTAGTTTAATTAGGTTTGACTTTGATGATAGGATGGCATATTATGAATAGTAGAAATTTTCTTGAGGTGACACCAAAAGAACATTTTATGGAGGAGTGGTTCATTTTTAGACTATACATTTAGAGTTTTCTGAAAATGATTTCCAATTTGGTAAGGGGATCAGAATATTTTCATGATTTTACTAAAAAAGTTTCAACATAAAACTCATCACATTTTTTCAATAAATTTTTGAAGATGTGATGCATGGAACATTGATATGTATCTCTAGCATTCATTACACCAAAAGGAGTAACTCAGTAGCAGAATACTCTATGGGGTCCCTAATGGAAGTGAACTCTCTATCTGATGAGGCTATTCAGATTTGGTTGTATCCTAAATAGCCATCCATAAAAGAGAGGGATTTATTTCTAGCCATCACATCAATCAGATGTTATGTAATTAGAATCAAGAATTCATCTTTGGGATAGTCCAGTTGATAAATCTCAAAATTGATACAAAATATGATTTTTTCATTTTATATTGATTGGGACCATATTGGTGAACCACATAGCATATTGAAAATTGTAAATCAATTTATCCTTTTTGAGCATATCGAATTCGACTTTATCTTTTGTGGAATGAGTCAGATGTTTATTTCTAGCCATCAGCTCATAATTATTGTCATATCTTAATAACCATAAATGATTGGTGGCAACATTGGGATCAAGGCCTAGAATTTTGTTGTATGTCTGAGAAAACAAATCTTGATTCTACTTTAGAAAAGTGGTGTAAATTTCCTTCTCATTGAGGGGAATATATTTAAAGACCAATGTTCATCACAAATATTCCTATGTACCCAAATTTACTTATTAGATTTCATAAAAAAGTGGTTAAAACTCCATCCTTGAATGAAGGCGGGGCATATCTGTGGTCGTATTCTTACTCTCATTCCTCTTTTTCTCCATAATCCTCTTCCCCTATGACCATGTAATTAAGGATTGAATATAAATGGGAATTATTGAGGTTATAAGGAAGGTTAGTGTTTTGATATTCATCCTATAATTGTGATATAATGACCTCCTCATATTTTTATGATGAAGTGATGATCTGCATATGTTTTGGGGATGAATTTGAAGTATTTTTTTTGAAGTATCTCTACCAAAAGGGAAATAAAATACTTCTTCATAGCCCTTATATTCTATTAATGTGGACTATATCAGCAGTCCTGATGATGAAATCTCATAATCAAAGCTTATATCTTCTACTTGAATTATGGGAAACACATATTCATCACCAAGGTCTCAAAAAGGGTAAGGTGATGTTATTTCTAGACCATTCCACGAAACATCAGTAGTCATAGTTTTCTCCCCTTCCCTAAAAAAATATTGCATCAATGAATTGAGCCTCACATGATTCAAACAAAGATTTATCACCTTTTGATGTTTTAATTTTCCCATTGAAGTAGTCCTTAATAAATTTTTTATATGATTAAAGGATTGATGCATGATGATACAACCAAGGCATTATAAGAATTAAATTTAAATCTATAAGTTTTTCAATGACCAATAATTCAAAATTAGAAACTAGGTCCCCAAATTGAGTTCTGATCTTGATATTTAAAAGGGTATTTTATCACCCTTATCATATCTCTAGAGAACAACTGGTGAATGATATAGGTTAAATTCACTATAAACCAACAGATGGATTATTTTGATCTAAACCAAGTTGACCCTTGATCCATTTTCAATGAGATATCAATAAATATCAATGTCATATAATATTCAAGATACGTACAAAGGACTTGATGTGTACCTATATAAAAACACACTATCCTATTCTATGAAAGAGATAACTGAATTACATTTTGTAGGGTCAACCTCATTTTAGTATACATTATTGGTAGTAGCTTCAGCTTAAAATTTTTAAGGGCTCCACATAGCCTCTACATGTGCTTCTATTAAATCCATTGACATGTTGTGAAAATCTAGAACTAAAAGGTTCCCTGTAACCAAATAATAATTCTCCAGGTTTTTATATTTTTTGGTCAAAGTCCTATGTTTTCCTATAGGGATCTTAACCATAGTAGAAAATATAGGGAATTACATTCCTAAGGTAGATGAGATGGGTGGTTGTGTAGATTTTGAAGGAATATTCATGGCTTGATTGGACCATTTTGGTCTACCTTCCCATATGATATAATGAGACTACTTCACCCCTTCTAGTCGATCTTCTATAATGATTGGTTTTGAAAGACTTTTTGTGAATATGGGGTGTTTACCTAGTATTTCTATGCTCACTGAAGGTACCTTCCATGATTTTTAATATCATAAACAACCACTGTGGGGATATGGCTGAGATATTAGTTCTGAGCATGATTGTGTCTTCCCCTGCATCCTAGGATTCTATGACCTCTACCTATGGTTTACCATCATGGAACATTGAATTTGAATTCATAATCCATCTATTCATTAGATAATAGATCCATTATGTTAATAAAGTTAATGAAACAAAAAATTATAACTTCATATGATGAGGATTCGGTCTAGTGGGATGATTCTTGTGATACCGTTTCTTGGGATGATTTTTTTTATTCCATTTGGTAAGGAGGTTCCCATACTTTCAGGGATGAAGTAATGAATTATGAGAGAGTTAAGCATATATTTTTCCTTGGTGTTGGTTCATCCCCTTGAGATTTTTTTTTCAATCATCTTGATATTTTATTTCTTATATGGTTGGCCTTTGGAGGGTTGTGTCATAGAAAAAGTTGGATGTGCTGAAGTAGAAGTGACTGGAGGAACAATCAGTTGTTTTAGCTAGGATCATAGGATATCATGAGTCCTATTATTTTTTTTCTAGTCATCCAATAACTAAACTTCTGATCCAGATTTTTGGTAACTTCTTTCTATTCACCTTATTCCTCTAGAGTAGGGATAAGACCAGACACTACCTATGCTAGTGGTTTTTAGAGATTCATATTCCTAGGATTAACCATGATTTAGAAGAAATATTTAAAAAATAAATAGTCCTGGATGGTTTCATAAAATTTTAGATGATGGGATCAGTAATATAGGGGCTCATAAAGGCCAATTTTCTTGGGTATTTTGGGCTCTAAAAAAATTATCAAGTTATTTTCCACAATTGATAAAACGTAACTGTGAAATTTCTCATCTTGCAAGGAGTAAAATTTATTTTTAAAATTATCAAACTAGAAATGTTTAGGTTCCTTTCCCTCATAATAATAGGGATAATACAATTGTAACTTTTTTTGGAGGAGGTTCCACATGATGAGGTGTGGGATTTAGAGTTGGAACTATCATAGAGGCCAGTTTTGAAGTAACAATTATAGATTCCACTCTATCAATACTTTTTCATTGAGATGCCAACAAGGGATGGGAGTTATCATTAGTTAAAAAAATTGAATCTTCCTACATATTTTCTACTACAGAAAGATCACAAAATCCACCTAGATGCTTTTTTGGGATATGTGGTGTTCGTAGTTATTGATGAATATTCACAATGCATAAAACTAAAAAATCTCATTGAGGAAGCTGAAATTTCATGGAATTAGTCAAAATATTCCTCATATAAATGAAATATGAAACCCTATAATTTTCATATTGTCTTTGTTTTTAGATATCAAATTATTTTTTCTTTTAAAACATAGAGTTTAATTGGTAGACTAATTTTCAGTGAAGTTATTCTCAACCCTTAATGATCTAACTGGTAGACTAGTATACAAGGTAAAGGACCGTCCCTCTAAATTATCCACCAAAAATATGATCTTATCTACCTATAACTACTTTAGGGTCCCTATCATGGGTTCACATAGAGGCATTAAGTGTATCATATACTGTTCAAGATCCCATGCACCATTGAATGTCGAGGACATATGATTATGAATTTTTTGAGGGGAAAGAGTTACATCCACCTATTCAGGGAAATGCCTCCTCTCTAGTTGTACTGGTGTACATAATTCTTCCAATTATTCTAATTGAGCAAGTAATCTCCTAATAGTGTCGATGGTATAGGAAGGATTGACTAACTGAGTAGGATCATGAACAAGGTAAATAGTGGGTTGGGCTAGCTGTGGCGGCTCTACTTGTACTCATGGTGGGTAACCTATAGGTGATGACCTTTGAGGATGTGTATAGCCTAGCACTGATTGTGTACCCAAAAGAAGGGAATCCTGATATTTTTCTAACATGGGGTCCAAATATATTAGTTTTTGTTACCCCATGTTGAGTGGATGTTTTGACACCATTTTAGTTACTGTAATGAACTCTATTTGTTCAGGTATCTGACCAGGGAGCTCAAGGAGATTCTTTACTTATTGAAAATATATAATAGGGATGTTTTCTCAGAGTGGTTCTGCATTGAGTTTTCTCAATACCTTAATCTCTTCCTCCTAATGAGAAAACCATTCCTCAATTGTGAGGAGTTCAAAATCTTCAATTTGTGGGTGGGATATGACCACACCTTTATCGTTCTCCTTGGAAGTTCTTATCAAAGAGGTGGTAGTGGAGAATTTTAGGGAAACCCAAATACATATAAATCCTATTATTTTGGGTTCACATTCCCTTTTAATCATTTATTGATGAATCATGTTACATATAGATATCTCTTTCTATTTCACTGTGTTACCCTCATAATCTTTCTTATATATAGAGTTGGTTCTAACTATGTCAATCGATGTGTAAAATATTTCAAGTGGAACATTAATATTAAAATGATAAGAGGATCTATTTTCTTAGGAAGATATTATGAAAGATATATGATATCCAAGAGTGGTAATAGCCTAGAAATATTTCATTTGTTTATGCCCGCTGCGTGGTGTCATCCTCTCCTTAATTTCTCCCATTGTAATTTTTTAAGAAGGGTGATCTATAGGGTATATCTGAATAATGTTTTCATGTGAATTACTAGTGAGGAAGTGGGCCAAGTAATTTGATGATTTTATAGGATTCATTTTGTAGCACACCCCATAAATAGGAAAAGACTGAATTTCAGTTTAAGAGGATGTTGAGGTAAAAAACCCCAGATTTATGGGTTAGAGATGCTTTCGTTCTATTTTCACAACCTTTTAGGATTAGTTTTTTAACCTCAAAGGATATGTTAAAAATTTCCCCATCCCTACGGATGAGGATTCCCTTGTACTATTATATCTGCAATTTCTTCAACTACATTCTATATTTTATGACAATTTTTTTTAAATATAGGCTAAGTTCATTTCTTGGTTTTCACCAAAGAAATATACTAACAAAGATATTGGAAGTTACTCATGATTGTATTCCCTTATTTTGAATGCTAGATCAATATTTTCATATGCTTGATGCAAGAGTCTTTTTATGGATCACACTCTCTTAGCCTGATGTCAGATAGAGTTGTTCTGGTCTAGTTTATGTTGAATATACCATCGATTGTAAGAAAATCTTGTTTCATAAAGATGTTACATTATTTCACCCTGGATGGGATTCATTTACTAGTAAGTGAGTTTAAATGAAACACCCCATATTCACCCCATCCTCTTACATGAACACCAGATGGGTCATCAGTGATTTTCTAATGTAACTTTTTTAATGTATCGAGACATGTGCACTGAATGGATTCTTATTGTGTTCCCAATATCTAGTTCTATGTATCTATAAGAGATTCCAATTCTATTTGATTATGTATCTCTATTAGTACCTTGAATTTTCAGGGATATTCATTATAAGGAAATAATTTTATTTTTAGGTGATGAAGATTATTCCATAAATTTAGGTATATTCTGTGAACACATACTTCTTTAAATACCTCTAGAATACTATATTAGGGAGTAGATAAAGGAAAAATCAGGAATGGTATGTTGTCTTTATCCAACTCTCTCCTCATGAGGAATATTTTCTCTTTTCCATTTTCAAGAGATTCCTCAACATGATATAACCAAAGTAAGAATTTACACATTTCTTTTTTGTAAATAGTATATTCAGAAGGTATTTCCTCTATCATATTATTAGTCAATAGATCAAAGGGTGTTTCAAAGAATGACCATTTCCTTGGGTCTTCTTCTGGTTGAGAAATAATTTCACTTGTCAATGACATGGTATCCAGCATGACTAAACATAATTTTCCAAGTGCCTCCTGTTAGAAGGGTTTAATCATAGTTTATTAAGAAAGAGGAGGACATTTATGACCAAATGAGGTTTCACTATAGGGAGGAGCGTCATAATGAATTCCATCATGGGGGGGACTACCAACATAGATTAACATCTGACTGTAAAGAGAATTTCTCCCATGTATACCCTGGGGAGTATTTTTAGTGTGGGTGATAGTAAGGGGAGGGCCTTATTACTATTTGATCTTTTGTCCATGAGGAGGGTTTCCACAGTTCTCATCAAGAGATGGTATCTTATGATCAATAAATATTTGGACCTGAATTAAGCCTTAATGGTAAGATATATGGGGAGGACCTCCAGAAATTATGGAAGTAAGATTGTGGAGAGGAGCTTCATAATTAGAGCTACTATATCTGTAATTTGGTAACAAATGACTAGGATCCTCAACCACCGTAGATAAGTGTTTAAGGGAATAAACAACATC
Source organism: Viscum album (assembly GCA_963277665.1). NCBI lineage: Eukaryota > Viridiplantae > Streptophyta > Magnoliopsida > Santalales > Viscaceae > Viscum > Viscum album. The sequence goes on from OY728146.1 coordinate 1,128,525,238, forward strand.
ATATTTTATTATAATGAGATCATAGAACAAATCTTCATTTTCCAATCACCTTTCAGGAGGATTATTTTTGGATGCACTCTAATGGGTAACATGGACCGCCTATTATGGATATATTTGTTCATATATCAAGGAATGTCTGAGTTGATTGTGTGATTATACTATAATTTTTTGATAGATTTATATAATTTTTTTTGGGTATGTATGAATATATTGGAGTGACCACTGGAATAGACCGATGAACTCTAGTTGGAAAGGGGATATGGGCCCGATCTGGATGTCCATTTGAGGGATTTTTCCAATGAACCTACTAGATAAGAGAAGAGATATGAATCTATTCCGGAGTTACCCTTATATTATGTTGATGAGTTACCCAAATTGCAGTGGTGAAGTTGTGTGATCTCCCTTCAACCACTTCTTTGGCAATCATTATACCTTAGAATATTTGTATAATGTGGGTATGGAGTTGTGTTTCCCATCTCATAATATTCAAGATATGTTTTGTGACATCACCATTTAGAACATAGATATATTCCAATTCTATGATTGGAGTAGGGATGAAGGCATACTCTTGTACTCTATTTTCTGTCGGTATATACCAACAATCTTCATATGTCGGGGAGGAAATATGGGTTTTCAAAATTTTTCTACTAGGATTTGCAGGTTGGATTCTCCAAGTACTACCAGATCATGTTGGTTAGATTGATATATATGAGAAAGGATTTTCTTCTATTCAATGGTTTCCATAATTTTTTTTAATAGATTTCTTTGGTTACTACCAAATTGGGGTTGTATGTTTGAAGTATACAAGTAGGAATTTTCATTTTCTTATATATTGAAGCCATGTTTTATTGGCAGGCTTATTTGGGGGGGGGGTGGATGGGATTATAACCTCAATTGTTTGATTTCAAACCTCAAGGGGATTATCTGGGTACTCGAGTTAGAATAACCTAATTTGGAGCCCATGGGATAGTGTCCTCATCATGCCAAGGACTTTTTGCTACTCGGTGTTGATGGTGGAAGTTGATGGGAGGAGTCCCCTAGAGGGAATCTTGTGTTTTTTGGATGTTACTTTTTGTGACCTCTTTATTTGTGTCCCTATGATAAAGGATGAATCTATTGCTTTTTTTAGTTAGAGAATCCTGAAATGGATTTTAATAGAAATTAGTGCCTATTTCTTCTTCTCCACCAACCATTGTTTGATGGATGGCCAGTGGGGATTCATTACTTTGAGGTATTCATGTACAAACTACAATGTTGGGAAAATACCATTGATGTGAAACTCCCAAATTAGTGAATTTTACACCCAAAAATAAATATGTTGGGTAGGTAATGTGATCCTATGATTAGGTGAGTATCTATATTAAGTGTTAGCAAATTCATAAGTCCAGACTGGTTAGAAGGATGAAATATGGATTGAATGGAGTTTTGGTGAGAGTGCCTAGGTCTACATGACAAACATAAACAAGAAAACTCCATCAAATAAACATGTTAATAAATTAACACATGTGTAATTGATTGTTTTACATCCATGATGGATCGATTTAATTTTTTGAGAGAGTGAAAGGGTTATGACATGTGGTTGAAACAATACTTTTTGGTTAAATATTAATGTCATCCTCACCATTTTTGTTTTGTTCATAAATGTAATGTGGGATTTTAATGGGTATTTTTTTTGTTTTGGTGTCACAAAACATCATGTCTAACACACATTTTTATTTCCATTTCTATTGTGGGTAGTTTCTAATAGGTTTTAGTCATGGAACTAGAAACACCCAATTGTTCCTTAATTATTGATGTTCCACAAACCTACATTCCAAAGGAAGGTGGTTATTGGAATGTGATTCCAACAACACTTAGGACACCACATTGGTTATAAGGATGGGAGGTTGAGATCATCAAGCCTTTTTAGTGAGAATTATTTGCTACTTTGGTACTCTCTTATAGATTTAATATATACTCATGAGTCCTTTATTGAATACCAAATATAGACAAGGTCACCCTTATATTGAAAATCAATTTTTAGCATGTATTGGATTTAGAATCATATATATGCATTTGAGCTTCTTTATCAATTGATACATCTTTATGTATCTGATGTTCTCCATAGATGGTATTCTTTATATATAGATTATATATTCTCATGTCATTTTTATCATGATGCTAATTTATTCCATACAGAGGGGGAACTCTAAAATTTATCATCATCCAAGAATATGAGATCTATATTGATGTTTAGATTAGGCCCATGAGATAGTATTCCTATTTATCCTTTTGAAAGGAATTATAACCCACATAGTTTGGTTCCACTTAATGGGACACAACATACCTATTATGGTCATGTGATGAGGACTAGACCATGATATTTAATGATTCATGTCAAGGATTTCTAGGTGGATGGTGCATATCCTAGGGTGGTGCATGAATTATGAAAAAATGGATAGGTTGTTCATTTTATAAGGGAATATGGACTTTTATCTAGGTGACCTCCATCGATAATTTTGGTAGATGAAGATGAAATATGGAGGACAATGAAAGAGATATGGCCTTCTGATTTGGGGGAACGAACATACTGGGAATGTTTACAAATAAGGATCATGATGGTTTTAAAGTGTTGGGTTTGGACATTGAGGATTACTCCTACATATCTTATGAATACATGAATCAAATATCACATAGTTTAGATGGTTTGGGTTTTACACCCAATAGGAGGCCTGAGGTTACCTCATCAGAAACATAACCCTTTAAATGTTTTTCTTGTAGATAATATAGCTTTTTCAGATGATGGTAACATAGTTTTTGGGGCTTAAACCTTGTAGGAGGTAGAAAGGTGGTATTTTATTATGATGATTACATGATTTTTACTAACCACTAATTCCACATGACTCATGCTCAATGTGAGAAACAAGAGGAAACAATAGATCTTACAATCTACATTATCTCTTTTATATGCTATTGGATGAGGTTTAGGATATGGGAGGTGGAGTAATTCCATAAAACAAATACCAAGGGATTACTCTGGGAAACATTCCCTAAGGAGGAATTTTTTCCTCTTTTACTGGTATATGTGGATAGAGTCATGGATGGGTAGTCAGGATGAGAGATGTGGATTAGATGTACCGATCTTCTATCTTGTTTTCAAACCCTAGGGACCCACCATTTTCTGCAATGTTGGGATCCTAATTACCCTGGGAATGTATAATTAAGAACACTATGAGGATCCCACATATTAGGTAATATAAATATGGGACCTCCTTTAGCAAGAGAATGTATAATTGAGGGGACATGCTGGTGTTCACTATTCTCAGATCATACATATTTAGAGGATTTGGGGGAGGTGCTGGCTTGTCCCCCCTTAGATAGAGGCCCCATAGAAAGAGATGAAATACCATTGATGATATGAAAAGGGACTTGGTGGGTACCTCACCTACGTGATTCCAGAATGAACTGTATTTTGTTTTACTAAGGTGAGGCTAGATATGCTTTTGAGGACATCGTCCAACTGCTACCTATGTGAACTAGATTTTGTTTTTCCTAGGTGAGGCAAGAGTGTCTTAGGAGGACCTAACCCAGGTGATGTAGATACTACCCCACATAGGTTATTCTAATGTGAAATTTGGTTAAGGAAAATTTGGGATACCAAAAATGGGATAGACCTTTCTTATACCTCAAAGGGCCCCTCAAGTGATTCTAGAAGGATCTCACGTAGGTTTGAGCTTAAGAAGCCGTACTTCACCCTAGTAATTTTGGACATGGGGGATGTGGCTCTTTATGAAAGTCTCCTTAGGCCTTGTAGAAACTCCAAAATTTGGAATATTGGTAATTAACTCTTCTTTTTTGGATATGGGTGCACTAGCTAGCAAGGTTTTCAGACCTGAGAAAAGGACTAACGTGATCAGATATTCCTTTATTTTTATGTCATATTTCAAATGAGGAGACCAAGGTCCTATTTATTGGAAATATAGTGGACTTGAGAGGATGTGTTAGTCTATGAAAGACCAAGGAATAAGTAATTTGTGCATGTTGGTTGTGCTGGGGGGAGGCCTTTACTGGTGAACTATTCATGGTGTTCCTGCAAGATTCCGTCGACAACCCGTGTAGCTCACACAACTTAGAACTATGTGAGAACCTCATCCAAATAGTTTAACTTGGGTGAATTTGGGGATTACTTCTCCTTTATTTTATGTATACACCTTAAGGTGATTTTATTTGAGACTCCTTTATCCTCATGTGAATAATGGAGTGTCATAAGTGTTAAATTCCACCCCATAAAAAATTGTATCTTCAAAATTTTAATTACTTTCCACTGATGGGAGTAAGTGTGGATATTCTTAACATATTTACTATTTTAAATATAACCTATAATATTACCATTAACTCACTGTCTTATTATAAATTAAGCTACATATGTTTCTTACAAAAATTTATCTTTCATACAATCATATACTATGCCATGTATATACCCTAATCATTCATTATACAATATATACCTTTCTCAAAAACTCCTTAATATTTAATACATTAAACCACAATAAAAAATATAAATTCTTCTAGAAATTAACACTATCCTTAACCCTCAGAAAATAATAATTTCTTGGTCATAGGATCACCCCCTATCAAGTATATAACACAATCCGAAAAATGTGATGAACTTCACCATAAATATTACGAATCAATTATCATTCCAAAGGATACTAATACTATCTAACATGTTTAAAAAAAAATCAATCATCACTTTATTATCTCAACATCAGGTGTATATTAAAACTATGATTAATATATACCTTAATCATGTGTTCTTAAATAATTATACCCAATAATTTTAACCTTTTCATAAAATAATTTTTCAAGTTTATTAATACCATTTCAGATATTTTTGAAAACCATTGAAGAAAAATTACTAAATTAAAATCAATAGATATTTCACATAATCCCCATAAAATTTATAATATACCAGAATTTCATAGATAATATCACTCACTATTGAAAATATATAAGAGTATAATGGTTTTATTTCTTATTAAGATATAAACCTCACTACCTTTAGTAAGACTAGGAAACTCACCCTTTCATCATAAAAACCCTATAATAATATTATAAACCATTTAAGTGTGATCCAATTTTAACAAAATGTCAACACTAAAATAGTTATGATAATATCCAAAATGTGAATATGAATACATAACTCTCAATATGTCTTCCCCTATGACATCATCATTTTTAACATATGAAACTTTCATTTTAACCCAAGACTCTTTTTTCAATACTTGGATGTCCATAGTCATTTTTATATTATGTTATCTAACCTAATTAGATAACATCAAACTCATATCATTTACATTAGTTTGTAAAAATAACGTGATTAACCAAATAACATCTTATAGGATTTTCATACCTAGTGTTCAATTATGATCCTTTTTCATGCTCTAGGTGAATATTAGGTAAATACCTAATCAATCCTTTTTAGGGTTATTAACCCAAGGTACATATGTGCCAGATCCTGCATCAACTTGTAGTATCTTGATATAGATGAAATTTATAGGTGAACCACTCAATATCTAATTTAATTTTTTTTGATGTTATCCTATACTTATACTTATCCCTTAGTCATATCCTAGGGTTTTCAATAAATTTACCTTATCTGAATCCATAAAATATGAAACACTACCTCAACTATCCTAAAGGGTTATCTATACCTTTGAAATTATGATCATTCTTAATTTATCAACCCTCAAATTATCCCTGACTAATATCATAACCTATAAAGTTACCTAATACCTCCTTTAATAACAACTATGATTCCCCCAACCCACACTCATGTGATTCAGTGCTCATAAACACCTTCTTTACAATAATAGATTTGAAATGAATTAAAACTGACAAATTTTGACCATCAATAATTATAATATCACCCAAATATATGGAGTTACATATGTTAAAAGGAATATTTAGGTATTTAGTTTTTAATAGTTAGAGTTTTTTTAACTAAATAAGCCCATGTATATTTCATCAGATAGAATATTTTTTCCACTTTATAATAAAATAATTAATACGTAATAAATATTTAACATATCTAAAAAAATTCTCCACACAAGCTATTATGTTGTGCATATCATATGTAACACATTTCTTCATAACCTGGGGAAATAGAAATATAAAAAGCTGTGAGCTTAAACTCTTAGTAAGGGTAAATATAATTGATAAAAAACAACAATCATAAGTGAGAATAAAATGAGAATATAAAATATGGTGGGAATAAATAATCAAAACAATTCCATAATCGAATGAATTTGTGATCATACCATATCCATGGTAAATATATCAATAAATAAAGGCATGGATAACAATAATTAGATCCTTAGTAATTAAAATTATAATTATAAATAACTAATTTCATGCCTTAATCCAATACATTATGATATTAGACATCATGAACATACCATCAAGGCCCTATGTTTAGGAAATATTTTGTTCTCGGTAGGCATACACAGAATGACCCAAGCTAGTTTATCTCATGAGATCTATCAATGCACAAAGGAGATATTATGACATCATCCAACACTAATTATGTAAAGTTAATTAATTATATAAAGGAATGTATAATATATAAAATAAATAACCAGTATTCTATAATAGCCAATAAACATCTGTATCCAAAAACAATTATAAGTATTTTAAATATTTTTCCAATCAATAAATAGAATTTATTTTTATGTAATAATCCCTAAAAATATCACTATATAGTAAAATAAGTATATAGTTATGTAAATAGTATCCCTAATTAATCAATTTATGTTATCAAGGTGAACACCCTTCAATAAAACGAAAAAATATATAGTGTTCACAAAAGAGATACATTGGAATAAAAATTATAACTATATAGAGGATGATTTGCAAAGAAAAAGGTAGTGCTAGTTTTTTGATTGTTTAATACAAAAAATAAAATATTATGAGAGGATTTATAAGGTAATTAATGAAAAATATACACACCAAAAATAGGAAAAAATTGGTTAAAATGAATTATATCTCAATGAAACGAAATTGAGATTTAAAACCTTTACTGTAATGGTTACATAAGAATACAAATAATATGAAAAAAATACTAAGAAGTTAAAATATAATGAAATTTAAGACATTAATTTTACATGAATTCAATAAGTAATTTAATACACCATATAAATTAATACATGGTGTACAATATCAAACATGTTTCATGGAATTTAAAATAGAAACAAATAATATTTACAGACTTAAAAGTATTCAAATCAAAACCCCTTGATGGATAAAATTTCAAATGGATCGTTAAATACAATGAATAATGAAATAATTATTATATAATTTATAAAATGGAAAAAACATACACTATACATTCAAATACATGGGGTATAACATTTTCATATCTAAATAAATTGAAATTTTAGACAAAGAACTATCACAAGTAACATAATTATTGAGGTAATAATAATTTTATATTGAGCTTACAAGGAAGAATTATAGAAATAATAAAAATAATTATAAAATATTGTATGAAATATTAATTAGGTAGAATAAATCAATCTTGTAACAATGGGGTTTAAATAAAGAAGTTTGAAACTTAGTGGAAGTTAATTGAGTTAGTAAAAACCATTACCTAAATTCCCTCTTAGTAAAAATTCACTCTAACCTCTTATAATAAAATAACAATATAAATAAATAATTTAAGATAGTTTTTTATATTTATAAACTCTTATAAACTTAATTTATAATTATTCTCCACATATTTACTTGTTATTTATTTTATACTTTTGATATAGAATATGAGTAATATTGATCCATTCAAACTCATTTTGGAATAACAGTGTTATTATTCATTATTATCCCAAATTTAAAAATCATCATATCATAAAAGGTACTATAATTAGAGTTTCATTAATATTTATAATTTTATAATTTCATAATATGAGATTTTTGGTAATGATTTTTAAATACGTAATCGACAGAGAGCATGTTTAAGTGATTTTTCATGAACCGACATTAGTATCATAAATAATGAGTTTAATATTAATTTTATCATTAAAAAAATAAAATAAAATAATTATTTACTTATTTATAACTTATATTTTTTTAAATTAAATTCCCATATTCATCCATGCAAAATATTTATAGCATTGTACATGTGGGTGGTTTAACCAACACAAATAAGAACATACTAAAATCAATATATGATAATGAAGTAATTTATTTTATAAATTTATTTAATAGAAGAATAATAAACTTATACAGTGTTTATTAGTGTGATAAATGATAACTTTAAATGAATATTTTATGAATATAACCTATAAAAAGTTATTATATACTAAGAAGATATCATTTTTTCCTTTTAAAATGCTCATTTGGACAGTTGAATATAAAATGGTTATTTATTGCTCATATTGTTAAAAGATTATTCAATTTTCATGATGATAATTAATAATAAAATTAAAAAAATATTCATCCATTAAACCCATTTTCAAGAAAATCCATGAAATGTGTTAATGAAATAAAAACATGAAATCAATCTTTTAATGGGGGTAGTGGCCTGCACAAATTCGTGGTTGATAATTTCATTTTTGATAGAACCGAATAAAAGTAAACAATATTTTATCAGATTATAATGAAAAATAATTTTAAAAAATATTAATTATTTACTAAATTCAACATTATTACCATCATTGTATGGTAGTTAAGGAATATGGAATATGATGCTTCATGGAGGTAGTAGTCCACACACATTCCTAAATGTAATTTTTGATTTCCTTAAGGAGAAAAAGGGAAAGGTGATTCATAATATTTTAATTAGAATAATCAAATTAAGTATAAAAGAAATAATCATTTAATTATTTAGTAAATATAAAAATATATTTTTAATATTATTATAAAAAAAATGTAATTTGTGTAAATTATTACTCACGTAGAGGACTTGGGATTTCTCATAGAGGAGTCCTTAGAAAGGAAGGGATTTGGCTAATATAGTATAACCATAAGCTTATTGGAGTGAAATAAAATTATTATTGATTTAATAAGGGTATATTTGGATGAGGAAATATAATTTTTGAGTGGTATTAAAGAGGTGGTGATAGGAAATTTTTTAAGTGGTGTTAATGATTTTTTTTAAATATTTCATCTTAATATAAAGAGAGAGAATATTTTATATATAAAGTGGATCCAAAATGAAAAAAAACTGAGTGGATGATGATATAAGGTTTATAACATCCCAAAAATTCATTTTAACACATGTTTTAATCATTTTAAGTCCTTTAATCATAAAATTTTCACTTTTACCATTTATGTATTTTTCGTGGAAACTAGTTTGTCCCTAGGTAATTTAATTTTAATGACAAAAATTAAATGGGATTGTTACCAAATTTAGAACTAATGATTTTAAGTAACACTACCACAAAAACAGTTTTCACAGCGCCCCCCTTTATCAGCGCTAACGAAAAAGCGCTGATAAAGGGGGGTCCCTTTATCAGCGCTCAAAAAAGCACTGATAAAGGGAGCCTTTATCAGGGCTAAAAAAAGCGCTGATAAAGGCACCCCTTTATCAGCACTTTTTTAGCGCTGATAAAGGGACTCCCCTTTATCAACGCTTTTGTTAGCGCTGATAAGGGGCCCTTTATCAGCGCTTGTTTAGTAGCGCTGATAAAGGGGGGCCTTTATCGGCGCTTTTTTAGCGCTGATAAAGGGTCGGCTTCAAAAAAAATAAAATAAAAATATATTAATATATTAATATATAAATATAGTTATATTGTTATATACATATAATATATAATTTTTAAATATATTTTAGATAAGTATAAATGTACATTTACACTTATTATACTTAATATATAAGATATTTAGTGAAAATTACTTCTTAAAAAATTAAAAAAATATTTTTAATTAATATTTTGATAATAATTATGTAGTAATAGTCATTTAATAACAATTTGAGGACTAAAAAAATTTAAAAAATTAAAAAAAGATCCAAAATATGTTGAAAACGCAACTCAAACGTCAAACAGCCATAACTTTTGATCCGGGTGTCTGTTAGAGCTCTACCACATATCAAATCAAAGCCTGCGACGATCTATACGTCGCTATGACCTGGGGGGACCTTGGTCAAGCGTTTTTAGAGTCCAAAAGAGGCCTAGAAGGCCTCCAAAACTGAGTTTTTTGTCGGGGTACCCAGATTTTTTAACATTTTGTGGATTTTCAAACTCGTTTAAGGGGGTATTATTGGCTTTTCTTGGCGGGGACTGAATTTATTCCAAGGTATTACATTCATATTGATATTATGTCTTTGAAATTTCATCCTTTTTTATAATGAACTGCTATTTATAATCAAATATATAACTATATGTACATATTTTTTATATATTCACACCTAAAAATTAAATTTTTTAAATAAATAATTAAACATATTTACATATAAAATATATTAGCTTTATCTAAATAATAACTAATATCCATTTTATTTAAAATACCAATATATGAATATTTATATACCTATATATTAATCTAACTATATATATATATTAATCTAACTATATATATATATTAATCTAACTATATATATATTAATCTAATAACTATATATATATTAATATAACTACATATATATATATTAGTATTACAATAAATATATATATTAATATCACTATATATATATTAATATAACTATATAAATATATATTCATATAACTATATATATGTTAATATAACTATATATATGTTAATATAACTATATATATGTTAATATAACTATATATATGTTAATATAACTATATATATGTTAATATAACTATATATATATATTACTATACGAATAAATATATCTAAATATATATATATATAGATATAGATATATATTAATACCACTATATATATATATTAATATTACTATATATATTATAATATAACTATATATATATATATTAATATAAATATATATTACTATACGAATAAATATAACTAAATATATAAATATATATATATAGAGATATCATGAATTGGAAAGCAAATCAAAATAGAGTAGTGGTAAGGGCTTAGGCGCGCAGGGGGGAGGTCTCGAGTTCAAATCCTGGTGGAGGCAGGGGTGCACACGCATGGGGAATATTGGAGCAAGCGCTGTTAAAGGGTGGAGGGGGGTGCGTGGGGTGTTGTATAGGGGCCGAAAAGCGCTGTAAAGGGGGGGGGGGGGGGGGGGTTCAAGCGCTATAAAAGCCCCCCCCCCGCGATTGGTAGTATTTTTTAATTTTTTTTAAATTTTTTAATTTTTTTTTTAACTTTTATCAGTGCTTTTTTAGCGCTGATAAAGGGGTCCTATATCAGTGCTTTTCAAAGCGCTGATAAAGGGGACCCCCTTTATCTATGTTGGCTTTATCAGCGCTTTTCTAGCGCTGATAAAGGCCATTTTAGCGTTGATAAATGCCGTGTTTTTAGTAGTGTAAGAAAACCATTTTATCGAATAAAATTTATATATTTAATAAATATCAATTTTAAAGTTAGCACATCTAACTTGTAAGGAAAGATTTTTAGAAAAGTGTATTTTTTAGTTTAAAATTTATTTGTGGGATAAAATTATTAATGTATTTAGTTTTATAGATACAAATAGTTATTATAAAAAAATTATGCAGCTTTAGAGTTAATAAAAAAAATAAAATTTTACAAAAATTGTATTTAATTAAAATAAAAGACCGAAAATAATTTTTTTAGAAAATATTATTTAAGTTCATAAAATGTTAAACATAGGTTTTAAAAATTCCTAATGGTAATTAAAAATGTATTTATCACACCCATAGTAAATAGTTTATCAATTAAAAGGTTTTATTAAATTTTAGCTTATGATTATATAATGATAAAATCATGAAAGTTACAGTTCTGGTAGAAATTGCATTTTTCACCATTCACCTAAAAAACAACTATTTTTGAAAAATCTAAAAAATTCAACTTTTTTTAATATTGAAATGATGAATCTGAATAAAAATTTTATTTTAAAAAATAAAAAATCTATAATTTTATAATGTAATAATTAAATAACCATATAAAAAATAATAAAAATATTTTAATAGTAAAATATATTTATGTATATTAACTATTATTATTTTTATTTCAAGAAAATTTATAATAAAATTTCTGTCAATATATTAATTATATCAAAAATATATTTTACTTATAATGTATTTATTTTCTCATAAAAAGTAAATTTTTAGAAAGTTAACCCTTTAAAGCATAAATCTGTCTCATTATTTATTTTTCTACTCTAATTTTGTTTATCAAAGGCTTATCATGGATAATGAACTTTATTTTTATTTCTACTTATATTTCATAATTTAGTTAAATTTATTTTTACCCTCAAATTGTACTAAAACATTTTAATGGTATTAACCATGTGGTCATAAGATCGTATACCAATGTATTTTTATTCCCTTTAAATAAAATTTTAAAAATATAACATTCCCCAAAACATTTCAATCTCCAAGTTATTAAAAAATAGTGACACAATATATTCTTTGAGAAATTAACACTATCTTTGACCAAAAAACGGTATTAACCATGTGGTCATAAGATCACACAATAGCCGATATATACCATAATCAAAACAGTGTGATGAACTTCACAAAAAATATCATTAATCAATTATCAATCCAAATTGTACTAATACTCTCTAACTTAATTTTTCAAAATCAAACAACCCTATATTATCTCATCATCACGAAAATGTTCAACCTAAAATCTATCTATCCCCCAATCATTTTTTCTTAAAAAGTTATAACAAAAAGTAGAACCTATTTTTATAAATTCACTTTTTAAGGTTATTAATACCATTTAATATATGTTTCCAAAACATTTAATAAAACCCGTTGAAGAATAGTCCTTATATGTTTTACATATTCCTCATACCTTTTAGAATATACCAGAATATCGTTGATAAATATCACACAACATTAAAAATAGATTGTAGTATTATGATTGAATTTCTAGTAATATATCAACCTCACTACATTAGGTAAGACTAGTAAACTCACCCTTTATATCACAATAGGAATATAGTAATATTCTCAACTATTTATGTATACTCCCCTATTTGGTTATAAGATATAGTGGTTTCTGGATATAGACATTTCCCAGCTTCATCTTCAAGATCCTATTTCAACTAAATACTAAAATTAAAATGGTTATGATTATATCAAAAATGTAAATATGAAAACATCAATATGACTATCTATTCCCCTATGACTCCACAGTTTTTAACATATGAGACTTTCAGTTCTATTTATGACTCTCTTTATTCAACCGTTGGTTATTAGTATTCATTTTTCTATTATTTTCTCTAACCAAATTAGGTATCATCGTACTAAAATACATCACGATAGTTCATGAAGAGGATTTTATCAACCAAATAATATCCCCTGTGAGTCTCAATCCTGGACCACAGTTAAGTCTCTATGTCATACACCAGGAGACTATTTAGTGGATAACATATCTACCATTTTTATGGTTATTATCTCTAGGTACATCTATACCCGATCCTCAATCAAATTTTTATATCCAAATATGGATTTAATTATTTGGGGAATCACACAATATCCATCTTAATAGAATTTTGTGATTTCATTCTAGTCATATGATTACCATTAGTCTTATCCTAGGGTTATAAATACCTTATAAATGGACAATATTAACTTATCAACCATTAAATTCTCCTCTACTAATATCATAATCTAAAAATTTATTTAAACCATCCTTTGATATCAAATATGAAACCCCAGAACCACTCCCTGGATTTCTAATTCTCATAAATACCTTTTACATACCGACATTGAAATGAACCTAAGTGACCAAATTTTAACCATCAATAATTACAATATCACCAAAAAAATATCGAGTTAAATACATTCTTATGGACCATTTAGTTTTATATTTTTATAGAGTTATTAATAAAATTTATCTAATAAGTCACATTTATATCACATAAATAGATATTTTTTCCACTATATAAGAAACTTCTTTATGCATAATATGTTTTCAACATACACAAAAAATTATCCACATAATGTATTATGTTTGACATTTGATGTGGAACGCATATCTCTATAACCTATGTAAAAGGAAAAATATAAAGGGGTGAACTCAAATTCTTAGTAACAGTAACATAATAGGTAAGAATCAAATACCATATGTTCACATAAGATGAGTATAAATTATATTTCCAGAATTTATAATGAAAATAATTACATAATCAAAGGAAACTGTGAGAATAATATATATATGGTTATAATATCAATAAAAAATGTATGGATAACAATAACATGTTCCTTAGTAATGAAATTCTTAATTTAGGATAGCTGATTACATGGACTAAGAAAAAAAATCATGATCATAAACATAATAATGTTAAATTCAACACCAAATATTTAGACAGTATTTATTTATAGGTAGGAATACTCCAAAATACCCAAAATAGTTTGTATCATGAGACTTATTGATACATTGAGGGGATGTTGTGTGACCCACCCATCAATAATTAAGTCTAACACATTCATCATATAAAGGAATTAATTTTATGTGTAATAAATAAAAAATATTCCTTATTAATAAATGAAAATAAATTTCATAAATACTTCTATAATTTTTTTAAATATTTCCCCAATTAATAAATAAAATAGATTTCTGTGTAATCATACCTAAAACTGACACTGTATAGAGAAATTGTTAATGTGGTTAAGACAATAATGTTCCTAATAAATAAACATATGGAATCTAGGTGAACACCCTTAAATATAAAGAAGTAAATATATAGTTTTCATAAATAAAATAAATTAGAAGAAAATTTATGCATGTAATTGAGGTTTATTTGGAAAAAATAGAGGCAGTGATGGATTTCAATGAGTTTAATCCTAAAAAGAAAAAGATAACATGAGATAATTTAGAAGGTAATCCATGAATAATTTATAAAACACAAAAAATGAAACAAATGGTGAATATGAATCATATATTAAAGAAAATAATTAAGATACAGAAACACATATGGTAATGGTAACAAAAGAATAAAAAGAACATGAAAAGAATACCATGAAATTAATATATAATTAAATAAAATATATTCAATTTAATTGAATTAAATAAGCCATTTAATAAACCATATAAATACATATATAGTGTGAAACATAAAAAATGACTCATGGAATTGAAAATAGATAAAAATAAAACTTATAAAAATAAAAAAAATTGAATCAGAGCCCCTTGAAGAATATAATTTCAAATAGAACATTAAATACGATGAATAATGAGAAAATAAAGATATAAAGAATCAAAGGGGGATGTAAGTTTATAAATAGCCGACCTTAAAACATTAAAAAATATTCTTTTTCAGTTCAATATTTCAATTTATTTCATTTTGAGAATCTTTTTAGGCTTAATGTTTTAGATAATTTGATCACAATTATTTTATAAAAAACCCATAAATTATAATTTAGAGCCATAATATTAGTATCAATTTACCATAATACAAGACATTTAAAAATAAAAAACATTTTATATTGATGAAAATTCTTTAGGTTTCATATATTGACTTCTTATTTGTTCTTATTTATCCTTAAAACCTATGATTTGTTTTTTGAAAATGTGGGATTAGAAAAACAAAGATCAGTAATAAACATAAATTTTTTAAATACACTTTTATTCCATTTTAAAACTATGCGATCATAAAAGATATTTTTCCATTAATATGGTAAAATTTTAACTCAAATAATTCTTTACTAACATATGAAATCATATTTAGTTTCCAAAGTGTTTCATAATATAATTAAAAATAAAACATAATAGAAAAATTAAAACCATGATGATTTAATAGAAAAAATGAGAACCCATGGAATTTGTTTTCTTATAAACATACCTCTCACCCCGAAAGGGAATAATATTTTATTTAAAATTAAATATCATTAGCTTACCTTTTTAAATCAAATGATTTCCATGGAAAATAATTAGCAAGCAAAGAAAAGTGAAGTAGGTTACGTGGGAAAGTATTTTTATAGAATCCATACATGAGGAAAAACCAATATGTTAAAATTATATTATCGTCTTTAGGTGAAAATAATCACTACATATAGAATTAGAGAGCTATATTGGGCTCACCCATCATTTGAGATATATCAGGCTTATCTTCCATTATGATCTATATCAGGATGACCCATCATCTTGAAAAATAAAAGGATCAACCTTCATTATAATAAATTTAAAATTTCTATACCATGAATAATTTTTTTAAGATTTCCCCATTTCATCATAACTCCCTTAAAACACACTTTTGGACCCATATACAAAACACCTATATATATGAAAATATACTTTTCTTTCAAAAATCCATATATAAAAATAAATTCCCAAAAAAGGGAATGATGGTATTTATTTGAAGAAAACATGTAAAATTGTAAAGGAATCAAAATATCCAATAACATTTGTGGTGGTGGGAAAATCCATTAACATCATATACATTAAAATAGAACATTCCTTTTGTCTTTGGTAAAGGAAGTAATCATGTTCCGTAAAAAGATTCATTTTGAAAAACATTGTAAAAAATTAAAAGGTGTAATTTATAATTTATTCCTATCCATATAAATATATCAATAAAAATATGGTTAATTAAATTGACATGGAAGAAAAAAATTTAGAATGTAAATCCTTAAAAAATGAGGTTTTAATGGTTATGTGTCCCTTATATTAAGTATGAATCATCACCTATATTCTTTCTCCTCCAAAAAAATAAAATTATATGAATTAGTTACTTGATTAAGAAAAAATTTCATGTCTATTATTCCTTTTATTTTATTACCGTGTTATAATGAGTTACTTAATCAATTAAATTCATGTTATACCTTTTGAAGATATTCACCTCATATGTCTAAGAAAACTTTGGTAGGTTGACTATGGTCAAAGTGTTAATTATTACATAATATCAAAAATTATAATCAAGAAATAATTATAATTTATATATAAATTATATTTTTAAAATAAAAAATGAATTATTGTTATGAAAAATTAACTACATTACATTCATGAATATGAAAGGCCGTATATACACACGAGTAATGTTTCCATTTTCAAAGAACATGATGGAAATTAGGTAAGTTTTATTTTATATTTATAAAATTATGATTGTATTATAAATATAATATTTTTTATTTAAATAAAATTATATGTATCATCCATGTGATATGGTATTCAAAATAGAATCATATCACTTTGTGGAGGTGGCAATACACATGTACGCATGAACGCCATTATTAGTTTTTGATGGGTGAAAAGGTAAGAAAAATAGATTATATATTAAATTTTAAAAAATATAATTATTTCATAATATAGAATATATATATATATATATATATATAAACACACATTAAATCAATAATTATAACAATCCATAAGTTATGGTGATGGAAAACAAATTACTTAGGTTTTCAAGGCGGTAGTCTACTGTACACATGAATGACAGATTCATTTCCCAATTTATAGAAGAGGAGATGTATATTTTTTATCAAATTAACATAATAAAAAATTAGTATATTCAATACAACTATTTAAATATTTCATCAGGGTTTAGTAATATTTTTATGTTGTAGAAGATGAAATAATACTAAAACATTTGGTTAAAATCTATACATCTTCTTCAGACAACCTCCTTTTCTTTACACATTATGCCCTATAAGGACAGTATTCATCCCAAAATAAGACTTATAGAATGTTTGGAGGGATTTTTAATGGATTGGGGTTGGTATTTACTAAACTAAATGTATTTTAATATGTGTATAGTACATGTGACACCCCAAGCTTCTACGGTACGCTTCTCTTTGAATAATACAATAGCGTGTGTTGTACGCAACTTTGAGTTCTAACACACCAAAACCAATCAAACAAGATATTATGAATAGTAATACACACTTTTTAAAATTTTATAAATTTTATCTTTTAAAATGGACTTCATTTTTGGATTCAGAATATCTAAATTAGCTTAGGGTGGAATTTTGGTATCTTTCTGGAAACTTTCAATTTTCGATGAATACTGAAAAACACTAAGTTTTAGTTTAAAACTGAATTTTTATTTAAATAATTATTTATTTTATTTAATTTTGTTTTAGGTAAAAATAGAAACATAATAACTATTTATGATAAATGTAATTAATTAGAGTCACTTTATAATAATTTTAGATACATAAAAATTTTATTGATCTTTTTCCCATCTTTTACCCACCTCCTAGGAGAATTTGTAAATTCACATAAAACATAATTTTACCACTTATGTGAGTGAATTTTCAAAAATCCTAGAGACACGGTTGATATCACTAAGAAAAATGTGGTTCAATAAGATGAAAATAATTTTTGGTGAATAGTAACTTTTGTACTTTTATTTACCACAGTTAAAAGTAAATAGGGTATTTAAGGGTAAAAATGATATTATTATTACCATAACACATGTCCTAATTCTTTTGGATAAGTATAATTCGACCAAAAACAACCTTAGGAATAAAATATGAACCTCTTTGGTACACTTGGATTATATTAGGACATTTATTATTATTTAATTCAAAGAAGAGTTAAAAGAGTTAAAATTAAAGTTTAATAACTAAATCATTTTTAATATAGGGTTATACATAAGATAAATTAGACTTTAAATATTCCTTATAAATATAAATATAATTTATACATAATGGTATTTTATTTATATTTTTTATACATTAAATAATTTAATTTATTTATGACACAATGATGATGCATTAATTACCTAATTAATGAAATATTAATATAATTGATATTATAAATACCTAAATAAATGTAATTTGAGACTTTTTATGAATTCAAATAATTTTATAGGTTAATATGACATGTAAGGGTTGGTTAGATTAATTTTTTCTGAAGTAATAATGCTGTTATGAATTTAGAAAAAACAAAATACCAAATAGTGTCAAAATTGACATAAGAGAGTTTTAAAAACAAATATTATATTATTAATTGATATTTTATATCTCAAAATCAAAGGTCTGGAAAAAGGACTTAAATAATTATATGTGTATCATTAATGAACCATTTGGGGTTCGCTTGGAAGTATATCGTATTTTTATTAACCATATAATATAAAAATAAAAAGAGACATGGTAAATGTCAAACTATTTGACTAAGAGTTAAATCTAAAAGATAAAGTTAATATAGTGACCCAAACTTGTCTAAAACCTATTGGTTTAGTGGTTTTAAACCCATACCCACCTTATACTTTAAATAATTTACTTTATAGCCATTATAAACCGAATATGAATTTAATATAAAATAATATTTTAAGTTTTTTCTAAGGTGCCCCTCACCCCTTTTATAAAAGGGAACTCCCCCTTCTCTCTAATTCACACCTTCAAAGCCATTTATCTTGGCCAAAATCTGACCAAATACCCTATCAACTATCCTACCTTCATCTTATAGGCCTTCCTTTAGTGATAAATCAAACCTAAGGAGCCCTTTTGATCAAATCAAAATAAATAACCCGGAGAAGAGGTAAATATTTCATCACATCTTTCAAGTTTCTTTCTTCTCCCACTTTTTTTCCTTGTTGTTTCCATTATAAAATAATAACTCCAGTATATTATATATACTTTTATGTTATTATAAATATGGTACAACCAAATTAATTATCCTATTCATCCTTTGAATGACATGTCACCATATGTGCGTACGCATGACTTACCGTCTCCACGTTGTGGTGTAATTGTTATTCAATAAATTATTATTTGGATGGGTATAATAATGATGTGTAATTGATGTAAATAATAAATATAACATGATAATTGTTCTTTGTATATGATATACTATCCAATTATATATTATTTTAATATCAAAAGAATGATATTGTCGCTCGTGCGCACATACGGATTACCATCTCCACGAACGTGATGAGATTTATTCACCATCATATCCATTCAAGAATAATTTTCATTAGATGATTAAAAATAATGTTTAAAGACTTGATATAATTCTGTATATGAATAATATACATCCCATCCATAACAAATATGACTCACATAACAAATAATATAAAGGAAAACAAATCTGTTAACACCCGAAACAACGATAATACTAAGATATTATTAACAAAGAAATGTTAAAAGATCATATATGTTATCATATTAATGTATATGATTCTTGTATAATTTAACAACAATTATTTCACTATTATATAGGAGTTTAACCTACCCTCAACCAAGGAAAAGTACAAGGTAAGGGTTAATTTCACAATTTCTTTATTATCCGAGGTTGTTTTTACATAAGTATCTACTGGGACATCTTTATCATCCACATCCATGTTTCCTAAAAATGTATTTTAAAACATTTTTACTATGGTTTAAAGTAATTTATATCCTTTTTTGAATTTTATAAGATGTTTATAAAGGGATCTTTCCTTCATTTTCCAAACAAGGTACTTTATGACCTTTTCGAAAAAATTAAGGTAAGAATGTTTTTTTAACTTATACGACAGGTGCGGCTATTTTCTACCATTATAAAAATGTAGAAGCTTAAATTACAACCTGATAAGAATATTTTCAAATATAAATGTTTTCTTTTATAATTACATGGCCTTTAAATTATTTCAAAATAGAAAGAGATATTTCTCTAAAAAGGTTTTGATTTCATCTATGTCAATATCCTTTGATGGATTTTAAGTTTGTTTGAAGTTGATTTTTTATGATACAAGACATCCATATTGTATTGAAGGTATTGTGATATGTTTGACTATGGATGTGTTATTTCATACCATTCATGTTTTATGGATAAAGTATTGACATTTTTTATGTCAGTTTTAATACGAATGTTTATGTTATGTTTAAACCTTTTCATATGAGGAATGCATTGGACTTAGTAAGTGATGGGTGGATCCCACTATAGCTCCTCGATGCATCGGTAGGTCTCATGAGACAAAATAGTGTCCTCGAACAAGGCTTTGAAAAAATCTTATTTGTAGTCTTGGCACAAGGCCTTGACTCTATGGTTATGAATTTCTGGTATTATGCATTCCACCATTATTAAAGTGGCTATTGATATTACATGTGATTATTTGACTAGTAGAATATCCATGTGAGTAAGTAAATGGAATTATTCAAATTTTATCTTTTTCATATTATGCTGAAGTTCAATTTTAAAAGGATTTTGTTTTAGTTTTATACATTGCCTTAAATGTTTATGCTTATTTATGAATGTTTCTGCTATATTGTTATCCTTAATGAGAATCTGAGCTCACCCCTTTCCATGTTTTATTTTTCCTAGGATGTGAAGAAGTATACTATGACTGAACTACAGGGATAGTCTATGGGATCTCAGTGTTTTACATGGAAAAAATGTTGTTGTACTTTTCCATTTTATTATGTAATGTAAACCTTATGAATATATATAGTACTTCCAAGGCTACTAAACTAATTGGTCTTTCGAGACTTGATCTTTTGTGATCATGCCAATGTTATGTAATAATGCACCGACTCTCGGTAACTAGGGTCGAGGCGTTACAGTTGCTATCAGATGAATTTTAGTACAAAACTTGGAAACTAGATTTAGATGAACCTTAATTAGAGCACAAATCCCTAAGACAGACTTTGAGGATTAGTATAGAAGAAATTCCTAGAAATTTGGTATTATAGAGATTTTTTGAGTTTTCCTAGAAATACATCCTTGTCTGGATACGATCAAGTAGAGGTGGCTCTAGCATAGATGTACCTAGGGGTAAAACCCGAAAACACTGCTTTGAGCTAGACTCGAACGAGAACTGGTGCACAAAAATGGGCCTTGCTGCACTCTTGGTTACGAAACTCTTAGGGGATATGTTTAGGATAATTCTCATTTTCTTTACACACCATTATGATGGGTTTATGTGTATATACTTCCTCAAAGAAAACATTTTTATGATTGTGGATTATATCTATAAAATGTTCAATTTATGATAATTGTTTTACAATTTTGGAATTATGTATTTCGATTCATAAACTAATCTAGTTTATGACATTGTTTAGAAATAGCTCCTAGTGGAAGGAATGGAAACCGTATCAATGCATGCACTCCATGTAGGGATTTCCCTCCTGATCAAGATAATTATAGTGGAGATGGTGATGCAACTGGTGCTGGTCAGCTAATCACCATACTGGGACAACTCACTCAGGTTATGAATAATAACCTTACCCATATGGAGCACCCTAATCCTCAGCGTGGAGGATCAATGTTAGATGGATTCATGAGGCAAAAACCACCAACATTCAATAGGGGTACAAATACATTAGTAGTTGAGAAATATATAAATTCCTTAGAGAAAATATTCCATGCCTTGGGGTGTAGTGAAAGGGAAAAAGTTGTCATGACAGTTTACCGCCTCACTAGAGATGTTGATCAATGGTGGTAATTGATTAAAAACACAAAGGAATAAGATAAAGTATCAAATATGTAATTTAGGGAGTTTAAAAAAAATTTCTTAGAAAAATACTTTCCTCATGACCATTGAGCGGATATGGAAAGACAATTTCTGAGTCTGAGGCAAATGGAGGATGATTATGTCGCAAAGTATGAAGCTAACTATACAAGGTTAGAAAGGCATGGTGAATATTATATACATAACCTAATAAGTAAGATTTACCATTTATTTGATGGGTTAAAACCATTTCTCCATCAAGCATTAGTCTCACAATCCTTCTCGTCGTACGAAGATATTGTCTCATGTGTTATCAATACAGAAAAATAATTCTCTAAGTCTTATGACTTTAAAGAAAAGTAAGAGAAGAAGAGATATTATGAACACTCTGGAAATAGAAATAAGGGGAAGAATGGAAAAGTTGAATATCCATCCTGTAGTAAATGTGGGAAGAAACACCCTGGTACTTGCCTGAAGGGAATGAGAGTCTGTTACAAGTGTGGTGAAAAAGGGCACCAAGCTCGTGATTACAAGGGGATAAAGAGGTTATTGATTTTGAATGATACAATTGTACCGAAAGGGGACATTATGAAAATGAATGTACTAATCTATAGGGGATCTTATCTTAGAAAAGGCCAAGGGATCAAGGACAAGCTTATGCTATCACAACTATTGAGGTTAAAGCTCTGAACGATATAGTGGTTGGTAATTTAATGGTTTCCTCAAGTTTATCCAATGCTTTATTTGATACTGGATCATCATATTGTTTTATATCTTCCCAGTTTTCTAATAAAATTTGATATTTCCAATTTGATTTAACAAGGGAATTTTCAGTCAAAACATCTAAGGGAAGTATCATTGCAACAAAGTATTGTGAATCAGTCCCCATCAGGGTATATAAATGTTCTTTATCTACTAATCTAATCGTCATACCCATGATTAAATTTGATAGAATCCTCGGTATGGATTGGATTTTGGACCATGATGCAAAAATTTATTATAAGAAGAATGAGGTTACTATTTTCGATGATGATGATAAAGAACACCTTATCTTTAGAGAAAAATTGTCACCACCTAATTATTATCTAGATCCACCCCCAGTAGCTCAACTAAATTAAATTATTGGAGAGGATGTGGATTAAATAACTATGGGTGAGGAAGATAATGTTCAAATAGAGGATGTACCTATTTTGAAAGAATATGTTGATGTGTTTCCAGAAGATTTACCTTGACATCCTTCAGAACGAGAAATTGAGTTTTCCATTGATTTTATTCATGGATCAAGGCCCATATCAAAGACCCCTTATAAAATGGCCACTGTGGAATTAGTGGAACTAAAGAAACAACAAGAGAAATTGAGTAATAAGGGATTTATTCACCCTAGTGTTTCTCCATGGGGAGCCCCTATCCTTTTTGTTAAGAAGAAAGATAGATCTATGAGGTTGTGCATTGACTATAGAGAGATCAATTCTATCACAATAAATAACAAGTATCCCCTACCTCACATTGATGATTTATTTGACCAACTGCATGGAGTTCAATACTTTTCAAAGATTTACCTTCGATCTGGATATCATCAGTTGTGTGTGAAGAAGGAAGACATTCTGAAAACAGCATTTCAAACTAGGTACGAGCATTACGAGTTTACAGTAATGCCTTTTGGATTGACTAATTCACCCTCTATCTTCATGGATATAATGAATGGAGTTTTCAAGTAATATCTTGATGACTTTGTAATGGTATTTATTTATGATATCTTGGTATACTCCAAAAGCTACAAAGATCATGAAAATCACTTGCGTATTATTTTAAAGACTCTTAAAAGACACGAATTATATGGGATGTTTAGAAAGTGTGAATTATGGCTTCATGAGATTTTTTTCTTGGCCATATTGTCTTTAAGGATGTAATATCTGTTGATCCTTCTATGACCAAGGCAATTCAATAATGAATAGCACCAACGAGTATAACCGAGGTACACAATTTTATTGGTTTAGCATGTTATTATCGATGTTTTTTCCATAATCTTGCCCGGTTGGATAACCCATTAACAAAGCTCACATGAAAATGGGTTAAATTTGTTTGGAAAAAAGAGTATGAAGAATGTTTTGAATAATTGAAGAGAATATTATTCAATGCTCTTATCTTGACTCTATTATTAGGGAATGATGGGTTTGTTATTTATAGTGATGCTTCAAAGAAAGGACTTGGATGTGTCCTTATGTAGAATGATAGGGTTATTTCCTATGCATCATGGCAGCTAAAAATTCATGATGAAAACTATCCTACTCATGATCTTGAGTTAGCAGCTATAATTTCTGCTTTGAAGATTTGGAGACACTATATCTATGGTGAAAAATGTGAGATATATACTGATCATAAGAGTTTGAAGTATATTTTCTCATAGAAAGAACTCAACATGAGGTAAAGAAGATGGATTTAACTACTCAAGGATCATGATTTCGTGATACACTACCACCCGAGGAAGGAAAATAAGGTGGAATATGCTTTGAGCAGAAAAGATCATGGAGTTTTGTACAAGATGAGAGTTGAAAGGGTTCCTATTCTCATGGATCTAGTAAAGATGGATATGGGACTAATCATGGAAGGTGGATAATCAATAATTTTTCAAATGGTTTCCAAACCATCTTTATTAGAAAATATAAAAAGTTCTCAAACTAATTATGAGGAGTCTCAAAAGAAGATTAAAGCTGTGAATAACGGGAGTTTGAGTGACTTCGTATATGAAGATGAAATTTTGGAAGAGACTTTGTGTTCCCAATACACCTGATATAAAAATAGAATTGTTGGATGATGCTCATAGTTTCAATTTCTCTATAAACCCTGGGAGCACCAAAATGTGTAGAGATTTGAAGGAACATTTTTGGTGGGAAAACATGAAGAGGGAGATTGTTGATTTTGTGTCAAGATGTATGGTTTGTCAACAAGTGAAAGCCGGAAGGCAACAGCTTGGAGGAGTCTTTCAACCTCTTATCATACCTCAGTGTAAATGGGATAATATTACGATGTAAATTGTCATGGGGCTTCCATAGACTCTTAGAAGGAACGATGCAATATGGGTCATTGTTGATCGTTGTACCATGTTAGCACATTTTCTTGCTATAAGGGAAGATTTACCACTTGAACGTTTATCAAGACTATATATTAATGAAATTGTAATACTTGATGGAGTACCACTATCGATTGTTTTTGACCGTGATCCCCATTTTACATCAATATTTTGGAAAATTCTTCAGAAAGCCCTGGATACTGAACCTAGTTTGAGCACTGCCTACCACCCCCAAACTGATGGACAATCAGAACAGACTATTCAAACCTTAGAAGACATGTTGTGATCTTGATCACTTGACTTTCAAGGTATGTGAGATCAATATTTACCTCTGGTAGAATTTTCCTATAATAATAGCTTCCATTCAAGTATTCAGATGGAACCATATGAAGTGTTATACGGAAAGAGACGTCGCACACGAACCTGTTGGGATGATGTCGGTGAAAGAAAACTCGTAGGCCCGGAACTTGTGGAGGAAACGATGGAAAAGGTGAAGGAAATCCAAAACCACATCAAATCAGCTCAAAGTAGGCTGAAGAGCTATGCCGATAACCGAAGGAAGGATTTGGAATTTCAAGTAAGAGATCATGTTTTCGTGAAGGTATCTCCATGGAAGGGTCTTATACATTTCGGTAAGAAGGGAAAACTGAGTCCCAGGTACATCGGACCTTTCGAAATTCTAGAATGAATTGGGTTGTAGCTTACTGTCTGGTAATGCCGCTAAGTCTCTCCAAAGTTCACGATGTCTTCCACGTATCATTATTGTGAAAATACACACTTGACCCAATGCATGTACTCACCTATGAGGAATTAGAACTGGAACCAGATCTGTCTTATTGTGAAGATCCTGTCAAGGTTCTTGATACAATAGAACAAGTGCTGAGAAACTGGACGGCTCGTCTGGTAAAAGGTCTATGGAGAATAAATAATATGGTAGAGGCAATGTGGGAACCTGAGGAACTTATGATGAAGAACCACTCGAGTCTTTTTATGCAGTAATACTCTAGAAATTTTCGAGGACGAAATTATTTGAAGGAGGGGATAATGTAACACTCCAAGCTTCCATGGTATGCTTCTCTTTGAATAATACAATAGCGTGTGTTGTACGCAACTTTGAGTTCTAACACACCACAACCAATCAAACTAACTGTTATGAATAGTAATACCCACTTTTTAAAATTTTAAAAATTTTAACTTTCAAAATGGACTTCATTTTTGGATTCATAATATCAAAATTAGATTATGGTGAAATTTTGGTATTTTTCTGAAAACTTTCAATTTTTGATGAATAGTGAAAAACACTAAGTTATAGTTTAAAACTAAATTCTTATTTAAATTCTTATTTATTTTATTTAAATTTGTTTTAGGTCAAAATAGATACATAATACTTATATAAGTTCAATGTAATTCATTGGAGTCAGTTTATAATAATTTTAGATATATAAAAATTTTATTGAACTTTTTACCGTCTTTTACTCACCTCCCAGGAGAATTTACAAATTCATATAAAACATAATTTTGCCACTTCTATAATTGGAATTTAAAAAATCAGAGATAAATGGTTGATATCAATAAAAAAAATGTGGTTCAATAAGATGAAAATATTTTTTTGGTGAATAGTTACTTTTTACTTTTATTTACCACGGTTAAAAGTAAATAGGGTATTTATGGGTAAAAATGATATTATTATTACCCTAAAACATGTCCTAATTCTATTGGATAAGTATAATTCGACCAAAAACAACATTAGGAATAAAATATGAACTTCTTTGGTCCACATGGATTAGATTAGGACATTAATTATTATTTAATTCAAAGAAGAGTTAAAAGAGTTAAAATCAATGTTTAATAACTAAAACATTTTTAATATAGGGTTATGAATAAGATAAATTCGACTATAAATATTCATTAGAAATATAAAAATAGTTCCTACATAATTTTATTATATATATATTTTTTAGACATTAGATAATTTAATTTATTTATGACACAATGATGATGCAATAATTACCCAATTAATGAAATATTAAAATAATTGATAATATAGATATCCAAATAAATGTAAATTGAGACTTTTTATGAATTAAACTAATTTTATAGGTTAATATGACATGTTAGGGTTGGTTAGATGAATTTTTTAAAAGTAATAATGCTGTTATGAATTTAGAAAAAACAAAATACAAAATAGTGTCAAAATTGACATAAAAGAGTTTTTAAAACAAATATTATATTTTTAATTGATATTTTATTCCTAAAAATATAATTTTCGGCCAAAGGACTTATATAATGATAGGTTTATCATTAATGAACCACTTGGGGTTAGTTTGGAATTATATAGTAATTTTAGTAACCATATAATATAAAAATACAAAGAGACATGGTAAATGTCAAACTATTTAACTAAGTGTTAAATTTGAAAGATAAAGTTAATATAGTGACCCAAACCTGTCTAAAACCTTTTGGTTGAGTGTTTTTAGACCCATAAACACCTTATCCTTTAAATAATTTATTTTTTAGCCATTATAAACCGAATATTAATTTATTATAAAATAATATTTTAAGTTTTTCCTAAGGTGCCCCTCACCCCTCTTATAAAAAGGCGCTCCCCCTTCTCTCTAATTCACACCATCAAAGCCATTTGAATCGGCCAAAATCGGCCAAAATAACCTCTAAAATATCCTCCCTTAATCCTATAGGCCTTCCTTTAGTCATAAATCCAACCTATGGAGCCCTTTTGATTAAATCAAAAGGAAGAACCAGAAGAAGAGGTACATATTTCATCACCTCTTTCAAGTTCCTTTCTTCTTCCACTTCCTTTTTTCTTTGTTGTTTCCATTATAAAATAATAAATATAGTATATTATATATACTTTGATGTTATTATAAATATGGTACAACAAAATTCATTATCATATCCATCCTTTGAATGACATGTCACCATACGTGCGTACGTACAACTTACCGTCTCCACGTCGTGGTGTAATTGTTATTCAATAAATTATTATTTGGATGGGTATAATAATGATGGGTAATTGAAGTAAATAATAAATATAACATTATAATTATTCTATATATATGATATACCATCCAATTAAATATTATTTTAATATCAAAATAATGATATTGTCGCTCGTGCGTACGTACAGATTACCATCTCCATGAACGCGATGAGATTCGTTCCCCATCGTATCCATTCAAGACTAATTTTCATTAGATGATTAGAAATAATGTTTAAATACTTGATATCATTCTGGATATGAATAATATACTTCACATACATAAAAAATATGACTCCCATAACAAATAATATAAAGGAAAAAAATCCGTTAACACCCAAAACAACGATAATACTAAGATATTATTAACAAAGTAATGTTAAAAGATCATATGTGATATCATATTAATTTATATGATTATTGAATAATTTAATAATAATTATTTTACCATTATACATGATGTTAACCTACCCTCAACCAAGTAAAAGTACAAGGTAAGGTTTAATTTCACAATCTCTTTATTATCCAAGGTTGTTTTTACATAAGTATCTACTGGGACATCTTTATCATCCACATCCATGTTTATTAAAAATGTATTTTAAAACATTTTTACTATGGTTTAAAGTCATTTATACCCTTGTTTTACTTTTATAAGATGGTTATAAAGGAATATTTCCGTCGTTTTCTAAACAAGGTACTTTATGACCTTTTCGACAAAATTAATGTTAGAATGTTTTTTAACTTATACGGCGGGTGTGGCTATTTTCTACCATTATAAAAATGTCAAAGATTCACTTAAAATCTTAAAAGAATATTTTCAAATATAAATGTTTTCCTTTATAATTACGCGACATTTAAATGATTTCAAAATAGAAAGAGATATTTCTATAAAAACGTTTTGATTTAATCTATGTCAACATCCTTTGATGAATTTAAAGTTTGTTTGAAGTTGATTTATTATGATAAAAAACTTCCATATTGTATTTAAGGTTTTGTGATATGTTTTACTGTGGATGTGTTATTTCATACCATTCATGGTTTATGGATAAAGTATTAACATTTCCAATGCCAGTTTTAATACGAATGTTTATGTTATGTTCAAACCATTTCATATGAGGAATGTATTAGACTTAGTAAGTGATGGGTGGAACCTATTATAGATCTTTGATGCATATGTAGGTCTCATGAGACAAACTAGTGTCTTGGCACAAGGCCTTGACAAAATCTTATTTGTATTCTTGGAATAAGGCCTTAACTATGTGGTTATGAAAGTCTGGCATTATGCATTCCATCATTATGAAAGTGTCTATTGATATTGCATGTGATTATTAGACTAGTAGAATATCCATGTGAGTAAGTAGATGGATTTATTCTGATTGTATCTTTGCCATATTATGCTGAAGTTCAAGTTTAAAAGGCTTTTGTTTTAGTTTTATACATTTCCTTAAATGTTTATGCTTATTTATGAAAGTTTCCACTATATTGTTATCCTTACTGAGCATCTGAGCTCACCCCTTTCTATGTTTTATTTTTTCTAGGATGCGAAGACGTATATTATGACTGACTTGCAGGGATAGTCGATGGGATCTCAATGTTTTCCATGGAAACAATGTTGTTGTAGTTTTCTATTTTATGATTTAATGTAAACCTTATGAATATATCTAGTACTTCCAAGGATACTAAACTAATTGATCTTTTGAGACTTGATCTTTTGTAATCATGCCAATGTTATGTAATAATGCAACAACTCTGGGTAACTAGGGTTGGGGAGTTACAATACATGAGAGATGATTCCCTTTTATATGTGAGGGGAGGGCATGATTGGAATTTCTTAAATTATTAAATTAATATAAATTAATTTTTATGGAAAATGGAACCAAATAAATATAATTATAATATAGGAATAGTATGTTTCAAAAATATATTAAATAAAATTTTCACAAGGATAAGTGATGTTTTCCCCCCTGATCTATTTGTTATAACATCCTATTAACCCATTTGACAATTACCATGATATCAATATTTTTTCAATATTTACAGGAAAATAAATTTACTAAAAAAGGAATAGTGACCCATAAATGGAACATAATTGATATTTTAAACCTTATACTATGAAAATGTCTGAACATTGTATTTTTATCAATTTCAATCATTTAAAAAACTATTTTTTTATTATAAAATATTTTTTTTCATTTCTAGAAATACATGAAATTTTATAATATAAAATGTGTCTTGGTCATGTATAATGGTTCCAAAATTACATTTATTAAAATATTAAAAGTATATTGTAGTAATATAATTAAAAAAATTAAATTTTTATGTGTTTAGATATCATTTTATACCTTATCTTTGGGTTTACCATCTTGGTTAACAAATTTTAAACTTAACCGTGATAATGAGTTTTTCAATATTAAAGGGTTATAATTATACAAATGAGGTGAAAATAGTCTAAAAAATGGTCATGATATAGAATTTTGTACCATTTATCATCATAGTTCCCCACTTTCAATATTTTAAAACTTTTAAATAAGTTAGTAAAATATTATTTAACATAAAATATTATTAATATCATTTTTGACACTATTTATTTAATTTAACTTTGAAAGTTACATGAAAGAAATGGAATTAGAATATAAAACCTTTAAACATCCATAATATGTAATATTTATCTATAATTTTTTGACACTATAAATCAACCATAATATATTACTTTATGAGTTTTTATAATTATTTACATGATTTTTCTATTGCATTCACAAGCACAATGGATAAGTCACTTGTTATACAACTAAAAAATTACAATATATCTAAAAAAATAATAAATAAAACTTTACATTTACTATACATGTTTATATAAGTATTTTTACTTCTCAAATATTATCATTAGGACACCAAATTTGACCTTTTCAATTCTGTGTAAGCATTGCGTCGACACCAAAAATGATTTTCATATTTTCATTGAATAACTTATCATTGACATGTTTTGAATAATTTTTTTTATGATTTTTAAAAAATATTTACTTAAATTATTATTTCCATAAGTTTAATAGATTTTTATATCATATTTATTTCTTGTTAATATCATAAAAGTTATTGTATTTTATAAAAATTTTATTTTTTACTATTCATCAAAAATTCGACTTCTTAAAAAAATCTCAAAATGTCATAACAGGAAAAATTATAATTTATAAATAAAAAATATTTACATTAAATTTTATTTAATTCTTATACGGGGTATAAATTCCTTTTAATATAAATCAGTATAGTGAATTGAATTTTTTTTTGAAATTTTTTATGCCAAAAAATGATGTTATGCCAAAAAAACAAGTATAAAGTTGATTACTATAAAACTAATTATATCATTTCTAAATAAATTAGTCTTATATAAATTTAATATCAAATTAAAATCATAGTGATACTTTTTAATGAAAATAAATGAAAATTTTATTAAAATTGGTATTTTCACTATTCATTAAAAAATCAATCATTTTAGAATAATACCAAAATTTTACCTAAAGAAAATTTTGATATAATGAATTAAAAGATGTACTAATTTTTAACAAATAAAATTTATAAAATTTCCAGCAATTAATTATAATATTTCCTCCTATAAAACATTAAGAATATTTTTTAAGAAAACATATTTTTGGAGCATAAAATGACTTTGAAAAAATTGAGTGATAATTTCCAAAGAATCAATCAATACACTAGTATTGAATAATAAATTTATTTATATTTCATAATAAAGTTCATCTAATTCATACCCACTAGTTTAACATCAGGGTTATAACTATAAAATTAAAATATCAATATTCTATGGTTATTTTATGCCTAGTGTTCTGTTTTATATAGGCTATCAAACACAATGTTATATGTAAAATATTGATCTATTATATTCCCTCCATTTAATAAATTTGTTCCATAAAATTTGAACACAATCTTGGTAATCAAGGTATTTATATTAGAAAATTACTTTATTGAAATCTCGCATCTTATGACAGTTTAATAAAACCTCTTAAAAAGTGAAAATGAAATACAAATGTAATATAGAATAATACATAACTAGGTTTCCAAATAGGGGAAAATTTGTGGGAAATGAAAATATAGAAATTGATGATAAATTTAATCTCTAAATAATTAAGTAGAGTGACTATGAATACTTATTACAAAAAAGTAAATGATAATTTGAAAATCAATTACCACAAAACCATAAAACAATGTGGGGTGAATGGACCATTGATTCATCATAAATGAAGGTAATAAGATAAATATTTTATTTCCAAATCATTTTCTTAATGTTGCGGAATTATTTTACTATCTGGACTAAGAAAAAAAAAACATAATTGAAAATTATAATTTCATCCTTTATTCAATTTTAAAGAGCCTTTGTGATAATTTGTTTTAATAGTTTTTCTGTATTTGTTAACAATTAACTTTTTTTTAAAATGTTTTTGTTATTCAGGATCAGACCTATTCCATCTTAATTAGTTTTTCATAAGAAAATTTAAAGGCACATAATGTTACTAAATCCAAACTAAGGGAAAGAAAAGTTTTATCCTTAATGAAGTTGTATTCTGAACATAGGTTTCCAGACTCATGTTATCAGACCAAGAAACACCTGATGTAGAAGAGGATAGAAAGATGGAATTTATTGATCAGACGCACCATCAGTCCCAATTCCGTCAGTATGATGTTTGGATTCACCAAACTCATCAATTTTTAGAAAGTTTTATGTTGCAGAGTATGGAATTCCAAATGATGCTGAAGAGGTTTGGTAATTAAAGTGAAGTTAGATATTAAAAAGTTCTACAAATTTTTAATCCAAATTAGATTATTTTTTGTTAATCATGATGTTCTCAAAAATCATGAAAAATATCATGATAAAATATTTTGAAAAAAATCAAGGAATCATAAAGTTTTTATCGATTCTAGAAGCGTGGACACAGAAGTTTGAATCCATAAGTATCAGTCTCAACAGTTGTCCAAATTCAAAATGTGTAAAGATGATGAAGTTTGAGTAATTTCAATGATGTTTAGTGAAGTCATCATTGGATGAAGAAAATTGTAATGATAATACCATTGTAATGATAATTATAGAATTACAAGGTTTTGAATGAGACTAAATTTAAGGATGAAGATCAATCAGATTAAATACAAGCACTGATTCATCAAATAAATGCCTCACACCATTAAAACATTATATGCAGAACATAGTAGTGATAAGAGTTGATGATGCTGATCCATCAAAGAGATATCATTTATGAAAATAAATAAATATTATAAAATAGTTGTGTTTATTTGAGAATAGAAAAATGGAGATTTTATGTTTTCAATCAGATAATATTGTGACAACAATAAGTCATCCGCTGATTAAGTTCATTGTAATGAGCGGAGGAAGATTTTCAGATCTTAATGAGTAGTGCAATATAGTCAGATCGAAGTGATCTAAAGAAGTAAATCATAATGAGCTAAGTATGACAGTAATATCATAATGAGCAGTGAAATATAGTCATATTTTAATGTAATGAGAATGAAAGGAAGATCATAATGAGATGAGAAATAAAGACAGATCATAGTTAGTAGTGGAAGATGAAGCAGATGAAGTCATATTGTTCTAAATAAAGTTTTGTTTGTTTGAGATGATTGATGTTGAATAAATATTGAGAAGATTTGAATAAATCAAAGTAAAAGTGGTAAAACATGAAATTAAAGTATGAGTAAATCTAGGAGTTTTTGAGTTTGAGTAAGTGGGGAATGTTTTAAAATTTCATTACTTTTCTATTCTCAGTTTCCTATAAATAGTTTCACAAAGTATTCATACTTTGTTACTTTTCACGTAAGAAGAAAAGGAGCGCTGAAGAATTTGAGTGAAAGTTCCTTTCAAATAGAGATCTCATTAGAATATCGAACATCTATAGTTTTTTATTACCAGACTAAAAAACATCATATTGAGAAGATTGTATTGAGTTAATTGAATTGAGGAAGATCATATTGAGTTTTTGAGAAGATTTTGAGAAGTGTAGATTGTGAAAAAGAATATTGTATTGAGTTGATTGTATTGAGTCAATCAGATTGGGTTCATTAAACTAAATGTCATCAGATTCAGAGTCATCAAACCTAGTAACTTTTTTGAATCAAATTGAACAAATTCATTTTACTTTTGTTTGGATAAATTATTTCATAATAAAAATTTGTAAACGGATAGGAGTTAGTATAGTCTTTTCTACAGGGAGATAAAATTTATCTAATGGGAGTTGGCATAATTTCTATTCACATCATTCTAATATTTAATTTTTATAGACCCATGTGAGTGGATATGGAAAGGACGTAGGTTTTCACACTGAGGCCAAACCTTGTAAATCTTTTGTTCTTTACTTTCTTTTCGATTTTTTCATGCAATGGTTAGTTACAATAGGATGATAAGGATATGGAATTTTATAGGTTATAGAGGATATGTTTTAAAAAATGTCAAAACTTATAAAAGGTGAACAACTGATTCAACCCCCCTTCTCATTTTTTATTCGAACATTTGGAACTTCAATTGGTATCATAGAAACGGTTCCCTTATTGAATCCATTTCATGCATAATATAAATTCTATAAACAATAGAGTAATTACTACATTTTATGGAAAAACTTATTGTGGATGAAAAAACATGATGATTCCTTATCTCTTATCTCTTGTCCTGGAAGTTGTCGATTCTACTATAAATGGGTTTCCACCTATTATGATGTAATCCGTGATAAATTTTTCTGATAAAATAAATACCAAAGTTTATGTCAAATCTAGAATTTATATCCTTATGTCCTTATCATGAAATGTTTATATAATGTTTATGGGTCTTAAAACATAAAAGATTATATGGGACATGTAAGAAAGTGTTTTTGAAGGGAACACTAAAGAGAAAAAAAAGGAAAGATTCAAATATTTCATAGAGAGTATGAAGAAATATTAATGAGAGATGAAGAGAATATTAATGAATACTTTAATAGAGTAAATGAATACTTATTAAACATTTTCGGATTCAGATATGTCTTGGAAGATTCTATAAGTGTGAATAAATATATGAGAAACTTTATAGACATGTTTGATTCTAAAATTTCTTCTTTAGAAGATAAGGATGATTTATCTCTTGATTAATTACATAAATTTATTATTTACTTATAAAATGTGGAAAGATAAAATTTTCAAAAAAGTGAAATATGAAATGTCTTTTGATGAAATGAGAAAAACGA
This sequence comes from Viscum album, assembly GCA_963277665.1. NCBI lineage: Eukaryota > Viridiplantae > Streptophyta > Magnoliopsida > Santalales > Viscaceae > Viscum > Viscum album. The sequence continues at coordinate 1,128,560,964 of OY728146.1, forward strand.
AAATACAAGATATTAAATATTTTTATCCATGTGACTCTGATGATAAAGAGGATAATAATTTTAATGAAAAAATCATTTATTTTATATCTAATTAATATCAATGTGGAAGAGGCATGTATGGAGGTAAAATTACTCTCAAATGTTTTGAGTGTGTTGGAATTAGACACTTTAATATGAATTGTCCCAAGAATAAATATTGATAATATCAAGATGATTTTGATGAAAATATTGATGGAAGAAGTGGAATAAAAGTTCAAATGAAGAAAAGTCAACCAAAAATTAATAATATAAGTTTAATAGGAACAAAAGAAGTATGTTTATTATGAAATATGAATCAAAATCAACTCACGAAAATTATTTAGAGGATGAAAGTTCTAAAAATTTCAAAATTTTCATTGTAAAAGTTGAGAAATTTGAAGACTCCTCAAATAGAGAAGATAAAAGAAGAAGTTAAAAAGTTTCAATAAAAAATTATTTAGTTCTAAATTACCCTGAGGAAGAAAAAGAAAAACTTCAATAAGGATTAAGAAATAAAATCTGAGACTTGTAATTTTTCTAAGAAATCTCAAATAAGGAATCATGTGAAATCCTCACCCACAAATAATAATGTTTTATCTGATTGTTTCTAATATTAAATGTTTCAAAAGAATTATTGGAAAATATTTGTTGAAAAAATGGGTGTGAGATATCTATTTCATCTAAAAAAAATAAGAAAACCCACTCAAGAGGAAATATGACCCACGTCCCAAGATTTTTAAATAGGAAAAAGTTGTCAACCTCAACAATGGTTCAAGAGAGAAAGATATTTCTTGAATAGAAAATCAAGATTTTATGTCTATTATATGTTTTTTGAAATCTATGAGAATATGGATTATAATTTTTCTAACAACTTGTCACTTCTACAAATAAGTTTTGAAAAAATTGAAAGTAATGGCAGAAAAAGGATTAATAACTTTCCCCTCCCACAAGAAGTTAGAAATGAGAAATATGAAGATGTTAGAATCCTTCCAACAACAAAAAATGAATGTTTTGATGAAGTTTATGGGAGATTTTATGAGTCTGGTCATCATATAGATATATATATATAGAACTACTTTTAGAATAATGTTATTATGGTATAAAAGGAATGGAATCTAGAAAAAAATTATAATAGAGCCTTTGTTGTTTAGACAAATTTGAAAGAAAGTAATAGGAAAAAACCATTCATAATTGATAGTGGTTTTTCTTCACATATGAAAGGTGATATAAATTATTATAACTTTTCAAAAGTCATTATGGAGGAGAAGTGACTTTTGGTAATGATAGTTCATTAAAATCCATAGGAATCATAATGAATGAGATTGAAGTAGAAAACTTTTAATCTATCTATTTTTATTTGTTGATGGGATAAAACATAATTTACTTAGTGTAAGTTAATATTGTGATGATGAAATGAATTGACCTTCAGAAAACATTCTTGTGTTTTCAAAAGTGACAAATATAGAAATTTTATTACAAAAGGAGAAAGAACTAGTGAGAATATTTTCCAAATAAGAGCATTTAATAACTCATGCTACATGAGTTCTAAAGATGAAAATATGTTATGGCACCGATGGCTTGACAATATTGGGTAGTAAAACATGAAAAAAATTATAAAGTTGATTATATCTTTTATTTTATAGAATTGAAAAGAATTTATGAAGATGTTTATGATACTTGTCAAAAAGGGAATATGACTAAAAAAACTCATAAGAGTGATGAGAGTCAATATACTAGACCTATTGAGCTTACTCACTGATTAGACATCAATAAAAAAGTAGATTTATACTTCATCATTATTATTTATGATTCAACTCTGATGAAAAACATCATGTTTATGAAACAAAAGTCAGAGGCTATGGAAATGTTCAGGTTTTCCAAAAAATAAGTTGATAAATAAATTGGGGATTATCAAAAGAAGTTAAAAATATATAATAGAACTCAATTAAAAAAAATAATTTTGAAACTTATCTAAGAAATCATGGTATCAAACATCAGTATAGTGCACCCTATACACCAAAAAAATTTAGTAGCAGAAAAAAATAATAGAACATTGGTGGAAATATGAAGAATTAGGTTAACATAATACAAACATTCAATGTTATATTAAAAAGAATCTATTAGTACTATTTAAATGTTCAAAATAGATGATTTTCAGACCAGGAATCAACATGAATTCTTATGAAATGTGGTATAAAAAAAACCTTCATTGAAGAAATTAAATGTTTTTATAAGTCCACATTTACATAAAATGAAAAAAATTATATGGTAATGTTTTATTAGAAAGATGAGGAATAAATTTTTATAGGTTATTCACCAAATGGATGGTGTTATAAATATTGGAAAAAAATTTAAAAATATCGATGGGCTCATACGATGTGAATGTAATTGAAAATAAAAATTCCTTAACAAAAGTTTTTGAGAATTCTAAAGAGGTTAGAATGGATATTTCAAATAATAGCAAATGTGATTAAAAATATATTTACCAATATTTTGGAGAACTATTTGATGTAGAAAGATCAGTTGGAAAAGAAACATTGAAATTTTATACCTTACAAAAACATGTTGAGACTGAAAACAATATTGGAAGTTAGAAGGCTCTAGTTCAGACCAAAAGAAAGTTGTGATTAGAAAATAAAAATTCACTTATCTGAAAAGTTGAATTAGAATTTTTTTCAGAATATATTCAACACATTTAATGGGTTGATTATATAAATTAAGAGTTATATTAGATTTAGAAAAATTAAAAATGGGAAATTTTTCCATGTCTGAAAGATAAAAATGTTTTCAGAACAAAGTGTGTTTATAGAACAAGTTTATTGTTCCTGGAGAAGTTTCAAAAAACAAAACCATGTTTTTCCGCAAAGGAAATGAGTAGTTTGAAGGTGTGGTTTGATGAAACCTTTTCCCCTATTTCATGGTTAGAAACTATTTGAATTTGTTGGGCAAAAATCCCTCAAGGTATCATTGAATCATTTTTGAGGTGATTGTGTTTGTTAACAAACTGAACATCTGAGTGGTGATTGTTGACAAAACAAAACAATGACATACAAACTTGTTGAAAAAGGGGACTTCATGGTGGAATTTAGAGTTCAAGAGCTGTGGTTAATGATCCATGTTTGATTCAAGAACATCAACAAAGAGATTGATGATCTGGAGGCGGTACCGAAAGAACAGATACAAGGTGGCGCAGTTTTCCAGTGTTTGCCAAATTTTTGGGCCTGAAAATCGATAAATAAATAAAAGTGTTTTTTGTCAAAGGGACTTGTGTGCCGTGTATTTTGAGGAGATGAAACTTGCGCGCCATATGTTTTTCAAGATCAGAAGATCAATTTATGGAAAAGGAATAAGTGTCGCGCAAGTATTGGGTTGGTCGCGCAAGTGACTTGCGCGCCGATGCCTAGAAGGCTTGGGAACTTGCGCGCCTGTTGTTTTTCAAGATCAAAATTTCAAAATATGGAAAAGGAAAGAGGGTTTTGAATGTTTGGAAGTTGGTCGTGCAAGTGACTTGCAGGGGAAGAGACCTGCGCACCGAGACTTATGCACCGAGGGGAGACTTGTGTTCCGTCGTGCAGGGTGACCAAAATGCCTATAAATACTGGACCACCCCTCCTCATTCTTAATGGAGTTCAACACTTTTAGAAATCAGAGCTCTCATTGCCCAGGTGTGGTGGTCACGCAAGTGGTGGTTTGTCGCGCAGGTGGGACTTGCGCGCCAGAGTTAAAGAAGAGCAATTGTTGGTAGTTGCGCGCCAATATTGGTTTGGGCGTAAAAGGAAGTGAGTCGCGCAGGTTTGGAGTTGAAGAAGGTTGTGTCGCACAGGTGGTTGAGGAGGACTTGCACGCCAGTTGTAACTTACACACCGATACTTGCACGCCGAGTTAGACTTACGCGCCAAGTAAGGTTGATTTCCCGGCCATATTTTCGGTCCGCGTGGAAGCTGGAAGTTTTCCTAATACCTTCAGTGCAAAGTGATATTCATCTACGAGTGAAAGTTGGACTTCAACAGAGCATCTACATAAAGATAAAGATGCATTCCTTCATGAAAATGAAGAGACCTACAGGTCTATAAACTGTGAGTGGATTCCTTCCTGAGCAGTGAGAAAAGAAAGAGGAAGAAGGTGATCCTATCCACCGACAGTGAGCCAGAGAGAGAGAAACAGGGAGTGAACCTTGGGAAATCAGTGAGATGACCCTAAACCTTGTAAAGGCAGTGAGCCTAGGACAGAGTGACTCTGCCCAAACCTTGTAATCCACATCTAGTAAAGTTTAGTGGAATTTGGTATGACCGACAACTTGTCGGAGTATTCTCCTTGGATGTAGCCCAGTGAGGGTGAACCAAGTAAAAATAGCTGTGTCATGTGCATGATTTACTTACGGTTTATATTGTGCAACAGGAAAGATAGAGAAGAGTGTTTTTCTTAACAGTGAAACAAGATCAGAACAGGCTGCAATTTTAAATTATTCATACCCTGATTCACCCCCCCTCTTAGGGTATTCAACCTTGTGGACCTAACCAAATTCTTCTTGTAGATGATGCTCATCAGAATAGCAATGTATATCAAATGGATGTAATATCACAATTTCTCAAAGGAAAAATTGAAGAATACATTTACATTGAACTAACATGAAGGATTCTACATGATGAGGATAAAAAAAACTTTTTAAAATGAATAATGTTTTATAAGGGAAAAAAATTCTCCATGTGATTGGTATTGAAATATTAATTTTTTGGTATTGTTGAATTTTTCTAAAGTAAAAGTTGATATCAACTTATAGGTGAATGATGTTAACTCCAAAACTCTATATGTAATTGTCTATATGGATGATACATTTTTTTTGATAGAGAAGGTGTTTGTAAAAAAATTCCTTACAAAATTAAGAAGAATTTTAAAATATCAATGTTTTGAGAATTAGCATTCTTACATTGTTTACATGTTTAACAAGAAGAAAAGAACATTTTTCTATCGCCAGAAAAATTTTATAGGGAATTGTTACAAATGGTTGGCATGGATGAATCCAAATACATTTCCACTCTTATATCTGGGAGCATAAAGTTGAGTAAATATTAGTTTATAAAAATTTTTAATCCAAAATACTTTTGGAATATTGATAATAAGTCTAAATTACCTTACAAACCTCATTTCATGATATTAATTATGCTATGAACTTGTGTGCCCAGAATCAAAGTAATCTAAAAGGATCACATATATTGGAAGAAAATATAATTCATAGATATGTAAAAAGGAAAAGATCACATGGTGTGTTATGTATGAGATGAAGTTTCATGGTTATACTGATGCCGATTGGGTCAGTGATTTTAGCGATATAAAATAAACCTTAGAAGGAAAATTTTTCTTGGGTGAATGCTGTGTGAGGTAGCATAGTGAGAAACAAAGTTTAGTATCTTTATGAATATTTGAATACAAATATGTTTCATTTACGTAGTATTGTATTCAAATGATTTAAATTAAAATTATTCTACAAGACTTGAAAGTGAATGTTTCTAAACTATTGAAGATAATTTTTGATATTCAGAGTGCAGTTGGTTATTCTAAAAATATTTTCCATCATTCGAGATAAAAATAAGTTGATAGAAATATTACCTTTATAAAATAGAAAGTTGTTTATGGATATGGTATGCATGAATATATCTAAAAAAATATCAAATAGATGATATCTTCACAAAATCTAGTTTGAAAGTGTGATTTGTGGAACTGAGGCTGCAACATAATGTTCATCATCCTTCAATGACTTTCAAATCCTTATAAGGAAGTCCCCAACCTTTATTTGGATTATGTTTAAAAAGGGGGAGAGAAAAAAACTTTTTTAAGATCTTACTTATCATTATTATATGAATAAGAATCTACAGTTATCATAAAATGGGGGAGATAATAATTAAAGGGAGAGAAAAGAAATGTGAGAGAGGAAAAGATAAAAGTGAGGTAGAGTTTATCTTAAAATGTCCATAAAATTTTCTTATTACCGAGTATAAAATTCCTTTAAAAAAATTACTTTATCCAGTAATGTGGTGTCAAGACACTATATTTTGAGAAATACTTTGTTTTGATAAAAGATTAAAATCATTAATTTGTTTATAGAAGTTTAGTTGTGAAAAAATTATAAGATTTAGAAATTTTATTAATGAGGGTTGTCAAGAAATCCAAATGCGGAGATAGAAGTATCATTATGATAATTTGTTTCAACAATTGTTTTGTATATTTTGATAACTAAACTTTTAGTAAAATAATTTTTTTCTTATTCAAGATCAAAATAAATCCATCATAATGATTTTTTCATAATAATGTTGAATTTTTCTGAATGTTTCTGAATCCAAAACAAAGGGAAAGAAAATTTTTATCCTTAAGAAATTTGTTTTTCAGAAACAAGTTTACAAGATCGGGTTATTAGACCAAGAAGCATCAGATGTAGAAGTGAAAAAAAGATGATGTTTGTTTATTAGACACACTATTGGTCCCAGGTCCATCAATATGAAGTTTAGATTCATCATACTTGGCATTTTTTAGAAAGTATAAAGTTATTATGTGTGGAAGTCAGAATGATGTTGAAGAGGATTTTTGAATTAAGTTATGTCAGGTGTTATAAATTTCTCAAACATTCTAATCCAAATAAAAAATTTCTTTTATGGTAATGAATTTCTCAGAAATCATTAAATCTATCATGATACAATATTTTTAAGAAATAAAGGAAACCTAAAGATTTTATCAGTTGTAGAAACATGTACATAGAAAATAAGATCTAGACGTACTAGACTCAAATGATTTTAGAAATCAGACTGGGTAAAGATAATGAAGTTTGATGAATTTCAATGGTGATGAGTGGAGTCATCATTATATATAGAATATATTAATAATAATTCAATTATAATGATAATTACATCATTATGAGGTTTTTAACCAGATTAACTTAAGGATGAAGATCAATCATATCAGGAACATGCACTAATTCATCAAATAAATTTTGAAAAGTAATAAAATATAATTCAAAGAACATTTAAGTGATAAGAGTTACTAATTCCAATCCATAAATGTGAGACTACAAAGGAAAACAAGTGAGGATTATAAAATAATTGTGTCTGTTTGAGAAGAAAAAAGGGATGGATTATGTTTGAAATAGAATAAGATTTTGACCCCAATAATTAATATGTTGAGGAAGTTCATTGTAATGTGATGAGGAAGATAGTCATATTGTATTGTGTTGTGAAAGATAGTCATATCATAGTGAGTTGAAGAAGTTCATCATAACGAGATGAGGAAGATATTTTGATCGTAATGAGAAATGAAATATAATCAGAATAAAGTGAGCTGAATAAGTTCAACATAATGAGATGAGGAAGATAATTATATCATAATTATATGATAATTAATTAAAGATCATAATTATATGAAAAAGAAAAACAGATCTTAATGAACATAGGAAGATAATGTTGAGGAAGAAATATCAAACTGAAGAAAAGTTAGTTTTTTTGAGATGAATTATCATAAAAAAATGTTGAGAGGATATGAAGAATTCAAAGTTGAATTAGTCAAACATGAAATTCATCTATGTGTAAATATTATAGTTTTTTAATTTGATAAAGTGACTAAAGTTTTTAAATTTCCTGCCTTCTCTACTCTGGGTTTCCTATAAATATTTTCTTAGTGTATTTTCACTTTGTAACTTTTCATCTAAGAAGAAAAGGTGGAACATTGACTAATTTGAGAGAAAATTCCTTCTGAATAGAGATCTAATTAGATGATCAAACATTTATTGTTTTTTTACTGAATTGAGAAATTTAGTACTAAGAAGATCATATTGAGTTGATAAAATGAGGAATATTAGACTGCTTTGTTTAGTAGAGTTGGAGAAGTGTAAATTGTAAAGGATAAGATCATATTGGGATGATTGTACTAAGTCAATTAGAATGGTTTTGTTGGCCAAAATTTTATCAGATTCAGAGTCATCAAACTCAGAAACTTTTATAGAGAAAATTGAACAATGTATTTTTACATTTTTTGGATCAATTGTATTATAAGGAAAATTATTACACTAAAGAGAGTTAGTATAATATTTTCTATCAAGATATAAAAGGTGTCTAACAAGAGTTGGCACATGTTTTATTCACTTCTTTTTAATAGTAAAATTACATGGACCCAAGAGAGTGGCTATGGAAAGGATGTATGTTCTCACACTGAGATTGAACCTTGTAAATATTATGTGCATTACTTACGTTCCTATTTTTTTTTCATTCATGTGTATTTAAAAAAACAAGTTAAGGATATGAAATTTAATAGGTTGAAGGGATTAAGTTTGAAAAATTATTGAAACTTATAAAAATTTAACAACTGATTCAACCCCTCTTCTTAGTTGTCATTCAATCATTTGGAACATCAAATTTTCACCACAATATAATCTTTTTCTTAAATAAATGAGTATTCTAGATTAATTTTTCTTTCCCTAAGCATTGAAATCAACTTATAATGGATCACATGACCCAAAAAGTATAACAAGATATTCTTATGATCTTTAGACATCAACCAAGACCAAAATGATTAGAAAATGGTAAGATAATTCCCAAAATTATTAAACCTTCATATAAAGGAATACAACATTAAACTCTAAAGCCTAAAAAATAACTCCAAAAATTAAACTTATAACATTTTATAATAATTATTAAAAATATACCTGACCAAGTCCAAAACCAAAAACACAAAATAATTTGACCACATATTCTTATGAGATTAATTTAACAATTATAACTAATTAATGTCAGTACCTCATAATTTCATATACCCAAAATTTATATTCCCAAATCATATAATCTCTAAAATATTCTAATAATTCTAATGAATAACATGAATCACCATAAAGACATATTAAAACTATATATGAAACCAAATGATAATTCAATACTTATTCCTCAAATAAAATCCCATAATACTCTATTTAACTTGAAAATATAAATTTTTACAATATTATAGTAATACTTTTAAAAAATAACAACAATTCCTTAATCAAAAGAATCTATTTTCAATTCCATGTTTATTTATATGATAAAACATATGTTCCCAAAATCAATATAATATTTATCTATCAAATAAATTAGGTTAAAAAAATTCGTACTAACAAGGAAATCACATAGTCCAATAGTAAGAGTCATACCCTTATCCCCATTTAGTTGTGGGTTCAAGACCCACGGCCTTACCAGTTGTGATAGGCTATCTCCCACCATATGGATTAACATTTTACTAAAAATATTATAATATAAATCAAATAACATTCCTAAAATATGATGTTCAACCTCAAAAATAACCTCAATAACTTTAAAATAAAATAAAATTTTAACATCAAATTTTATATCATACCTTTTAGCTTACAACCCAAAAAATTATCATCTAAAATAATTATTTACATTAAAACTAAGAGTTTTATTTACCTACACGCAATAAAAATTGTCCCAAAATTTTATTAGTCCACTTAAAATCCCATCAATTAAAACCAAATAATATTTTTTTATGAATTTTTACTTAAAATCAAACTTAATATTATAAATGCATGATGATATCCATAATATTAAGTTAACCTAACATGAAAATATCATAATGTTCAATGTTATCAAAATATTTCCTCTCATACCAACTATAAATACCCGACATTAAAACATTTTCAAATCACGAGTGTTAACTCAAGAATTAACATTATTTATTTCAAGGATCTTTTAGGGTTTAGATATTCATAGAATTAGGTCATAGATCTTACATAATAAACCCATACAATACATGTTTGGAATATTCTATTAGTATCCATTTTTACCACAATACTAGAATTTTAAGGATAAAACATGTTTTCTTTTAATGAAAAATATTAATGATTTTAAACATGAATTCTTCATTGTTTGAATTCATACATAAAACCTATAAAAAGAATTTGCAAATATTATATGGACACAAAAATCATAGAAAGGGAAATAAAAAATAAGAAAGAATTCCTTTAATCTATTTTAAAAATCATGTTATCATAAATTAAATCTTACCTTTAACATAATAAACATTGATCATAAATAATATTTTACTTACACATGAAATAAAATTTACCTCATAATTATTTTAATAAAAAACATTATAAGAAAACATAAATGAAAAATCTTAATGGGGTGGGTTACTTACAAAACATGAGAACCCAAGAAAAATGACTGCATAAAAAAACTTTTTTCCCATAAAAGTGTACAATCCTTCCTTCAAAACTAAATATCTTTAGATTACCTTTTTGAAATCAATTTATTTACTTGAAAACATGTTTGAAAGAATAGAAAATTTATGTATTTTATTTGGGAAATCACCTTCATAGATCCCTTATAATCAGAATAACCTATATTTTCAACTTCTATTATAATTTTCTAGATAACATAATTATAACTAAATTAATTAGAGAGATATATCAGTCTCACCTATTATTTGAGCTATATCAGGATCACTTTATATCATGAGATATATCATAATCACAAATAATCATGAGATATGGTGTTCTAACTAATTATCATAAATAATTTCCAAGTACTATTCCATGAATAAAACCTTTTAATATCACACCTTTTTAACCTAAATACCTTGAAAAACTCTTTTGAACCAATATGAAAAACACTTTCAAAGATCAAAATACAGTTTCAACTTTAAAACTAATTTTCAATACCAAAATAAATATAACAAAGGGAAATATTTTTTTCTTTTTAGAAAAAATATAATATTTTAATGGAATAAAAACATCAAAAAATTATTGTGGTGGTGGGAAAAGTTGTTGACACCATATATGTTAAAATAGAACATTACATTTTTCCTTTTTTAATAATGTCAGAATGTTAGATAAAAAGATTCCTTTTGAGTTTTTTTTAATAAATTAAATTTTATACTTTATAATTCATTCATCTCCACATAAATAAATCAATAAAATATGTTTATTAATATAGATACATAATAAAGTGTTATAGAAAATAAATCCTAAAAAATGTGGTTTTTAAGGTAATACGTCCCTTACCTTGATTTAGACTCATCATATATGTTATTTATCTTCCTAAATAATAAAAATTATGTTAATTATTTATTTTACTGATAAAATTAATCATGGTTATTATTCTATTTATTTTATTACCATGTTATAATCAATTACTTAATCAATTCAGTTCATGTCATATATTCTGATGATATTTAACTCATATATCAAAAATAAATTTGGTAGGTTTAGTATGGTAGAAGTGGTAATTGTTATATAATATAAATAATAATCATTATAAAATAATAATCATTTTTATATATCAATTATACTTTGAAAACAAACCATTAAAGACAACTATAAAAAATGAACTGTGTTATAATCCTGGAGATGGTAGAATGTAAATATACAAGAGTAACATTTCAATTTTTCAATGAACATGGTATAAAAAAGGAATGTTTTATTTAATTGTTATAAATTTATTATTATGTCATAAATATAATATTACTTCTTTAAATGCACTTATATATAGTATACATGTGATTTGTTTTGTGAAAAGTAAATCACATCACTTCAAGGAGGTGGTAATCCACACGTACACACGACCAACTTTATCATTTTTAAATTAATGGAATGGTATGAAACATAAATGATACATTATATTTCTATAATTATAATTCTTTCATGAATATGGTATATATTCATTAAATATATCATTTCAACCACTTACGAGAGGTAGTGATGGAAAACAAATTATATTTATTGTACACACAACAATTAGTTTCATTTCCCATTTGATGGAAGAAGAGATAGATATACGTTTTACATTAAAATAATGAAACATATGTATATATAAAATATATTTATTTTTATTTCACAATGTTTTAATAATATTTTAATCAGGTAGAAGATGAAATAAATCTAATACATCATGTGGAAAGCTATACCTATTTTTTAGACAACTACATTTACTTTAAACTTTAAGAACTCTCAAGTTAGTATTATATAAAAAATAAGTCCTATATAATGTGAATAGGTATGTTTCTAATGTATTTGGTTCAGTATTTTCTGAAATAAATGGATTTTTATATTTGGATAAGAGTGGGGAGGGGATTATTTTTTATATGTGAGTATAGGGAACTCTTAGAAATTCATAAAATTTAAAATAAATAAATTTATTTTTCAATTTTTTTTAAAATAGATATAATTAGAATATAGGATGATTAATTGTATAAATAATTTCATAAAACAAAATTTGGACATGTTTAGGTGATCTTTTTACCCATATCAATTTGTTTTATCCCCTATTAATCCTTTTGACAGTTACCATGATATCAATGTTTTTCACTCTTTAGTGGTCAAGAATGTTACTATAAAAGAGAATGTGACTCATAAATGGAATATTATTTATATTTTAATTCATATAAAATTAACTCAATGAAATATATATTTTTTATTAATTTTAAATTATTTAGTAAAATATTGATTACTATAAATTATAATTTATATAATTTTTGGTTATACATGAAATATTATAAAATAATACATGTCTAAGTCATGTAAAATAGTTCTAAAATGAAAGGTGTTATAATATAAGGTGTATATGTAATTAATATAATTAAAAAAATTTATAGGTTTGATATCATTTTTAACCTTATCTTTTGGTTTAACCCCTAGATAACCAATTTGAACCGTAACCATGGTAATGACTTTTTCAATATTAAAGGGTTGTAATTTTACTTATGAGGTCAAGATAAGATAAATAATAGAAAATGGGTAATATTTTGGAACATATCATCATTATTATCCTTATTAAATATTTATATGAATTTTAAATAATATAAGAAAAAACAGTGGATGAATTAGAAAACAAGTGAAACAAAAGAAGCTTAAGAAGAAGATGTATGAAGCTGAGGTAGCTCAGACTTTGTTTAAGTTTAATGAGATTGTCTCCATAAACATTCCCATTCCGAGATCTTTTTCTTTGGAATCTCTACCTGAGACTCCAGGAAGAAACTATGTCACTCCGGAAGAGACAGTTGCTAAACATGTTGAGGAAGTTGAGCAGTTTGACGAAGTGCAAGAGGAAGAAGCAGTTGCTGAAGGTAGTGGTGAGACCAGAGATCTATTGAAGCAAGTAGACGATTATAAGGGGTCACCTTCAGAACATTTTTCACTCCGAACTTCAGAAGCTGAGTCCTCTAAGTTAGTTACTCCACGAAAGGATGAGGAGAAAGGAGAACAAGAAGTATCTTATCATGCAGAGGAAGAACAACTTCTACATGATATTTCTCAAATGCAGAATGTAGAGGATGGTGCTCAAGAAGTTATTGATGATGAAGACAATATTGTTTAAGTGTTTGGCAGTGATCAGAAAACTCTAGATCAGCAATCCATTCCGAAAAATGACAAGGGAAAGAAAATTGTTGTTGATACCCCGAGCTCAGTGGCTGTAAAGAGAAGGGAAGTTGGTGATTCTTCTAAGAAGAAGGATGAGCAATTTGAAGAAGAAAATTCTCCAAATAAAGTCTCGGATTCGGAATCATCTTCGTTGGGGCATGAATTTGTTGTTCAGTCTTTAAAAAAGTTGGTGGGTTCTATTCCGACCTTCTCAAGTATTGATTCAAGATGCCAGATGCTCCAACATACTTTGAATCAGAAAACAGACTCCGTATCCATGGTTATGGGAAAATGTGTTGAGATGAAGGCTCAGTTCAAAACTTTTTTTGTCAGTTATGAAGCCCACAAAAGGTCTTGTAAGAAAATGACTAGTTGGTCGAGGAAAACTATAGAAGAGATGAGTCTCCTGGATGATTTTCAAGATAATGTAAAAGATGCGTTTGAGACAGAAGACAGGAAGCTAAATGATCTTACTTCTTCCTTTGAAGAAAAGTTGATAGCTGAGAAGAATTCTCGGATTCAAGAAGACAGAGATCTGAATGGGAAGCTGAATTCTGTTGCTCAAAACTGGAGGAATGAAAGGGATCGTCAGATTGAGATTGAAGAGAAGTTGTTAAAGCAAGAACAAGTTTTGAAAGCTCAGGAAGAAAATATTTAAGCTCAAAGTGCAAGAATAGTTTTGTTAGAGAAGCAAGCCGAGGAAGACCATAAAGACTTGAAGAAGATAAAGACTATTCTCAAGGGTCTCATGGCAAATGAAAAAGATCCAAAATAGACAAATCCAATATTTTGTTGTATCTTAGCCTCCTTGTTTTTGATCTTTTATACTTAATGAAAATATGCTTGCTCATTTATTTTGTTGTTGTTACTAATTTTTTAGGTACTTTGTTATATTTTCCATTCCCTCGAATCCTTTTTGAAAATCACAAAGGGGGAGAAGGAAAAAGAAGCCTAAAAAAAGGGTAAAAGGAAAAAGAACCTTAAAAAAGGGTGAGAAATAAAAAGAACTATAATAGAGTTTATCTAAGGGGGAGTTTTTCATTAAAAGAAGTCATTCTTATTCTTAATGAAATTCGATTCCGAAAATCTATAATACAATCCTTAGAGTTTCAAATCCTAAGGGGGAGTTAGTTGTATTCATCAATATCCATAAGCAAAGGAAGATAAGCCTTAATGTTTTTTCCTTAGTCTTTATTTTTCGTAAGGATGTTTGTGCTTTCCAAAAAGGGGGAGATTGTTGAGTCAATAAGATTTCCTTGTGACTTTTCCATTACTTATTATTTTGAAAATCACAAACACCTTATCTTTAAGGAAAATTTCTTTTATTAGGAAAATCGATTTTAAAAGGAAAATTTCTTTTATAAGAAAAATTGCTTTTATAAGGAAAATTTATTTTAAAAGGAAAATTGCTTTTATAAGAAAAAATGCTTTTATAAGGAAAATCGCTTTTATAAGGAAAATTATTCTTATCATATTTTCATTATCTATATCCATATTTTTCTTAAGTATAAGAATCAGATTCATTTCTATATTCTTGGAATTGTTTAAAACTTTGATATTAAGCATTCTATTTTAGGCTCCGAATTATGGATGAGAACTATAATGAAGTTCCACTCCGAATTCTGGATACGAACTCTAATAAAGTTGCACTCCAAATTCTGGATACGAACTCTCATGAAGATCGACACTGAAATATAATGACAAATCCTGATTACGAATTCTCATTACGAATTCTGATGACGAATTGTCATTCTGAATTCTCATTCGGAATTCACCTATTAAACAGAATCTGATCATCTTTGCTTTATACACTCCGAATTTATTTAGACTCCGAATATTATTTTTTAGACTCCGAACTTTCATTTTTCTTACACTTTTATAATTTTTCTACTCTTTAATATTTTATCTTACACTCCGAACCTTCACTCCAAACTTTTGGGTTGGACTTAAAACGATGTCGTACTTTCTGTTACACTTGTTTTGTTATAAAATGATGTCGTCTATTCCGTTATTAACTAACCGTTGGTTAAGTGACACGTGTACAGGTCCCTTTGATTTTTAAGGAAGATATGACCATTGGAAATGAGGTCGACCGAGCCTATAAATAGGAGCTCATTTGAAAGAGCTCGACACTGATCTTCGACTCATATGATTACATGATTGGTTAAGTGACACTTGTACAGGTCCCTCTGATTTTTAAGGAAGATATGACCGTTGGAAAGGAGTTCGACCGAGCCTATAAATAGGAGCTCATTTGAAAGAGCTCGACACTGATATTCGACTCATATGATTACATGCTTGAAGTGATTTCTAGAGAGAGTGACTCTTATTAACTCTCAAAGTGTCGTGTGACTCTGAATGTTGGTGATTACATTCGAGGACTTCCAGGGATAGGAAGATAGAGGTGACGACTACCTTAAAGTTCGAGGGCTTTCTTGCTGAGGAAGATAGAGGTTCCAACTACCTTGAAGTTGAGGTCTTGCGGGGATAGCAAGACACAGATTCCGATCTTCGTATCGAGGGATTACCCTGGTGTGGGTAAGACAGACTTGCTTGAAATTATAAATCAAGGGACCTTTATCCAAGGTTGTTGGATACCCTTCTCTTTGGGTTAAAAGACTTATATCTTGTTACTTGTAGATTTACTACTTGTTTGATTCCTCTGTATATTATATTGTAAGAAAAGTATAACTTTCTCATACTTCCTTACTTGTACTCTGTTCCATTTAGATTCTATACACTTTAAGGTAGAATCTCATATTGTAATCTTTAGTTAAGTTTCAATTTCCAGATTCATATTTCTGGAACCTACTTTCGAAATCTCTTTCTAGTTTTAAGCAAGTACATAGAACTTGAAGTTTATAAAGTTCTCAATTGGTGATTAGAGGTGTTGTGAATTTTCTTAAGTTTAACTTTGTTAAACCTAGATTTTCCTTGTCTAAGGAAAACATAGTTATCCATAACTAACTTTAAAGGTTCCAAAGGAAATTTTAAAGTGTACAATTCACCACCCCTCTTGTATATTGAGCATCTACATCATTATTTCGATCCTACAGACTTTTGTTTTTTATTTTCTTCTTATACAACTTTGATAACACCTTGTTATTCTTTTAGAGTTTTTTCTAGTTTTATATCATGCATCATATTATATTTTTAGTTTTTTTATCTATTGTAGGTTATGTTTATGGATATATGTGTGTAAAGGGTAATGTATCCCCACAAGTCTTACATACAATTAGGGTTTATTTCAACTCTTTGGTCTTAGGGGGATGTTACCTAAGGTCTGTGGCATTTCAGTTCATCCCATTCCAATGGGTCTCGTTGAGATGTTACAAAAATACCCCCAACTTAGTCACCAAAAATCCTAACACCTCACATCATAAAGGGAATTTCATCATATATTCACCCTTGAGACCACATCAACTAAATAGATGCATCATAAAATTAATAAAACTCATTATATCCTCTTCATGATACTATTTAACATGTATCTATATCAAAATCACTTATATATACTTATGGGTAACTAGGTCTACTAGTTGTACATAACAGACTCACTATGTCATATTAGGAAACACATGGGAAAACTAGAATAATTTATTGGTATCATAGATATTGACACTAAAATTTTATTAAATAGTAATAAATAAAATAATGAATAGTGTCAAAAATATAGTACCCATAATCATGTAACTAAAATAAGTAATTTTAAAATCTATAGAGTCCTCATCATTATCATATTTAACACACCAAAAACATCATCTTAATACTATATGTATTATCATGATCAAACAAATCTCATCAATCATAATGTT
Source organism: Viscum album (assembly GCA_963277665.1). Classification (NCBI taxonomy): domain Eukaryota; kingdom Viridiplantae; phylum Streptophyta; class Magnoliopsida; order Santalales; family Viscaceae; genus Viscum; species Viscum album. The sequence goes on from OY728146.1 coordinate 1,128,578,184, forward strand.
TTTATATTTCTACTAGTAATCATTATTTTAACACCCACCTAGGTTAATTCCATTATGGAGAACCATATACAAACTTTCATCACATTTTTTTCACACTGAAATCTAAATTAGGGTCTCAGATAATAATTATCTTCAATAAATATTGTATTTTAAAATAATTCATGAAACAGCCAATCAAGTAAAATTAAATCATTCTATTATAGTAATATATTTAATCATTAGATTATTCCTCACCTATAAATCACTAAACATAGTGTGTGTATCCTTATGGTAAATATATAACTAATTGAAAAGAATATCACATCACTAACTACTAAATCATTCCATAATACTTGAGGCCATTGTTTTCATCAATTAAAATAATAATATAATAAAATTTTCTCACTAATTCATAACCATCATACACCTAATTCATTCCCATTGAGGTTTATTTTATAAGAAGGATACAAGTATCACATCTCCTACTATAACATCAAATCAGAATAATCTTCTCAATATCAATCAAAACCATTTCATGGATTAGAATAGTCACAAATTATTATCAGTGATCATTTTTATAAATATCATCCCAATTCTTTTTGTCTTTCTGAATTACTAATCATTGAAATTCAATATAATTAATATCATGAACATGTGATTCAATGGAGTTTCCTCACATAACATTGTAATCAAAATAATCAATGGAAATTCCACGTAGATACTCATTTAAAAATAGTATTTATCGTGATTTTATCATCATAAGAGATCTAAATAAATCAATTATGGGTATGGTTGTGATTAACTCATGTAAACATAATAAATTTTATATTATTAAATATTTTTATAGCCATTTCATTGAAAATATAAATTCCTTATATTTTAAACATACAAAAAACCTATTAAAATAAAAATTGTGGCTCATAAAATTATTATCACCATTATATTTTTAAGGAAATGAGGAAATCATTATATTTATTTATTGAATTTAGATAATGTGTCCAATATAAGTGGTTTTCAATACTAATATATACACATGAATATATGTATACATACATACATTCAATCATATTTTTTTTTTCAAAAACATAACAAACCCCCTCTTAACAGATGAATACCATAGTTTAATGAAATTAAATGAAATTAACATCAAAGGAATTTTATATAGTATGACACATTGTGTCATCACGAGTTGTGAAAATTCAGATAAATTTGAAATTTTTGTTCCGAAATGTTTTTAGGGGAAGCATGATAACTTATACAATGAGTTGATCTAAAATTACTTGTATGATGACTCTATTGGTCTTAGAATGGGGTGTTTACTCTAGGATAAGTGTTTGTTGTAAATATAAGTTGTTGAAATTTTCAAAGAATATTTAGTATTTAATTATTTAATTTTGTGTGTGTGTGTTAGTTATGTGATATATATTAAATGAATTTCCATATTTAGATTTTTTTTCTCTATGGATGAGTTCGAAATTGGAGGGTTTTCCTAGGAAAGGCATAACCTTATGTCGGGTACCAGGGCTGAACCCCATGTTTTTTTCAATCTCACTTTCTTTTTTCTTTCTTTTTCATTTTATTTTATACATTCAACACTTTTTATTATAATGAATGACTGTTTGGTCTTTATTATCGCCCGGTTGAAGGAGGTACAGGGAGAGAAGAGGGAGAGGGAAAGAAGAGGGAGAGGGAGAGGGAAATGAATTAGGTACCGTTGGAGGTTCATCTGAGGCTCATATCAGAGTATAGAGGATAAAGGTATCAAAATGATTATGAATTTTTGGCGGTTTGTACCTTGGGGTGTGATCATTTTTATGTTTTTTGTTTAAATCCTCATAACTTATTTGTTTTTATGTTTAAAATTATTGTATGTGTTATTATAGAATACTTGTGGGACAATCTATAACTTTTTGGGGATAAATTGATGTTTTCAAGCCATTTTGAGTGGTTTTAATTCTATAGAACCCTTTTACATGATGTGAAGTTCAATAAAAAAAATTCCATGTGTTATTACTATTATGGGAAGTTGATTTGTTGGGACTAAATGTCATTTAATTTTCAGAAAATTCCATGTTTTAGTGAATTAGAGTGTGGCTGGGGGAACAAATAGACACCTCATGTCACAAGCACATGGCTATATATGGGCACATAGCTAGAGATCACACAAAGTATATTTCTAGTGGCTATGTATTTTTCTTGTCCAGACCGCATATGGGATTACATGGCTAGGTACATGGCTGGGTGCACCATGTCGGGGGCACAATCCATGTACAAGAAACATAAACTGTGTACTTTTGGGAATTACAAGCTATGTGACTTGTATAACATGGATATGGAGGGCCTTTATGGTTAAATTCTATGTATTTGAAATAAATTCTAGGTACGTTTTCCATCCTTGTCTAGTTTTTCATATTTTTAACCATAGAATAAAAATTAGACGTAAGAGGAGAGAATTCATAGTGTTTTTACATGTATATCAAGATTTTGGAATACTATTAGCATTCATAGGCCATATTTATAGTGATTTGGACTGATAGTTTTTATAAAGAGTATTTATTTTAAGGTTTGGATATCGAATCTTCATTTGGGTTGGGTTAAGAGTGGTAAGGCCTATGTGAGAGTTGTGAGATCACTGATCAACATAGATTGTGAGGGATATGATGATTATTTTGATGTCATTTTGTATTTATTTTGTAAGCTTGGATTGTGTCCTATTACTATGGATATCAAGTTTTTTATTTTCTTTTCATGACTGATTACATCAATTGAGATAATTTGAGGATTGAATTTAACTCATATTGATCAAAGGTGATGGAGAATTTCAGATGGGTTGAAAACATGGGATGGTGGTTATGTATGATTTTCATTATGGTGTTGTTTTAGACTCTTTGGGGGTGTGTTTCACAAGAGTATGCATTTTTTTTGATAATTCTAGTAGATGTTTTCTTTCATGGGTTTACCCCAGAGGATTGGATTGCAGAAAGGAGCCCTTGTAGGTTCTTTCTATTGAGGTGGTCACAAGGTCTCTTAGGTGGCCCTTATAAGTTCTATATGATTTAAATTCCCCATTGTGTGTTTTTTATTGAAGATCAGTTGGAGGCCACTTAGGGATATTTGTGATTTTTCCACACTAGGCATGTCTTATTCTTTGTATGAGCCTATGGAACCCCTTATAGGGTGTATTTATCTTTACTAGGGTCTTGGGAATAGTATTAGATCTTTTGATGGAAACAATCTTAGTGATTTGGTGTAATAGGGGAACACATAGTTATATGTTTCTTTTTTCTATAAACTTAGGGACTCTGGGAGCATAACATTTTGGTTTGGCCCTAAGGTAGGTTTTTTAGGGACCATGGTATATTTACTGTGGATATTGAGATGCAAGGGATTATATGGAGGTCCGATTATTTTTTAAAGATTATATTATTAGAGATACTAGTACACCTTTTTGGAGGGTGGGTTTGAGGTTTGATCAGCTAATGTTTGATTGGACTTTGCACAAGATTTTTGTTGTAGTTTCTGCTCAAGAATTTGGTTTGGGGAGGATACCCTTAGCATAATTGGGATCAGTCATTGGATATATGTTTTGGTCTAGCTCTAAATTTTTTTATGACTATGATTATATGGGATTAAAGATATAATGGGAAATATGGATGAGTTCACCCCCCTCCAATTGAGTATTCACCCTTGATAAAGTGGATTTAGGCTTGTGAGGTTCTGAGGTACTCACAAAGTGGGGTTTTTTTTCACATTGTATGCAATTGTGATCCTGATTCCCTAGATTCTATATAGTCCCATATTTCTATATAAGTCCCACATATTTTTATGGTCCGTATCTAGTGCATGATTTGTTTTGCTGGACTTTCAAGACTGACCGGTTCACTTGGTGTGTCAACCTAGATGTACATATCACTTGTTTAGATCGTGTTATTGGAGTCCTAGTTCCTGATAGATTTACTTTGACTAGTGGATGAATATGGTTATGACCTAGGGTGTAAGATTATTTCTTTTATGTTTAGACATCTTGGAGATCCTATATAGATCCAGAGGATGCAACAATTTTCATGTAGCTAAGTGAGGAACATGCTATAAAACCCCTAGAGTGGGATAGAGTAGGAGAATATTTACCTCAAGTGTCATAATATAACATACTATTGGAATTGTTTCTTGTTTTTATTTAGCCACATTTTTTCTATGTAATTTATTTTAGTCTCACTGTTATTTGTCTCCAAAGGTGATGGGAATATCAAGTGTCTGTGCACCTGTTATCACATGAGATTATAGTTTTAAAATTAAGTGTGACATATTGAGATTTATTTTTTACCCCCTATACATGAACCTCATTACATTATTAGACCAAATTGTTTCTTTTAGGTTATAAAATAGGTTTCATGATGGATGGATTTGAGGCCCAATGTTTCTCGATTGAGAGGAGGCACTCATGTAGAGTCTCTAGATAAGGTTAGAGCAGATCAAGAGTCATGGAGACTGAGTATCTGGTTTGGATCTATGTTTATAGTAGAGCTTGTTTTATTTTTTTTAGTTAATTTCTTTTGTCTATGTGGTCATCCTAGTGGGTGAAAAACTATTTTATGTTTTTATGCTTATTAGTCTATATAACTATTTTCTGTATTTCATTTGTTATGTGTACTCTAATGTTTACACCCATTTGTAATTTTGGTCATTTTTAAATTCATTTCACTTTGAATAGAGGTCATAGATTTCCTTGTATATCGGTTTGACTATATCTACTAGTTATAAGATTTTGTCACATGGGGAGTTGATATTGAGGCCTTTTGAAATACCAGATCAGGATATATGTTAGGTAGACCAAGTATGGTTCATTACAAAATGGTATCAATGTGGGACTTGTTTTATATTTTGGGGAATTGGTAGGTAGGTTGCCTAAGAATTACTCAGAACTTAGGATAGATATTATATTGGTGTTCAATAAAAACCATTGATGATAGGAATTACAACTCTTCCAATAACTTTATTATTGTTTTGGTTTCAATTTTTTTGGTTGTGTGATTTCACCTTGTGTGACGCACCTGGGTCTGTAGATTTATTGTTTATTCTAATTTTTTCCTTTTTCTGGTGGGTAAGATTCCAATGTTCATACATCATTCTAGGAACATAGTATTAACATGGCATATGACTTAATGTTTGTGAATTTATTGATGATATAGTTTCAGTTATTTAAAGTGATTCCAATGACCTATATGGATTATCACATATAAATCCTAGGTGTAATTATACTTAGTTGAATCACATTTAAATATTTTCTCTGAATGACATTCCATATGAATCTTGTGAGGAGATGTTCACTGGTGACAAACATACATTTTCTTTATCGAGGGATGTATAAAGACCCATGTGCATTGGTGTGGAATCTATGTTCCTTGTTTGTGGCTTGATAAGGGTAAGGATGCTTGATATATGTTTGGATTGGGATTGAGTTTCCATATGGTGGTCGTTATACTAATGTATCATGTTTTTTCTTAGGATGGATATGCTCTTACTACATGATTCCATTCAGGTCCTATGATAGAGTCCATGTTCCTGCTATCACTAATGGCTTGGTTGGGGAAGTATGTTCTTCATTGGTGGGGTAGTTGAGGTCAACTTTTCCCGGGGTGTGGTTAGGAATATGGATGACTTGTTTTTGAGAATTAGAGTACTGGGTGTGCTCCCTATCTCATGGATGGCTTGAAAGATGAGGTTTGGTTGGACCCTTTCCCTTGCTTGTTTTGTTCACAAATTAAAGAGAATAGTGGAATCAAGGATAGATTCTTGTGGATTTGTATCAAAACCTTAGTTTAGGGTCTTCATGTGGTTGATCTTGGAATAATGGGGATTCATAATTTTTGAATTGGGGTGCCAAGGGTGCTCTATTTTATTATAATTGGTTTATGTGAAGAGTATGGTAAGTGGTTTTAAGATTATTAGTCTATTTTATATACAAAATTTTCTTATGTTACTGTGAGTAATGTTTCAATTTTGAGAGAATTTTAAGTAAATCATTGTGTTTGGGAGTTCACTAGATGCTGCTGGAGTTCATGAAAATTATATTTTGTGGTTTGTTGAGTGTAGAGGTTATTGTTCTTGGTTTTCTGAGAATGATGGTGGTTTGTTGTGGTTTTCATATCGTATCTTAGTTGTGAGCAGTTTTTCCATATCCATCCATTTAATTCAGTTGTGGATGTATAATGGGCCATGTGTCTCTACATTTGGATAGAAGGGTGATGATAAGGACACTCATGTTGTGGGGAACATTATATTAGTAGTGGTAAAACATCTCTCATGTTAGAAGAGAACATTGGACACTATAAGAATAGTCATTAAAAGATTGAGATAATTTCATATATTCTAGTTATTTGGGGAGAACATATATACATTTTGACCACTAAGGATTCTCTTTGGTGAGAAGCATTTATTGTAGGGAGTCTATCATTCCTAGAATCATCAAGGATTGTGAAATTCAGGATAAATTTGAATTTTTTCCCAGAAGTATTTCAGAGAAAAAATAATCAATTACTCTTGGAGATGTTCTCAAATAATTTTTCCAACAGCCATGTTATTATTTAAATATGGTGTTAACCTAAGGACAATTGTTTGTTGAAAATATAAGCCTTTAAAATTATCATAGAATTTAGAATATTTAATTAATTAAATATTAATTTAATTATTCAAGCTCCTTCAATGTTATATTTTAAATGGACCATTAGATTGAGTTTTCACCTCCTTGGATGAGTCCATAATGGGATTTGTTCCCAAGGTGACACATAACCTTGCATTGGAAGCTTGGGCTCAGTCACTTTTTTTATTTTTCGTTTCTCATCCTATTTATTTTAACATTTTATTTTCCCCTTTATCTAATTTGGACTCTCATGAACACCCCTTGTGGATTTGGTGTCACATGATCGAGAGAGGGAGTGGTAAAAAAGAGGCCTATGGAGAGGATGGAGGCACCGTTAGGGGTTTATTCGAGGGATAGATAAGAGTGTGGTGGCTATGGGTGGATGATTTGGCATAATGCTTTGGCAGTTTCTTCTTGGAGGTAGTCCCATTTTTATCGTTTTTATATAAATCCACATAAATTTGTTTTTTATGTTTTGAAGCCTCTTATCAGTATTTTTGGACCCCATGTGGGTTAATATATATATTTTCAAGAGAAATTTGGAGCTTTAAGAACTGTTTTGAGTTTTTTTGTTCACGAGGACCTGTTTCTATGATGTGTAGTTCAGATAACACACACCGTGTATTCTTTCTATTAGGGGAATATAAAGTTTTGGGTCTACATGTAGTGTAATTTGGTGTACACTACATGTAGTGGAGACTCAGAGTGTTTCTAGTTGAATTACTAGACACCCCATGTCAGGGGAACATGGCCATGTAAGGGAACATGAAAAGTTCCTATACAAGGTACAAGGTTAGTGCCTACGTATTTTGATTGGTAAGAGATTTTGTGGGGGTACATGGATAGGTTCATGACTAGGAACCACATGAAGGGGTACACATCATATAGTGGGAACACACATAGTAGAAATTTGATAAGTACACACTGAGTGAAATGAGGTACATAGCCCAGGAGAAATTTTGGGGTTACATGCCATGTAATCAAAGTAAATACAATGAACTTTTTCCAACTTTGGATAATTTTTTGGTTTTTCACCATGGAGTCAGAATTGGAGACATTATGAGTCTATTCAGAGTATTTTTCTACAAATATCATGATAGTTGAATCCTTTTTGAATTTAGAGTTCATCTAGATGGTGTTTAGTATTTGATACGTTCAGTAGGAGGATTTCAATGAGGCTTGTATCCAAAATCCTTTAGCCGGTTGGGTTCTCAGTTGCAAGTCATGGGTGAGGGTTTCAAACTCGATGATAGTCCTAGATCATGTTTACCAGGATGATTTTTTGAGGTTATTTTGGATAGATTCTAGAAGGTGGGATCATATAGTTTCCATTAAGAGATCTTTGTTTTTCCTTGCATGTCAAGATACATTAATCATGGATAGTGTAGTTGAGGTTTTTATATTATTCTTGAGAATTAGAGATATTAGATCCTTTTGTCTAGGATGAAACCATGGTATGGGGCTTACATCCATGTGACAATATGGTATTGTTTGGGATTCCCTTACAAGAGATATGGTAACTGAGGATGAGTAGTTCTTTGGGAAGGCATATTGAGGTTTTCTTTCATGGGAGTTTCCTTGAAGTTTTGGATTTTCCCAAGGAGAACTTATAGGGTACTAATGTTGAGGTGGTCATGAATACCATTGACACACCATTATAGGTGTGTGTTAATTTGGATTCCCCTTTGGTTGTGCTATTGACTAATGATTAATTGGATGCCACTAAGTGTCATTTAATATAATTTTACACTAGACATGTCCCATGATTTGAATGAGGTTGAGGAACCACTAGGGTGTGCTGCTCTAGATATGGAATTTAGGATGGGTTTTGATATTTTTAATTGAATGGTATGAGATATTGGGTCCATCAGGGGAGTCCCTAGTTGGACATCACAATATCCTATTACTGTAGGGACCATGGTAGCCCCTTGTTTTAGTTTTTACTTGAAGTGGGTTATTGATAGCCTATAGGGGTTGTTTTTTGGAAGATGAGATCTAGGGGACTAAAGGTATGTCCTGTGATTTATTGGATGAGAGTTGATTGATACATTTTGTTCAGATATTTTTTCTGTGGGTTTGAGGTTGGATCATCCCACATTTGGTTTCCCTTTGGATGAGTTTTTTGTGGTATTTTAGACTTAGGTCTTCAATTTAAGGAGTAGACCCTTGGGATATATTGGATTGAACATAGTACTGGAGTTTTGATATAGTTCTCTTCCTTATTAAATGGTTGTAGTTAGAATGGATTATGGATTTAATTGGTGATATTGATAATTGAAACCCCTATCAAGTTGAGTATTCAACCAGGCTAGAGTGGCATCATGTTTGTGAGGTTCCTAGGGACTCACAATGTGGTTTTTTTCACCATCGATGTTGTTTCCCTCTTAATTTTGTGGATTCTATTTTACCTATTATTTATATATGGATCCCATATATTGTTTAATTCCATAGATAGTGGTTGATTAATTCTTTAAGAATTTCATGATTGATGGGTCCTCTAATTGCATCAACCTAGATGTTCCTATTGCCATTTTAGATCTTGTTATTGGAGCCCTAGAACCTGATAGATGCACTTTATCATGTACATGCCTATGGTTACAACCTAGGGACTAACATTCACGCCTTTGTGTTTAATTGTCTTGGATATTTTATGTAGATGTGATGGATATACCATTTGTTGTGTGGTTGGGTAAGACACATGATCTAAATCATCACGTGTAGGCTAAAGATCAAGTAAATTTACTATGGGTGTTAGACTAGAACCTGCAGTTGGATGTTTTCATTATTTCTGTTTAGTACCCTTTCTTATTAAACTAATAATTATTTTATACCAGTAATTATTATTCTCTATCTAGGATGAGTATATCACATGTTCATTCACTTGTTATGACATAGTATTATAGATTCACCATTGGGGGTAGCCAATTAAGATTTATTTATCTCCCCTAAAATAGGACCTTGGTGTGCATGCAGACATGATGTTTGATTTCAGTTTGGAGCATAGGTTGTATGGTAGATAGGCTTGGGGAAAAATGTTTCCTGATTGAGTGGAGCTACTATTATAGAGTCTCTGTATTGGGATAATGTGGCTCAAAAGTCGTAGAGACTGGGTATATGGTTTGTATTAGTGTTGGAAGTAGATATTATTGTATTTATTTTATGTTTTTTATTTTGTATATATGTTTAGCCTAGTTTTAGACTGATTTTTGTATATTTTGTGTGCTTATGAGTCTATATGACTAAACTATGTATTTCATTTATTATATAATGATTTTTTTTTCAGTTTATTTATTATTAATACTCTAATGTATACCCCTATGTGTAATTTTGGTTATTTCTTCTATTTTTCACTGTGAAAAAATGGAATAGTCTCCCAATTGTTTACATTATTACCTCACTACTTGTCAGCAGCCTCTATCTTATAAGTAATTTCACTTGAGGAATTGTGGTGCGATGGAACAGGTGATGTGTTAGGTCGAATCCGGAAGGTTATTTACAAATAGAGAGTAGTCCAAACCCATAAATTCAAATAGATATGTACAAGGTATATTCTAGAGAAGGTTTTTTGATTTTTCATGAAAAATTTACCATTACACCAGTATATTTAAATCAACGAACCCATATATCACCCTATTCAAAATTAGTATTTTTTAATAATACTCATTAAATATAGGATACTTCCGTGGAAATTTTACCAAGGTGGACTTTATTTTGGGAGTAATAACCATGACATGGAAGAATATATTTTATTGAGAATTCAATGATAGTTTTTTTATTTTGGTTGGGATTAAAATACATTGATGTTACTTCAAATCTAGATATAATTTACATATTCATCATAGGAAATGATCATTAAAGGAGAGATACATTGCGGAAAGTTCTGGGATTCTTAGGGGTCCATTAACTCTTAATAGATACAATAGAAGTGATTGAAATTCAAAGATGATGATATATTTCCATATACATATGACATACACTACTAAAAAAATGGCCTATATCAGCGCTAAAAAAGGGATTTAACAGCGCTAAAAAAGCACTGTAAAGATCATAACTAATATAGAGGGGTCCCGTTTATTAGCACTCCGAAAAGTGCTGATAAAGACCGCTTTTATCAGTGCTAAAAAAAGTGCTGATAAAAGACCCCATTATCAGTGCTTTTTTTAGCGCTGATAAAGGTAAAAAAAATTAAAAAAATTAAAAATAATGCGGGGAGTTCTTTTATCAGTGCTCCACACCCCCTTTTATCAGTTCTAGGAGGTCTCCCGCGTGCTACCCTTCCCACACATCCTCACACACATGCACCCCCTTCGCTTCCACCCGAACTTGAACCCAGGACCTCCCTCCTTTCGCAGCTACACCTTTACCACTAAGCCATTTTGTTTTGTTCTCTATTTAATGATAAATCTATATATGTATAGTTATATTTATTCATATATCGGTATAGATTAATATTAATATAAATATATTTATTCACATATTAGTATATATATATATATTAATTCGTATATTAATATATTAATATATTTTTTTAGTTATAATTTTTTATACGTATATTTATTCGTATATTAATATATATATATAATATTAGTTTTAAATACATTTATGAAAAAATATGTTATTTATGTGTGTTTATAAATAAATAAATAAATACATATATAGATATATACAACACACAAACACACACAAAGACACACACACACACAAACACATATATATTTATGAATAAATACATATATATGTGTATTTGAGAAGCCATAGAATGTACTTATAAGATTAGTTTTAAATACATTTATGAAAAAATATGTTTTTATGTGTTTTTATTAGTAAATAAATAAATACATACATATATACATATATACAATATAGAGACACACACATAGACACTCACACACACACAGACACATATATATTTACGAATAAATACATATATATGTGTATTCGAAAATCCATATAATGTTAAAACAACCATAACTTATAATCTAGAATCCCATTTCAATTCCACACCCAATAAAATCGAATAAAATGAAACAATCTTCGATATGATATGTGGTATAGGCCTAACAGACATCCGGATCAGAAGTTATACTTGTTTGAATGTTAACAAATCAGGGTAAGATGACTAAAAACTCAGTTTTTTAGGCCTTATAGGCCTATTTTGGCCTCTAAAAAACCTAGACCATGGTCCCCCCGAGTCATAGCGATGTATAGCTCGTCGCAGGCTTCGATTTGATATGTGGTAGAGCTCAAACGGACACCCGGATCAAAAGTTATGGCCGTTTGAATTTTGAGAAACATTTTCAACATATTTTAGATATTTTATTAATTGTTTTGATTTTTTGTATCCTCAAATTGTTATTAAATGATTTTTAATCGATAATAATTAGAATATTATTAATTAATAATTTTTTTAAATATTTTGAATCCATTTTCACTAAATTTCATATATATTAAATGTAATAGTCTATTTATACATATCAATAACATCTTTAAAAAATATATATTGTATTTATATCAATATAAATATACTTATATAACAAAATATTATTTTTCCTGAATTTTTTTTGAAACTTAACATTTATCAGCGCTCGAGAAAGCACTGATAAATCCCCCCTTTATCAGTGCTAAAAAAAGCACTGATATGGGGGGGGGCCTTTATCAGTGCTTTTTTTTAGCGCTGATAAAAGTGAAGCGCATCCCTTTCCCATTTTTGAAATAGTGATACATGAAAAAATATGAATAAATTACCCATAAAGGTATTTCATACCTTAAATCAAAGTAGTCTAATCAAAATCCTTCTTTATCCAAAATTATTGAAGAAAATCACAAGATGGGAAGTTGTAGGACTCCAACCTACGGAGGTATCCATTACAAGATTAATCACTCATTTTACAATAGGTGCTCCCCTTCAATGATTTACATGATAACACCTCATTTACCTATGAAGAAATGAAAAATTGATTCCAGTTCTAGGATGTATTTTCCAATCATGTAGAACACACCCACACCACTACCATCACATGGAAGCTGGTTCTTATAGAACCCAAAAGGGTGATCCCCAAGAATTCATTCATTAAATAATTCATTATAACTCATTTGTTAATACCTCAACTGAAATTCCTCACATTATTTTAATAAAGAACTCTCTCATGTTACATCTCATATAATGAATCAACAAATATAACATATATGGAAGACTAGTTTAGATTCTATAATAATAAAATGCAATGGTATATCATACCATGATTTATGATTGAGTAAATATTAAAATAATACCTTCATGTTATTAGCATGAAACTATGAAAAACTATCCAAATTAAACAATAAAATATGATTAAATAGGAGACTAATGGTAATTGAATAACCCTGCCTTACAACTACCCCAATTGTACCTTATAATTTCAAGGTTAGTAGACATGAAATCATATATTTCATTATTATACATTATTATTATGTCATAAAATATTGTCAAACCATTTGTATCAAACAAAAATGGTATTTCATGCATATAATCTAGTTTAATATCCCACTTTTACTAAAACTGAAAAAATTCATCAATTAATCTCATATTATATCATATACAGTAACTTGAAAATTTGTATAAAAACTCCTTTGTATATCATCCATTTTTTTGTAAATATGTCATAAAATTTCACCATATATCATATCATATGCAATATGTTGTTGACACTAGTCCAAATAACTTTTGGATTAACACTAAAACACTTTTAGAGTAGCCCCATGAGTTAATATCAATCCTCATTCAATAAAATCTTATGTCTAACCCCACATGAATTTAAATAATTGATAAAAAGTATGACTTAATATATCTGTATATGTAATCAAAGAGAGGCCTCTAGAAAATCATCATTGAAAATAAAGATAAAAAGAGATTTAGAATAATATCTATCAAACAAATGTATATCAATATGTATTTCCAAAACCTATATCTCATGATACCTTGGATTCTCATAAATTCTATTTTTCAAAGACATAATGTGGAATTTCGACAAATTGTATGTAAATACCATAATGGAAACTCATACGTTCTTGAATATTACAGTGTAAGATAACCTGGTGGATGAATCCATCACTTGTCTTTCATCTTCATAGATGAGCGTAAATTTTCCCTTAGTCAGGATAGATAGGCACATTATTTTTACTATCTAGGTGAGACCACACACTCCCCATTCTATGTTGACCAAGGACCATGATGTTATACTCCTCATATGAGAGAAAACAAAATCCCATCTTGGTTAAGTTAAAAAAAATTATTTGATCAAAAACATACCCAAGAACACCCGATTATCTAAGACGCAATGGAAAATGTATGAAAGGTATAAAAATATGAAGGTTATCATGCCTGGTATCTCACAAAAATTAGGTAATGGGGGATCAAATATGATACATTCACCCCTAGAATACCAAATAAATAGTGTATAACACTTTATATGGTATACCTAGTGGGTCATCGAGTGCACAAAAACTCATTTAGTTTCTCAAGAGCATATTCAGTATCTCATATAAGAATCCCACATTGTAACACTCCATGATTTTATATGTATTTCATTTAAAATAAACATAAATTATTTGATACATTTCTTTACATGAAACCCTAATTCAAAATAAACCATGATATTGTAATACTTTATAACCTAGATATTAAATTGGATGTTATGAATAGTAATAACCACATTAAGAAAAATATATTTAATGTTTTCAAATAATGTAAATGATTTTATTAATGTATAATAAATAAGTACTCAATATTTGGTAATGTCATTTTATGCTTAAAGAATATGATTTCTTTAATTTAGGAATTTAAATCAATTTTTTTCACAAAAATTATAATTAATTACATCTATTTTGACAAAATTTATTTGAGAAAATAAATTTCATTTTTAAAATCATGAAGTCAATATTATTTTAGGGTGATTTTTTAGGATTTCTCTAAAATGATTAATTTTTTAAAGAATATTGAAAATCTATATTTTTTTGTAAAAAATATAAATTATTTTCAAGAAAGTTCCATTATGTTTTGAATTTGATCATAATGTGACATAAGTATCCTTTAATTAGAAGTAATCTACTTAATTACATATAATTATTTTTTCATATATTGTTTATATTAATGGTTATAATTATGTATATAACAACGATATATTATATTTATATTCTGATTATCATTTTAGATATAAAATAACAATGATAATAGTGCAAGTAATATAATCCCTGAACCGAAACATACATGAAAAATGAAGTCTTTAACACCCAAAATGATGATGATAATGTAATATTCTTAATGAACTAGTGATAAGACATTATAAGTACATAATTTTAGGTATTTTAGATATGACTACGGTTCTGGTATAGAAGTTTAATAAAAATTGAAATTTAATATATATGAGGTTAGAGGGATTATGAATTAATAAATACATGAGGTAAGAGTTTTATGTTACAATCTCATTTTACAAGGATTATTTATTCTTAAATATTACAACAATGAAATTTTATGCTCTACCAATACTAAATATTATATCTTTTATTCTATTCTATTAATTTTTCGATATTTAATCTTTTAATTTTATTTTTCTCTCTTTATGTACTTAATAGAAAAAAATAATGATTTTAAGGATTACTGGCCTTGTTATTCCCTTTAGTCGATAATATTTTCTTATATGTCCATATTATCTTTAAAATGTTTTTAAGTTTGTTTTTACTATTCTAAAGATATAATTTAAATTAATTTTTACTATATTTTAATTAAATTAAAAGGAATAAAAATAACATTCCTATCATTTTATAAATGTGTTAATTTTATGGTATTTACTAAAAATGTGAAAGGAATTTTTGTTTTTACATAAACCTCATGAATAAATTTCACCACCACTATGAATACAATTTTATTTAAAGGTTAATTTCTTAGTTTCATTTTTTATATTCAAATTAAATTTTTTCGTAATATTTTCGAAACATATAGATTATAAATAAGTGTTTTGAAATAAATGGGTAGTTTTCTCGAGATATGTTCTAGGGATAATTTTTAGGTATTTTTTTTGATAAAAAACTCTTTAATGCTTCTTATGAGTTAATAAGGATATGATCTAATGATACTATATTTTTTATTTATCTATATGGTTTATTATTATTATGATGAAATGTATATAAAAATTTTATCAATTCTATGAGTTATTATGTGAGGATATGATTCATTTTTATGATATTTCGGAATACATATGAATAGCTTTCATTATTTAACAGGTGGACCAAGAATTATATAACCCACCTATGCATGATTTATAGAAGTAAATATCATTAGATAATAAAGACTATAATAGAGAGTAAACCCAATTCAATAAGGTACTTTCTCTGATAATATAGTTTTAGGAGTGAACTATGACAAATGAAATGATGGAATAAGGAGTGAACCCAATCGACTATGATATTTTTTGTAGTGATCCTTGACTAAGGAAATGATTTTATATTCTTATATGCATACCAAAATATAATTTCTCATTCTTATGATATGTTTTCTCGGATCATGATTGATTATTTATGATTAAAAAATCTTAATTTTAATGCCTTTTGATTGATAATCCTTTATTCCATGTTTCATGATTATGATATATGAATTGATGGGTATGATTTTATAATGCTAAGATATTTTTCTCATGTTCTTATGGATATATAATGTTTAATTTTTATCATTTATCAATATATCTTATGTTTACCCTTATTGAGAATCATATCTCACCCTTTTATATGTTTCAAATACCTTGGTTATAGAGAAGGGTTTTATTTTTATTTGTAATAAGGGAACTAGTTGTGAAAAGATGAATGGGAAATGATGAAGACCATTTCCATACTAGTTATTTATGTATCTATGTATCCAAAGACACTAAACCATTTTTTTGGAATAAATAAAACTGATATGTAATGTATATTTTCACTAATAATATGTAGTATTTATGTATTAATATTTTGGGTAACTATAGTTAGTATCAGATCCATTTTTGGCAACATTTTGAAACTCAGATTATGATACTTTAGTGAGAAAACATAGGATAAAACTATGTATTGGAGAAAATCTTAAGTTATGGTGATAAAAGGATTAGGGATTTCCTTTAAAAATTCATCACTATCAAGATAATATAAGTGTATATGGTTTTGGCATAGTTTCATCTTTGAGAAATAACCCTAAAAACAGTTTCTCAAGTATTTCTTGAACATCATTATGATGCATGGAGAATTGGTCCTAATTTCAAACCTTTTTTGAAACTCCCATGGGATATTATTAGGTAAATTATCATTTTATTTAGGACCAATTATAAAATATTTGAATATATAATGACCATGGATGAAATTTGTTAGACCTAATGTGTCATATTTTGAAAATAATGTTTCATGATTTAGAAATCCAATAAATTATTTTCAAGGTTATATGAATTCCCAATATAAATATTATTTTCCATAATATTATTATTTTTGATTTAATTAAATTGTTGGAAGAAAAATAAATTGTGATAATGATGAATATGTTATACAATTAAATGATTGTCCCCCATATGTGACTAAATTCTAGGGAATATGGAATAAAAAATATTGTTTCTATGATTTTTTACCATTCTCATGAAATTAATTATGATGTACTTCCAAATGAGTAAGGGAAGGAACCATGATCTGTTGAGGCTTTAATGAGGCAATAATCACCTTCTTCTAGTGGGTCCACTAATCCACAAATTTCTGAGTAATGGGTTAGTACTATTGAGAAGATATTTTTTCTCCTCTAGTGGTTTGAAAATGAAAAGGTTATCATCGATTTTTATCAGTTGGGAGATGAAGTTGATCAATGGTGGAATCTTTTTAGGAATATGAGGCAATGAGACTAAATTTACCCTATAAAGTGGGATGAGTTTAGGATATTATTTTCCAAAAAATTTATTCCCCATATTTTTCATATGAAGATAGAGAAGGAATTCCATGATCGTAAGTAGAAGAATGATGAATCCATTAGTACACATGAGGAAATTGTAAAATACTTGTGATATAATCTTATCGTATTATTATTGATCTGGAAAGTAATATTTTTTGATTATCTAGTAGACTAAAATTTGGTCTCCAAAAGGTGGTAGCCATTAAATAATTCATTATCCACGAATAAATCATTTAATGTGATTTTAAGGTGGAAATGAATATTGTATTCTCTAATAAATCATATGGTTTTTATAATAAAATAAATGTGGAATTGAAATTTAAATTATAAAAAGAATCAATAGAGGGAATAATATGTGTTTTTCTTTATAAAAGAAGTGTTTAAAGAAGAATGGATGGAATTTTAAGGGGTATGGTATAATTTAAAGTGTGGAAAAGAAGGCCATCATGAAAAAAATTTCAATGTAATGGGAAGAATTTATCTAATGATGCAAATAGAGTGAATTATCCATGAAATAAACCACCAAAACACCAATGATATAATGGAATGAAATATGGACATTATTCTAACTAGTGATTGATTCCAAGGATTAGTGATGATGATCTATGTTAGAAACTTGTTAAGCTTAATGGAAAAGGAAAATTTCTTATGATCACTATTACCGATGTGGGGTTTGATAAATAAGTGGTTAAAGGTAAAATTTAAGTACACTCTATAACTAATAATGTCTTATTTGATTATTATTATAACAAATTTTTTATATCTAATGAATTTTCAAAGGGTATCATGATACCAACTCAAGATTAGATATTGAAATAATAATAAAAACTTTTAATTTTTTGATGATATGATCGCAAGTCTTTAAGAGTTCCTTTTTTGAAATTTGTGGGAATGTTCTACCTAAAAATATTGTTATTATTCTACTAGTTGAATTTAATGTTATTTTTTTCATGGATTGGATTTAATTATATAAAAAACATATCAATTGAATAGGAGGGGAAGTAACATATTATTTTTCGAAACCACTTATGATTGTAAATCATTGTGAGGATAAATATAAAATTATGATTTAAATTACATACATTTCATAGGTATTTATTCCTATTCAAGGTTGGTGTTTATCTTAGATGGTTGGGGAGAAACTGAACATTAAATATATGAATATTATGTAGGGGTTCATTTATGTCTTTTGAAAAGAGTTACCTAATCTTCCTCCGAATCATGATGTTTATTTTTTAATAGTTTTAATCCCTAGTGTTACACCTATTTTAATGGATCCATATAAAATGGCCCCAATTGAGTTTCATTAAATGAAGTTGAAACTCTAGGAGAATCTTGACATGGGATTAATTCATCCAAATTTATTACCATGGGGTGAACTAGTTGTTTTTTAAGGAGAAATATGGATCAATGTGACTTGGTATTAATTATTTGGAACTTAACCATATCAAAATATAGGATAATTTTCATATTCCCCATATTGATGGTTTTTTGATCAATTATAGGAGCTGAATATTTTTCCAAGATTGGTATTTGATTTGGATACTATCAATTGAGGTTAAAAACGTAATAAATACCTACCAAAAGATATTGATCATGGAATGGAAACTATTAATTTCTATTAATTCTATTTGGTATTATTAATTCCAATGTTATCTTAATAGATTTAATGAATAGTGTTTTTAGAGATTAACTTTATCAGTTTATGGTAGTATTAATAAAAAATATTATTATATATTATAAGATCAATAAATATAAATATGTTCACTACAGGATTATACTGTAGACCTTGATGAAGGATTATTTGTAGGAAAAATTTACCATGTTTGAATTTTAGCTATATAAAGATTCATTTTTAGGTCATATAATCTCTAGATATGGTATATTTATTGATACAATAATCAAGGATGTTATTTAATATTGGACCCAACCGACCACTATGAATGAAATACATAGTTTTTTAGATTGTATGAATATTATCAATTCATTTTTAAGTTTTTATAATGACTATATAATCTACTAACGAAGTTAAATTTGGAGGGAATTAATTTTCCTTGAATGGATGAATGTGAATAATTTTTAATGAACTGAAGAGAAGGTTGGTCAGTATACTTATGCTCACACTTATAACAACCCTTCATTTATTACACACTAAAATATGATTTATTACATAAACTTCACTTGATACAACACTTAAGATCCAGAGGTATAGTGTCTTTGTGGCTTAGGATCATTAAATAACAACATAAAACATAAAATACAACATCTTTATTGAAAACATCCTTTACACGACCACTATATTCCCTCCTACTTAGCATTGCATGGGATAACATGAGGACATGCATAAGAAAAGGGTGATATTTGAAGCCGAGTAAGGTAATAAACATGGGGTAACATGAGGAATAAAATACATGTTTGAAAATAGGAATATCAATGGAGAACAAGAGAAACATGAACATAAAGGCATGATAAATCATGATAATCATAACATAGAAATGTGGAAACAAAAATTAACATGGAATTAGCATGATCCAAAGCTCATTGCACATAGAGCATGAGTAAACCATCATTGCACATTAATCATGGGTAAACCATTGTTTTACTTCAATTATAATGAGTCAACACTCATTGAACATGACGTATCATCATACTATACTTTACCCAATGAATTGGAGCGCTATCAGGGCACACCCTTCTTAAACATTTCATTTCATTCATAAGTGTGCTACATGGATCATATAACCTAGAATCAATCAACATCATAAGTTATTCTGTGATTAATTATTTTAAAATAAATACATGAAAGTACCATTGAAAGAGCACTGTCATGGGATACCTCAAATTATTAGTGTGATTTTGGGGTACTTAGGTGTAGTAGAGTGGCTGACCAAGGTTGTCTCCCAAAGGAGGAAGTGAATTAAAACAACTTTTCAGAGGTATTCTAAAAATAAAAGATAATAGAATTGAAATAATTCTTAAAAATATGGGGGTTTTTTATATTTTATAAATCTAGAAGAATTTTTCTTGAAGAAGATTGTATTTTTTTTTGTTTTTAATTTTGAAATGAAGTTTGATTAAAAAGACACAAAAAGAAGATGTTTTTTTAGAAAATATTTTAAAAAGGCATAATCGATCTAACTCTACCTCTTCACTCTATTATTAATCATTATAATTTAAATCAATATTTACTTAATTATGATCCCTTAATTTTTTAAATCTCGAACCCTACGAGAATTAACTTTACCACGAAGATGAAGTGAATTTAACCTTAGGCTAACTTCGGAACATGCAATCGCAACACCCTGCTTTGATTGATGTTCTAATATTAGCTTATGGTCAGTGTTAAATTAAGTCACATTTCCCATATAGAAATGAGGATTAATTGTGTTTATGGATTATATTTGAACTCTACAAATTTATCTCGTGTGGTCTTGTATTACCGATTAAGATCGCGCTCTCACAATTTACACAAAATCTCAACCTCACGTGTTTTTGTGTTAATTGTTAAATTGCTTGCTTAGTTTCTTATAATTTAAAAACACAATTCATGGATCATATTAAACTAATTACAATAGCTCAATGATTCAAAATAATTAAATGAAGAGGGTAGAAGATAGATCGATTACTAAAAGACTACTCTTCCATGGGTGGCGTAATCATCGTAGAAGCGTTTTGCATGTGCAAAGGTTTATAATGGGTATAAACCAATAAAGATTCTACTCAAGAATTACAACCCAATTAGGAAGATTAATATAAGAATAAATTTAAACAAAACATAAGAAAATATAAATAATAAATGAAGATCAAAGAAGTTTATTACACAAATGAAAACATTACAAAATGAAGAAGAGAAGGAGGCTTCGATGAGGGGATCCTTGCTTCAAGAGCTACCCCTCTTAAAATGGTCGGATAATTTGGGTCAAACAAATTCTACTCTGCCTATAATCTCCTAATTCACGTCCCAACCCCTCCAAATGAGAAAAACACTAATTTATAGAGTGGAGGGGAGGCTAGGTTTAAAGATGTTTCAAGTGTGAATGAGAAATCTCGGCAAAATATTTTAATGAAAATTACACCGCCCATTTGACCTCAAAACCTCGTGAATTGACAGGCATTCCAGAAGTATTATTTGTGCCAAATAATGTCCCCGAGCTTTCCTCAAAATTTGGGCTCCATGCAATCTCGGATGAAGACTATATGACCCAAATACAGAACCCATGTCCATTCTGCCGAGTCCAGCCCACCATTGGATTAATGGCCCATTTACTCCATCCAAATTCACTCTTTAGCTCTAGTGTACTGAATTAAAGTTGTATACAATTAAGTTATTAACACTGTTACAAAATTTCAAATTCAAATAATAAATATAAAAATATTTATCTTCGAAATACTGCAGTGCACTATAAAGGGTAAAACTGGAATTTTCACCAAATTTTCAAATGAATGATCAAATCCCAAATATTTTATAAATAAACATATTCAACACAATTTGAGGAAATTATATCATTTATTATCAATAAAATATTCAACAAAATATTGTTTTATCAACTCCTCCACACTTTCCCTTTTACACTCCTGGGGAAAACCTCATGTCAAGTAAACATCAATATCAAATCAAAACCAATTTTAAAACACATATCATTAGGATCCATCAATTCCGCACCAAGAATAAAAAGATATCATGACTCATAAAAAAAACTTATTTCATGTTCTCTATTAATATCATTCAATATATTTCCACTTCATTTATCCTCCCATGCATAAAACACCTACCTCGCTTGATTTTTCTCTTATCACACAAATGTCAATTTTTTTGCAATGTCTTTCTCATCCAAACACATACAAGGGTCACCATAGGCTTGATAAATTCCTACATCTCCACCCTATGTGAGTCAAGTACATATTTTTACCATGAGTACTTTTCAGGGTTGTTCTGTGGCTTTCGGTTGGTAGGATTTAGATGTGAAAAATTCTGAGGCTGAATTAGGAGGGCTTGCCTCTTTTTGAAGCAAAATTGCATTAATCTAATTTTCACTTAAATATGGTCTCCCCATTAATCCCCATAGTATAAATTCTTCTCCATCATCATGAAAAGTCATGAAAAGTTTACACCATTCATCATTTCAGCATAAAAAATGTCAATCTTCTCAAACATGATTTTCTTGAAAGCTCCAGATAGGCACAACTTTCAACCTCAATTAGAAGCTCCAGAAAAGGCACAACTTCACTTGTCATGAAAGCTCCAGAAAAGGCACAGATTTCAATATAATGAATTTCTTCAGCAGAAAACACATCTCTTCAGAATTTAATTTTCCAATCAAAGTACCAGATAATGTGGTAGAATAACACAAGATAGATTCCCCCACACTTAAGCTCAACTAGATTATGCAATTTCACTTCAAGAGTTGGTTGGATAGGGAAAATTGGCTTGTAATGTGGTTAAACTAATAGGCTGTGCATGGATTCTAAGGGCTAAAAGGATTAAATGTTCAAGGTAGGACATTATAAAAAAGGATTCTTTGAAATAGGGGCTTTAATACCAAACAAATACCTCAATAATTTAAACATAAGTACCTCAAACCCTCAAGTTTTGACAGGAATAGATCAAATTCTGGTAAAATCAAGCATGGTTTGGTTCTCTCAAGAAGTGAGGTGAATGTAAATAATATGAAAATAATGGTTCAGAAGCCTCACAGGAAGGTGATTTCAAATATAAAGACAGTGAGATGTGGCATGGGATTCAAAATTCATTGTACTTTTCATGAAATTACTAAATATTTGAACTTGAAACAAATTCATTTTCAGCATTCATTTAAGCTTAGTTTCAAGGGATAAATTGTTTCACTCATTGATATGCATTTCAAAATTGTGATGAGAATCATTTCAGCTCAAAAATTTCAAAAACACAAAGAAAATTGAAAAATAAACACACAAAATTTGAAAAAACACACAATTTTTTTGTTTGTTTTTTTTAAATTAGGAAAAAAATTGAAATTACTAAACTAAAAGGTTCCCTCCCCCACAATTAAAATATTTAATTGTCCTCAATGTGAAACCATGAGATGATATATGCACATGAAATGCAGAATTTTTAAATAGGACAAATAATATAAAAGTGAAAGGGTTAGGAACAGCCTGATGTGCTCAAGTGATGATGGGGTCATGAAGTGTGATAAAATCCACTGCATTAGTAGGAAGTCCCTCAATGTGTCTCTTCAAACGTTTCCCATTGACTGTAAAGCTCCTTCTAGTGTCCTCTTGTATGATCTCCACTGCACCATAAGGAAAAAAATTAGATACAATATAAGGACCTAACCATCTGGAACACAACTTACCAGGCATCAACTTAAGTCATGAACTGTAGAGTAGGAATTTCTCTCCAACATGAAACTCCATTTTCTGGATCATTTTATCATGAACTAATTTTGATCTTTCCTTATAGAGCCTTGAGTTCTCATATGATGACAGTCGAATCTCCTCAAGCTCTTGAATTTTCAACTTCCTTTGAATTCCAGCTGGGTCCAATTCCATGTTGCATTTCTTTATAGCCCAATACGACCGATGCTCGAATTCCACTGGGAGATGACATGCTTTCCCAAAAACATTCCGAAATGGGGACATACTAATGGAAGTCTTGTATGCTGTCCTATAAGCCCACAATGCATCATCCAAGCACTTGCTCCAATCCTTCCTATTTGGCTGCACAGTTTTCTCTAATATTTGTTTCAGCTTACGATTTGAAACCTCAGCTTGACCATTTGTTTGGGGGTGGTATGGTGTTGATGTTTTGTGTGTCACCCCATACTTTTGAAGGAGGGAAGAAAAATTACTATTTCAAAAGTGTGTCTCTTGGTCATTGATGATGGCCTTTGGTACTCCAAACCTGCAGAAAATTTGAGCCTTGAAAAATAGACTACAACATGATAATATTCAGTCCTGGTGGCCTTGGCCTCCACCCATTTACTCAAATAATCAACAACAACCAAAATATACAAAAATCCAAATGAAATAGGAAAAGGACCCATAAAATCAATGCCCCATACATCAAAAATCTCACAGAATAGTATGGGTTGTTGGGGCATCTCATGTCTCCTAGAAATGTTCCCAGTGTGTTGGAAATGAGAGCATGACTTACAAAACACATGGGCATCATGGAATAAGCTAGGAAAATATAATCCAGAGTCCAAAACCTTCCTAGCTGTATGTTGGGGTCCAAAGTGTCCAACAAAAGAAAGTGTATGACAGAAATGCAAAATAGACTCAAACTCATGATTGGGAACACACCTCCTAATGACTTGGTCACTACACATGCACCAAAGGTAAGGATCATCCCACACATAAAACCTATACTCAATTTTTAATTTTTGGACTTGATGTTTCTTTAAATTTGAAGGGATTTCAGAGGCAACAAGGTAGTTAACTAAATATGCATACCAAGGATGCGTACCTGACATGGAATAAAGATGCTCATCGGGGAAAGTGTCCCGAAGTGGTACCTGGTCCAAGGTGCCATCCTCTAGTGTGTGAGTAAGCCTACTCATGCGGTCCACCACCAAGTTTTCTGACCCCTTTTTGTCCTTTATCTCAATATCAAATTCTTGAAGAAGGAGCATCCATCGAATCATCCTGGGATTTGCATTTGGCTTCTTTAGGAGGTACCTCAAAGTTGCATGGTCAGAAAAAAAAAACTACTTTAGAGCCCAATAAATATGAATATAATTTATCTAAAGCAAATATGACAGCAAGAAACTCATTTTCGGTGGTTGTGTAATTTGATTGGGCTGAATCCAGTGTCCTCTATTCATAGGCGATCACATGTGAACGTCCCTCCACCATCTTAGACAAGACAGCTCCAACCGCAATGTTGGAGGCGTCAAACATAAGCTCAAAAGGAATCTCCCACCGTGGGGGTTGTATGATTGGTGGAGTGGTCAGATACTTCTTTAGCTCATCAAATGATACCCTACACAAATCCTCAAAATTGAAGTTAATATCTTTTTGAAGCAATTGAGATAAGGGTAGAGGGATCTTACTAAAATGTCTGATGAAGCGTCGATAAAATCCAGCATGTCCAAGGAATGATCGAACATCACACACACATGTAGGATATGGCAGGGATGAAATAATGTCTACCTTAGATTTATCAACTTTAATGCCATGTTGTGAGACTATATGACCTAAGACAATTCCCTTTTCGACCATGAAATGAAATTTTTCAAAATTGAAGACCAGATTCTTCTCAATACAATGATGCAACACATCACCCAAACTAGAGAGACATTCATCAAATGAGGATCCATAAACTGTAAAATCATCCATAAATACCTCCATGCATGTCTCAATAAAATCAGAAAAAATACTCACCATGCATATCTGGAAGGTACCTGGGGCATTGCAAAGTCCAAATGGCATCCTCCGGTAGGCAAATGTGCCAAAGGGACATGTGAATGTAGTCTTCTCCTGATCCTCTAGAGCTATAGGAACCTGAAAATATCCAAAAAATCCATCCAAGAAACAATAGTGTGTCTTCCCAGCTATTCTCTCAAGCATCCGATCAATAAACGGGAGGGGGAAATGGTCCTTGCGAGTGGACTGATTTAGTTTCCTATAATCAATACACACACGACAACTGTTTTTCACCCTCAT
The DNA here is from genome assembly GCA_963277665.1 of Viscum album. Taxonomy (NCBI): domain Eukaryota; kingdom Viridiplantae; phylum Streptophyta; class Magnoliopsida; order Santalales; family Viscaceae; genus Viscum; species Viscum album. The sequence continues at coordinate 1,128,604,379 of OY728146.1, forward strand.
TGGAACTAACTCATCTTTCTCATTTTTAACAATAGTAACACCACTTTTCTTAGGCACAACCGGAATAGGACTTACCCACTAAGAATCTGAAATGGGATAGATTAAACCTGCCTCGAGAAATATTTCAACCTCTTTTTTAACAACCTCTAGAAGGGTTGGATTGAGTATCCTTTGTGGCTGTCTCACCGGTTTATCCCCATCCCCCAAGAGAATCCTCTACATGCAAATGGAGGGGCTAATACCTGATATGTCAGCCAAGGTCCACCCGATTGCCCTGATGTTCTCCCTCAAAATATTCAAAAGTTTTTCTTCATGTTAAAAAGGGATATTGTTAGCAATGATAACAGGTAATTTATCACCACTCAACAAGTATGAGTATTTCAGATTTGGTGGCAATGGCTTGAGTTCCAGTGTAGGGGGGTGGTGTATAGATGGAGACATAGAATGAACTGAAATATGTGCACAAAGAGCATCAGTATCAAGAATATACATCATCAAAATCATAGAATAAAGCATCAAATCCATCAGCATACTCAAAAGACATGTCATAATCAGAGTTCACATGATCAAAATCAGAATATGACTCCATTTCAAAATCAAATCTTAGAGAGCCTTGTTCTTTAGAAACAAGTGTGGAAGTACTCTTAGACATCAAACTAGAACCAATACTCATAATATACCTAAGCATAGGACAATCAAATTCCATGGTGTTTTTACTTGTTGGTTCAAAATGGGAGATAATAAATGCAGAATGATCCTCTGAGGGGTACTTCATGGAATCCATAACATTAAATATCAGAACTTCATCCCCAAATTCCATGGAAAGTGTACCCTCATTGACATTTATGATAGTTTTTGCAGTTTTGGGGAAGGGCGTACCTAAGATAATGGGGGAATGAGAACTTACCTGATCATCCTCCATGTTAAGAACATAGAAATTTACTGGAAAGATCATGTCTCTTACCCAGACAAGTACATCCTCAAAAACTCCCGCTGGATATGTCGTAGCTCTATTCGCCAACTGCACCACTACTCTCATCGGCTTCAACTCACCAACCTGTAAAGAAGAGAATATAGAGTGAGCCACCACATTTATTGAAGCTCTTAAATCACAAAGAGCATCAGAGAAGTGCAACTCCCCTATGATTCATGGTATGGTGAATGTCCCTGGATCCTTTCACTTTGTTGGCATTTCTAGAGTTGGTGTAATGAGTGCTGACACATTCCTTCCAAGATTGATCCTCTCATTTCCCTTAAGCCCTCTTCGATTGGTACAAAGTTATTTTAAGAATTTCGCATAACTTGGGATTTTTTTAATGGCTTCAAGTAGAGGGATGTTGATCTCTACATGCTTGAATGTGTCTAAAACCTCTTTTTGCATTGCTTCTTCAGCCATCTTCTTGGTTTGAACAACCCTGCTTAGAAAAGGAAGAGGTTTAGGAGGAACATCCTCAATATTTTTCTTACCTTTATCTTTCACCTTGGATTTCTCATCAGTTGGTATGGAATGTGGCTTCTATGGAGTAGAGGTGAATCCCAGTGGAATGGTAGGTACATATGTATCGTTCATTTGCTTCCCACTTCTCAATGTGATGGCACTAACATTCCCCTTTGGATTTTGAGTGGGTTGGGAAGGTTGATTTCCAAAATTCTTACTTACAAGTTCATGGAGGGCAATGAAAATCTAGCTCATTTGAGTCTTCAACTCCCTCAACTCCGAACTTTGACTCTTCATCTCATTCTGTTGATTAAGAACAATTTTCTTTAAAAGATAATCAGTGTTAGATTCTACCTTGTGTTGGAGATTCCCTTGTTGCTGACTTGTTGATGTTTGAGCTTCAAATCTCCTTTGGGGTTGTTGGAAACACTGTTGGTAAGTTGGAGGCTGCTGGAAGTTTGGTTGAAAAGGGGGCCTTTGTTGTTGTCTAGAGCCATACCTCATGTCTGGTTGATCTTTCCATCCTTGGTTGTATGTTAGAGAAAATTAATCAAACTTCTTTTGGGGATATGGTTGTTGTTTCTACTGAAATGGTCTCCCTGGGAATACTGCTGCACAATCCTCTGTCTCTTGTAGTTGTGGGCAACAGTCAGTTGGGTGGCTTGTCACAGTGCAAATGCCACATGGCCTTGGAGGAGGGGGTTGGGATGTCTTTTGAGCCAATGCAATCTGGCTCACCATAGTGGTCAATTATTCCAACTTGGTATCAATAAAATGACTTTCAAGAGAACAATGACTTACCTGATATACTCCCCTGACATGTGATGTACCTCGATCGCCAAATTATTGGGAGTTTTTTGCCATCTTGTCGATCAATGCACGTGTGGATACTGGTGTCTTGTCCTCCAATGTCCCTCCTACTGAGGTATCTACCATGCTTCTCTCCATAGGTGTGAGTACTTCATAGAAGTACTGGATGAGTTGTTGCTCACCGATTTGGTGATGTGGGCAGCTTGCACACAACTTCTTGAATTGCTCCCAGTACTCATACATTGACTCCCCTTGTGCTTGCTTGATCCCAGAGATCTCCTTACGAATAGAAGTGGTCCTTGATGCTGGAAAAAATCTTTATAAGAAAAGACATCTCAAATCGTTCCAACATGTTTCATTTTCAGGTTGTAAATAGTACATCCAATCCTTTACAGCTCCATCAAGTGAGAATGGGAATGCTCTTAATTTGATTTGATCTGAAGAAACATTTCTTAGTTTTAAGGTTGATCAAACCACATTAAATTCCTTATGGTGTTTGTTGGGATCCTCACTAGATAAGCCATGAAACTTTGGAAGAAGGTGAATTAATCTAGATCTTAACTCAAAGTTTGATTCGAGATTCAGGTATGCAATACAATTTGGTTGATAGTTAATATCAGGTGCAACCAATTCTTGAATGGTTCTATTAAGTTCATTTCCATTATTTCTAGACATTGGTTCCTCTTTTATGTTTGAAATTGAATTGCTTCCAATTTCTATGTTTCCCGAAGAGAGGAATTCACCAACTGGTTGAATATTAAAACTTCCCGTAGACTGAGAATGTCTGATTCGAGCCCTAAGGCTACGTTCAATATCAGGGTCAAGATCTAAGAGATCTTCGATATTACTTCATTTAATAAATCAAATAAAAATGAAAAGAAAGTGAGTGGACCATAGTAAAATAAAAATGTGAAGTTGAGTTGATGGTCCAAAAAGAAAAGAAGAGGATGAAAAAAACGAAAACTTGGGAAATGGTAAAGATGAAAGAGAGAGGTCAAGAAAATAATAAAAATAAAAATAAAATAAATACCTCTAAATGTTTGAATAAATTAATTTATTCCCCGGCAACGACACCAATTTGAAAGAGCGCTGTCGTGGGTGCCCTCAAATGATTAGTGTGATTTTGGGGTACTTAGGTGCAGCAGAGTGGCTAACCAAGGTCGTCTCTCAAAAGAGGAAGTGAATTAAAACAACTTTTCAGAGGTATTATAAAAATAAAAGACAATAGATTTGAAACACTACTTAAAAATATGGGGGTTGTTTATAGTTTATAAATCTAGAAGAAGTTTTCTGGAATAAGATTGTATTTTTTTTGTTTTTAATTTTGAAATGAAGTTTGATTAAAAAGACACAACAAGAAAATGTTTTTTTAGAAAATATTTTAAAAAGGCGTAATCGATCTAACTATACCTCTTCACTCTATTATTAATCATTATCATTTAAATCAATATTCACTTAATTATGATCCCTTAATTTTTTAAATCCCGAACCCTACGAGAATCAACTTTACCACGAAGATGAAGTGAATTTAACCCTAGGCTAACTTCCGAACATGCAATCGCATCACCCTGATTTGATTGATGTTCTAAGATTAGCTTATGGTCAGTGGTAAATTAAGGCACATTTCCCCTCTGGAAATGAGGATTAATTGTTTTTATGGATTATATTTTAACTCTACAAATTTATCCCGTGTGGTCTTGTATTACCGATTAAGATCGCACTCTCACAATTTACACAAAATATCGACCTCGCTTGTTTTTGTGTTAATTGTTCAATTTCTTGCTTAGTTTCTTAAAATTTAAAAACACAGTTCATGGATAATATTAAGTGAATTACAATAGCTCAATGATTCAAAATAATTAAATGAAGAGGGTAGAATATAGATCTATTACTAAAAGACTACTCTTCCATGGGTGGCGTAATCATCGTAGAAGCGTTTTGCATATACAAAGGTTTATAATGGGTATAACCCAATAAAGCTTCTACTCAAGAATTCCAAACCAATTAGGAAGTTTAAGAGAAGAATAAATTTAAACAAAACATAAGAAAAGATGAAGAATAAAAGAATACCAAAGAAGTTTATTACACAAATGAAAACATTACAAAATGAAGAAGAGAAAGAGGCTTCGATGAGGGGATCCTTGCTTCAAGAGCTACCCCTATTACAATGGTTGTAGAATTTGGGTGAAACAAATTATCCTCTGCCTCCAATCTCCTAATTCACGTTCCAAACCCTCCAAATTAGAAAAACACTAATTTATAGAGTGGAGGGAAGGCTAGGTTTAAAGAAGTTTCAAGTGTGAGTGGGAAATCTCGGCCAAATATTTTAATGGAAATTGAACCGCACATTTGACCTTAAAAAATCGTGAATTGACTGGATTTCCAGAAGGATGATTTGTGCCAAATAATGTCCTCGATCTTTCCACAATATTTGGGCTCAATCCAATCCCTAATAAAGATGATATGGCCCAAATACAAACCCATGTCCATTCTGCCGAGTCCAACCCACCATTGGATTAATGGCCCATTTACTCCATTCAAATGCACTCTTTAGCTCTACTTTCCTGAATTAAAGTTGTAGAAAATTACGTTAGGAACACTTTTAAAAAATTTCAAATTCCAATAATAAATATAAAGATATTTATCTTTGAAATACTACAGTGCACTATAAATGGTAAAACTGGAATTTTCACTAAATTTTCAAATGAATGATCAAATCCCAAATATTTTATAAATAAACATATTAAACACAATGTGAGGAAATTATATCATTTATTATCAATAAAATATTCAACAAAATAGTATTTTATCAACTCCCCCACATTTACCCTTTTGCACTCCTGGGCAAAACCTCATGTCAAGTAAACATCAATATCAAATCAAAACCAATTTTAAAACACATATCATTGGGATCCATCAATTCCGCACCAAGAATCAAAAGATATCATGCCTCATAAAAAACATTATTTCAAGTTCTCTATTAATATCATTCAATATATTTCCACTTCATTTATCCTCCCATGCACAAAACACCTACCTCGCCTGATTTTTCTCTTATCACACAAATGTCAATTTTTTTTGCAATGTCTTTCTCATCCAAACTCATACAAGGGTCACCATAGGCTTGAAAAATTCCTACATCTCCACCCGATGTGAGTCAAGTACATATGTTTATCATGAGGACTTTTCAGGGTTGTTCTGTGGCTTTTGGTTGGTAGGATTTAGATGTGAAAAATTCGGAGGCTGAATAAGGAGGGCTTGACTCTTTTTGAAGAAAAATTGCATTAATATAATTTTCACTTAAATATGGTCTCCTCATTAATCCCCATAGTATCAATTCAGCACCATCATCATGAAAGGTCATGAAAAGTTTACACCATTCATCATTTTAGCATAAAAAATGTCAATCTTTTCAAACATTGTTTTCTTGAAAGCTCTAGATAGGCACAACTTTCAACCTCAATTAGAATCTCTAGAAAAGGCACAACTTCACTTGTCATGAAAGCTCCAGAGAAGGCACAGATTTCAATATAATGAATTTCTTTAGCAGCAAAAACATCTCTTCAGAATTTAATTTTCCATCCAAAGTATCACAGAATGTGGTAGCACAACACAAGATAGATTCCCCCACACTTAAGCTCAACTAGATTATGCAATTTCACTTCAAGAGTTGGTCGGATAGGGAAAATTGGCTTGTAATGTGGCTAACCTAACAGGCTGTGCATGGCTTATAAGGGATACAAGGATTAAATGTTCAAGTTAGGCCATTATAAAAAATTATTCTTTGAAATATGGGCTTTAATACCAAACAAATACCTCAATCATTTAAACATAAGTACCTCAAACCCTCAAGTTTTGACAGGAATATATCAAATTCTAGTTAAATCAAGAATGGTTTGGTTCTCTCAAGAAGTGAGGTGAATGTAAGGAATATGAAAATAATGGTTCATAAGCCTCACAGGAAAGTGATTTCAAATACAAAGATAGTGATATGTGGCATGGGATTCAAAATTCAGTGTACTTTTCATGAAATTACTAAATATTTGAACTTGAAAAAAAGTCATTTTCAGCATTCATTTAAGATTAGTTTCAAGGGATAAATTGTTTCACTCATTGATATGCATTTAAATTTTTTGATGAGAATCATTTAAGCTCAAAAATTTCAAAAACACAAAGAAAATTGAAAAATAAACACACAAAATTTGAAAAAACACACAATTTTTTTGTTTGTTTTTTTTAAATCAGGAAAAAAATTGAAACTACTAAACTAAAAGGTTCCCTCCCCCACACTTAAAATATTGCATTTTACTCAATGTGAACCCATGAGATGATATATGCACATGAAATGAAGAATTTTTAAATATGACAAATAATTTAAAAGTGAAAGGGTTAGGAACAACCTAATGTGCTTAAGTGATGATGGGGTCATGCAGTGTGATAAAATCCACTGCATTAGTAGGAAGTCCCTCAATGTATCTCTTCAAATGTTTCCGATTGACTATAAATCTCCTTTCAGTGTCCTCTTGTGTTATCTCCACTGCACAATAAGGAAAAACATTAGATACAATATAAGGACCTAACCATCTGGAATGCAACTTACCAGGCATCAACTTCAGTCGTGAACTGTAGAGTAGGACTTTCTCTCCAACATGAAACTCCCTTTTCTGGATCATTTTACCATGAACTACTTTTGATATTTTCATGTAGAGCCTTGAGTTCTCATATGATGACAGTCGAATCTCCTCAAGCTCTTGAATTTGCAACTTCCTTTGAATTCCTGCTTGGGCCAATTCCATATTGCATTTCTTTATAGCCTAATATGCCCGATGCTCGACTTCCACTGGGAGATGACATGCTTTCCAAAAAACAATCTGAAATGGGGACATACCAATGGGGGTCTTGTATGATGTCCTATAAGCCCACAATGCATCATCCAAGCGCTTTCTCCAATCCTTCCTATTTGGTTGGACGGTTTTCTCTAATATTTGTTTCAACTCACGATTTGAAACCTCATCCTGGCCATTTGTTTGGGGGTGGTATGGTGTTGATGTTTTGTGTGTCACCCCATAATTCTGAAGAAGGGAAGAAAAATTCCTATTGCAAAAGTGTGTCCCTTGGTCACTGATGATGGCCTTTGGTACTCCAAACCTGCAGAAAATTTGAGCCTTGACAAAATCCACTACAACATGAGAATCGTCAGTCCTAGTGGCCTTGGCCTCCACCCATTTACTCACATAATCAACAGCAACCAAAATATAAAAAAATCCAAATGAACTAGGAAAAGGACCCATAAAATCAATGCCCCATAAATCAAAAATCTCACAGAATAGTATGGGTTGTTGGGGCGTCTCATGTCTCCTAGAAATGTTCCCAGGGTGTTGGCAACGAGAGAATGACTTGCAAAACACATGGGCATAATGGAATAAGCTAGGCCAATATAATCCAGAGTCCAAAATCTTCCTAGCTGTCCGTTGGGGTACAAAGTGTCCACCACAAGCAAGTGTATGACAGAAATGCAAAACAGACTCAAACTCATGATCAGGAACACACCTCCAAATGACTTGGTCACTACACATGTGCCAGAGGTAAGGATCAACCCACACATAAAACCTAGACTCACTTTTTAATTTTTGGACTTGATGTTTCTTTAAATTTGCAGGGATTTCAGAGTCAACAAGGTAGTTAACTAAATCTGCATACCAAGGATGCATACCAGAGATGGAATAAAGATGATCATTGGGGAAAGTGTCCCGAAGTGGTACCTGGTCTAAGGAGTCATCCTATAGTGTGTGAGTAAGCCTACTCAAGTGGTCCGCCACCAAGTTTTCTGACCCCTTTTTGTCCTTTATCTCAATATCAAATTCTTAAAGAAGGAGCATCCATCTAATCAGCCTAGGATTTGTATCTGGCTTCTTTAGGAGGTACCTCAAAGCTACATGGTCAGAAAAAACAACTACTTTAGATCCCAATAAATATGAACGGAATTTATCTAAATAAAATATGACAGAAAGAAACTCATTTTCAGTGGATATGTAATTTGATTGGGCTGAATCCAGTGTCCTCGATTCATAGACGATCACATGTGAACGTCCCTCCACCCTTTGAGATAAGACAGCTCCAACCGCGAAGTTGGAGGCGTCATACATAAGCTCAAAAGGAATCTCCCACCGTGGGGGCTGTATGATCGGTGGAGTGGTCAGACACTTCTTTATCTCATCAAATGATACCCTGCACGAATCATCCAAATTGAAGTCAATATCTTATTGAAGCAATCTAGATAAGGGTAGAGTGATCTTACTAAAATCTCTGATGAAGCATCAATAAAATCCATCATGTCCAAGGAATGATCGAACATCATGCACACATGTAGGATATGGAAGGGATGAAATAATGTCTACCTAAGATTTATCAACTTCAATGCCATGTTGTGAGACTATATGACCTAAGACAATTCCCTTTTCGAACATGAAATGACATTTTTCAAAATTTATGACCAGATTCTTCTCAATACAACGATGCAACACATCACCCAAACTAGAGAGACATTCATCAAATGAGGATCCATAAACTGTAAAATCATCCATAAATACATCCATGCAGGTCTCAATAAAATAAGAAAAAAATACTCACCATGCATCTCTGGAAGGTACCTGGGGCGTTGCAAAGTCCAAATGGCATCCTCCAGTAGGAAAATGTGCCAAAGGGACAGGTGAATGTAGTCTTCTCCGGATCCTCTGGAGCTATAGGAACCTGAAAATATCCAGAAAATCCATCCAAGAAATAATAGTGTGTCTTCCCAGCTAGTCTCTCAAGCATCTTATCAATAAACGGGAAGGGGAAATGGTCCTTGTGAGTGGACTGATTTATTTTCCTATAATCAATACACACACGCCAACTGTTTTTCACCCTCATTGGAACTAACTCATCTTTCTCATTTTTAACAATAGTAACACCACTTTTCTTAGGCATAACCTGAATAGGACTTACCCACTGAGAATCTAAAATGGGATAGATTATACCTGTCTCGAGCAATTTTTTAACCTCTTTTTTAACAACCTCCAGAAGGGTTGGATTGAGTCTCCTTTGTGGCTGTCTCACCGGTTTAGCCCCATCCTCCAAGAGAATCCTATGCATGAAAATGGAAGGGTTAATACCTGATATGTCAGCCAAGGTCCACCCGATTTCCCTGATGTTATCCCTCAAAATATTCAAAAAAATATCTTCATGTTCCAAAGGGAGATTGTTAGAAATGATAACAGGTAATTTCTAACCACTCAACAAGTATGAGTATTTTATATTTGGTGGAAATGGATTCAGTTCCAGTGTAGGGGGGTGGTGTATTACTGGATACATAGAAGGAACTGAAATATGTGCACCAAGAGCATTAGTATCAGAATATACATCATCAAAATCATAGAATAAAGAATCAAATACATCAGCATAATCAACAGACATGTCATAATCAGAGTTCACATGATCAAAATCAGAATATGACTCCATTTCAAAATCAAATCTTAGAGAGTCTTGTTCCTTAGAAACAGGTGTGGAAGTACTCTTAGAAATCAAACTAGAACCAATACTCATAATCTCTCTAAGCATAGGACAATCAAATTCCATGGTGTTTTTACCTGGTCATTCAAAATGGGAGATAACAAATGAAGAATGATCCTCTGAGGGGTACTTCATGGAATCCAGAACATTAAATATCACAACTTCATCCCCAAATTCCATGGAAAGTGTACCCTCATTGACATTTATGATAGTTTTTGCAGTTTTGAGGAAGGGCCTACCTAAAATAATGGGGGCATGAGAACTTACCTGATCATCCTCCATGTTAAGAACATAGAAATCCTCTAGAAAGATCATGTATCTTACTCAGACAAGTACATCCTGAAGAACTCCTGGTGGATATGTCGTAGCTCTATTCGCCAACTGCACCACTACTCTCATCGGCTTCAACTCACCAACCTGTAAAGAAGAGAATAAAGAGTGAGGCATCACATTTATTGAATCTCCTAAATCACAAAGAGCATCAGATAAGTGAAACTCCCCTATGGTTCATGGTATGGTGAATGTCCCTGGATCCTTGCACTTTGTTGGAATTGCTAGAGTTGGTGTAATGACTGCTGATACATTCCTTCCAAGATTGATCCTCTCATTTTTCTTAAGCCCTCTCCGATTGGTACAAAGTTATTTTAAGAATTTCACATACCTTGGGATTTGTTTAATGGCTTCAAGTAGAGGTATGTTGATCTCTACATGCTTGAATGTGTCCAAAACCTCTTTTTGCATTGCTTCTTCAGCCATCTTCTTGGTTTGAACAACCCTATTTGGAAAAGGAAGAGGTTTAGGAGGAACATCATCAATATTTTTCTTGCCTTTATCTTTCTCCTAGGATTTCTCATCAGTTGGTATGGAATGTGGATTCTATGGAGTAGAGGTGAATCCTAGTGGAATGGTAGGTACAGATGTATCGTTCATTTGCTTCCCACTTCTCAATGTGATGACACTAACATTCCCCTTTGGATTTGGAGTGGTTTCAGAAGGTAGATTTCCAGAATTCTTACTTACAAGTTCATGGAGGGTGGTGACAATCTGGCTCATTTGAGTCTTAAACTCCCTCAACTCCAAACTTTGACTCTTCAGCTCATTCTGTTGATTGAGAACAATTTTCTTTAAAATATCATCAGTGTTAGATTCTACCTTGTGTTGGAGATTCCCTTGTTGCTGACTTTTTGATTTTTGAGCTTCGAGTCACTTTTTGGGTTGTTGGAAACCCTGTTGGTAAGTTGGAGGCTGCTGGAAGTTTGGTTGAAAAGGGGGAATTTGTTGTTTTCCAGAGCCATACCTCATGTCTGGTTGATCTTTCCATCCTTGGTTGTATGTTGGAGAAAATGAATCAAAATTCTTTTGGGGATATGGTTGTTGTTGCTGCTGAAATGGTCTCCCTGGGAATACTGCTGTGCAATCCTCTGTCTCTTGTAGTTGTGGGAAACAGTCAGTTGGGTGGCTTGTCTCAGTGAAAATGCCACATGGCCTTGGAGGAGGGGGTTGGGATGTCTTTTGAGCCAATTCAATCTGCCTCACCATAATGGTAAATTCTTCCAACTTGGTATCAATCAAATGACTTTCAAGAGAACAAGGACTTACCTGATCTACTCCCCTGACATGTGATGTACCTCGATCGCCAAATTGTTGGGAGTTTTCTTCCATCTTGTCGATCAATGCACGTGCGGCTACTGGTGTCTTGTCCACCAATGCCCCTCCTGCTGCGACATCTACCATACTTCTCTCCATAGGTGTGAGTCCTTCATAGAAGTACTGGATGAGTAGTTGCTCACTGATTTGGTGATGTGGGCAGCTTGCACACAACTTCTTGAATCACTCCCAGTACTCATACATTGACTCCCCTTGTGCTTGCTTGATCCCTGAGATCTTCTTATGAATAGAAGTGGTCCTTGATGCTGGAAAAAATCTCTGCAAGAAAAGACCATTCAAATCGTTCCAACATGTTACATCTTCAGGTTGTAAATAGTACATCCAATCCTTTGCAGCTCCATCAAGTGATAATGGGAATGATCTTAATTTGATTTGATCTTCAGAAACATTTCTTGGTTTTAAGGTTGAGAAAAACACATTAAATTAATTAAGGTGTTTGTTGGGATCCTCACCAGATAATCCATGAAACTTTGGAAGAAGGTGAATTAATCCAGATTTTAACTTAAAGTATGATTCGAGATTCAGGTATACAATACAATTTGGTTGATAGTTAATATCAGGTGCAACCAATTCTCGAATGGTTATATTTAGTTCATTTAAATTATTTCAAGACATTGGTTCCTCTTTTATGTTTGAAATTGAATTTCTTCCAATTTATATGTTTCCAGAATAGAGGAATTCACCAACTGGTTGAATATTGAAACTTCTCGTAGACTGAGAATGTCTGATTCGAGCCCTAAGGCTACGTTCAATCTGAGGGTCAATATCTAAGAGATCTTTGAGATTAGTTCATGTCATAAATCAAATAAAAATGAAAATAAAGTGAGTGGACCATAGTAAAATAAAAATGATAAGTTGAGGTTATGGTCCAAAAAGAAAAGAAGAGGATGAAAAAAATGAAAACTTGAGAAAGGTTAAATATGAAAGAGAGAGGTGAAGAAAATAATAAAATGAAAAATAAAAGAAATACCTCTAAATGGTTGAATAAATTACTTTATTCCACAGAAATGGTTCCAATTTGAAAGATCGCTGTCGTGGGCGCCCCCAAATGATTAGTGTGATTTTGGGGTACTTAGGTGCAGCAGAGTGGCTGACCAAGGTCGTCTCTCAAAGGAGGAAGTGAATTAAAACAACATTTTAGAGGTATTCTAAAAATATAAGATAATAGAATTGAAACACTACTTAAAAATATTGGGTTTGTTTATAGTTTATAAATCTAGAAGAAGTTTTATGGAAGAATATTGTATTTTTTTCTATTTTTAATTTTGAAATGAAGTTTTATTAAAAAGACACAACAAGAAGATGTTTTTTTAGAAAATATTTTAAAAAGGCGTAATCGATCTAACTATACCTCTTAAATATATTATTAATCATTATAATTTAAATAAATATTCACTTAATTATTATCCATTAATTTTTTAAATCCCGAACCCTACGAGAATTAACTTTACCACGAAGATGAAGTGAATTTAACCCTAGGCTAACTTCGGAACATGCAATCGCAGCACCCTGCTTTGATTGATGTTCTAAGATTAGCTTATGGTTAGTGGTAAATTATGGCACATTTACCCTCTATAAATGAGGATTAATTGTATTTAGGGATTATATTTGAACTCTACAAATTTATCCCGTGTGGTCTTGTATTACCGATTAAGATCGCGCTCTCACAATTTACAAAAAATCTCGACCTCGCGTGTTTTTGTGTTAATTGTTCAATTGCTTGCTTAGTTTATTAAAATTTAAAAACACAATTCATGGATCATATTAAGTGAATTAAAGTAGCTTAATGATTCAAAATAATTAAATGAAGAGGGTAGAAGATAGATCGATTACTAAAAGACTACTCTTCCATGGGTGGCGTAATCATCTTAGAAGCGTTTTGCATGTGCAAAGGTTTATAATGGGTATAACCCAATAAAGCTTCTACTAAAGAATTCCAACCAAATTAGGAATATTTAGAGAAGAATAAATTTAAACAAAACAGAAGAAAAGATGAAGAATAAAAGAATATAAAAGAAGTTTATTACACAAATGAAAACATTACAAAATGAAGAAGAGAAGGAGGCTTCGATGAGGGGATCCTTGCTTCAAGAGCTACCCCTCTTACAATGGTTGGATAATTTGGGTGAAACAAATTATCCTCTGCCTACAATCTACTAATGCACGTCCCAACCCCTACAAATGAGAAAAACACTAATTTATAGAGTGGAGGGGAGGCTAGGTTTAAAGAGGTATCAAGTGTGAATGGGAAATCTCGGCCAAATATTTTAATGAAAATTGAACCGCCCATTTGACCACCAAAACGCGTGACTTGACAAGCCTTCCAGAAGTATGATTTGTTCCAAATAATTTCCCCGAGCTTTCCTCAAATTTGGGCTCAATCTAATCCAGGATGAAGAAGATATGACCCAAATACAGAACATATGTCCATTCTGCCGAGTCCAGCCCACCATTGGATTAATGGCCCATTTACTCCATCTAAATTCCCTATTTAGCTCTAGTTTCCTGAATTAAAGTTGTATAAAATTAAGTTTTTAACACTATTAAAAAATTTCAAATTCAAATAATAAATATCAAAATATTTATCTTCGAAATACTACAGTGCACTATAAGGGGTCAAACTGGAATTTTCACCAAATTTTCAAATGAATGATCACATCCCAAATATTTTATAAATAAACATATTCAACACAATGTGAGGAAATTATTTCATTTATTATTAATAAAATATTCAACAAAATAGTGTTTTATCAACCATTAAATAGGTACATGTGCATAAAGGTTAATACCTTTGTTAGAGACATGGGTATGGTATTCACTACACAATGATCTTGGCTTGGAAAAACGTTGTGCAATTTTGATAGCATAACGACGTGACATAAAGATTCATGAAAATTGTTGATGAGAGATAAAAGGGTGTCTCATCATATGTACATGAAATGGAAAATAAGGGGATCATATAGATACATATACCAACAAACTTAATGGAATTTAGATGCATAATACAAAAGAATTACTTGGGTGTAAAAGAAGAGAGTGAAATCCCTCACAAAATTTCGACATAGTAATGGGTGTACATGGGAGGAATTAATGAGAGACAATGGGGTCTCCCATCATCCAAACATAAATAGGATAGTATGTAGGATGTGTGAAATCATACCCCAAAATTTGTAATTGAAAACAAAAGGGCATAACAACTTAATGAAAATTGGACAAAAATGAGAAAAGAAGAAATCCCTTACTTGGAAGTTAGATCCCAAAAGATTGGGAGAGGATTAAGAGAGGATTATTGGGAGCTTGGGGAACCCTGGGTGGATTATTGAGTGAGGAGGGCTAGGTTTGGTAGAACTCTAAAGGGGAGTGGAAATCAATATTTTATGAGGCCAATGGCCGAAATTCTTAAAATAATAGGGTTGCTTATGTGGAGGTGAGTCACACTCTCAAGGAAAACAATTTAAAAAGACAAAATGTTTTATAATCCTTGAAGGGTCCACTAAAGATTTGTAAAATAAATAAAACAAATCTAAAATCACAATATTTTAAAGTTAAAAAATATATTGGCTGAAAATAATGTTTATAGTATTTTATTACATCACTATTAAGTCATTATGATGTCATAAAACACATTATATATTTAAATAGTATTTAATTTTTACCCAAAAATTCAACTATCACATAAAATTATGAAAAATTAACCGTTGGAAAATTCTGACATCCTTATTCCAAAAATAATCTTCATTTTATATAAATACTTTTTTAAATATGTAATTTTTTTTTTAAATAAAAACCAACATTTATAGAAAATTCATGAGTTTTGATAAAAACAGCTTTCAAACCTTATTAAAAATCACAATTTCATTCATAAACTTATATGATCATTTATGTTTAATAAAAATTAATTTAATAATAATAATATTTTATTAAATTAGTATTTAATTCAAAATCAATTAATTCATCAAAAATATATTTCTTAGTTTAATATTAACTAAAAATACTATTTGTTCTTTAAAAACAGTTTACTAAGTAACAATAAAAAAATGAAAGTATATTCTTTATTATAAACAAAAATAATGTACATAATCATAGTACTAGGGTATTGTTACATAACATTTTAAAATACACACATAAGACCTTAGTGTAAGGTGCGTGACTGTGACATACTCCTGGGGTGGCTCAGATAACATTGCTCGAGAGGTAATCTCTATCAACTTCCACTTCTCCCGTAGGCGGTTCCGCTAAAGCTTAACATATTCACTCTCAGCTTGAGATTGGTCAAGAACGAAGCCCAAATACACAACCTCCTTTTTGAGATCTTACAAATGGGCATCGTATGGGGATAATATACTGGTTGAGGACATCACTTCCTTTATCTGAGTAAATTAGATTTGTTAAAGCCCTATATTTATACTAACAATGTGATTACTGTTCAATGGGATATTAGAAATGGTCACAATTAATAATGGTATTTTAAAATCTAGAAAAATAAAACCAATGCAGTTCACATTTTATATAACCATAATAAGACATTTAATTAGATCAAGAATAATTTCCATTAAGGAAAGTTTGGGTCGTTACCATCTTCTCCCCTTAAAAAATTTTGCCCTCAAAATTTTATTTTTCCACACTAAAACAGATGTGGTTAACTTTTCATCATCACTTCCTCCAATTCCCATGTTGCTTCTTCGAACTTGTGGTTTCGCCACAACACCTTAACGAGGGGCATTATCTTATTTCGTAGAAATTTTTCTTTATGATCTAAGATATTCACTGGTTGATCCTTGTAAGAAATATCATCCTCTAGCTCTACTACCTCTGAAGAGAGTACATGTGAAGGGTATGGTATGTACTAATTTAAGGGGGATACATGAAAGACACCATGTACTTTGGCCATGGTAGGTGGAAGTGCTAGTCGATAGGCCACAACCCCAACACGGTCAAGAATCTCAAAGGGGCCGATGTACCTAGGACTTAAATTCCCTTTCTTTCCATACATCATGACCTTATTCCATGGGGATAAGCATAGAAATTTCATGTCTACAACTTTAAACTCAAGGTCTCATTGATGGTTATATGCATAAATCTTCTGTCGACTCTGGGCTGCCTTGATATGCTGCTGAATGGTTTTCACATTTTCCACCATTTTTTCGGCCATTTATGGTCCTACCAGCTTACACTCACCGACTTCATCCCAACATGCCGGTGTTATGAACCTCTTCCCATACAGGGTTTCATAAGGTTCCATTCAGATTCTTGAGTAGAAATTTTTATTATAGGAAAATTCATCCAGTGGAAGATGTTGGTCCCACCCTCCTTTGAAGTCCATTGAACATGATCTAAACATATCCTTCAGTGTCTGAATAGTTTTCTCAAATTGGCCATCAGTTTGAGGATGATTGGTTGTACTATATTTTAGTTAAGTATCCAGAGCATGTTTAATACTCATCCAAAACATATAGGTGAATCTTGGATCTCGATCGGATAAAATAGATAGTGTCACTCCATACAGCCTTACCACTTCCCTAATATATATCATTGCCAGTTTATCCAATGAGAAATCTTCCCGAATTGCAATAAAGTGTGCATACTTTGTATGATGATCCACAACAACCACGATTTTATTCTTGCCTTTTTATTTCTTCATAAGTCCAGTGAAAAAGTCCATGGTGATGTTATCCCATTTCTATGTTGGTATGGGCAATGGTTATATCATCCCCTTAGACTTCAGCCTCTTAGACTTCACTTAATGACACACTAGGAACTTTGATGTATACTTAGTGATTTTCTTCTTCATATTATCCCACCAATAATGCTCTTGGAGATCTCGATAAATCCTTGTATTTTTTGGGTGAATAGAGAAATTTAAACTATGTTCATCATCTAAAAGTTCCTTCTTCAGCTCTGGACTTGATGGGACACATAGTACTTTCTAAAATCTCACAATTCCTTCTTCATTAACATTGAACTCCAAGGATTTACCTTTTCTAATACCTTCCACTTTCTTATGAATTCATACACCATCCTTTTTAGCATACTTTAAACATTCTAAAAGATATGGTTGAGCAATCATTTGTGAAAGGATTGATGATGTTACCTTATTTATGATTCCCATGTCCATCTTCATCAAGTTTAAGAATATTGGATCCTTCTCAATTCTCATGAATGATAGAATCATAGGGTCCTTTCTACTTAGAGCATACGGCACCTTGTTAACTTTCTTAGTGTTGTAATGGATTGAGCAGTCATAGTCTTTGATCAACTCTAAGCATCCTCATTGGCGCATGTTCCACTCTTTCTGTGTGAATATATACTTGAGGATTTTGTGGTCCATATATATTTCACACTTATCCACAAAGTAATAATGACACCAAATTTTTAAAGAAAAGATCACCACAACCAACTATAGATCATGTGTTGGATAATTAAACTCATGAAATTTCAATTGCCTTAAATCCTAGGCAATGAATTTTTCATTTTTCATCAAAACATATCCAAGGACCTTCATCGAAGCATCATTGAATACAAAAAAAGTTCTCCACTTGTAGGTAAAGTGAGCACAGACACAGGGATAAGCCTCTTTTTCAAATCCTTGAGGCATTCTTCATATTAATCACTCCAAGAAAAATTTACTCCCTTCTGAGTTATCTTAGTAAGAGGGTTGGAAAATCGTGAAAAATTTCTCACAAATCGTTGGTAATATCCAGCTAACCCTAAGAAGCTATGGATATCCGTTGAATGATGTTGGAATCAGCCATCCCTCAATTGCATTTATTTTGGAGATATACACATATATCCCATTTCTTGTGATGATATGACCCAATAATGATAACTCCTTTAACTATAACTCACACTTGCAGTACTTTTCATAGATTTTCTCCTTCTGCAAGGTCTCTAGTACAGTTCTTCAATTCTCCTCATGATCATCCTTTGTTTTGGAGTATATTAGAATATCATATATAAAGGCTACCACAAATTTTGATATGTAATCTCTAAAGACTCTATTAATCAAGTCCATGAAGATTACTGGAGCATTAGTGAGTTCAAAAGGCATTACTATGAATTCATAGTGCCTGTATCTTGTACGAAAAGCAGTCTTGGGGATATCTTCCTTCTTCATACTTACTTGATAATATCCCGACCACACATCTACCTTGGAGAAGTATTTTGCTCCATGCAACTGATCAAACAAGTAATCAATTCATGGGATAAGAAACTTGTTCTTTATCATGATTTTGTTAAGATCACAATAATGGAGGCAAATGCGCATTGACCCATCCTTCTTCTTGACGAAGAGGACTGGTGCACCCCATGGTGAAGCACTTGGGTGTATAAACCCTTTATCTAGATTCTCTTGTAGTTGTATCTTCATCTCCTCAAGATCCACAATATCCATTCTATATAGAGTCTTGGATATTTCCAATGCCCCAGGTATAAGATCAATTGAGAATTCAACATCTCTTCTAGGAGGAAGACCAGACAATTCATTGGGAAACTCTTCAGTGAATTCCCTCACAATAATAATGTCTTCAAGGATTGATTCCTTCTTAGAATCAATCATCTGAGCTAGTTACACATTCTCATAGGGCATTAATATCCATGCTTGAGATGATGGAGCTAAATAAGATTCATTTTCCTCCTTGCACTTGTACAGAATCGGGGGTCAATTCTCCACATGGAGAGTGATTTCCCTCTCACAAAAATTTATGTTGGCTCTATATAGGGAAATACAATACATGCCATGAATTGCTTCAAATTCCACCAGATCGAGTATGATGAGGTTCACTGGGAAGTTCAATCCACCGATTATGAAAAGGGAGGAGTTATATTCATGAGATGCAATGATTTCACCATTTTCCGTACTCACCAAAATCTTGACTTCCATGATTTTTGGTGGTTTTGGGATTGTTCTACTAAACCTTTAGGATATAAAAGAATTCATAGAACCAGAATAAAAAATTAAATTCGCTATTCTTAAATGAATAACTAGCATACCTGTCACCACTTTATTATTGGTGTTCACTTTGGAAGTAGTGATGGAAAAATCTCACCCTTGCTGCCTTGAAGGTTGTTGGTTGCCTTTGGAAACACTTGGCTTAGGGAAATGATTTGCAAGGTTCCATGTTTCTTTGCAGTTGAATCAATGAAAAATGTGTTGAGATTCAAATGAAGCGTTCCTCTCCTCTGTCGTAGCTGTAGGTTTTTATTGCAAATAGTTAATAGCCAGCTGCCCTTATCTTCTACACCTAAAGCATTTCCTCATCCCATTCAGGCAATTTCTGGGGTGCTTCTTTCTGCACCTTTGGCAAGTGGGGTACTGGATTTTTTTAGCACCATTGGATTTATCCATCGGACCAACATAATTGAATTCCACCTTACAATTATTATTCCCATGATACCTCTGAGGTTCTCCGATCTCCATTTCAACCTTGAGGGAACATCAGACAATTTCCTCATAGCTATCGAAGATGCGGATCACCAGGGATTTCTGTATGCAAGGTTTCTGCCCACCAAAGAAGTGGTCAACATTGCATTCGGGGGTAACGACAAAGCTAGAAGCATATCATGCATGCCTTGTGTAGTTTTCCTCTTACGCACCAAAAGATTCGTCATATTTTTTATTGAGGGCAAGGAAGTCCCTTTCTATCTTAAGACAGAGGGTGCACGGAAAATATTTATCAAAAAACATATTCCAGAAATCCTTCTATTACAACACCTAGATCTTCTCCTCAGGCTTTTTATTTTTGATCAACATCCACCATTGATCGGCTTCATCCTCCATATGATAAGAAGCGAGAATAACCTTCTCTTGTACGGAGAATTGAAGGATGGAGAATATCTTTTCAAAGGAGGTGATCCATTGTTCGGCGAATGAGGGATCATATGATCCATTAAAAGTTGGAGGCCTTTGTATCATTAATCTATCGATAGCGAAATGTTCATTCTTAGGGGGTTGAACATTCCTCTGGACCCATGTTTCTATTCAAATCAAGAGTTAAATGATAGAGAAGCGTGGCAAAGGTTGCAATTCCTACTCCCATTGGATTGGGCATCTCATTAGCACAATCATCACATTGATCATCACATCGGTTGTAAGCATGAGTCCTCCTATTACAGCCCATTGGCTGGAATAAAAGGAAATTTAGGGGTAACAAATAAAGGGTAATCCAAAGACCAAACTAATGACTTATAAATAACTTTTATTTTCTTAACTAATGAATCTATAGGCTTAAATCAATGTTATCCATGATATAATTTCTAACATATATTCTTAGAGGATTTTTTTATTCCCTTAATAATGGTTCATACTAAGCTTGTGAATTTACCAATGCATATCCCCTGGGAGTTTCGTAACCAAGAGTTCAGTAAGGCCCATTTTCATGCACCAGTTCCCATTCGAGTCCTGCTCAAAGCGGTGTTTTCAGGTTTTACCCCTGGGATACATCTTTTCCAGAGCCACCTCTACCTACTCCTATCCAGACAGACATGTATTTTCTTGATAAACCACTTACTCAATACTCAACAAAACATAGGGATGTTTTTATTATACTTATTCTTGTATCTAAGGCTTCACTAGGGTTTTCTAATCCTAATCTCAAAAATAACTAGACATATCCTCTGATACCAACTATAACAACCCTACATTAATTACACACTAAAACCTGATTTATTACATAATCATCAATTGATACAACATATAAGATTGAGAGGTCTAGTGTATTTGGGGCTTATGATCATTATAAAACAACTTAAAACCTGAAATACAACATCTTTATTGAAAACTTTCTTTACATTACCACTAAATTCCCTCGTACTTAGCATTGCATGGGATAACCTGAGGACATGCATAAGAAAAGGGTGAGCTATGAAGCCCAATAAAGGAATAAAAATGGGATAAAGTGAGGAATACAATAAATTTTAGACAATAGTAATATCAATGGAGAACAAGAGAAACATGAATATAAAGGTATTATAAATCATGGTAATCATAACATGGAAATGTGGCAACAACACTTAACATGTAATTAGCATGAGGCAACACTCATTGCACATAAATCATGAGTAAAACCTCATTGAACTTGAGGAACTAGTAAAACCTCATTGCACTTGAATTAGCATGAGTCAACACTCATTTCACATGACATATCATGATACTATACTTTACCCAATGCATTATAGCGCTATCAGGTCGCACCCTTCTTAAACATTTCATTTCATGCATAAGTGTGCCACATGGATCATATAACATGGAATCAATCAAAATCATATGTTATTCCACGATTAAGTAATGTGGAATAAATACACGAAATTACCATTAAATTGGTATATGTGCATAAAGGTGAATACACTTGATAAAGACATGGGTATGGTATTCACTACACAATGATCTTGGCTTGGAAAAACGCAGTGCAATTTCGGCAGCATAACGATGTGACATAAAGATTCATGAAAATGGTTGATGAGAGAGAAAAGAGTGTCTCATCATATGTACATAAAATGGAAAGTAATGGGTTTACATAGATACATTTACTATAAAATGTAATGTAATTTAGATGCATAATACAAAAGAATTACTTGGATGTAAAAGAGGAGAAAGAAATTCCTCAAGGAATTTCAACATGGTAACAGGTGTACATGGGAGGAATTAATAAGAGAGAAAGAGGTCTCCCATCATCAAAAAATAAAGAGGGAAGTATAAAGGAGGTGTGAAATCATATGAAAACAATTTTAATTGAAAAAAGGGCATAACAAATTAAAGAAAATTGGACAAAAATGAGAAAGGAAGAAATCCCTTACTTGGAAGTGCGTTCCAAAAAGATTGGGAGAGGATTGAGAGAGGATTATTGGGATCTTGGGGAACATTGGGATAATTCTGGAGAGGGGAGTCCAAGGTTTGGTTGAACACAAAAGGCTTTGAGTGAAGAGGAAGTGGGAGCTTGGATGGTTTTATATAGGAAATGACATAGAATTATTCATTATTTAGGTTTGGGACACCACACATTAATCTAATCAAAACCACATACCAGACCAAGATTTTTGAAAATGGATTTTTTCAATGGGGGTTCAAAAATAATATTTTTTTGAGGCCAATGGCCGAACTTCTTAAAATAATAGGGTTGCTTATGTGGAGGTGAGTCGCACTCTGAAGGAAAACAATTGAAAAATACAAAATGTTTTATAAGCATTGAAGTGTCCACTAATGATTTGTAAAATAAATAAAACAAATCAAAAATAAAATTATTTTAATATTAAAACATATATTGTCTGAACATAATTTTTATAGTATTTTATTACATCACTATTGGGTCATTACGATGTCATAAAACAAATTATATATTTAAATGGTATTTGATTTTTACCCAAAAATTCGACTGTCTCAGAAAATTATGAAAAATTCACCATTAGAAAATTTTGATGTATTGATTCCAAAAATAATATTAATTTTATATAAATAATTTTCTAAATATTTAAAATTGTACTTTTAAAATAAAAAACTGACATTTATCGAAAATTCATGAGTTTTGACAAAAACAACTTTAAAACCTTAATAAAAATTACAATTGCATTCATAAACTTATATGATCATTTATATTTAATAAACAGTAATTTAATAATAATAATATTTTATTAAAATATTATTTCATTCAAAAATCAATTAATTAATCAAAATATATTTCAAAGTTGAATATTAACTAAAAATACTATTTGTTCTTTAAAAACAATTTACAAAGTAACAATAATAAAATGAAAGTATATTATTTATTATATAGAAAAATAATGTACATAATAATTGTACTATGTTCTTGTTACATAACCCCTTAAAATACCTACATAAGACCTTAGTGTAAGGTGCGCAACAGCGACAGACTACTGGGGTGGCTCAGATAACATTGCTCGAGAGGTAATATCTATCAACTTCCACTTCTCCCGTAGGTGGTTCTGCTTGAGATTAACATATTCATGCTTGAATTGGGCTTGGTCATGAGTGAATCCCAAAGACACAACATCCTTTCTGAGCTCTGAAAAATGGGCTTCGTACAGGGAAAATCTACTGGAAGAGGCCATCGCTTCCTTTGTCTGATTAAATTGGATTTGTTGAAGCCCTATATTTATAATAATCATGTGATCACTATTAAATAGCTATATTATCAATGGTCACAATTAATAATAGTATTTTAAAATACAACATCATAAAACCAATGAAGTTCACATTTTATATAACCATAATAAGACATTTAATTAGATCAAGTGGAATTTCCATTAATAAAAGTTTGGGTCGTTACAACACTACCCTAAGATGAATAAGGGTTTGATTATTTATAACGATTCATTAAAAAACTAGATGGGGGGGTTTTATTATCTAAAATGATTTAGTTATAGTTTTTGAATCACACTAATTGATAGTTTATGACAAAAATTACCCGACTGATGATTTGGAGTTATCAATTATTATATTTTCATTAATGATGTTGAGGCATTATATTTATAGATAATGGTATTACATATATAATTATAATAAGATTTTAAGGTATATATTCACCTATAAATAGTTCAATATGTGTCAAAGATGATCATTGGAGTTTATTAATGATAATTATTGATCAATACTTAACCACAATAGGAAAGTGAACAAGGAGACTGATGATTTGAGTTAAAAGTATAATGATATATTATCAATGAAAAGGACAACAAAAGATCCAATATTTATGGTTTTTCAAAGTATTTACATTTAAATAATTAATAATTTGATAAATATTTTCTTTTTCAAATGTGTGTTCAACCATCCATTGATGTAAAAATTAAAGTGGTGTAGAGGGTGGATGTGGAGCTTTAAAAATTGAAAATTGTTTATGAGTTATTCCTTGATTATTATGGAATGATAAGGTTCAATAACCATGTATGTTTCCCTTTAATACCATACCTAAAGAAGGTACTATTGGAAGAAGCTCATAACTCATCATTCTTTATTCATTCTGGATGTACAAAGATATATAGTGATATGAATAATATTTATGGTTGGACAACATGAAGAGGGGTATTATGGAGTATGTATCATAGTAATTGGTATGTAATCATGTTATTTATGAGAGATATATGTCTATGATGATGTTATAACCATTAATTTTACTATAATGGAAATTTAAAACATTAACATAGATTTAATCATTAGACTTTACAATACAAAATTTTCCATAATTCTATTTGGGTTATAGTCAATAAACATTTGAATCAAATTCTCTTCATTTATATCAGAGAACACTTATATATTCATAAAAATTATAGGATATAAATTTCTTTTTCCCACCTAATTATGACTCTGGTAGCATGATTTAAGCATCGTTGACCTTTAGTGGACATGTTTGACCGATTTGTTTTCAATTCGTGGGTTTTGAAAGATTGCACAATTTTTGGACTTCTTGACAGCAGGCACCTTAGGATTCACTTTCCTTTAGAGAGTGAAAGATCCAATATTGGTCTAATGCTCCTCGCTTATGTAATGGATTTTTCTTCTCCCTAATCAGATGGTCATAGGACTACCTTATGAAGTGATACTCTCCTTCTAGAGACGTTTGGGTTATTTTTTCTGATCTTCCACTCCCTTTTCAGAATCCATATATCATTCGAATGCATGGTAATTTAGTTTTCAGATTTATGTGCTTGGATAGTAGAACAAGGGTAGTTTTACACTCAATCTCTCCACGAATATGCGTTGAAGCTGATATTTCAATGGGTTTTGTCTATTTTGTGTTGATTGTTCTAGGTGATGAATTCCGGTTTAAGAAACCTATTGTCTTTGAGACATGGGTTGATTTATACTCTTAGTGTAACAAACATGGGAATCATAAGGAAGTGTGTAGGAAAGGGTTTGGTAACTGTATCTAGTTAAAGGAGGCTGAGGGGCTGGTCTTTCTTGATTTGGCTCCCATCCTTTCTTCTCAGTGTGAAAAGCCACATAATAAAACCCAGGGCCCGATAGTAAACGAAATTTTTGAAAGGATGTTTAATGATATAGGCATTCAAAAGTTGACATAACAGATAATGGGAGGTCCTTTCTCCATGATTGCTCCCTCCTTTGTTGATACTGTTAAGGGCGGAGGGGTGACTCTTGTCCAGGTAACTAAGCAACACCCATAACTAGGTTGTGTGGGCATTATAGCTGAAGTGAGGGTTCTTGGGGAGATACAAAAAATCAACAACAAGTTGGAAGTGTCTCTACACCACCGGTTGATTGATCATTGAAATGATTCTACGTCACAATTGATACATAACAGTTTCTCGACATTGAACTTGGCTAGGAAGGAGAATGAGGAATCTGATGGATGGAAAATCATTATCTCAAGATGGAAGTGAAAACATGCCAGTTTGAGACACACATAATATGAGGAATCCAGTGATATTGAAAGGGATTCTCACCCAGACATGGTCTAAAATCAAGACTCTCTTGCTTGGATTGGATCAAGGAAAGGGAAAAAATGGAGCATTATGACTTGGAATTTCCTGGTTCTCAAGGGGGACAAAAAATCAAGACCCCGAAAAGATTATTCAAACACCCCAAAGAAAATAGTCACCATATCATCAGAGAAGGCAGTGTGTAAGAGTACACGAGTTATACAGCAGGGTCCTCCATCGAAGGAAGGTGTGGAACTGGCCTTCATCATGATGAGTAAGCAGAATCCCTCAGAATCCTGTTTCACTACTGTGGGAAGTACTAAGTGGTAGGAGTGTCTAGTGATGGATGAAGGCCTTGACAGAGGACGATGAAAACTGGAAGTTGGGTGGGAGGAAAACCTGACAGTAGACATAACTTCTGAGGATGTAACGATGGGGGTGTTAGGGAAGCATGATAAAAGTGGTGGTGCCCCACTAGTGTCTATTGGTGGTTCGCATCACATAGATGGTATAGAGGCCACAAATAAGACTGAGGACCTCCTTATGCATTCTGATGAAGATATAGTGGATACAAACTTTACTATTCAAGCTCCAAGAGAGGATGTAGAAATGATGAATAAATGACCATTGAAATTGGACAAAAACTTGGAAAAGATCGGTTGGATCGAGAAACAATTTCTAATTTTGAAGATGGGATTTAAGGACAAGAATTTAATAGTGTAGGAGTTCTTGAATGCATGGGAAAAACTGGACTAGTATTTCGAGGATATTTTCAATGAAAGTCAGAACAAATAGGTAACATATCTCTCTTGGAAACTATATAGGGAGGTCATATATAATAAGTTTAATTTAGCCTTTATGGATTTTGTTATGTGCTAATGTGTTTAATTTTTCTAGTTGTACTTGATGGTTTCAAACTTTTTACTCAAAAGTGTTTTTAAGAAAAAAATTAACTTAGTAGTAGTTAGAGAGATTTAGTATCACATCAAAGCATCTCATAGTAAATAAAAGCATTATGTAGAATATTTTCAATGGTATTATGAATTTTATGCTAATGGGAATGTTTTCCAATAAATTTTTCAATGAAATATGTTTTTGAGATTCATAAATAATATAAATTTGAGCCTCTAGTACATTGGTTATTTCAAAAAACTAGATCATATTGCGATGGTTTCTTATCGTCGGGCACTCCCACCAAACCTTTCTCACGATCCTGATATGTTCTATGTATCTCTCATAAGTAAGTACATACCCAATACTTAACATATACAGAACTCAATGATTATAGTATTGAATAATGATATATTTTATGAAGAAAAATCATAAAAATCTTGGATGATTGATTTATATTTCTATAGAACATGACTACTCATCTGGTTAGTGTTCTTTAGAGGAATCAAAAATTTGAGGATGCTATGTACAAACACGAGGATGTGAAAAATTTGTGATATCCTTATTTATATGTATTAGAGTGATGTAATTTCAGGGTGAAAATTTATTTTAAGGGGGATTATAATGTAACCCCATAAGATTTTTTATGTATTTCCATTGAAAAAAATACTTGAAGTATTCGATAGTTTGATTAACATGCAACCCCAAGTCCAAATAAACTGTGATATAGAAATAATTTATAACCTAGGTATTAAATTGGATGATATGTATAATAATAATCCCATCATAAAAAATATGGATAATGGTTTTAAATAATTTAAAATTATTTAATAATTCAGAAAAAAATGTACTTATTTTCTGTTAAATACATTGTATGATTAAAGAATATATTTTCTTCAATAGTTGTTTTTATTTATTTTTGTTCATAGAAATTAAAACTAATTTATAATTTTTTTTAAAACATACCAGATGATATTAATTTATTTTTTAAAACTTTCTTATAAATATTATCTTAGCATGTTTTTTAGTATTTTTTCTCAAAAGATTAATTTTTTGGTGAATAGTAAAAAATAATGATTTTACGTAAAAAATGTCATTATTTTTCTTGTAAAAGTCACAATATGATTTATTTTAATCTTAAAGTAATACAAGTATAATATAAATATAAATAATTTAATTAATTACATAATAATAATCATTATACTTGACTTTTGTATAAGTTAATTTTTGGGATTAGAAATACATTTATCTAAAAAATGTTATTATACAATAAATTATGTTTTTACCATTATATATTAATTTAAATTTTGTTTATTAATGTTATTAATAAATTATTTATATTATATTATATATATAATCTTTTATCATTAAATTGATGTTTTTTCAAAAAAAATAATGAAATTGAATTAAGATTTATGATTACAAGTTAATTATTATAGAACCGGTTTTCGTTGTGTTTTCTACACTTACTTAAAATTAAATTATACCAGTTATATAATTTTAATCAGGTATATTTTATATTTTTAACCCTAATAATTTATATAATATCATATTTTAATCTTAATTTTTTTTCATGTTGAATATTTAAAATTTTAAAATTTGTTACCATGATTAAAGTTAAAATAAAATTATCGGGGTTAATCCCAGAGATAATGGGTTGATTTACACCCGCACTAGTAAAATTATTATTGGTTGGATATATTTCACACTATATTATCCAAAGATCAAATATTTTTTCACCTTGATCCACATTCCCATGAAACTGACCTTATATGGTTGAAATACGTTAAAAAATTCTATGTTTATCTCACCCATCACTTATAAAAGGGAACCTCTTCTTATCCCTTATTTACACATTTTTAGCTTTATATTTCTAAAAATACCTACTCAAAAACCTTACTATAATATTTATATACACCCTATAATGTATGGAATTCTATTAATACCAATCCTTCATGGATTAAACAATAATCCAAAAGTTTTATGGTAAATAAGAGTTATAGATCTCAACCAAGATCTTCCAATTTTATTTATTCTTCTACTTCCTATAAAATTGTTGTATACATTAAAACATGATTAATACAGAATATTTAATATTTTTTTGTAACATCCTTTTTCCACCCCTTCACTATTGAATAAGAGATGAAAATGTCGCTCGTGCATACGTGTGGACTATCACAACCACATAGCGATATGACCATTTTCCCCCATGACCATTAATGGATGGTTATACTAATATATTTTATGTCATTTATTATATTTATTTAATAATAATTATCATGGAAAGGTGAATTAATATTAACCTCTATTTCATTCCATGTAAAAAAAAGAAACATCACTCATTCGTATATACAAACAACCGTCTCAACATAGTGATGCAATTAATTTTTCATATAAAATTTATATTAATTGTTTCTGTTATGTATAAAAAGAATATAAGTTATATTAATATCATAATTAAAATTATGTATATGAATTAAAAATTAACAATGTGCAGGGTCCATATTTACATAATGAAAATATACATAAAAAACAAAGCACTTAACTCCTGAAACGATGAGGACAAGGAATAATTATTGATGGGAATGTGATAATATGTTATAATTAAACAAAGTGTGCCATTTAATATATAACATTGTTCTGATATAGAATTATAAATAAATTTAAATTTATTGCACATCAGGTTAGAGTGCTTATGAAGTAATGCAGATTTGAGTTAAGGGTTTTATGTTAAAATACCATTTTTACCTGTATTGTAGGGATTAAATATTCTAATGATGAAATTTTATGATATATGTCTCATAAATCTTATAAAATTTCTCCTCCTATATTTCACATCTTTAAGTACTCAAGAAGTTGAAAGAATGTTTTAATGGATAACCAAACTTGTTTTTACCTTTAGTTGGGAATATTTTCTTCCATGTCCATATTTTAGTTTTAAAAATATTAAAGAAAAATTATATTATTCCCAAAATATTATTTAAATTTAATTTAACTATATTTTAATTTCCTTATGAAGATTTTAAATTAACTTTGTTATCATTTCCCAAACATAGGACTTTTGATTTTTTATCAAAAAAGTAAAAAGAATTTCTATTTTTACATAAACAGCATGAACAGATTTTCACACCCTCATAAATACTGTTGTTTTAATGATTCATTTATAATAATCATTTTTTATTTTTGAAGAAAATATTTTCCTTAATATTTTTGAAATTTTATGATTCCAAATAATTGTTTTCAAATGAAAAGGGTTTTTTTGTTAGGAAATATTTTAAGGGTAATTTAAATTTATTTTCATATATAAAAACATCCTTTTATGTTTCTTATAATTTACATGGGATATTATCCAATGTTACCATATTTATTGTTTATCTATATGGTTTTTGATTGTGATGATGAAATTTTTATGAAACACATGTCCTTTCTATGAGTTTTGATTTGATAATTTGATGATTGTTTTATGATCATGTGCCACACATATATATAGTTTCCATTATGTGATAGGTGGATTTGGAATTATATAGCCCTGTTGTGAATTGGGTAAAGAAGGATATGTCATGAGATTATAAACACTAAAATGGGAAGTGATACAATTTCAATAAGGTATTTTTTGCAATAATACAGTATGAAAACCCATATATTAAATAGACTTTATTTTATGACTTATTACCTAAATATACACTTAAAAAAATCTGATAATATCATGAGAGCAATTTTATTTGGGTAATTAGGTATGGTGCATAACAACTTGATACAAAAATACAAATATGTAAACTGAAACTCAAAAATAATCCCTTATATCATTTTGATGTTCTAAATCCACATGGGATAACACGAGGATGTACAGATGAAAGGTGTGAGTTATAAAGCTGGGAATAGTAATAATAAATTAATCTCATGAATAATGTAATAAATGTGATTAAATAGGCATATAAGGGTAACATAAGAGTGGTGATAATCGTAAGCATGGACATAAAACCATGATTTATGATGATAATATTAAGGCACAAGGGAATGTGGCCACAACATAAAAAATTACATCATAACCATAATTCTTGTCTAACCCATGAGGCATCATAGAATAATTTAATTATGATAATCTCTTGTGAACAATACATGGAATATCATGAAATAAAAATATTACCCAATGCATTGGAGGGCTATATACTTCTGAGCCCACCTATAACATCCATATCATGTACATGCATAAGTGCACCCCATCGATCATACATCATAAAGATCTATTTTAATCAATTTTAATCCCATGAATAAAGAGTGTGGTTTACCAAAATTTATGTCAAAAGATAATGAATAATAAATACATCTAGGTGAAAACTTTCAAGTGGAAATTTTGATCGGTATTTATTATACAAATGTTTGTAATGGAAGGTCACATAATAAAATTGGCATCATAACAGGGGTATATAAAGAATCATGGAAGGGTTTAATGAGATTTAAAGAGATATATAATCACCTAAATATCATAATTAAATTAATAGGGATGTGTTAAAACATATACAGACACAAAAAATTTGCAATAAAAATACATAATATAAATAAGGTTCTTGAATAAAGAGGTTGTTATGATCCCTTACCTTGAGAGGGAACTTCTAAAAGATGGGGAGGATCTTATAAAGATATTGGGGACACATTTAAAATTCTGTATAGAGGCTAGGGTATATTAAATTAATGTTCTGAGGGTATTTAGTTAAGAGTAATGTTATTGGGGGGGGGGGGTTATATAGAAAAAGGTAGGAGAATTATTTATTAATTTCGAAACGTAGGTTTTAGACTCTATATAATAACATAATAAAACCCAAAAACCATATAATGGGGTTTCCCCATGGATTAAGGAAAATAGGTTTCTTTTTCAAAATTTTATATGGGAAAAAATCAAAATAATTTATGTAATACCCCTGGGGATTTTAAAGTAAGTCATGTTTATAAAAATTGATTTTAAAAACTTAAAATATAATATAGGTTTTTGATGTTTCATTAAGTGTTTATAAAATTAATCAAATAACATAAATTTTTTTAAAAGGGGACGAATAATTTTGGTAGTTTTATTATTTATTGTTTTCATTATATGACTTTTTTTGGTTTTATGATGTAATAATACTTAACGAATAATCATAAATTATTTATTTTTCACCCAAAAATTTGAATGTCTCAGAAAATTATGAAAAAAATACCATTGGATAATTGTGACATGATGATTTAAAATATATTATTTATTTTATCAGAATAATTCTCTAAATATTTGTATTTTCACTTTTAAATAAAAAATTTCTATTTATTGAAATGACTCTTTAATTGACAATAACTATTTTTTGACTAATATGAAAATTAAATTTGACATTATAAAATTATATTATTATTTATATTAAATAAATATTATTTAGTAATACTATTTAATAAAAATAAAATATATTATAATAATTCTATAATTTATCAAAAATGTGTCTTGATTGAAACCCTATATTTTTCCAAAAAAATATAATTACTATTTTATCATATCATAATCTAATTTTTATCCAAATTATTTTTTAATCATCATAAAGTAATAAAAAAAATTAATAATAAATTTATAAAAATTCAAAAATATAATATTTTTTTCTATTTACCCTAGATAAATCTAACTTTATTACACTAGAAAATTCCCTAAGGGTAAGGTGTTAGATGGTGAGACTTTATGGGGGTATTTCGGAAAACATAGTTTGGTAAATGATCTCCCTAAGATTAAAAATCCCCCATAAACAGTTTTACTCACTCTTTTGTTTTTGAATATCATCTTGGAATTTGTCAAGGTCAAATCCATGTGAAGCAATCTACTTCGATGCTTCGATAAATTGTCTTTATAAGGTGTGATTCTACTAGTCGAGGCCATCACATATTTTGTATATGTCAATTTTTTTTATCATAACCCTATATATATACTAATAATAAGATCATTGTACAATTACTATACAATCAATGATTTTAATAATAAATTTTATTTTAAATTTGAAATCATATAACACATAACTGTCTAAAATTACCAAATTAGTGTATATGTTTTCTATAATTTCATTTTTTAATAAGTCATTTACTCATTTAAAAATGAAATTTCATTTATAAATGTTTGGTTTTTTAAATTATTCACCCATTTATAAAATTTTCCATGAAAAATTCATTCAAACACTAAAGTATATGAGGATAATTCTATATCATCACATATTCTAGTTCCTAGTCTTTTTCATCAAACTTATGGTTTCACCACAACACATTGACCACTTGAGTTGTCCTATTTGATAAAACTTGTCTCTATGATCTAATATCTTTATTAGATCTTCCTCATATGAAATATCATTCTCTAGTGGCATGATCTCTAGATTCAGTACATGTGCATGTTATGGTATGCACATCCTCATGAGGGATATATGGAACACTTCATGCAATTGAGATAAGTTACATGGGAGTGCTAGTCAAAAGGCCACTACTCAAATGTGATCAAGGATTAAAAATAGGTCTATGTATCTAGGACTAATATTTCCCATCTTCCCAAGCCTCATGAATTTGCATGGTGATATTCAAATGGACACCTAATCTTCTACCACAAAATCCAGGTTTCAACGATGATTTTCTACATATAATTTCTATCAAATTTGTGAGGATTTCATATTAAACTGAATGTTTTGATCCTTATATATAATTTCATGGATAATATTATTTATGATCTTCTTCTCTAATAAAAATTAATCCTAGAATGACAGAGTTTGACATTCTTCCCATACAAAGCCTCTTAAGGTTCCATTTGAATGCTATAATGGAAACTATTGTTATATTATAAATCTACTAGGGAAAGGTTCTGATACAAAAATACTTTTAAATCCATTAAAAAATATCTCAACATATATTCTATAGTTTTAATGGTTCTTTAAAACTCACCATCTCTCTAAGGGTGATAAGAAATGCTAAAAAAGACTATTGTATCCAACGCTAGCTAAAGGCTTCTATAGAACCTCTAGGTAAACCTCAGATCTCAATCATATTTAATAGAGAGTGTAACTCTATTCAATATTACCACTTCAATTATGTATATCATTATGATATAGTTAATAGATAAATCATCCTTGATAGTAATGAAATTCACTAACTTGGTAAGGTGATCGACTACCACCCAAATGATATTATTTCCTTTTTGGGGTGATGGGGGTTCTATCACGAAATCCATGGTTTTGATTTTCCAATTACATATTTTCATGGTAAATAATTGCATCATACCATAATACTTAGATTATTTTTAGGGAATTTTGGCATACAAAGAATCATGATACAGATTCTGCAATACCCTCTTCATGTTATCACACCATATTTTTTGCTTCAAATCTCTATACATCTTAGTGCTTCCAGAAAAAATAGAGAAGCATGAGTTATTCACATTGTCAAAAAGTGGCATCATAAGATATGGATTTTATGGGACACGTATCTAGGTTAAAAAACATATAAATCCATCTTTTTAAGAGTTTAACTCTGGAATATTCACTAGATTTTTTCTATAGCACCTCACCATCCTTATGTTCCTCCTTGATCCTCTTATGAATAGCTAGTTGAGTAGTAATTTTGATAATGTTATGATAGAGATAACTTTTTTATGACAATTTATATCCTATGTATGTCCAATAATATTGGCTCCCTTGAAATTATCCTCATGGGTAGGGTTGGATGATCCTTTTTACTCAAAACATATGCCACACTATTGCCCTTCCCAATATGATAATGGAGTGAACAATGAAAGTCCCTAATCAGCTCTAACCACCTTAATTTTCACATATTGATCTCTTTTTAAGTGAATATATAGTTTTGGGGATTTATGATCCATATATATGAAACACTTCTCCCCATAGATATAATGTCACTAAATCTTCAACACATATATCACTATAGTAAATTTTAGCTCATATCCTTGGAAGTTCTGTTCATGGATATTAAATTTTCACAAGTAATAGGCCATCAATTTTTTATCTTGCATGAGTACATAACCTAATTTTTTTTGGACACATCACTATAGATCACAAATGATCCCCTATTGGTTGGTAATGTGAGAATAGGTGCAGGGATTATTCACTTCTTTAGGTATTTAAATAATTATTTGCATTCATCATTCCATAAAAACTGCACCCCATTTCTAGTTAGCTTGGTTAGTGAGATTTAAAATCATGATAAGTTTCTTAAATATCGATGATAGTACCTAGATAATCTATGGATACTACATATTTCTTTTATAGAGGTTAGTCTAGGATATCCATTTATTGCATATGTTTCTGATTGACTTGTATATACCCCTTTCCTGGTGATGACATGCCCTATGAATATTACTTGAACCATCCCAAACTCGCATTTACAATATTTTTTATAAATATTTAATATTTTTATGTTCTTTAGTAGAATATCAAAATTCATTTCATTATATTCCTTAAATTTTGAGTAGATTATAACATCATCTATAAATAGTACTACATATTTTTTTAATCCCTAAATAATCTATTCATTAGGTCCATAAATATTATTGGATCATTAATGAGTCTAAATGGAATCATTATGAACTCATCATGCATATAACTTATATGTAAATAAGTTTTAGGGATATAATTATTATTAACTATTACTTGATAATATCTATACTGAAGATCCATCATAGATTAGTACTAGGATCCACATATACGATCGAAAAATTATTCATCATGTGGTAGATGATACTTGTTCTTTATCATTATTTTGTGTAGTTAATGATAATCAATGCGTAGGTGAATTGACCTATCCTTCTTCATTATGATGTGGACCAGTGCACCCCAAGGTAAAGCACTTGAGTGTGTAAACCCTTTATCTAGATTATCATATATTTTATTCTTCACCTCCCCATGTTAAATAATGGCCACTCTATATAGGGTCTTGGATATTGGAAAATATTTGGGTATATGTTCGATCAATAACTAGACCTATCAACTAGGAGGAATACCATAAAATTATTTTAGAAACATATCAGTGAATTCCATTATAATAAAAATTTATTCAAGGAAGATATTTTCCTTAGTGTAAATCATTTAAGCTATATACACTTTCTCAAAAGAAATAATTTTCATTATTGATATGAGGATACCAAAGTATATTAATGCACCTGCTATAACTTTTATAGAATTGAAGGGTGAATTGCAATATAAATGGTGATTTTATTCTATTAGAAATTTTTATTGTCATTATATATAGAAATCCAATCCATTCTTATAATATCATATAATTATACTAAATGGAGCATCAAAAAGGTTTTCATGGAAATTAAACCCACAAATATTTATAGGGAATGATGTATATACATGTGACACAAAAATTTATTCATTTAATATTTTTACAGATAGCTCTACTTTCATGTTTTTTGGTGTGTTGGAATAGTTTTGCTAATCTTGTGTGATATAAAATATTTTATAGAACAAGAATCAATATGTACACTAACTATTCTTGAATTAATAAATTAGATACATATCACCACTTCATTGTCTAGATCAAATATAGTAGTTTTGATTTCCAAATCATTACTTATACTCCAAGCATTAGAGGTCATTGGAGATAGTTGTCACCAAAAGCCGCTGGCTTAGTGTATTTAGTCACATAGTTACCTTGTTATTTGTAGTTGAAACAATGAATAGTAGGATGGGGTTTTACAAGAGTATTCCTTTCTTCTATCAAATTGGTGGGTTTCTCAAATCATTAATCATTTGCTAGGTTTGTTTCTTTCCAATACCTATTGATTTTCCCTATCCCCTTTAAGAAATTTCTAGGACAATTCTTCACACACTTTTTACTAGTGGGGTGTTTGAATTTTGTATCCCCATCAAGATTTCCATCACACAAGAAGAATAAAATTATATTATGTACTTATTATATCTATACCCATGAGAACCTTTAGATTAATTGATCTATATTTTGAATATAATGGAACATTAGATGATTTCTACATAGTTGTAAATTTCATTATTGGCTAAGGAGTTTTATAGACTTTTATTTGACCCATAAAATAAGTGGAGAACCTTACTTTTTGGGGTAATGAAAAATGTGAAGGAATATTGAGAATGTCTTGTGATGTTTTCCTCATATTCACCGATGCATTCAACATCATTTTTTATGGTTTATGACATACCTCTCAATTTTCAGTGGGATAATGTTAGAGAAATATTTATCATTTTTTTTTCTGGAATTCATTCTACACCATTTCTTTGATCTCATCATTGGGATTCATATTTTTGAGCAATGTCCACCATTGATCAGCTTCTCCCTTTATAGTCATAATGACTTTCTCTTTATGAGAGCATTGAAGGAAATAGTACTTTCAATGGATTTGATCCATTTTTTCACAATTAAAGGATTGTAAGATCCATTTAAATTTGAAGGAATTTGTCATAAAAAGGTATCAATTGAAACATGATCTTTATTAGGTGGATTAGGTTATTTCTACAGATTCACGTTTTGGATCAAAATGTGAGTTAATTGATAATGTATTACCATGATGTCCCCAAATACTATTCCCATGTGTTTGGGAATCTCATTCGAGAAGTCATAACATTTCACCTCACTTTGGTTTTTGAATAAGTTTCTCCTATTTCCATCCATTGATGTAAAAATGATTTTAAAATTAGGGATAATTATTATTAAATAGTTAAACACATAAATGAGAAACCATGAAAATTAAAGGGACTACTCATCAATTACTTATATTCATTAACCTATGAATTTATAGGTATCAATATATGTTATCAATCATATATTTCATGATATAAAATATTATGGGCATTATTGTTCCATTCATAATGGTTCATAATCGGACTTTAAAATTACCAATGCATATCCCCCCAGCATTCCAAACCATGTGTGTAGTAAGGCCCATTTTCATGCACCAGTTGAAGATCAAGTCCAACTCAATGCATCCTTTTTAGGGTTATTACACCAAGGTAAAACTATTCCAAATCCACTCAAACTTACAGTATCCATAAAGGTTGTATTTTATTGGAAACCACTTACTATATACCTTACCAAAATTTAGGGATGTATTCCTATGTTTATATTTATCCCTATGATTTTTACTCGGGATTTGTAATCTTATTCGAAACAAATAACTACACCTTTCTTTGATACCAACTATGACAACCCATATAATTAGTACAATTTATTTCATGATATATTATATAATGATATACTTAATAAAACCCTGGAAGACCATTGTAAGAACCCAGACCTTCTTTTCAGGTATGTTTCTCTTTTCTGTTTATTGTTGAGAAAAAGAGGAATTTTGGGAAGAAAACTCTTAAAGTTGTAGAGGCAGTGTGGGGACGCACGGTTGGCACACAGTTTGTTCAAACCGTGTGACCAGCCCAGGAAACTATTCACCCTTGATAGTGGGCTCCACACGGGAGGTGCACGGTTTTTCAAACTGTGCGGGCAAACCATGCGAAGTTTCTGGAGGAGACAATGGGCTCCGCACAGGTGGCGCACAGTTTGTCAAACCGTGCAGGCAGGCCGTGTGAAGTCCCTGGGAGAGACAGTGGAAACCGCACGTTTGGCGCACAGTTTTCCAAACTGTGCAAGAAAACCATGTATCCACTTTAAAATTAGGGTTTAAAGCCCCGGTCCACTCAGGATTCCTCATTTCTTCTCCAACCTCTCTTACACTTGAGCCTCACTCAGGATTTTGGGTATTCAAAGGTTGAATGAGCTCTTCCACTTGTTTTGGAGGAAAATCGAAGGGGTTTATTGGCGAATCAAATCCGGTTATTCTCAGGTAAGTCTCTCCTATTGGTTCATTTGAGTTCCCTCTAGATATACATCTCTCTATCCCCCGATTTTCTAGATCTACACCCGTTGTGTGTAGATCTAGGGTTGTGGTTTCCTTGGGTGTTGATTTCAAGACTTGTGGATGTTGGGGAAGGAGGTTTAGACTGTTCCTGGTGGTGTGTTTTCTAGTTTTGATTAGGTGGAATTGCTTGTGGATAATTTTCATCAGAACCCTAAAGGTAGGTGGTTTGTGCCTTTTGGGTTAAGGTCTTTGAATTTTTGTGCAAAATTGTCAATACCCATGAATGGGGTACTGCGTGTTACTGTTTTAGCCCTATTGATTCCCTGCTAGCTTGTATACTAGAGTAGTGGATTTCGAATGTGTTTTGGGATAATTTATATGCTTTGGATGTTTTGCCCATGCATGTCTGATATGACCGTTTGGTCTAGTTTCTCCTGCTAGGCTATGGCCAGTTTCCATGCCTAGTGTTATAGGATGGTGTGTTGTGATCTTTTGATATGCGGAGATGTTATAAACCGCTAGACAAGTAGTTCTTAAGGTTTACATTGGCCGATTCGTGCACTATACTCTTTATGACTTACACAGGGCCATGAGAACCTATTGTAGTAGACCATAGGGAGAATGGACATAAGGGATTCTCCAGAGTGTATTTATAATAGGATGTGAGACCACAGGGGTAATTTACGTTGAGTGCTTCCCCAGAGTGTCTGTAGTTCCTTGAAATGGGCCATAGGGGGAATGAGACGTTGAGTGCTTCCCCAGAGTGCCTTTAGCACGATACGAGACTATAGGGGGAATTGACAGTGAGTGCTTCCCCAGAGAGTCTATTATTTAGCTGAACCAAATGGGTGAGACTGTGTGTGCCTCCCATAGGGTTTCTAGTACTTGTTGGTTGAACCAGAGGGGTTAGACTATGAGAACTACCCAGAGGGTTACCTTTTTGTTCTTCTTGATTGTGTAGCTGATTACCTTTTATGGATTAGATGCTTGAGACTGTGGATTGTTTACTGTTTAGTACTTTCCTATTTACTGTTTCTGTACTATTACGTGCCATATATTCACTAACTGATAGGCACATATCTCATGGTGGGTTCCTACTGGTATTTTGTCTCACACACTGTTTGGGTCATGATTTTGGGACCAAACAAGTTATATTGTTGTAGGTATAGATAAGGGCATGCGCCCTTCTACTTCAGGTGCTTGATTGCACTGGAGTTGGATAGCATGGGACCAAGACAAGGCTTACGATGTTGAGGAGTTTCTCATCTGTTGTTTTTGTTTTGTACTTTGGTTTAGTACTGTAATCAGCATTTTTATTTGTTTGGATATATTCCTAGACATATATGTCTCATGCATCATTTACATATACCTCTGCTCCAGTTGTTTATTTATCAGTCTTTAGCTGTTATTGTTGTTGGATATTTACTACTTCCGCTGTTGAATGTGTTGTCACTTGCACTGTGTACTCAGCCAATTAGGGCATAGTTTCTCCACTATCACACCCAAGGCCCTCACTGCTAGTCAGTATCCTCTGGCTTTTGGGGAAATTCACTTTAGTCAATGTGACCAACCGGGTATGGGATGCCTCTAGGTGGCTTCCAGAACTTGGGCATTACAACCATGATCCCTAGAGTCCTTGGGTAATTATTTACATAGAATAAAAATTTAAAATATAAATTCAGAGACATCAAACAACTCTATATGATTCCATTAAATTTCCCCGATCTTCAAAAACTACCCAAGAGAACCTAGGGATGTACATAAGAAATGTGTGGTCTATAAATCCTCATAAAGAAATAATAAAGCTTAACATGAAGAAAGAAATACATGTGAATCAATATCTATATCAAGGTAACATAATATGGGTTAGAATCATTAACATGAAAATCAAATCATGATATAAGACAATATCATAAATGCACATGGGGAAGAGGAAACCCGAAATAACATGACATCATAAGCATAATTCAAGGATAAATGTTAAAAAATCACAACATCATATGGCTAAAATAACCTTCCATGCAAAAAAATGGAATCTCATGACATAAAAATATTACCTAATTCATTTAAGGGAAATATAATTCCAACCACACCCAACACATTTATATCATGTACATGAATATGTGCTCCACATAGATCGTACAACATAATGATGTATATCCTCAATTCTAATCCCATGAATAAGGAGTGTGGGTTACATAAAAGGAATTCAAAAATAAATTAAATATAGGTATGTCTTGGTGAATACCATTGAGTGTAAATAGTTATGGGTATTCAATATTGTTTCGTGGTTTCGGTCTCGAAACGCCCAACGGCTCTGTATCCGATGAAGCGTGGACCTACTTTCCAAAGGCAGGCGTTCGCCTGATGGTCTGACCAGCGACGCTTAAGAACTCACATTGGTCAAGAGGATGGGAATTCAGGCTCATCGCACCCTTTTGGGGGGAATTATTGCCTGTTTCGGGACTCTCTTATAGATTTAATACATATTCATATGTTCGTGAATCTCTGGTTTATACCCAAACATAGTATCCACAGATTTAACCCTGGTAGGCAATGGTCAAATGGAATCAAGGGGTTTCGAATCATTTAGGCATGAGGTTTACCATCCCTCATTGGATTAATGACCTCGTGGAGTTGGAACTCATTGAGGCGACACTAGGGGTGGCGCAGTGAACCAATGTGAGGACAGTCGGATCGACCGGTTGTTGGGATTGAACCTCATGGATGCTTCCTACGTACCCTACCTAGGAAGCAGGGATCAAATTCCACATAGTTCGAATGGGAGTGTCAGAGAACTGACGTGAATGTGGACCCAGAGGTCTGATGGTGATTAGGCTTGAACCTCTTGGAGGCTTCCTACGTACCCTTCCTAGAAGTCAGGGATCAAAGTCCACGTAGTTCGCATGGGAGTGTCGGAGAACCGACATGAATGTGGACCCGGAGGTCCGATGGGGATTGGGCTTGAACCTCTTGTAGGCTTCCTATGTACCTTTCCTAGGAGGCAGGGATCAAAGTCCATGTTGTTCGCATGGGATTGGGGTTTAAACTCTTAGGAGGCCCGCAAGAAGATGTCATGGTCGATGCTTACTCTAAGCCCACGTGAGTCATGCTCGGTGGGAGAAACAAGAGGCAGTAGGGACCAGAGGATCACGTCACGAAAGGTGCGTCCGTGAGAAGTGGAGAGGGGATTACGCATAAGGGCGGCCCATTAAGTCAGGGCTTACTCCGGGTTGGACGCCCATTACGACAAAGCGTAGCGGGAGAGGGAAAGGGGGTGATCCTGTGCCCATCTACTCTATTTAAGTGCATGAAGGATGCCTTCTAATGGGTATTTTACTACCCCTCGAGGGGCCCTTAACATGTTGAGGGGAAGAAAAGGGACTCCCAAGCTCAGACTCCACAATACCGTGGGAATGTGAACCCAGGAATGCTTCGGGAATCTGCTCAAGGGCCGGGGAACCCCTTCGCATCTATTTACTGTGGGTATGTGAACTCAAAACGGCACGCTGATGCTCCTGAGGGTTACACCACACGGATTTGGTGGCTTTGGTGGAGGCCTCGGCTCAGGGCTGATGAGTAGGCCAGTGAAGGAGTCATGGAGGATCAGGCCGGATCGGGGGGATCATATATGGATCAGGGAATGAGAACTTCGAAGGATTCGGTAGACCATACATGGGTATGGGTGGGGCGCCCTTTGCGTAGGGAGGTGCTACGTGGATGGAGAGACCGTCTGTGAACCAGGGTGGTTCACAGACTGAGAGGCAGCCCTTGAACCAGGGTGGTCCGTGGACTGAGAGGCCGCCCACGAACTAGGGTGGTCCGCAGAATGAGAGGTCACCCATGAACCAGTGTGGTCCGCTGACTGAGAGGCCATCCTCGAACTAGGAGGGTTCACGGCTTCAGGTTCAGTCTGCACACAGGGTTGGTACGCGGAGGGTTCCACGCGAGCAACGACGGCCAAGGTTGGCTCCAGTCGGGGGTTCATCGGTCAAGGCTTCGCCCGCGTAGGAGGGTGCTACACGGTGCATCGGATCAGAAAAGAGGCATAAACTCCCTGGTTCGCGGGGAGTGCATCCGCGGAGAGGCTATGGTTTGCGGTCTTCTCTTTTTATATTATTTTGAGTTCGTGGTTCACAAAATTGTTATACATTTTTTGTCCCTTATTAGTTCATTCCCAGGTTCATTCCTGCTCTAGTTCACGAACTGGAACTTTTGAAATCCTAAGCCTTCCTTTGAAATCCTTCCACCCGAATCTGACCGATCTCCTCTACATCTCCTTTCTCCGAATCCGAATCCAAATACCCAATCCCTTTTCCTTCCCCCCTCGGTCTCCTTTTATAGAGTGGGGAAAGAGATGTATATGCGGTCACACGACACCTTTTGCGGAGGCCCATGACCGAATACCCGGTTTACGGCTGACTTGGTCAATCCGTAATTCGTGGTGGGTATTGAGCGCTTCTAACCCCCCCTGGGAACCAAATGAGGGGAGTGCTTCACGGCCACGGAGGGTCCGCCTCCATTTTGCGAACGACAGCGGAGGCGGTTTGGGCCGGCTGACACGGCTCGCAGATGGGCAGGTTAATGTTGGTGAACCGGATTGGCGCCCGCACTGCTTCGCGCCTGCGGAGGATCTCCGCCTCCATTCCGTGAACGACAACGGTCCGCGGAGGGGGGGACGCGTCACGAAACGGGTCGTGCATTGTTAACATTAGACCGGTCCGCAAACTGGTTCCTCCTTTGCCATCCTTGAGTATTTTTCCCATTTGCCCATCCCTTTTGAGGGGAAATTGGGAAGAATCTCCCTTGAGTTAAAGGGGATCATCGTTCTCCTTTGCGGATTTTTCAGGACTCTACAAATGCCCCCCATCGGAATGGGGTCCGATCGAAACGAAGAGGAGGCTATTCCGATGCAGAGTGGTCCTGAAACTCAGGTGGTTCACATTAGAGAGGTGGACCTGCTAGGGGACCACACCTATAAATACGGAGGGCCCTTTCATTTGTCTTCTACCAGATTCTTCGGGAAACCAGAGCTTTTTTCAGGCGCGTGCTTGTTCCTTTGAGAAACTCTTCATCTGCGAACCAGCTACTACTTCTGCAAACGACTTATATTTCACGTCATTCTTCATCCGCAGATCAATGTCCCAGCTACGAACCAACACTTTTAATTAATTAAAAAGTAAGTTACGATGGGTCGCGTAGGAACTCGCTTCGCGGTTTTGGTGATCCGCGATTTTTATGCTGCACAGACTAAAATCTTCTAAACTTTAAAAGTTTCTACGTCTTTCGAACTTAACCATTTAAAATCGGGATTAAAATTCCGTGGAAAAACCTGGTCCACGGTTTCCTGGCCAACGCTCTGCGGGCCAGGGTTTCGCGGACTACTTTCGCGAAGAGCTGGTTCACGGGATTCTATCATCGTGAGCCATCATTCGAGGCCTCCTTGTTGACTTTTCTTATGAAGGCTCCTGGTATTTTTGTCTGAAATTTTTTTATTCCAGACTAACCGCTTGTTGGCTCTCGTCATTTAGGGAGAAAATATATTTCCCCCTCATTCTACCTTGAGGCCTGATGCAGAGCTTCTCCCAATTGGCGATCAACGCCTGAAGGACTTGTCCAGCTCTATTCAGTATGGAGTTATTCACTCCCAACTATCTTCCTTTCTTGTTGGCCGGCTCTCCAAGTCACAGTAGGAGTACCCCTTTTCTAACAGCCTTCCTGCCTATGGGTTTGGTTTGCTGTCTGATACCCCGATTTCGGTACCATCCCATGACAACAATCCTGAAGCATGGATATTTACTGCAACTATCCCTCGGTTCGTGATACCTGTCAGCGGGCAGCCGACCCCGAGGGACACAGCTGTTGGATCTGTGTTGAATCACCTTCCAGTATCTCCGACAGGAGAACAACATCAACAAGAAGGATCAATCCACAGCTATTGAAGCATTGCCCTCAATTCCATGGTAAGCGACTAGCATGGCTGGTTAGCGAATCAGGACCTCCTACCGGGAGGAGCATTTAAGTCCTTGGATTGGGGGTGACCCTTCTGGGTCCGCCATAGTTGTGCGGAGTTCGAGGTAGACTTGCAATCCGTAAGCTTATATGAAGCTGACTGGGTTTCCCAAACCTATAACTACCGGCCTTAAGCCCTCACCAGGAAACTTATGAGTCGTTGGAGCCCGGACACCAACACCTTTCATCTAGTCCATAGGGAGGTGGGCATTAGTCTTTGGGAAGTCTTTCAAATT
The DNA here is from genome assembly GCA_963277665.1 of Viscum album. Taxonomy (NCBI): domain Eukaryota; kingdom Viridiplantae; phylum Streptophyta; class Magnoliopsida; order Santalales; family Viscaceae; genus Viscum; species Viscum album. The sequence continues at coordinate 1,128,649,197 of OY728146.1, forward strand.
TTAGGGGTCCCCATTGTTGGGGGTATGTATGACGAATTCCTGCCTCCCCCTTCTGTGTGGGACGATGAAGGGAGAACCCCTCCCTTGGTGAAGCGGCTCATCGATCTGGTCCAGGAACATTCGAAGGACACATCTCTGAGAAAGATTGTCCCTGGTCGCGAGGAGCATTCGAAGGATACGTCTCTGAGACAACTTGTCTCGTTTTGCGACTGGATCAAGGCTTTTTCCAGAGAGATCCATTCTTTAGCTCTTCCGCATAGGCCCATGAAATGCCCTACAAGGAGTCCTGAAAGCAGAGGGGCAGCTATTGGCTGAACCTAGAGCAAGGCCAATTCAATGACTGGGGCTGGGAGCTTGTTTCAGATGTCGATCAGCTGCTTCATATGGTGGTGTTTCTGGCCATGTTTTTGAGTGGACAGTTATTTCCTGTACACGAGTCTAGCGGCATACGGGTCTCTACCTTTGTCATGGAGGCACAATTGGCTATCGGAAATGTTATCAACCTAGTCTTCCCAGTACTGGCCAGGATTTACCAGTTGCTTGGTAATATTACTGATGGGATCTAGCCAAACCAAGTGGATGACCCTTTTTAGATTCTATGGGGATGGCTAGGCGTTCATATCAAGAACTGCTGCACCATCATCAACCCTATTCAGATTTCGGGCACCACATTCCGGCCATACTTGAAACTAACCAGCGGGGTTATGCCTGAAGAGTGGGCGACCCAAGAGAAGCATAATCAACAGACAGTTCATTACATGCGTCTTTTATCGAGTCGAATCTCCTGTTACGATCATTTCAATTTCCATCCATTCTCTTCCCCAACTAGTGTGATCCTGAACACCATAATAGAGGAGTTTAGCAAGCGGGGCTACCTCTTTTCCCTCTGAGAGGGTATTCTGGTAGCTGACATTGGCGGGGAACTGATCTGCGAGGGGTACGCGCCTTGCCGATTCGGGCGCCAATTTGGATGCGTCTAGGCACTGTGTCCTCCCGCACTTAATGGTGCTAGCGAGAACCATCATTTAATGGTTTCCAGGCAATTTTGGTTAATGTTTACCCGGTAGGATACCGACTGCGAGGTTATGACCCCCATGCTTGCAAACTCCACGCCCTTCTTATCCAAGAATTATGCTGACTCCTGGTCACAATCATACTGAAATGGCCAACTAGGTACATTGGTGCCTACCATCTCAAGTCCCAAGCCATCAAAGGGTAAGAGGAAGTGAAAGGGGGATGGTTATTCAACTAGGCTGGGCAAAGTCCTTCGCCACCCTACTGGTCCCGTGCCCCCGGGGAAGATTTTATCTGATAGAGGTGTATCCTCTCATGCCCTCGAAGTCACCCAAGGGGGGTTCGTTATTCCTGCAGATGCTGCCTTCCCAAAAACCTGAGGCCAATGGAACGAATTTAAAGGTCGGTCAGCCTTCCGTAGCCCGTACCCCCGTTCTTTGTGGCAGTATCTTCAGGAATCAGAAGTGACATTTGACAGGCTGGGCTACATATCTACCCATGTTGACATCCTTTATGATGTGGACCCAGAGTGGGTCAATCGGTATCTCCAGGAGCTTGAAGCCTATATTTATACACCCCAGGGTTACACAGTATTAACCCACTGAGTCCAGGCCATGCTGCACCCAGTGACCGATGAGGAGGGGGAAGGAAGTGACCACTCTTCAGGGGGTGATGATTTCGATGATCTCCTCATCATGGCCGAAGCAAGGGAATTCCCCTCCCTTCCTGTGAGGTCCCGTCCATAGGTAGCACTAGAGAGTTATAGGGTGGTGGCGAGATCCATAACACAAATACGACCACTAGCGCCCTTACCAGCCCCTGCCGCTGCCCAACCCTCTCTAGTTGATCCTTCCAGGCTAACCATTCCTATTACGGCTACATTCCCAGACGCATGGAGGATTTGGGATGACCTGAGGGCTAGGGGATCAGATGAAGAGGATTGGGCATCACTCTAAACGAGCCCTATCAAGATCCCAAGTATTGGGGTTATCTTTTCTCTACGACACCTTCAGATGGAAGAGGACTTGGGTGACATAGTTGCGTCATTGAAGGAGATGGATGAATACATGCGCTCACTTCGAAACCGGATCTATGGGACCACCCGGGTGTCCGTGGTGATTAGACATCCCTAATTATCTGACCCTGAAGAAGAGGTTGCTCCGCTCGACCATTCTAACTTTCTTCCTCCTTTATTGTGGAGGTTTTAAGGTTTCTCCCCCTTGTGTAGGGTGCCGAAGAATCTCAGGGGGCAATTCCCTCTTCAGAGTTTACTCCCCATGGGATTGAAGCAGGAGAACACGCGTTCTCGACCATGGAGATCACCGAGGAGGGATCTCTTGGCGCATCTGAGCTTATGGGGGCGACCATTGCAAACCCAGCTAGGGTCTTTCTCCCCCGACTCTTCCTAGTGTTCTGAGCAAGGAATTGTCCCCAGTGCAGATCCAGAGATGTCAATAGGCATCCCGTTTGTCGAAAAGGCCCAGAAAGGGGATGTCAGGAAATCAAGACTTCTTGTTTCCTCAATTACCGACTCATATGCTTTGATTATGTCAGTTGTTGAAATTTCTGGCACTACGATGTAGGGCCATTCAGAGACCTGGTCGTGGCTACCCCAGCGACTGTACCTCCTGCCCCTTTATCATCTAGGGGATCACCCGCATCCACCCCTGAGCGTGATGAGACGACAGGTTCCATTGATGGGGAAAATGACATAGATGATTTCCTTATTCCTTCATCCATAAAAGATATGTCTGAGGAGGGACACCTGGAAGCCGAGACTCCCGCCGATCTTATAGCCTCTATAATTGCGGGCGAGGATGGGGTGCCGATGATTACCGAAGGGGCCCCAGATCTGACAGGGCCAACTGTCCTAGACCCAGTGGGTCCCGTGGCGATGAAGGTGAAGCCTGCCATCAGGCCAATCATCAGGAACCCAGAGCGGACCATCATCTTATTCATCGAAGGAGTGATTTCCCCAGGCTTGATCTCCGTAGCTGATCGCTTGGGGGTAGCTTTGGGAGTTGCTGGCCTCGGGTATGGCTATAGGACCTGGGAACCTCTAGGGATTCCCATGGCTCCTCTACCCTTTGAGGATGTAGCATCTTCCTTGAATGGCTGTCATGGCAGTGCATAGCTTGAGGATGTCGATGCCTTGATGATCAGGAGTAAGCTTCCCGATCTTTTTCCACTGACTCCTTTTTCTTCCCTTTTCTAATTAGGGGTACTTATCTGTCTGATTGACTCTCAGGCTTCAGGACCACAACCTTTGGCACTGGCGATTGTGTCATCAGACCCAACCGTGCCTATGACCACAACTGCCGGGGGTGAATTTGCCGCAGTTCCAGAGTTCACGGTTGAAACCGCATCGGGTCCATCCTTAGTGACGTTCATCCCCGAGTATGTGTCCTCGTTCAGGAGTGATTCCGAGCCCAATCAACAAGTAATTTCCAATCTTCGGCCTGCTCACCGACGGTGTTGGGATAAAATCTGGAGGCTGATCTCTCAAATTCCCTTGGTCGAGATTCCGACCAAATTACCAAGGCTACACAATTTTTTTATGCTGCTGGGATTCAACGACTTTGACTATAATGGTGTTTATGACATAATCAAGCAGGTGGTTGCTGATCAGGAAAGACCAGGTGGTTTCGAATCCTGCCTTTTTACTGCCCAATCCGAAGCCTACCTTTCCGCAACCCGATAACTTTTCCTAACAGAGGCTCATGATCACACCAGGGTAGTTGCGAGGCTCCAGGGGGTAGTTATTGAGCGGCGTTCTCACCTGGAAGTGATGAGTAATGAGATACAACGACTACATCAGGAAGAGGCCAACGTTGTTGCCATAATTAAAAAAGGGGAGTGGAGGATGGAGGGGGAAATGAGGGCGAGCACAAAAGCGACCCAGGAGGCGGAAGAGTTGCGGGCTGGTGCAGAATCTAAAACGGCCTTACTGCAGAATCTCCCTCAAACAATCAAGGATTGTCACCAGTGCCTGATACAACTTTGTGAATCTACCGAAAACCTCCTGTAATAACCTTTCACACTAGAGGAGGCTTCGAATTGTGGATGCCCTTCCTACCAACTTTTTTATGGAACAAAGAAGTATTTCTCCTCAATGCTCTTGTCGTCTTCTCCTGTGATAGAAATTATTTGGAATGATTGCTGCATATGTTAATTCCCCAAACATAGAATAATCAGAGTCTAGGACCATTGATAAAAATAAAACAAGCTCAAACTTTTTCCTGGACTATGGGATCCAACGAGCATAGTTTGACTATTTATAGGTATTTGTAGAAAATCCCTACAAAATTTTTGTCTATTCTTTTCATACCCTAATTTTTCCTGGGATCATTTAGTGTGAACCTAGCGGGTATGTCCTGACTTTTTCTTAGGTCACCCATTTTGGGTTTTTGGCCTAACATGCTTTGTGCCTTCTTTTTGTGAGCGGTTTAAAGTCCCGCTGACAAGACTATCATTAATGATGTTTTGGGTCGAACAGATTTGACCAAATAAGGTGGGGTAAGGTCCCCAATGAGGTTTGGTTGATTAAAAGATGTATCAATACTCTTTAGACGTACGTGGGGGGAAACATGTTTAAATTTGAATGACATGCATGGCATGTCTCAAGGCATGGGAGCCGTGTTGGCGTACAGAGGTAGGAGGAGCATCACCTAAGGAAATATTTCCTTTGGTAGATAGGCCAGGGGTGATCAATATGTAGAGCCGCTGAGGGAATGGTATGCATAGTCGTGAAAAGGTGTCCTTAAGTCAATGACTCTCCATTTTTGATGGCCATAGGACTTCATGAAAGTCCGGAATATGGAAACCACCATGGGTGGCTTAGAGAATTATGAAAACCACCAGGGGTGGCTCAGAAAGAGTATGTGACATCTGAAAGGTTTTGAGAACATTGGTATCAATCAGGAGTGTGGAAGCAAGGTTCCTGTCCTACGCATTTATCTAGCATAAAGGACGATTGGGGCTTTGCGCAGTTTAAAGTCATGTAGCTGGGACATCATCTAGAATGGAATAGCTTCTCCTGATCCTCAATAATCTTGTCAGAGACGTTCCACCATATTCAGTCAGGGTTGTAAAAGAGGTTGGTAAACTGTAACTCAGAGGGTTTCCGAATCCCGGGATAGACATAAGGGCTCGGAGTCCAAGAGGCGTACGAAGAGAGGAATTTCCTAAGGAAATCCTGCCTTTGGTAGACGGGCCAGGGGTGATCAATATGCAGAGCCACTGAGGGCATGGTATGCATAGTCATGCAAAAGATTCTTTAGGTTAATGATTGTATTCCCCCAATAGCCAAGCAACTTCAGGGAAGTTGAGATTTGGGACCACCAAGGGTGGCTTATGAGAGTCCGGCTTTTTTCTGAGTACAGAGTATGGTTTATGATGAAAGGGTGCCTAGATACGGGGGAAACGTCTATACTGAACTTTCCGAGAATGGGTGAAGTAATCCCTTCTCACACGGGTGTGAGACGGTGGCTTGTGCCAGTCTGACCCATACACTGAAGGACAGAGAAAAGCCTCCGTTCCTTACTAAACCCGTAATGGGTTTGACCGTGCAGTTTAGCGTCATGCGATAAAGACGAAGAGCATTATTAAAGTATGTTGTTCCATTTAACGTCATGCAGTGAGGAAGGGGGACATTTTTCTTTCCTTTTCCAATGCTGTGTAGTTTAACGTCGTGCAGTAAGGATGATTGACTGGTGCAGTTTAACGTCGTGCGATGAGGACGTAGTTAAAAAGGCCACTCTTGATTAAAATGTAACTGGGCCCGAGTATCCTGGCATGTCCAAGACATGGAGGGGGGGGGGTTGATGGTGTAAATCATGGTTCTGGGGCTTCTTGGATCATGAGATATGACATGGAGGTTCTAGGTCCGGTAAGCGTACGGAGCTAGGAAGAGTATCACCCAAGGAAATCTTGCCTTTGGTAGATGATCCAGGATCTATCAATATGCAGATCCGCTGAGGGCATGGTATGAATAGTCATGCAAAGGTGTCTTCGGTTCGATGACTTTCCACTTCCGATGGCCATGAATGGTTATGAAGATCCGCAATTATCTGGGCCACAAAGTCTATCATCAGGGAAGGAAATGTCTGAACATGTCGGGCATACTCGGCCCTGGTTGCTGTTAAAGCTTAGAGAGCTCCCTGTTCTGATTTATTTTGTGCGCGGGGGTGTACCTTTACTCTATGCAGTTTAACGTCGTGCGGTAAGGACGGGGTATTCCTAGTTTAGCAGTCATAGAGATAGAACCATTGGGTGACTATTTCTGTAGTCACTCGAAGGATAACTGAGTCAACATGCTCTGATATACTTGGAACAAGGTGGGGGATGAAGGTCGTAAACTGTAACTTTGAGTTTTCCTGGATCAGGAGGTATGGCATGGGGGCTCTGAGGTCGATAAGCGTATGGAGATTGGAAGAGTACCGCCCAAGGAAATCTTGCATTTGATGGACGATCCAGGGGCTATCATTATGCAAAGCTGCTTAGGGCATGGTATGCATAGTCGTGCAAAGGTGTCCCCGGGTCGATAACTTTCCACTTCTGATGGCCATGAATGATTATGAGAATCCGCAATTTCTCATAGTGAAGAGTTCAGCATGTGGGGATAATGGTGTCCGAGTATACAAGAAACATCTTCACTGCAATTGTCTGTTGAGTCAAAGTAGCCTAGCCCTGGCTTGATGTTCGTTGATGCAGGTCACTATGTGAACCACTGGTGGACACAAAGGCTATCCAGGTAAGGATACCCTGGAAAAACTTGGATGTGAAGAGGGGATGAACTTGTAAACCACCTCGCTATTAAATTCTGGATCAGGAGGTATGATATGGGGGCTCTGAGGCAGGTAAGCGTATGGAGCTAGGGAGAGTGTCGCCTGTGGAAATCGTGCCTTTGGTAGACGGGCCAGGGGCTATCAATATGTAGAGCCGCTAAGGGCATGGTATGCATAGTCATGCAAATGTGTCCACAGGTCTATGACTTTCCACTTCCGATGGCCATGAGTGGTTATGATGATCCATAATTATCCAGGTCATGGAGTCTGATGTATGGAGAGGATGCATCCAAATGCGCAAAGAGTATCTCCATCTCGTATCACCATGTGTCTTGAGTGGGTCGCGACAAAGTCCATGCAATTTAACGTCATGTGGTAAGGAGGAAGTCCGTGCAGTTTAACGTCATGCGGTAAGGACAAAGTCCGTGCAGTTTAACGTCATGCGGTAAGGATGAGGTTCGTGAAGTTTAACATCATGCGTTAAGGATGAGGTCCATGCAGTTTAACGTCATGCAGTAAAGACGAGGTATACACCCTGTGCAGGTCTGGTCCGTACACGGGGGAAGGGGGAATTTTTGACATTATTATCAGTGCAGTTTAACGTCGTGCGACAAGGACCCAAAAATACACCTCATGCCGGCCTGGTCCGTACACCGGGGGGGGGGGGGGGGGAAGGGTGCATTTTTTTAAATCTTTCTATCCGTACAGTTTTATGTCGTGCGGTAAGGATGATAAGTACACCCCGTTCTGGTCTGGTCCGTACATGGGGGGAAAGGGAATTTTTATCTTTTGTTCAGGGGGCTGGGCCAGGACGGGGAACCCTGGCGTCACTACGTATCCTGCAAGGGCAGGAATCAAGATGCACATAGTTCTCTTGAAGAAGTACACCCCGTGTAGGGATGTTCTGTACATGGGGGAAGGGGACATTGTCTAACTTCTATTTTATTTTATTTTGAGGTGGCTGTCCCAGGACAAGAAACCCTGGCATCACTACGTATTCTTCGAGGGTAGGAAACAAGCCATACGTAGTTCTCTAAAATAAGTACACCCCGTGCAGGTCTGGTCCGTACACGGGGGGAAGAAAGCATTTTTAACTTTTATTTGGGAGTGGCTAGGCCAGGATAGTGGATACCATCGTCACTATGTATCCTATGAGGGCAGGAATCAATCCGTACATAGTTCTCTGAAATCCGTGTAGTTTAACGTCATGCGGTAAGGATGAAAGCCATATAGTTTAATGTCATGTGGTTAGGACGAGGGGTATTATTAGATTCCGTGCAGTTTAACATCATACAGTAAGGATGAACTCCATGCAGTTTAATGTCATGCGGTGAGGATAGAATACTCTTAGTTTAGGGTCATAGAGTTTGGACCATTGGGTGCTTGGCTGTTTAATCGTCATGCAGCTCGAACGATATGCTCTTAGTTTAAGGTCGTAGAGTTTGGACCATTGGGTGCTTTGCAGTTTAACGTCATACAACTCGGATGAACTCCATGCATTTTAACATCATGCAGTGAGGACGTAATGCTCTTAGTTTAAGGTCACAGAGTTTGGACTATTAGGTGCTTGGCAGTTTAACATCATGCAGCTCGGACGAAGTCCATGCAGTTTAACGTCATGCGGTGAGGACGTAATGCTCTTAGTTTAAGGTCATAGAGTTTGGACCATTGGGTGCTTGGCAGTTTAATGTCATGCAGCTTGAATTATATGCTCTTAGTTTAAGGTCATAGAGTTTGGACCATTAGGTGCTTGGCAGTTTAACATCATGCAGCTTGGACGATAACTTCTTTTAGTTATTATGCGAAATACTTCTTCAGGAATATCGCATTTGTAAGAGCGGTTGTAAATTGTCTGTCCTTGGAGATCTGGGTATATGCTCTATTGGAGTAGACCTTATGTACAATGTATGGTACCTCCCATTTGGGATCCAGCTTTGGAGGCTTCTTTCCAGGTATCATTGGGGTCCCGAGGACCAATACCAATTCTCCTTCCAAGAAAGACTGGAGACGGACCTTTTTATTGAAGGCTCGTGCGATCCGGTTCTGGTATACCTCCAGATGGTGCAAAGTGTGAAACCGGTTCTCGTCTAGCTGTTCCAATTAACCTAACCACTTTTCTGACTACTCATCACTGGATAATTGATCACAGATGGCAACACGGAGTGAGGGAAGTTGGAGTTCAATGGGCAGGACCGCCTCTGTGCCATACACCAATGAGTATGGGGTGGCCCGAGTAGCGGTGAGGACTATGGTTCGATAAGCCCACAATGCATGGAGGAGTTTATCTGGCCATGACTTCTTGTCTTTGTCCACCATTTTCTAAATAATGTTTGACAGGGTCTTGTTGAAAGCCTCTATCTGTCTGTTGGCCGCTGTATGGTTGCGGGATGAGTGGTTAGCCTTGATACCATACTCGTGGTATAGTTTCTCCAATTCTGCAGAGTAGAAGTTGGTGCCGTTGTCCGTCATAATGGTATGAGGGACACCAAATCTGGTGATGATATTGGTCTTCACAAAGTTGACAATATTTCTTGCCCCGAATTCCTTGAGGGTATGGATTTTACCCATTTGGAAAAGAAGTCGGTTTCCGTGAGGATATACTTCAGCTGTTTGGCTGTGGCGGGAGGGTATGGTCCCATGACGTCCATTCCCTAGATGGAAAAAGGCTAAGAGTACTTGGCTCGATGAAGTAACTCTGAGGGTTGGTGTATGAAGTTGGCATGAATCTGGTATGAGTGTAATTTCGCGGTAAAATTCTCGCAATCTCGTTCCACTATGGGCCAGTAATACCCAAGCCTTCGAACCTGATGGGAAAGCTTGGTCCCCGGTTGATGTGCTTCACACGCTCCGACATGTACTTCATTTATTATGGCAGCAGTTTCTTCTCCATCAATACATCTGAGGGGCACTCCATCGAGGCCTCTTTTGTAGAGGACCTCTTGCTGACCCGCGCCTCCATATGGGACAAAGTTGATTTCCCTTATCTGTATTTTCTCTCGTTCAGCCCTATCTGATAGAAGTTCTCCCCATTGAAGGTAGTTTGCAATGGGGGTCATCCAGCTGGTGGTAGGAGCATATGGCTAGGGGAAATGACTGACTTCGTGGATTTCTTCTGTCTTGGTCTGAACAAATGGCAATACAATTCGATGGTGAAAAATACTGATAACTATTTCATCCCGGCCTCGGTCAGTTAGGGCTGTGGCTACTTTGGCTAATGCCTCAGCCTGAGCATTCTGAGACCGGGGAATATAGGTCAATGTTGGTTCTGTGAATAATTGTGCCATTAACCCTCAGACATGGTCAAACAGGGGGATCAACTCCTCCTTTTTAATAGCATAGTCACCATTGACTTTCTTGATGACCAGCTCCGAGTCACCTTTTACCTTAAGGTGCCGTACTTGTGCCTGGAGTGCGAGTTCCAGGCCTGCAATGAGAGATTGATATTCCGCTTCATTGTTCATACATCCTTCTGATAGGAGGAAGGAATATGGAAAGACTACCTTTTCTGGGGACACGAGTATTATTCCCAATCCCACTTTGTTGATTCTGGGATCCTCCATCCTCTTCCCGGTTGGGCTTCAGGATGCGCCGTTGAAGTATATTTCCCATGCTAGGAACTCCTCTTGAACCGAGAAGATGTCTTCATCATGTAGCTCAGTGTCCGGTGCTATGGTCCCTGTCGAAGGGTTCTCTGCCAGAAAGTCTGCTAATGCCTGACCCTTGATGGATTTCTGAGGCACAAACCGGATGTCAAACTGTTGCAGGATGACCGCCCATCGGGATAGGCATCCGGTTTGCATCGAGCGGCTGAGGATGTACTTGAGCATGTTACTCCTCAAGATCAAATAGACCTCATGATTCTTCAAATAATGTCGCAACTTTTGAACTACGAAGACCAAGGCCAAACAACTCTTCTCGATATTTGAGTATCGAGTCTCAACATCAATCATGGTTCGACTGAGGTAATAGAGACTGTTTTCACTACCCGCATCATTATTTTGTGCGAGGAAGGCTCCCAGTGATCGCTCTAAGATTGTCACGTACAAGACGAGAGGTCTTACTTCAACCGAGGGCATGAGCACTGGTGGGCTTAAGAGGTACTTCTTCAAGTTGTCGAATGCCTCTTGGCAGTCATCCGTCCATTGGTACGTGACCCCCTTCTTCATTAACCTGGTGAAGGGAAAGCATTTGCCTGCTAGGTTGGCTATGAACCACCTAATATAGGCTAGGTGTCCTTGGAATCCCCTAAAATTGGTGAGATTTCGGGGAGGTGGTAATCCAAGGATAGACTTTGTCTTCTGAGGGTCGACTTCAATGCCACGATGGCGTATGCCGAAGCCAAGGAAATTCCCTGAGGTAACCCCAAAGGCACATTTCAAGGGGTTCATCTTCAAGCTATACTGTCAGAGTTTGTTGAAGATGGTCTCAAGGTCTGACAGGCGATCCGAGTGCTGTCTGGACTTTACCACCAGGTCATCCACGTAACATTCAATGAATTTTTCCTGGAACGGTTTAAAGATCCGATGCATGGTGCGCTGATATGTGGCGCCATCGTTCTTGCGACCAAAGGGAATGACCCTATAACAGACTACCCCTTGAGGGGCCCTGAAGGCAGTGTCTTCTTCATCTTCTCAGGCCATCCTGATATGATTATATCTAGAATAGCCGTCCATAAAGGATAGAGGCTCATACCCGGCTGTCGCATCGATTAATAATTTGGTGATCGGGATCGGGAAATCATCTTTCGGAAAATGCCGATTGAGATCTCTGAAGTCAATGAAGACACGGATTTTTTCCATTCTTGTTCTTGACAGGGACGATTTTGGCCAACCAAATGGGTTACTAGACCTCCTGAATGAAGCCTGATTTAATGAGATTATCGACTTTAGCCTCTATTTTGGCGGCATGCGAGGGATGCATCCTTCTTGCGGCCTGTTTATAGCCCCGGTGGTCTTCTAGAAGACCGAGGTGATGCGTCTCCACTTCGGGGACGAGTCCCGGAATTTCTGTGTAATTATACACATAACATCCCGATGTTGCCTCAGTAAAGATGTATATACCTCGTGCTCCTTGGGGGACATGGCTGCACTAATGAGAGTAGGCCTCGTATCTTCCTCAGTACCTAGGTTTATTTCCCTGAGCTCGTCCACCATGGTGGAGATACCCTCCTCAAATGCAGGAGGTGAATCCCTGAGATCATCCCCCTCTTTTTATCCCAAGTCCTCATCTTCTTGATCCGATGAGGAGAGAGTTTCTAGTCTGATCCTTCGAGGGTTTGAGGGAGAGGCATCGTGGGCATCCCCACTTGAGCATTCATCCCTAGATCGAGGGTTGGCGGACGTTCCCGCATTTTGGTGCTCGACCATCGTGGCTGAAGTCATGAGGACATCTGAGTGGATTTCTGTAGTTGAACTCCTACTCTCAACATGGTTGATGGGCATGATATAATCTCTTCCAAGCTGCCTGTGGGGGTCATCAGGAACCATTTCTAGGACATTTGGAGCGGGGATCCAGTCAACACCATCGACCAAAGGCTTCTTTTTATTTTTCTCATAGATACCAATGTCAATGTAATGTGACTGGAAGAGCTCGAAAGGGGCCTTGTTGGCATGCAATGTTCCACTTTTTCCACTGACGCAGTACTTGATACACTGGTGGTAGGATGAAGGAACGACCATGTTCTTATGAAGCCATGACCTTCCCAGCAGGGCATTGAATGTTGTGCTCTGCCGGACCACCAGGAATTCCGTGTAGGCTACCAGGTCACCAAAATGGGTCTTTAGCTTAATTTGTCCCATTGGTTTTTGCTCACTCTTATCATAACCCAAAAGAGTTGTGGCCGAGGTAATTAGGTCATCCTCACTTTATCCCAACTTACGGAGTTTCCGTAGGGGAAGGAGGTTAACTCTAGAGCCATTGTCTATGAAGACTTTCCGAATATCAATACCATTCAGTGTGCCAGACACATATAGTGGTCTGATGTGTCCTTGCATGATGGCATCTTCATCTTGATCGGTGAATGAAATCATCGCATTGCATTCAGCCAGATCAGTCTATGTCCAGTAAATTTCGGTGGTAGCTACCTCGGCTTGAAACTCCCTGGGGCTGATCAAATCTTCTATAAGCGCCTCCCCGAGGTCTGCTGACAGACTCAGGGCATCCAGGATAGACAGTTTGGCTGGTACCAATGCCAACTGCTTAAGGATATCATATTTCTGCTCCAGCGGCCGATGCTTATCCGTTGGAAGGATAGTCTTAGAGGGTGCTTTAGGGGATGGAGCATTTGAAAAGGGGGGACCGGCCGCAGGGTCGGATATCGATGGAGTTCCCGCGTTTTGAGGACATAGCCCAGCCAGTCTGTTTGTGCGCACTAGGCGGCCAGACATTTGTTCCTCCTATGGTGGGTATCGCAGAACAACAAGGCCAGAGTGGTTGCTTGTGGAGGTGGAGGGGCACTCTTTCTCTTGCTAAGTCCATTGAAGGGATCTCCCATGGGTTTCCACGATACTAACGGTTTGGGCCGGGGTCCAACCGTAGGGTTGGTTTCGGCCGCGGCTGTGCCTCCCCTGGTGTACCCTACCTCTGCAATTCCTCCTCCTGGCTCCTCGTACAGGGAACTCGGGTTTGTAACCATACCCTTCGTCAGGGAATGATTTCATAAGATGGATAACGTTAATAGAATCAAATATTGGCTCTTCATTCTCTGACAGGTCAACTTGATCGGTTGTCCCTGATGGTGCCATTTGGTGGGTCGGTGCCCGTGGCGCCAAATTCGAGGGCATATAATCTACCAGGGTCAGGACTAACTTTGGCCCTGTCGTGGACTGTTCCTCTTGCGATTGTTTCCTCCTTCGATTATGCCCGGATGACCAGATCGTGGAGGGTTGTGAGGTCGATACTGTCTGCACTGTGGCTTCAGGGGATGTTGGTGGCAACACCGACTACTGTAGTTGAGCTCGGAGTATGCCCTGGGCTCGGTTGATAGTCTTCCGAGTCATCCAATTGTCAAATTTATTCCCCTGCTTGATGGTGACTTTCTGCCACCCCTCCTCTTTGTCGGAGTCGGTGGTAGAGATACATGCCACATGTGCTAGGGGTGGTCCCAACTCGACCTGCCTGGAGTCTACCATTCTCTGCAGAAGGTCTTTGAAGATGAAGAATTATCAGATACTGTGTCCCAACATCCGATGGTAGGGGAAGTAATATGGTCTATCATCGTGGACGACCTCTTCAGGTTTCCTCGGCTCCGGGAGGCGGAGAAAGTTGTAGTTCATGGCGGTAATGATGTAGCCGCAGACTTGATCGTCCTAGAATGAGTATAATTTTTGTCTTTGTTCCTCAAACTGGTTCTGCTTCGGTCCTCGCTGGTCGTCCCATTTAGGCGGAGGTGGCCGCTGATATGCAGGAGGCCCTTGACGATTTGGTGGAGGCCAGAGCGGTGGAGCGGGCACAGGGGCCGACTTGACTGTGACAGCGGACGCTTCAGCTCTAGGTGATCTTTTCATAGGATCCTACAAGGCTATTCAGGACTTTGAATTAGTCCGCTACAGGGAGTCCTCAATTCTCTGGGCAATGGCCGAGAGATGGTGGAAGCCAGTGGTGCACTCCACTAGTATGAGAGGTGTTCGCAGCTCATCTTGAAGATTATCGATGCATATGTCTAGCATCTCATCTTGAGGCGTTCTCCTATTTAGCAAATAGGTCAGACCTTTCCATCTGGCGATGAAATATGAGACCCTCTCATTCTCCCTCTTCTTGCGGTACATGTGATCGCTGACCGTTGTTTTAGGCAATGTTGAGCTGAAGTGGAACAGGAACTGCTACCGAAGGTCTTCCCAGCTCTTTATGAATTGGGCTGGCAGACTCGTATACCAGACGAAGGCGGATCCTTGCAAGGTCCATACGAAGCACCTGAGTTTCACTACTTCTTGTTGTTCCAGAGTCCCCATCATATGGTCGCAATAGGATGCGTAGTGCATCAAATGCTATTTCGGATCGCCTGATAAATTGAAGATAGTGAATACAGGGCTCCCAAAATTGGGTGGAGGTGGTGTGTTGCTCACCCAATCCGGGTAGGGTTTCCCCTCTGGCTGTATCGGAGCGCGTCGACCTTCCATCACCTCCAATCAAGATGTTAGTGCCTCGATGGTGTTGGTGAGACCCTGGTTTACATCCTGTTGGGCCCGGTCCTGGGTAGCCATACCCTGAGGCATTGCCTGAGGATCCGGATTAGCCGGCACCAGGGGTGTGTGTGCCGTTTGTGGCACCTTTGGAGGGTTCAGTTGTACTCACTCCGGTTGCTTTCTGAGTGGAGGGAAGTCTTGGTATTCATCCAAATCTACGTTTAGGTAGTTGGACGGGCCAGGCGCCTCGTTGGGCAGGAGCCCTGACCGTATTTCGTTTTCCGGGGCAAACCTTAGTCTTTGAGGTGCACTTACTGGGAGTGACTGATTTGGCTCCTCCTGGGATGTACTTTTAATAAGGAGGTTCCTCTAAAGTAGCTCGACATTAAGCCACCTCAATTCTTTCATATCCTCTTCCTGTCGAGCGAATATATCTTCGAGCATGAGTGGCTCATCTTTGTTGAGAGAAGGAGGAGGGTTCATGGTAACTAGTCCTTTGTTCTTATCTTTGTTGGAAGCTTGCAGGGTAGGTAGAGGAGGGTTAGCTGGAAGGACGACCATATTTAGGGCATCCCTTTGGTTCCAGGTATGCACACCTGGTGGTTCGTTGTGAGTCACAGCCTGACTGGAACTATCATCTCCCAATCCCTCTTGATTTGAAGTATCTCTGGTGTCACCCATGTGGTTAACCTCTATGACGTTGATAGATGCATATCGCGGGGCGGCGAAGATGTCATCTTCCAAATGGGAAGAGGATATCCTGCGTCTTCTTACTGGACTTCCCTTTTGTGTTCTGGGATTTCCTTCGGACTTCTTGATGAAGGGTGACGTAGAGAGTTATTTGATGCGACCTTATGGTGTGCCTTCCTCCCGGAGGGGATGATGATTCACTACCACAAAACAGGGAAAGGGAAGCGCTGCCCTTTATCAGCGCTAAACAGAAAGCACTGATAAAGTGGTATGCCTTTATCAGTGCTATATAAAAGCGCTGATAAATGAATGTTTTATCTGCGCTTTTATTTTAGCACTGATAAAACATACCTTTATCAGTGCTTTTAACAAGTGCTGATAAAGGTTCCGTCGGTTTTTATTTAATAACCCTAACTGGCCATCCTCGATTGCACGGGGTCAAGCTATCGCGGAAGCTGAACCAGGCCCCTCGCCACTGCGCCCTCGTCCTCCTCGTCCTCCTCCTCCCTCCTCCTCATCCTCCTCCTTCTCCGCCATCGCCGCCGCCTCCACCCCCGCCCCCGCTACCGCGACCGCTGCTGCCTCTGCCGCCTCCACCCCCACTGCCGCGACTGCCACCGCCGCCACCGCCTCCGCCTCTACCACTGTCGCCACCTTGCTGCCGACGCCGCCTCCGCCTCCGGCGCTGCCTCCACCGCCGATGCTACCATTATTGATATTCATTTTCATGTAAATATTTTTTCTACCGCTTGAATTGAACATGTGAAATCCTAATTTAAGGTGTTATTACAAGAGTCAATGGTTTATTGATATTATTGAGTTCTTTATTTAATCCTTGAACCTCAATAAACACCTATTGAATCTTATTTCATGGGTTAGATGTTCTTGAACTCTTTTATGGACACCCCTTGAGTGTGCCAAGTAAAATTATCCCTTTAATGTCAAATTATTAACTGCCCTGAACACCTATTAAGCTTATGTAAAAGCTTTTAAATGAGTTTTCCCTTGATAAAAGGGTATATAAATGGAATTGAAGACACATTATAGGTGTTTGGCCTAGATTCTTAATGGAATCTACCATGTAGGAAATTTCCATGTTGATTATGGCCCATTTTGAAGACCCTTTGAGCCTTATTAGTGAATTTTCCATTCTTGGTAAAATTGAATGTGTAATAATAAGGAGGAGTGAATTCTACATGATGGATTTATTTTAATTTAATGAATTAATTAAATTAATTGAAATGATCTATAATGGGTTGAAAGGGAACACCATCTACTTCTTGTTATATAGAATGATAATTGTGTATTTCATTTCATTGAATGAAATTGTACATGGATAATGGGACATATGAGATGTTTTTCTTCATGTTTTGTAATATAAATATGAATGTGAATAATGCCTTACTTATACAAATGGTCCTAATTAAATTGATGGATGGGAGGTAATTCCCCATTATAGTTAAAATTAAAATACACCTTTATAGAGGATAACATAAGATAGTAAGGTAATTGTTGAGAATATAGGAAAATCACACTCCCTTACATCGGGTGTTGAGTATAACATATCGCACCACAAATACTAATTGGATGTTGGTATTTTTCACCACACCAATTTCTTAGAGTTATTACATGATGCTTACTCCCCATCCTAAGTTCCATCTAGTTCACATTGTTCTGTTCTTGATCACTATTATGGTTGGATTTTTTTTCTTGAGGTATGTGATCCTTCTGATTCCTATTTGGATTTGTTTGCACCTATGGTTTGAATAAAAATTAGTGATCAGATAGTGATTTCTATCAATAAATTTAAATTTATTTGCATGAATTTTCTTTTGGGGTTTGTGGGATGTGGTAAATGGTGTACTCGGTTTTAGATTATTTTATTCTCATGGGTTTCCCCTATTTAATGTTTTCTTTTCTGTTGGAAATCTCCTCTGATGTGCGCCTCTCCTATGCCACGTACGCACCTCTGCCATGTGCTTAATGACACCTTCACGGTGAGTTTTCTCCTATTACTCATTGGTTTCCTCTTGTTCACATGTTATTACTGTTTGATATTGATGGTTATAATGTGAAATGTGTGGGCTAAACGCCCCGCTGAAAATTGTGCCAGTTAGTGGTCCTTGTTTGTGCACTAAATGAATTGAATGTTGGTTGGTTCTTGTTGAACATTAGAATATTTAAATTGGTAATATACATATACTTGACTTATGAATGAACACCCCAGGATGATAAAACTTCTGTGATAACCCATGAATTAACAAACAAAATTGAATAAGGGATTCTTTATAAAATCTAAAATTTTGATTTTTTGGTTTGTATGGTGTTGCGACTGAGGTGTCAGGCTTATAAAAGATTCATCCACCTAATTTGGTTTTATAGGGGCATACAACAATAAAGCCTTTGTAGGAGAACAAGAACGGAACCAGAGATTGGGAAGGACTCAAACACTCATATGATAATAGGTAACTAGAGTCCCATTGGGTGTTTTGGTCAAGAGATGAGATGTTGTACCACCATCGACACACTATTGGTATTATAGTCCAAGAATATAACATGTTGCAAGGAATTATCTCTAGATATTGGTGGTTATCATTTATTTTTTGAACCACCCATGCTTTATATGATAATATTTTATTTTAGTTTTGTTATGGATTAGTTTGTTTTATAATAATCCAAAATCATTTGTTCCCAGACGAGAGTTACATTTTTATCTCCAAAATAGATAGAGTTATTTTCACTTGGATGAGAGAAATCTTCTATCTGGTCATGTAGAACAAATTCAATCTATATTGTATTTTCTCATGGCTCAAATAGTCAGGAATATTTTAGATGTTGCTAGAATGTTGTAGGATTCTTTTTCCCCAATAGCAGTACATTTTTAGGATGTTTTCTCTGATGAGGTATAAAATTTACTTCTTAATAAAGAGATAAAATTTATAATCTAGTTAGTTTTGGGAGAAAATTCAGTTTCTATCACAATTTCTAAAATAACACCAAAAGAGCATCAGTTGTTTGAATTACAATTTGATGATATAGAATATAATGGTTTCATATGGCATAGTACATTACCATGGGGTTTTATAGTTCTCTAAAATAGATGGTTGATTGGTATTTATTATTATTTTTGACTATTGGAGATTGAACTTGATGAGAGTCATGAATATGTATCCTCATCTACGCATTGATAGTCACATTGATCATCTATGAGGTTTTATGATCTTCTCCAAGATAGATTTGACATTAGGATACCATTAGATGAGTTGGACATCGATGGACCTACCATGGACTAATTTTAGGAGTAGTTATGGCCTGTATGAATTTTTAGCAATGATATTTGGTTTAACTAATGCATTGGTTGTATTAATGGATTTGATGAATAAGATATTTCATCCTTTTATGGATTAGTTTTTAGTAGATTTTTTCAATTAAATATTAGTGTACTCCCAACCCATAGTTGATCTTGACCAACATCTTATCATCACCTTGAGTACATTGAGATAACATCATATTTATTACTATTTTCTCCTGTTACTCATTGGTTTCCTCTTGTTCGCATGTTACTACTGTTTGATATTGATGGTTATAATGTGAAATGTACTGGCTAAACGCCCTGCTAAAAATCGTGGTCGTTGGTGGTCCTTGTTTGTGCACTAAATGAATTGAATGTTGGTTGGTTCTTGTTGAACATTGGAATATATAAATTGGTAATATACGTATACTTGACTTATGAATGAACACCCCAGGATGACATGTGTTTTACTTCACTCACTCCATGTATAGATACCATAGAGACTTGATGTGTATAGACTATACACCCCTAGTGGTCATGTAAGAACTACACATCATGTATTCCACAAAATTGTGATGCATAGCTGGTGAGGTGACTCAATATGTATCTAAAGTACATGCCTTTAGCTCAAGTTGTTCTAAATGTCATGTATTTTCAAAGGCATCATTCAGTATTTGTAAGACTAACTTGGAATAACTTTGATATATGTCAGATTAAATCAGGTATCTTCTACATACACGAAGTTCACCCTACTGGACACACCATGTATATGGATTTCACATGTGTTTAAAGGCATTTGTACCATGATTTGTTTTTATAAAACCCAAACAATGCTACCTGATTAATTAAAACATAATATTAGGCAAGTTCTCGAGATTGAACCCATAAAGATGATGAATATGAATAAATAATGGATTAATTCCAATCGGTTGACAAAAGAGTATGAAGATGGCGTGAAAGAGTTTATCAAGTTTGCAGAAGATCATTCATGTGACCCTTATCAAATCTTTTTTCCATGTTTATACTGTTTTTATTCAAGAAAAATTAGTCCAGAGGAGTTGAAAAAACACCTGATCTGTCACGGAATAGATCAAAGTTATACATGTTGGAATAAACACGGGGAAAAAACCAATGTAGGTAGTGACTCAGAGAACACGACATTTTATAGATCATCTGATATGATTAGAAGTGTGAACAGTGAAGACGATCGTATGAAGGGTGTGATTACAGATGTGAACAATGATGAAGATCCTATTGAGGAAATGACAAGGACAGTTGAAGATGAACTTTGTGATTGCCCAAAATTGTTTGAGAAGATAAAGAGTTGTGCAAAAACACCATTGTATGCTGGTTGCACTAAATATACAACATTTTCAGCCATATTAAAGCTATATAATTTGAAAGCAGGAAATAGGTGGAGTGACGCCAGTTTTACGGAACTACTTGCTCTCCTGAATGACATGCTCCCAGAAGATAATGAACTCCCAAGCCGAACATACGATGCCAAACAAATTCTACGATCGATGGGTATGATCTCTGAAAGAATACATGATTTCTCGAATGACTGTATATTGTTTCGCAAGGACTACAAATCACTTAAATAGTTCCCAAAGTGTGGTGCTTCCCAATACAAGAAAGATGATTCTTGTCCTACGAAAGTTGTATGGTACTTTCCAATCATTCCTAGGTTTAGAAGCCTATATGGAAGTAAGGAGACAGCAGGACAATTGACATGGCATGCAGATAAAAGAATTAAAGATGGAAAACTACGTCACCCGGCAGACTCTCCTCAGTAGAAGATAATTGATCATGAGTATCCTGAATTTGGGAACAAGCCGAGAAACCTTCATCTGGCGTTATCTACAGATGGGGTGAATCCTTTTGGTTTTCAAAGAAGCAGTCACCGTACATGGCCGGTTATGTTGGTAAATTATAACTTACCACCGTGGTTATGCATGAAACGAAAATACATCATGTTATCTATGCTTATATCAGGACCAAAACAACCGGGTAATGATATTGATGTTTATTTGGCCCCATTGATCGAGGATTTGAAAATATTGTGGGATTCAGGTGTTACGCTGTATGATGCTTACAAAAATGAACAATTCACTTTGAAAGCCATGTTGTATGGGACAATAAATGACTTTCCTGCTTATGGAAATTTGTCAGGATATAGCATTAAAGGAACTCAAGGGTGTCCCATTTGCGAACAAGGTACACAGTCAATTTGGTTGAAACATTCATCGAAAACTGTGTTTCTAGGACATCGCAGATTTCTACCCCGACGACATAAGTACCGATCTTGGATGACATCATTCGATGGAAGTTCATAGGAACGTACAACACCATATCCACTAACAGGTGATCAATTGTTTGAGAAAGTAAAATATTTGGACACTACTTTTGGTAAACCGTTTTCGAAAAACCTTACGAAAGCTGGTTGGAAAAAGAGTTCAGTTTTTTTTGAATTACCATACTAGAATTGTCTGTATGTTAGACATTTTCTTGATGTTATGCATGTGGAAAAAATGTATGTGATAGTGTCATTGGTACGTTTCTAAATGCACCTAATAAAACAAAGGATGGAATTAAGGCTAGATTGGACATGGTTGAGATGGGAATACGAGAAGAGTTAGCACCAGTGAAGGGTGAAAAATGAACATTTCTTCCTCCTGCTGCTTACACTCTTTCCAAGAAGGAGAGATATCAGTTTTTAAACTTCTTGAATGACATAAAGGTTCCATAGGGGTATTCATAAAATATCAAGAACATCGTGTCAATGGGCGATTTAAAATTAAATGGTCTGAAATCACATGACTGCCATGCATTGATGCAAGATCTAATTCCTATCGCTTTACGTTGCATTTTGCCTAATAATGTCCGCCATACATTAACGAAGCTCTGTTTCTTCTTCAAAGATATATGCAGCAAAGTTATAGACCCGCCGAAATTTCCAACTATGGAAAGAGAAATTGCCGTCATATTATGTGAATTGGAAATGTTCTTCCCACCGACATTTTTCGATATGATGGTTCATTTGGTGAGAGAGATTCTACTATGTGGTCCTGTACATTATAGATGTATGTACCTCATTGAACGGTATATGAAGATTTTGAAAGGGTATGTCAAAAACCGAAGTCAGCTAGAGGGTTGTATTGCGGAGTAATATATTGCTGAGGAAGGTGTTGAATTTTGTACTGAATACCTGTTTGGTGTAGAAATCGTTGGCCTACCAAAATCTCTTCACACTGAGAGGCTTGAGGGTGAAGGAATTTCTGGAAGAGTGGTTGTCACAATCAATATTACAGATCGGGAGCAGGCCCACCTTTATGTTTTTCATAACAGTTTCGATGTTGACCTATATGTTCAAACCCACAAAGAAATTCTTAGGCGTTTGAATCCTTCTAGGGATGAAAAATGGATATTAGATACACATAATTGACAGTTTATAGGATGGTTTTGAGACTATATTTTTAAGAAGTTAGATGAAAATCTAGACTCAATTTCAGAACGAATTTGATGGCTGGACGGAGGAGCAAGTGTGTACGTATTATCTTACAATGCTTATGTCGTTAACGGTTATACATTCTATACTAATGAACATGATGAAGACAGTAACATGCAAAATAGTGGGGTTACACTTGTGGCTGAGATGATGAATGTTTCCGGTGTTAAGGACAAAAATCCAATTTATGCGAATATTTCATACTTTGACATCATCAAACGAATATGGGAGTTGGATTACATGAAATTCAAAGTGCCGATTTTTCAATGCAAGTGGGTTGATAACATGAGTGCTGTTAAAATAGATGAATTAGGATTCGTGAAAGTTTATTTCAGTAAGGAAGGGGAGAAAGAAGAACCATTTATAATGGCATCACAGTCAGTACAAGTATTTTATGTTCCATACCCCACAAACTGAAATTGGACAATTGTTCTGTTATCGACCAAAACAACTGAAGGGTCAGATGAAAGTTCAACAGAGGTTGACCCTTTTATAGGGACTTCACAATCATTTTGTAGCGGTCCCAATGTAGACAGTGTTTTGTATGTCAGAGGAGACCACAATGAAGGAATTTACATAGTTGATAGAGGAGTGAAATATCTTCAGCCTTTAATGAAAAAAAATAGAGTACAATAATCAGTTTATTTGTTTATTGTAACATACATTGTGTTACGTTATGTTATTATCTGTTGACTATTGTTTTTCTGTAATCTAAATTAAATATTAAACCATATCTGCAGATAATGACTTCTGAACCTGCTGATGCACCCAATCTCGAGGCACAAAAGGTCTCTCAACCAGTAGCCGGTGGTCCCACTATAGAGCAACAACAAGTTTCTCAACCATATACTGGTGGTCCCAGTGCAGAGCAACAACCAATTTCTCAACATGTTACTGCTGGTCCCATTGCCGATGATAGCGCTCCGGGGGAAGATATTGATGCTACTTCTGAAGAAATGGTAGGAAATGAAACCCTAAAATCGCAAAAAAAAAACAAGAGCGTCGTAGTTTGATAGTGTTAGCCAAAATCCTTAAGGCAAAAGAAAAAGGAAGCAAATTTGAGGTGGTATGGAATAAGCGAGGCCAACATGTTAACCCTAATAGAGCCATCTTTAGTAGCTACATTGGAATCGTCACTCGGCAACGCGTGCCAATTAATGTACAGTCGTGGCATCATGTTTTCACCGGGCTGAAGACACTAATGTGGGAAGAGATGATGGTAACATTATGATATCATTTCTTTAATTTATTAAAATAAAATAAAATACCAAAACATTGACTTACTCTTCATCATCCATTGAAGATTGCATTTATAGTAGATGCCTCACACAAGGAATATGTATTAAGAGTTTCAGGAAGGATTCATAGAGGTTTCCGCACAATTTTAACGAAATATCATCATAAAGATGCAGAAGGGAAAATCAAGACGCACCCACCTCCTCTTTATGCACACTTGATATCCCAAGGAGCGTGTGATGTGTTTAGCAACCGTCGTGGGGAGCATACTTTTTAGGTACATTTTGTGGGGGTAATACATTGTTTGACGTTTTCTTGTATTCATTACTCTGATTGACAGTTTTTTATTTATGAAACAGCTACTGAGTGCTGAAAATAAAAAATGTGCAATAGAACCAGCGTACCCTTACTATAAAGCAAGGATGGGGTACGCTGAACTTGAGAAAAAATTGGTACATCTTTTAAATCTACCCTACTACTATTATATTATATAAAAAAACACCATAACCATGTTTCTCTGTTTATATGCAGATTGATGAATCGAAATCGAAAGCCATATCCATACCACGCCATGTGCTATGGAAGGAGGATCATGTAAATAAAGAGGGGATATTGATAGATGAAAACACACAAAATGTGTGGGAAACATGTGTAAGTATGACATAATATAAATTTGATTTTCTTTAAATCACTATTACATTACAAAAACTACCTATTTTTCTATAATTTCTATCTGAAATAGTCACAAGAATCAACAAAAACCACACTAGATGCAGAAATACTTTCAGCAGCCTTGAAGTAGCCAGAAAAGTATGGTCGCATCAGAGGTGTGGGTTTTGGGGTGACACCTCGAACATATTTTCAAAAACAAAAACAAGCAGGGGAGAAAAATGAAAAAATGGAAAAGCTACAAGAACAATTATCTATTTTTCAAGATGAATTATAATACCAGAGAGAGATGATAGAAAAATTGATGGGGGAGTGGCGAATAGAAGAAACAACTCAACAACAACCCGTGCGTGACGATCTCACCCCACCCCCACCAGCTTTGAGGTGAGCCATTCCCCTAAAAAACCTGACTTAGATGAGGTAATAAATGTTTTAATAATTGTTTCTGTGAAATTTGATTTACATATACACTGATACCTTTCTGTACTAATATTCCACAGGGTGAAAATGACTGTGATTTATATTTATCAACTCCCACCTATCACCTTGTAGCGAGGGATACTGTGTTCAATATGGAAAACGACATGCTACACAACAGACACCTTCCAAAAGATCATCTTAGAGTGTCAATTAACGTAGCTAATGAGACGAGTGCCGAGCTACCTATTCCAAATGATGATGAAGACATTCATACAATTGAACAAGCTGTTAGAACATTCATCACATGGCCGACAGTTCTTGTAAAAAAACATGTCGACAAAAAGGTATTCATTTCCAATTTATTTTTCAAGCTGGACCTTTAACATTTAATAAAAAAAGGTCTGAACCAATGAATTTTATTACAGAATGACAAAGAATGTGGGGTGAAACGAAATATTAGCTCAAAACTATCTCAAGGATCAACCAACCGATTGAAACGGTCTACTGAGAGCACCTTCGCCCCGCCCGTTCTATATCCACAGTTAATATCATTGCAGGCTCATGTGGATACAAAGTTGAAAGATGGAAGTACTCACATAGTTCATTTCGAAAAAGATATGTATGGAGAGGAAATATCAGATTTCATTAGTGCTGAAAATGTAAATGAACTCCTCAAGTATGAATGGCTAGGCGCCTTAGTTGTAAATGTATACACGAGGTAAGTTTTCATGATTTGATTTTACAAAAGCTGCTATACTCTAATAATTTTGACTAAATACATTTTATATTTGTCGCAGACGTATATATGAAAAACAATTGAAGGGATTTCCCCATGAAATTTTTTTGGACTCGTTAGTCCTCACACCACCTCTTCAAAAGACGAAATAGATTCTGATAAAGAGGCTACAATAATGTCATCCCTGCTCAAATCGTTTGAAAACAAAATTATGGATGACAAACTCTTTTTAATACCAACGATGCAGGGGTAAAACTATAAAATTTAATCATATCAACTATATTTTCATTTATTTCTTTAATTATTCGTTTTTGTATTTTTAGGGATCATTGGATGCTGATTGCAGTCAATTTGGATACTCCAAAGATTTATTTTTTGGATTCAATGCATGGATATCCAACAAACCGACCATGCATGATGGTGTTTGTTAATTTGTAATACACTAGATCCAACATTTTAAAACTAAAAATCTAGTTATATAATTTAGGTTATCTTTTAATGAGGATTCTGTTATGATAGGGCGGTGCATAAATATCGTCTAATGCATGGAATGAATCCAGGGCATAAGGATGAGCACACCTACATGATCTAAAACTAGAAAAGTATTCAGGTATATATAATAATATCTCAATATCCAAACACATATCAAAACAAATTACTTATTGTTGTCGATGTTTTTGTAGTGTCCAAAACAAAAAAATGGAAAGGACTGTGGTTATTATGTTTGTAAATTTATGAAAGAGATCATATTTCATTAATAAAATAGCATACCTGATGAGGTATTTTCGAAAGTAATTACGAGTTCATTTAAAATATTTATTAATCGTTTGTGTATTTATATTTTTTCAGTACTACCATGACTGTCGCAAAAACTCATATTCAGAAGATGATATACATGTGTTTAGAAACGAATGGGCAACATACCTGATGGAAGATTGTACACAAATAGGATAAAGGTGAATTCCTACTACTTATGTTATCTATATATGATCATTGATTATCCTCCAACCTTCTTTGGTGAATTGAGAATGCTTCGATTTATTGAAATCTTAATTTATTACTCAATGTTTTCTATCCCTGGATTCATATTATTGATCTTTGAACAAATCAATATTGAATTAAGGAATGATGGTTTGTAGTGCGTATGGGGTGAACGATGAAACCACCGAGGATCAACAAAATCCATTTTTTGTATCTCGTTTGTTTGAACTTGTATCTGAGCACATGTGTTGTTGTTTGACTTGCACATTTATTTCTAGGTAGATGCATGAGATAATCGGTATCGTTGAGGGATTTTTTGGAACCAAAATATGTGTCACAGGATAATTCAAGTAAGGGAAAGGCTGGTTGAGATGAAATCCAAGATCAAACGACCAGTACATCATCAAAAGAATCAACCCTGTGATGCACCATCATGTAGAATCTGGTCCTCATGATGTTTTGAGGTGTTTATGGAAGGTATGGGGAGTCTGATGAGCCCCACGGCCACCATAAATAATGTTTACAGACAGATCCACATGTTTTTTCCTCATGCCTCTTTACAAGGATCACGCCATTCACATAGTCCATCTTAGCACGTATGTCCCATTCATCCCATTGCTACTCTTGGAAGAACCTGAGAATCTGACAATGCATAATCCCCACAAAACCCATACTCATCCAACCAAGAGTATTCCTTGTGTGAAGGGAAGCTAACCATGGGTAATACCCACAACATACCTCTTTTAAATATATGGGTTTTGATCCTTGTATTCTAAATAGGGTACGTAGGAAGCCTCCATGAGGTTAAATCCCAACCAATGGTAAACCATGGTGACCCCCTCACTGGGGTACACCTTCACTTATTTTCCCTCTTGTATTTCCCTTAGTGGCATCCGAATAAGTCTTAAAAATGAGAAACCTTACCTTTATGGGATGCACCACACTTGGGTCAGACCTCATTGGGCGTCTTGATCCATCTATCAGGTAAACATTCCAGGTGCTCCCTCCTAGAGATGTACCTACCTGATCCAACTTTATAAGTGTTTTCATCCACCCAAGTCTTACATCTCTGTAAGACATTAAATCAGGACCCTCTATCCTTGTGGGATGTTAAACTCATGGAATACCACAAGTTAAACATGGGTTTCCATTAATATATTCAATATTAATGTTTAATCAGTCCTTATTAAGGTATTGTGGAGGTGTGGTTTTATGTTTTCCAGAAGATTTCGGAAGATTCCAAGCTTTATATAGGTGATTCCATGCTTTTACATTATATCATGATTTTATTATGATGTATTTGCTTGCTAAGTGTACTATATGAAATGTTTGTGTGGTTAAAAATGTGTTATCAAAGGAATTTGGGGTGTGTATAGACTTGAAAGTTATTTTTAAAATGAATGCAGTTGTATTTCTTGTGTATTTTCATGCTTAAGTCCTTTAAATGTGTTTGAAGAAATGAGAAAGTGGTGTGATGGGTGTTTTTAAATGGATATAATGTGTTTGTAAATTTTAAAGAGGGTTTTCTTATGAGATGTAGAGAGTCTATATATGTGTATTTAAATTTAATGAAAGTACATGAGAATGTGTTGATATATATGATGCATATAATGTAAATTGAGCACAATTTCAATATAAGGTATTTTCTTTATGATGTGAAGGGGACATGTTGAGAGGGCAGGGGTGGTTTTCTGGGGGAGGGGGAAGGGGGAAAAGTGGTAGGGGGAAGGGGTAGGGGGTGTTCTGGGTTCTTTTGAAATATGTAGGGGGTGGGCATGGGGGTGTGCAATGGGCAGGGGGAAGTGCAGTGGGAAGGGGTGTGCTGGGGAATGGGGTAGGGGGTGTTCATGGGGCAGGGAGTGTGCAGGGGTAGGGGTGTGCTCAGGGGTGGGCAGTGTGTAGGGGGTGTGCTGGGGAAGGGGGTAGTGGTGCTTGTTTTTATGGAATGGGGGGACATATAGCCATGGTATTAAACCATGCCTATAGGTATATAGCCAAGGTTTAATGTCGTTGCAAAAGGCCCATCATTGGTATCCAATAGCATCATGATGCTGTGGAATGGAGACCAAAATCCCTAATAGTTGAAACCAAAGTTAGGGGAAGAAGGAGAAGAATATAGAGGAGGATAATAGGGTTGAAGATATTCTACCACTCTTTTAATGTAACTGATAATATTTGATTTATCTCAAAAGTAAAGGAGATATCCCATTGGGGAAGGGAGAAGGAGGAGAGTGCGTGTAAAGGATTTTGTTGAGTGGAATGAGGGATATACTAGGGTAACCCGCTTTAATGGTTGATAGTGAAAATTTGTTAATTATACTCATTAATTAGGTGAATTATTAGACCTAAGGGTAAAATAAATCATTTTCCGACATTGTGGGAATCAATATACACACACTTCTAATCCGTATAGTTTCATTGAGTGGCTTACAATCCATTATTCAACTATATAGAGATACTTCCCCAAAAACTCATACCTTACACAAGTTCATCACATTATTTGAAAAACTATTAACCATCAATGTGAGAACATCATAACCTTAGAACCAAACTGTATGTTTATCTATTCCCCCTCGAATCATTAAATAGCCCATGTTCTACTAAACATTGGGCCATTTGATTATTATAGATGATTAGCCCCAACCATGCTCCAATTTCGTTAATTGGTTATTTTATGTTTTGTGCCTCACTAGTATAATTCCATTTAGAAAACCCATTATTTATTTCATTATTGTATTACTAACATAATATTTGTTTTATTATGTAGGTGAAATATTTTTCCTGCTTTGTTCAGAAACCGCCGCCATGGACGACAATTTTTTAGAGTGGATGGATGCAAAAAGGATGGAACATCATTGTTTTTTAACTGTTTATTTGATAAATGTAACTGTAACCAAATTAAACATTGTTTAAAATGTATATAGAAGTGTGTTGTTTTGTATTCATTATTTCAAGTAAATGTATGTATCATTTTTTTTCTTCTGTGCTTTGTGTGTGGGTGTTGTTTGTGCTGTGTGCAGGTGTTGTTTGTGCTTTGTGCAGGTGCTGGGCAGGTTCTGTGCTGGTTCTGGTTTTGTACAGGATCTTTGGCCTTTATCAGCGCTAGTTAAGCACTGATAAATGGATTATATATCAACGCTATTTTGAGCATGGATAAAGGTAGTTTTTATCAGCCCTCAAAATAGTGCTAATATATTATACATTTATCAGTGCTAAAAATAGCACTGACAAATACTACCTTTATCAGCGCTTGCTTAGCACTGATAAAAGCCCCCCTTTATGAGCGCTATTTTTAGCGTTGATAAAGGGGACCCCCCCTTATCTTTTCCAAGATTAACAGCGCTTTTTTAGTGCTGTTAAAGGCTGTTTTTAGCTCTATTATAAGCCATATTTGTAGTAGTGGTTCAAATGATGGGATAGGACGAGAACCTCCTCTTCTAACTATCCTCCCTAGACGAGAGAATACTGACTCTCGTGAGGGAGGTTGTTGTTGAGGGGGTAATAATGCCCCCTGCCCTAAGGGATGGGGTTGGCACTGTTCCTTGGACATCAAGTCTCTTTCCGGTTTTATTGGTCTTATAGGGGAATTTGTTGTTAAAAATTCCCCTAGCCCTGCAGGCTGGGGTTGACCCTGGATTGCGGCAGTGGCTGCGGCTATCGCTACCTGCCTGACCTCGTGTGCCCCCATTCGGGGGTGAACCGAATTTGGTGCCGAATTCACCTGTGTATCAATCCCTTATCGGGAGGCAGGAAAATATCGATGATTGGCCACTCTTAGGCGAGAGTCTTGTTGAATGCTCTTGGTGGCCTGATTCAGGAGTTCTTGAATGGCTTGTTCCCATCGGGCCTGACGCTTCTGGGACTTACTCAAGGACGGACTCTATAGGGGGTGTTGCCTTACCTGAATAGGGAGACCATTCGATTGCCGTCTTGATGTGAAGATGTTGCAAGACACTACGCCGAACAGGTTCTGCTGGCTGGGGAGCGGAGTGAAATGCAGAGCTCCATGTTCTCTCCATCCCCTGATATGGACTCCCGTCGGAGCGTCACCGATGAGGCGGCACAGCTGGTGCAGCGCACAGAGGCAGGCTATCTCCATGTTTCCTTTACGCCTCTCGGGTTGCTGTTTTCGTGCTGAAGGATAAGCTTCTAGGTCGATGTGACATAGGAGGTCTCCTATTGTCTTGACGTGGTCTACATATCCGTCATAGGGTAGGAAGATTTATTTCAGTCGGCAGAGGGTTGTCCATATATTATGGCAGATGCCGTGCACACATTCTTCCCACAACTCTCTGGGTATGTCAAACTGAGAGGTGGCCGTAGGCCAAAACATAACTGGTATATCATCCCTGGCCAGTCGTTTCCTTAGGTGTAGCATATCGGCATATTCTTCCGCTAGTGACTCCTCTACCTAGTCGGCCCAACTGAGATGCTCGCTGCCAATGTGGTCAGAGGCAGTGGGACCGGTAGGTGCTGAATAATTATGTGGGAGATTCTGAGGTGGTTAAGAGGATGAACGTAGCCCTGGACCATCTCCTGATTGCAAAAGGATGTCATCGGTGACTAACTGGGAATCTGACATGCTTGATCCCATCCTTCTAAGTGCCTCGGCATACGAGGGATTTTCCGTGCTTGATTTGGCAGGGGGAGGACCTTCCTGTTGATATGATATGTCATCGCGGGGCGGACCTTTGTAATGGCAGTCGTAATGGCGAGGACTACCATTACTGCTTGATGCTTCACTACACAGAGGACTTTTGCAGTGCACACCCTGGGGAGGACCTCCAAGGCATGTCGCAGTAAGGGGAGGACCTTCTGGCTGAGTAGCGTCGTTATGGGGAGGACCTTTGCAACAACTTCCATCATAGTTAGGATGACCATGATGGATTGACGTTCGACGTGCATCCTGGGGAGGAACTTTAGGACACACCGCGACAAGGGGAGGACCTTCTTGTTGCTTGAGGCCAATGCAGGGAGGACCTTCGCAATAGCGGCCTTGGTGGCGATGACTACCATTATAGCTACGACAATGGATAGGACTACCATTACTGCTACCACAGGGAGAATATCTATGGGATACATCCTGGGGAGGGACTTCTCGTTTCCTGATGGGGAGGACCTCCGTTATCAAGGTGGAGAGGACTACCACCATGATCTGATGCCTGGATGCGTCGAGTTCTGTTGCAGCGTAACCCCTGGGGAGGACTTTCAGGGTAGGCTACGATAAGGGGATGACCTTCTTGTAGTGATGAGATGTCACTACAGGGAGGGCCTCCGTAGTTGCGACTATGATAATGAGGACTACTATCATAATCTATGGTCCCACTACATGGAGAGTGATTGCAGTGTATACCCCGTTGAGGACCTTCAGGGTGGACTGTAGAAAGTGGAGGAACTTATTTCTGCTCGATCTTCTGGTCACGTGGAGGGTTTTCGTGACTCACATCAAAAGATGAGCTCTCATGATCGATCGTTATATGCCCGCGGGGGAGGCCCCCACGGGTGCTCTGGGGAGGATCTTCAGAGCTGCTGGTAGCAACATTGTGGGGAGGACCTTCACAACTGCTACTGCCACTCCCATAATATGGTAATGGGTGGGTAGGGTTCTGAGCCTTTGATGTATTCTTACTAGTGTCGGGAACCCCAGCTTCCAGTAGAGTGGACTCATGAACTCCCTCTTTATTTTCCGTCTACCTTCGGGGCGTTCAGGGCGCTCTTTTGTGGGCAGCGGGGACCGTCTGCTATTGACAACGGCCTTCACCTTTGGGTCCCTGTCTAATTGGGTCCCGTGATGCTGTTGGGATATTCCGGAGAACATGTTGACTTTTAGAAGGGATATATGCCTGCTCTAGAGCATCCACTGTGATGGACGGGTGTCCCCCAGTTGGAATGAGTAAAGATGATCGATCTGGTTTCCCTTGCGTCGCGAAATATGGTTGGCGACCCTCTTGGGCAGAAGCAGGGATTTAGATCTGCTCCGAGGTAGCTATCTCATCTCTTAGATGAGTCACCTCAATTAGGGGGATGTGCTCACGGGCCTGAGTCCTTACTATTGCCGCTGATGCAATTACATTCTGGAAAGTCTGCAAGATATGATCTGGGATCGATACCTGCTCCTCCATCATTTCTAGGATATGTAGAGAGACATCTTTGGCTAGAACGGGTATGAAGGCCCATTCTGGTATCGGAGTAGGAATATCCTGCTCCGGTCCTCCGGTGGTCAGTGGGTACTGAAAATTATCCTGTGTCGGGGAAAGTGAATGAATCTACCCCTGTACTACGATATGCCGGTTTATCTCTCTGTTTTCCGCCACATCGGGATGGCAGACTTTACTTGCATCCGCAGGGAGCTGGCCCTGCATATATTAGTTTCCCACCATATCGAGTCAGTGGCCTTTGTTGGTGGGGAGACGTGTCTGCCTATGATTTTCCGCCACATCTGGATGGCGGGATTTTTTGATTGCCACCATATCAAGATGGTGGGCGTCAGAAGAAACTGCTAGGATCTGGTCTTGTAGGTTCCTGGTCGCCACCATGTCAGGTTGGTGGGCTCCATGACCTTCGGCAGGGAGAGGTGCATGCCTGGTAAGTGCCACCCTGTATGAGCGACGAGCTTGATGGAGATCGACCGGGATGCACGCCGGATTTTATGATGCCTCCATGTCTGGATGGCGGGATCGGGAGGAGCAAACATGTGTAGGTGCCTGTTCATGGTACGTCTCCGTGGCTGGGCAGCAGAGCTCCTTCTCAGGGACCAGGGTGATGATCGGTCCTTGATTGTACGTCTTCCTCCCTCATCGAGCTGTCCGAGGGGCTGGAGATCGGGGAGTGTGGGTCTGAATCCTTGGAGAGACATCCTCCTCGGCGCGAGGATTTTGGGTCGTGGTGTGACCACGATGACGTCTTCTGGCTGGGGCCTTGGAGCGGAACCCTCATTCGGTGGGGATTAAGTCCTCAACGTCGACCTCATCCGCCTCCCTGAGATAAGGGAGGTACACATTTTCCCGTTCCGGGCATAGACTCCCGAAACTACTAGAGACAGCAACATGGGCTGTATGGACTTGCCTTTGTGGCCACTGCTGAGAAGGTGACCGGCGAGTTCTGGCAGATTGGAGGGCGTTCATGGACACCTCCACCATTGGGAGAGTACCGTTCACATGGTACTCTCAGATCACTATGTCCGAGACCCAGCATTGAAGACGATGGGTGGGTGACGAGGTCTTCCGTAGGTGAGGAAGTCCTGTCATTACGTAGTTTGAAGCACACTCTTTTGAGTTCCTTCGGGACTTCATTGGACCGAAGGGAGTTTTGAAGGTAGTACCTGCAAAATTGTTTAGCAAATACAAGCAGCAAACCCGTCAGAGTAGCATCTCATGATCCCATGCGTAGTTAATGACCTTGATTGGCCCTCCTTGTGAGTAAAAGGGGGCACATGGTGGGATTAAGTTAAATCCGTCATGCTTGGTTAAAGATTCACGTCGGGTTCACCATTTTTGTTTTGTGGTTTCGGTCTGGAAATGCCCAACGACTCCGTATCCGATGACGCATGGACCTGCTTTCCAAAGGCAGGCATTTGCTGGATGGTCTGACCAGTGACACTTAATAACTCACATTAGTTGAGAGGATGGGAAGTCGGGCTCATGGCACCCTTTTTGGGGGAATGATTTCCTGTTCCGGGACTCTCTTATAGATTTACGACGTATTCATATGTTCTCGAATCTTTGGTTTATACCCAAACATAGTATCCACAGATTTAACCCTGGTAGGAAATGGTCAACTAAATGCAAGGGGTTCAGAATCATTTAGGCCTGAGGTTTACCATCCCTCTTTGGATTAATGACCCCGTGGGGTCGGAACTCATTGAGGCGGCACTAGGGGTGGTGCAGTGAACCAATGTGAGGACAGTCGGATTGACCGGTTGTTGGGCTTGAACCTCATGGAGGCTTCCTACGTACCCTGCTTAGGAAGAAGGGATCAAAGTCCACATAGTTCGAATGGGAGTGTCGGAGAACCGACGTGAATGTGGACCCGAAGGTCCGATGGTGATCGGGCTTGATCCTCTTGGAGGCTTCCTACGTACCCTTCCTAGGAGGTAGGGGTCAAAGTACATGTAGTTTATATGGGAGTGTCAGAGAACCGATGTGAATGTGGACTCAGAGGTCCGATGGTGATCGGGCTTGAACCACTTGGAGGCTTCCTATGTACCCTGCCTAGGAGGTAGGGATCAAAGTCCACGTAGTTTGCATGGGATTGTGGATTACACTCTAAGGAGGCCCGCAAGAGGATGTCATGGTTGATGCTTACTCTAAGCCCACGTGAGTCATGCTTAGTGTGAGAAACAAGAGGCAGCAGGGACCAGAGGATCACATCACGAAAGGTGCATCCGTGAGAAGTGTAGTGGGGATTACGCATAAGGGCACCCCATTAAGTCGGGGCTTACTCCGGGTTGGACGCCCATAATGACAAAGCACAGCAGGAGAGGGAAAGGGGGGTGGGGGGGTGCTTTTGTGCCCATATCCTCTCTTGTAGTTCATGAAGGATGCCTTCGGATGGGTATTTTACTACCCCTAGGGGCCCTTAACAAGTAGAGGGGTAGAAAAGGGACTCTCGAGCTCAGACTCCACATTACCGTGGGAATGTGAACCCAAGAATGCTTCGGGAATTTTCTCAAGGGTCGGGGAAACACCTTCTTCTCTATTTACCATGGGTATGTGAACTCAAAACGGCACAATGATGCGCCTGAGGGTTACACCACACGGATCCGGTGGCTCTGGTGGAGGCCTCGGCTCGGGGCCGATGAGTAGGACAGAGAAGGAGTCATAGAGGATCAGGCCGGATTGGGGGGGATCTTATATGGCTTGGGAAATGAGAACTCCGAAGGATTCGGCAGACCATACAGAGGTATGGGTGGTGGCACCCTTCGTGTAGGGAAGTGCTACGCAGCTGGAGAGACTGTCCGGGAACTAGGGTGGTCCGCGGACTGAGAGGCCACCAGGGAACCAGGGTGGTCCATGGACTGAGAGGCCACCTGCGAACCAGAGTGGTCTACGGACTGAGAGGCCTCCCACGAACCAGGGTGGTCCGCGGACTGAGAGGTCGTCCATGAAGCAGGAGGGTTCGTGACTTCGGGCTCAGTCCGTGCACAGGTTTGGTACGCGGAGGGTTCCACGCGAGTAGTGGTGGCCAAGGTTGGTGCCTATCGGGGGTTCATCGGTCGAGGCTTCGCCTGCGTAGGAGGGTGCTACATGGTGCGGCGGATCGGAGAAGAGGCATAAAATCCCTGGTCCACGGGGAGTGCATCTACAGAGGAGATATGGTTCGCAGTCTTCTCTTTTTATATTATTTTGAGTTTGCGGTTCACTAAATTATTATGCATTTTCGGTCCCTTATTAGTTCATTCCCAGGTTCATACCTGCTCTGGTTCACGAACTGGAACTTTCAAAATCCTAAGCCTTCCTTGGAAATCCTTCCACCCAAATCTGACCGATCTCCTCTCCGTCTCCTTTCTCCGAATACAAATCCCAATCACTAATCCCTTTTCCTTCCCCCCTTGGTCTCCTTTTATAGAGTGGGGAAAGACATGTATCTACAGTCACGTGGCGCCTTTTGCGGAGGCCCATGACCAAATACCCGGTTTACGGCTGACTTGGTCAATCCATAATTCGTGGTGGTTATTGAGCGCTTCTCCCTCCCCCCCCCCGCGAACCAAATGACAGGAGTGCTTTGCGGCCGCGGAGGGTTCCGCCTCCATTTTGAAAACGATAGTGGAGGCGGTTCGGGCCGGCTGACACAGCTCGCAGCTGGGGTGGTTCATGTCGGTGAATCAGATTGGTGCCCGCCCTGCTTCGCGCCTGCGAAGGATTTCCGCCTCAATTCCGTGAACGACAATGGTCTGCAGAGGGGGGACGCTTTGCGGAACCGGCCGTGTGTTGTTAACATTAGACCAGTCCGCGGACCGGTTCCTACTTCGCCATCCTTGAGTATTTTCCCCATTTTCCCATCCCATTTGAGGGGAAATTTGCCAGAATCTCCCTTGAGTTAAAGGGGATCATCGTTCTCCTTTGCGGATTTTTCAGGACCCTACAAATATATAAAATATTATCATGGAAAATCACAGAATAATTTTGATAGCATAATAGGGGTTCATAAATATTCATGTGTATGATTAATGAGAGTGAAATGGGTCTGTAATTACCTGTATGTAATAAGGATAGTAATAGGGATGTGTGAAAATACACACCAAGATGAAAATTTTGGAATCAAATGGAATAATATAAAGTAATTTCTTGAATAAAGAGGAGGATAGTATCCCTTTACTTTAGAGGTAGATTCTAAAATCTTGGGAGGATCATCTCAATAGACATTGGATACCTTGGGAGGGATATAGATAGGGAAGGTTAGAGAAAATTTTTTCTCAAACAGTTATGAGTGGATAGTAATGGTAGTTTGGTTGGGATTATATAATAAAAGATAGGTTAATTCTTTTTTAATTTCTAAACATAGATTTTGGAATATATACAATAAAACCATCAAAACCAAAAAACACCCATGGTTTCTAAAAAATGTTAGTGGTTGTCTATATTTTATAAGTACAAGAACCAAAATCAATAATATAATTCCACTTTTGTTATGTAAGTTATCCATGTTTATGAAGAATTGAATTTAATACCATAAAATATACTATATATTTTAGAGGATACTTAAGGGTTTATAAAATTAGTCAAGTAAATTTAAAAAACATTATTTTAAAGGGTAAACATAATTTTAGTCATGAATACACTTTATAATAATTATTATATTAATTTTGTGATTTTATGATGTTGTAATACATAACGTTTAATTATAACGCATCAAAATTTTACCGACTTGTTCAAATCTCTCAAAAAAATATAAAAAATTTAATGATAGTTAAATTTTATATGGTGATTTCAAAAATAATATTTTTTATGAAAATAAATCTCAAAATATGTGAATTTACATTTTTAAATCAAAAATCCTTATTTATAAATAAATACTAGGTTTTTTATAATAACAATTTTCCAACCTGTATAAAAATTAATGTTTACTTCATAAAATTATTTTATCATTTATAGTTAATAAATATTAATTAATAACAATAATGTTTTAAAATATATTTTATTTTAAAAAATTATTTAATTAAACAAAAATAGTGACTTTATTAAAATAATATATTTCCCAAAAATACAATTTGTGTTTCATCCTATTATAATGTTATTTTTACCAAAATTATTATTTAATTATTATAAAGTAATTATAAAATAGAAATATAACCATGAATTTATAAAAAATTACATATTCATCCTATTATGGTCAAGATACATAGTTATTTATTACTACAGTGAATGCACTAAGGGTAAGGTGTGAAATGAGGATATATTCTTATTATGGATCAAAGAACATGGTTTGGGCCATGATCTCGATAATCTTAGACTTATCATATAAACAGTTTCACTCAAGCTTTAGTTTTGAATCTTGGAATTGATTTGGTCACAGAAAAATCCCAATGATGTTATCTCCCTTGTAATCTCTAATAAAAGGGATTCATAAGATACAATCATACTGGTTGAGGTCATCACTTCCTTTGTCTATGTGAATTGGATTTATCAGAAACCTATATACATATTAATCATATTGTTATTTATAAATGTTATTCTATCAATGATTTTTATTTTTAATAGTCTTTTAAATTCGACATGATATAAATTATAACATTCCAAAATTACCAAATTAGTGCATGTGTTTTCTATAATTTTATTTATTAATAATGAATTTACTCATTTATAAAGTTAATTTAATTTAGAAATGTGTGGGTTTTATATATTGTATTGGGATTGAACCTTTAATAAAAAATTGATTGAATGGGGAGTGAACCCAATCCACTATGATAGACTTGGTAGAGATCCTTCACTAAGGAAATGATTTTATATCCTAATTTTCATACTAAAATATTTTATCGTATGATTATGATATGTTTCCATGTATCATGTTTGCTAATTGTTTATTACAGACTCTTCTATCTTATGTAACTTTATTGGTAAAAAGTTATAATTTATTTTATGATTATAATCTATGAATTTATGGGTGTGATTTTATAATGTTTATCTCATTTCCTTATACCATAATGATTATGTTATTCTCAATTATGATCATTAATTGATATATATTATGTTTACCCTTGATAATAATCCAAGCTCACCCATTCTTATGTTTCCCTATCCCAGGTTATGGAGAATGTTATTAAGTCTGTTATGACTTAGATGGGATCTTTTTATAAGGAACGTAAAAAAGAAATGATGTAGATTGTCTATGAACTTGTTTTTTTTATGTATCCATGTTTCCAAAAACACTAAACCATTATGGTTCTAGTGTGGATCATATTTATACGTAATAGATATTCATTCTAATAATATGAATAATTTATGTATAAAGGGTTTGGTTTACCATATTCTCACACTAACCTTGTCATTTCATCCTAACCTATAGTACTCCATAACTAACTTTGGTTAAAGATAACAAAAATTTATACATTGAGAGGAAAAGTATCATTATGTTTCATGAAATTTATATATATATATATATATAAATATATACATATATACATACACAAATATTTCAGATAGTATGAAAGAATAATAAACTGTCTATGCTATTTTAAATGAAACAATTCCTATTATTATTACTGTTTAAAGAATAATTAACAAAATATGGAAAAAGATTATATATACCTTATCATATATGTTGGGGATCCATACAAGACTTTTTTTATACAATTTTTGAGGTTTTTCTAACTCATTAAATCTTTATATAATTCCTTCCACATATCTATATGACCATATGATAAAACCATCAAAATAAAGTCAATACTAGGTGACATATATGATGAAAAACATTTTAATAATATTGTGACTTAGGAATCATATTACAAATTTAAAAATCAAATAAATTATTCAAAATTTTATCTTTATAACATAAAATGTCACGATGTCAACTATTATTTTCAATGCATAAATCTTTTAGGATTTATATTATCAGTCATGAAACCTTTTTTGTTAATCCAATTCCTCAAAATAATATGGAAAATAGTGTAAATAGTTTCATTATTACTTACCAATACTTCCTAAAATCCTTTAGGTTTAAGTGACATTTTCATTTCTACTATAACTAAATGAATCTTATACATTTTTATTTACAATCACATATACTAAAATATTATGTATATTTATTGGAAATAAATTCCCTTAATACTCATATAATATTTTGTCTGAAATTTTTTAACTTCTTAATGTTAATACATATTCTCATTGGCCTCTTATACATTACATTCTTCTTAAAATATCAAGATATGATATATAAAATCTAACTTTTTTATGAAATACGTCTTATTTCTTTTAGAAGGAATACTCAAAAAATAAACTACTTTTTCATATCATATATAGGATATTCTACGTGTTTCGATTAGTATAAACTAAAAATAAGACATTTTTGATTAAATTTTTTCTAAAATTCATGATGTGCTTATATTTTATAAAATATATTGATAAACAGTTTATATTGGATAATTTTTTTATCCTTTTTATAATTTAAAAATATTTCATAAAATTATATGAATCATAAACCATGTGTATACAATTTATCATCTCATTTTATTCGCAAAAAATCTTTGTTAATAAAATAAATCCTCTTATTATATAAGAAAAATGAGATATTGATACACATACATTATTAAGATCTATTTGAACTTGATAAACTTATTCATATTCAAAAAATTAATATAGAAACTATTTTATCTATTATTTTAATTCAATCTATATGATATATCCATTATTTTTGTGTTTTTGAACTCATGTTATTTAAAAAATTTCTAAATTCTACATTTTTTATCGCATACGCTTGAAAATTGAATAATCAATTTATATAACATCAATACCTGATATCAAAATTCCGTTGAGTTTCCGAAAATCCCTTTATGTATGTAAAACAATTACATACTATGAAACAATTATCCCTTTCTTCCATATAAAACCCTTACTTATTAATTACATAAAATAGAGATAAGAAAAAAATTAATTGGATTATCTATCAAAATTTTATTCTAGTTAAAATATTACCCACAATACTATCTATACAACCCCAGAACATATACATCACATTCCTAGTTCATTTATTCTCAAAATAATATCATATTAAGTATAATTTTCTAGAATTCATACATATTTCCTAAACCTTTACATTTATGAAAATATAATGAAACCATAATCAGAATAATCCTTACAGAAAACTTGTAGTCTCAAGAATCCATTACCAAACTCAATAATATTTATTATCTAAGAAGAGAATAAAATTACTTGGGTTATTTTGTATCAATTTTCATTAAAATCCTAAATAAATATTTCTATGATTCTTATAGGTATTTAGATTCATATATTAAAAAAATTAAATATTTGGTTACTAAAGAAGATGTTTCTTTAACTCATATAAATTATCTTAATAAATTTTATTAAATTATAATTCTTAACAGATCAATAAAATGAGATTATACTTCTTATAGATGAATCTCAAAGTTATGTTTGATAATTATGACTCTATTACCTTTGAAAAAGTATTTTATTATATGAGTCTCATATATTATAACCTTATATTATATATTTTTATTAAATTATATCCAATTAAATTGATGTCCTTTTTAAATTCATCAAATCTATTAGTAGGTCAAGATCAATATTTTAAAATGTAATGAGTTTTCCTTAGAATTTCTCCCACTGATTATTTTTTAGGGAAAGAATAATCCCAATCATATCATATATAATTCTTGTTTAGTAGAGTTGAAACATACTTATCCAAAACATAAGGTGGATAAACCTAACACTCTTCCTTATGTATCTCTAATGTTAGGGTTTTCTATCTAAGCATGACTCAAATAACATGAAAAAATAGGCTTACACAATATAATATAGTGGAAACTAACTTTTTAAATACCTACTC
Source organism: Viscum album (assembly GCA_963277665.1). Classification (NCBI taxonomy): domain Eukaryota; kingdom Viridiplantae; phylum Streptophyta; class Magnoliopsida; order Santalales; family Viscaceae; genus Viscum; species Viscum album. Next base: position 1,128,690,655 of record OY728146.1, read on the forward strand.
ATTGGATAATATAAGTCCATCCATTAATTTTGTTGTTAAAGACAGTTTAAGGTGACAAAAAATTTGAATTTCTAACCTTTTTAGATGATTGAGGTCTTGAAATGTTCCACTTTGGAAGAATATTACTCTTATTATTTAAAATTGTATTTAATATCACCATCTTATCTCATGATATTCCCTTTACATATGAATGATTATAATGATTTACTTTTTAATTATATTCTCTCCATGAAATCAATATGTCAAATCCATATTGATGCGCAACTCTTTAAACATCCCATATTTTGTGTTTCTCACCCAAAAAAATTCATGATATAGATATTTACACAAAGTAAAATGCATCTCATATATAACGTACATGAACTATTTATGTAATGGTTTATAACTATATGTAATTGACTCTACATGAGTTTTCTTGGAGCTGTAGATAGACAACCCCATCATTTTATAACAAGAAGAAGCCTTGAGGCCAGTGTAGAGTTAAAACCAAACTCCCCCTACCCTAGGACACATTACTCAACAGAGAATAGAATTCATTATAAATCCAAATCCTAATGTAATTAAAACATATTCAACAACTAAATTAACTCTAACAACTAAAATTAAAAACCATGTCAATGGAAATGAAAACTAAATCCTTTTATCTTACCAAGCATGTAACTAATTAGATCCATACAAGATAATATCTAGAAGTCGTTTAATTTTTAAACTAAAGTATAAATATTTATGATATTAAAAACATATAACTATGAATAAATCATGAAATAAAATTTAAATAAATGATCATTTAAAATATTTAGTCATGATATAAATATTTATGAATAGTTCAAAATAAAAGATAACTGTAAAAAATTTATTTTTTAGCTAATCGTTATTGACATCAATAATCTTGAGTATAAACAACTTAATTTCAATTTGTATTATTAAATTATATATATTATACATTATATAGAATTTTACCTTAAATATAATATATTTTTTGAATTATAAACGCTTTATAATTTGATTTCTATTATGTAAACATTTAATATAATCTAAATATCATGCACATAACATTATTTAATCTTGGATCATATCTTTCATGAAATTTATTTTGATGTTGTTTAAATAAAATTCCTAATAAGGCCCTAAATTTTAAAAATTATAATTAATAAAATATTAAATAGTCAGGATAATAATATAAAAACATTTTATATTTCACCTTATTTAGTAATTTACAGACACTTAAATTTTTCTTTTTGATTTCTAAATAAACATTTTATTTTTTAGTCATATAGTATCCTATATAATATGTAAAATTTATTTTTAATATTAACATTTGATATTATGGAATATTAAATATTGAATGTTTTATAAACATTTATTCATTAATAATACAATCTTTATTATTACGTAATTTATAAATTCTTTATAAATTATTAAGTATCCCCTTAATACTATTCATATTTACTTACTAAAAATTTATAAATATAAAAATAAATTCATAATTGAATATATAGAATAATTAAATTTTCTCTTTATGTCATATTTTATGATTGGGACCTAATTATAGGTTATAAGAGATAGACAAGCAGTATATAAGCCCTTTAGACACTATATATAGCATTCTACGATAGATAATTCTAAAAAATATATGATATACCACATACATAAGACTTCATCCCTATCATGCTCTAAAAATTCTAATTATATAATTAAATATGATATACTATATATGTAAGGCTATTTTCATATCACATTTTATGTTATAATGATTAATTGTATTATCGACTCAATACTCTATTTTTGGATATATATGGAATACGATATTATAATCTATGATATCTCTATATCATATGATATGAATATAAATAAATTCAAGGATTTTAACTCTGTCATGGCTTACGATGTCCCATATTATACACTGTGATGAAATACTATATGAAAATTGGACTAATCATATTTTATGACTACATGTATGATAAACAAATATAATATGTAATTCATTCATGTTACAAAATATTTCACAAATCTATAAATGTGTGATTCTCTGACGCCACTGTTGGGATTATTAGGTGTCTATTGAAACTTAATATATGCAATGAGTGTGATTTAAATCCCAATACATATATTTATATTCATAGAAATATGACATATATTAAAATCTAATAATGAAGAACCTGTAAAAGTAATGCACACCATACATTAAAGATTCAATATATCCATCCATATTCTTCTTCAATGTTCTAGGAAGACTCCAAGAGATTTAGTAAAAGGAACCCCACCTCTAGAGGTATCTATGGGATGATTAATCTCATGTTTTTTGAGTAAGATTTCCCTTTAGTCGTTGAGGTTCAAGCACCTTGCTATAATAAGAAGGATGAATAAATCGATTTGGTTTCCCTGAAGTATCGACCAAGCATGTAGTATAAACCCACACCACTTACATCAAATTATAGTGGGTCTTTAAAGTGTACTAAACAATTATCCTTGAGTGTTTATGTATTAACAATGGTTTTATAATTCATGAGTTAATTCTTTAGCTTAAATGAATTTTATATATGTATTACATAACTCTTTCTCATTATATTTCATCTAAAAACCCACAATGATAGAATATGTGGAAGATATGTTTTACTAACATAATAATTGGATGTAGTGGTATATAATTATAGAACAATACTTTCATGGTAGTAGGATTAAACTATGAAAAATGATCCACCTTTAGTCATAAAATATGATTGAATATGTTATTAAATGTAATAATGATTCTAACAATTTCCCCACTCATAAAAAATTATTATAATGAATGTTGGAATGAAACCATGAATTTCATTCTCATACGATATGATTTATTCATAAAATAATACTAGTACATTTGTGTCATATACAAATGGTATTTTAGGGATTTAGAATATATCATCTCCTTAAATTTTTTTTGATCATTTTCATAATGAAAAACTCACAACCATCCATCAACACTTCTTTAACTCTATTGTCCTATGCAATCACTAGAAGAGGTTTTATTTTTTCTATTGATATCACATTAATTATCCTTTAATGTTTATTTTAGAATTTATATTACTAACTTTTCATCCATGGGAAATTTATATAACCAATCTAATTGGTAAAAGTTTTATTTTTCTTACTATCATGTAATTTAGATGAATATTTCACTCAAGTTAGATGGGTATAAAAAACCATGACTACATCCTTTTATTGGTAGATTATAGGCTATAATATTTCATAATAAACTATTGATGGTTGCTTTTTATCACTAGAAATATTTTACATAATTTCTTATTTATAAGAATTCTCACATTCATTGATAGTTTCTACGTTTAGTACCTCATGATCAAATTGATTCAATACTAAATGTTTTTGATTGAAGGACTAGAAACAACATTAGAAAAAGAGATCTATTCAACCTAAGTAATCTCCATTGATTTAACCCATGGATTTGATTGGTGGAAAATAAAAATGGATTATTTTGGAATAAAAAATGAAATAAAAAATTATATCTTAAACCAGGGAAGCAGCCCAGATGTCGCCCAAAATCTGATGAGGATCAGGGAATGAAATTGTCACATTTCTAACAACAACATTCTAAGGATAGTATGTTATCCTATCGGCCCTATTATCCTTATTCTACACAACTATGGTATGCTATTATATTCCAATACCAACATTATTTCTTTCATCTTGGGCATTATCTATAGGTGACTCATCAGTAAATTCTAATTTTTTGGGATTCTATGTTCCTATGAATGGTGAATGAGAAGAGTGAATAAAATTGAAATGGAATAATTGATTTTTTAGTTTCATATAACTATAGAAAAATAAGGAAATATATTTATATAAAAAGGTTGAAAGACTAACATGACCATTTTGAATCCAGATCCATTGAGCCCGCATGGATGAGTGGTGAAGATCAATACATCATCTAGAAACAGATGAAAGGAATTGGTTAAAAGTTAAAGCAATAATGTTTTATATGATTATAAGTAATTCTTGAAAGAGAAAGAATGGTTTCAAATTAAAATAGATTAATAAGAATATTGAACAATCCAATCTATAAAAAATATATCATATAATCTAGTTCAACTTGAATTAATAGAGGCAATTTTTTAATAACAAAATAAATCCCTGAATTGGACATGATTTAAACATTTATAAATAGTAGTATTTATCATTATATTTAGAGATAAAGATGTAATGAGACTCATCTAACAATCTGACTAAGATCTGTGAGAATATAACGAGTCTTATGGAATATTTTCTAGAGACCATCATAGGGAATTCATTAAGGGACTACCCAAGAAGAGAAAAAAAGAAAGAAGGAAATGAGTAAACCTCTAATTCTGTGAAAAATATCTAGAAATAATTTTTGATGATATGTGGTATAAAAGGTAAGTTCACCATAAAATACTAGAATATACCAACATTCATGATTTCCTTAGTTGAATAAAAAAGCAATCTAGTAATATCAACTGTATAACTACCATATTGGGTAAATTATTATTCCTTGACTATAATGATCAAATATATTGTTCTAACAATTTATTTCCATGATATAAATCATCATCATGTTCATATATAGGTGGAATGGCAATGTGAAACAATTCATTATAAAATAAAGTCCATCAATATCATCTATCAAAACATCTCAATGAAAATAAATAATTAATATTATAAACTGAGATTACTAAGGAAGATATGATAATGATGATGATTCCTTATAATATCATCAATCTAAACCTCAAATTTTTTTGCACAATCATCAATTATAAGGTTTCATGTATAATTATCAAGGAACACATCAGAAATACCATATCTTAGGAAACCAATATATGATCAATGTAATTTTTTAACAATGTAGAATTTGTTGAACATACATATCAAGGTAATGATACTCATATAATGATTATAAATACTAATAATCCATCACAAACCCACTCACTAAAAAGTAATAGAATAATAAAAATCCATCTTATAACTATAAACATCCAGAATAGATATTAAAATGATGTCAATATTATCTGGCCAATTATATTCCATTTATATTTAGTATCACTTTTCATGGGTAGGATGTTGTCATAAATCTTGTATAATTTCTCATAAAAATTTGAAATAACAAGACCTGAACCACCAGGGCCTCATCTGGGAAAGTGGTATGCTAGTAGTGCCACCCCAAGAACACTAGAACCTATGAAGGGGAGATTACACATAAATGACTCCTTATCATTAGTTTATATAACACTTCACATTATTATACATAAATACTATAACAAATATCAATTATATACTTATACAATACAAATAAACCCATGAAACCTCACTATAATTATAATGGAGGATACTCACCTCACTAGATAAAACCTCAACCAATGGGAATGTCAACTCTTGTAGAGGATCCTGTTTATGAATTGGTTATTAGATGAGGTAATACCTAGTCTACATATAGAGGATCCCTAACCTAAGTATGAACATGGGAATACTAAACCTACAAAAAAATGAGACATAGATAAAGGATCCTGAGCATGATCATGTGAGGACAATACTTACTCCAAATATATGATTAGAACCCTCTAATCATCATGCTATAACCACAGACATGGCCTATGGAGATAAATTATAAATACACCTATTTTAACTTGGAAATAAGATTTTATGGATAAATATATGACATCATTATGATCTATATATAAAAATATTAAAGATAGTATTTTTTAATTATCGTAAACATACATATGATAAAATGAATTCATTTCATTGTAATAAAAATGAGGTGCGTTAGATGATGAGACTCACAGATTATGTCACATTTCAAAACAAATTTTCAAAAAAATTTCTTGATTATTTGAGCTCGATGTTTATATCATGATTTCATAGAAATATTCATCAATCAGATGACTCAGTAAAAATTTATAACTGAAACAACATTTTTAATAATAATGATGATAACATCATAGTTATCATCATGATGATGATGATTATTATAATAATCATTTAAGTTAAACACAGTGGAATTCACATGGAAACCACCCCCTTTCATAACCCCTATCTATAATCTATTACTATCCTTTTTTGAATTAATATTATTAATACTATACAATTCTCATATGTTTCATCCAATAGGTAAAGATTCATGTTTCGCCTTCCATTCACACATTCCATCCCAATTCATTTTCTTTTTAATCCCTTTTTATTATGAATTATATGAGCCTCACCATAATTCTATTTTTTTTGCAATTTTAGCTTCCATCTTCTATGATCAACCTGAACCGGTTCCACCACCACTTCTCATCACACCACCACCTATCACTATGCCACCTCACACTCCTCCAATTGCCCGAAGTCCTTAAATTTTTATTTATTTTTGATAATCCACCTTTTAGGGGGTGAGGTGAAACCATTACAAGGCCCGTAGGCGTATGTATTACATTTCCTGTTGGCCTTAGAGGAATTAATTGCCTATAGGCTTTAAACATTAAATACAACCTAAATTAACTACTTGGAATAGATCCTCCCCAATATCTTCATCGTTATATCATATCTCCACCTATTCGTGGATATTTGGCTAGGCTTTCCCATGCATGCACAGGATTTTCCAGATGGAAGGTGACATACCCTCTTATTCTTGAAATCCGTTTAGCTTCTGCTATGGTGAAAGATCCTTGCTCATCCTCCTTCTAGAGCTTGTTCGGTTATCTGGTTTTCATCTGCACATAAGGTGTCTCTAAGGCCTTAAGGTGGCCCGAAGGACTTACTGACCCAATGTCCTTGGTGGCTAGAAGTCCTTAAAAGACCCGGGGACCAAATCGACAGCCTGAAGGCCCAAACTGGGGAATATTCCATGCTACTATAGTGCTAAACAATACATACTACAGTTCCTGCTACAACACTTCTAGAGTGCCTTCTACAGTACTGCTACAGTACCCTCGCAAATTATGCCTCCTCCTGTATTTGATCCTTGGTCACCTAGATGCACTTAAGGAGTTCTCACCAACTGGGCTAAGATTCATGTGCAAGCTACCTGATACTGACCCTCTTCATGTCGACCACTTTTCACTACATGTTCAACCATTCTTGAGTTATACCAACAACCCTCACACACTCCTAACATCATGACACCCCACACTATTTACAGCTAATTCTTGATCCAAAGGACATTTACCCATATACGAGAGAGATAGTGAGATGCATGTGTGGTAGATAAATTATAGTGAGAAAATAGAACAATATCCATAATTGAAACCACATATTCAATAAGAAACAAATTTAGAGGTGAAATAATTCCCCTTTTCATGATAAATATTCAAAATAAATTATTTTTTGTCATTATATAAATACATATTTCCTAAACGATAGATTTTAATTAGATTAATTTAGATATTTGGTTCAATTTTTAGACATCTTCATAATGAAAAAATAAAAAAAAAATCATGAAAAACAGAGGTTTTGATTTATCAATTATATAATTAAATTAAAAATTAATAGAGTAATAAATAATTTAAAAATATTAAATTGTGTATTCCATGAATAATATAGAATAAGTAAAATCATTAATTCTTATACTTCCATGGAAAATATATTTGGAGGTACAAAAAATTTAGCCAACATATTTAATATTTGTAAAATAAAAAGGATGATGGATAAACCAAAAGAATAGTCATATTTAGTGTAAAATATATCAAATGTTATAAATTAAGATTTATCCATATTAAGAACGAGGCATTAAGAAATAAAAATGAACCTTACCTAGTGGATCAATACTCATCACTTCTATTTATTGTACGACTATAGTTTCATTACAAGATGTTTTCCTGATACAATCATTGATGTGATCAATTCTTTAGTTTCCGATTACACCAAAGTCTCTAAATATTTTCTAGTCCTCACCATATCTCCCTCTCTCTCCATCACAATTTAGGATTATAGTGGACCACCATAGCAATATGGATTGTATAGGATTAAATAGCTGGGTTTGGGGGGTTTTAGAATTAATTTCCCACAATTAAAAAATAAATTAATTATTTAGAAAATAAATTCATATATTAATAAATTAATTAAATCTAAGAAAATAAAATCACCCTTGATAGTGAGGACCCAAGATCACATTGTGAATGAATTTAACTCTAATCATCTAGTAAAATATTCATGTTGGTCACAACAATGGCATTTTATTTCCCATTCAATTTTCCATTTAGAAAAAAATAATAATTATTGAGAATATATGTGTACGATCTAAAAATAAATTTTTTTATACATAAATATCACTCCATAGATTCAAAAAATCTATTAAATAATTTTTATGAGGCACTCTAATTGGGTTAATACATTGTTTTACAATTAGATATATCCTAGGGAATAAAAAAAATAATTTTTTTTCTAAGTATCAATTATGGAAAACCCATTTCACTACATGCAATCCACCTTAATAACATTTCATTTATGAAATAGAAACAAATATAGATATCAAATAGGGAAACTTATACATTAGTTACACGCGGTAACCCACCACCACTGCATGCATCTTCTTCACCAATGAAGTGCTAAGTTCTAAAAACACACAACAATGAACTCCTAAAAAAGTTAACATCATATTCAAACCACTTAGAAACCATATCTTAACCTATTTGAGAAAAAACTAAGAAAAAACAAACATCCACTCTATGTGAGTCATTCCATGACTAATCACCCATTATTTTTTATCTTCCAACGGTCATCTTACATACCATGATGGAAACAAATTACACACCATAGACATCCACCTCAGAATTGTTTAATTACAAGGTTACTACTACTAGATGATCATTACTCCCCATTATTAAAGAAAATTCCAGCGAGTTGTTATATGGAAATAACCCATAAAAACTATTCTCCCAACATTTATCATGTCACCGAGGCTATGCACTAATAATAGAAGAGTCTTACTATACAAGATCATTTGGTTCCAAGTAAAATTCTATGATGACTCAACCTATATGGCACGTACACCAATATTGAAAGATCATGATACAAGTTTGAAATGGGCCTCAATTCGCAGTCTCTATAAAAAATTTCATGATAAATCCTCCATCCTAACTTTAGTCTTATATAGGTTTCAAATAAACTAATGAGATATCTTGGTTGTGTTCTCCTCACTCTTTTGTGGAAGCTAATATATATCACATCAGGGGAAAAACCAATAATCATTCAAGCTACCAAGAATATCACAATTGGACTTTAGGTGACCTAGTCAGCAACAATATAAAGTGGGATGTCTTGACCATTCATATAGAATTTCCATGTTATCTCCATCCCCCCAAAGATAATACCTAAATAAGTTACCAAAAATATTAAACCTCCTTATAAAACCCCCTCTACTATAAAGATGGAATTTCTATGTGATGTGTACCCTCATAAGGAAACAATTTAAATACCATATCAAAGACCGTACTCCACAAGGAAAATCTATATATAGGATATCTGTTAGAATATTTAATGCAAACACTAATATAATTGGACTAACCACTTAGAAGAGTGAGAGGCATGCTTCAAAACTTCAGGAAAACTATTTAGGTCTACCATCTGAGCATTTCCAGTCACATCGGTTCATTATGTCAAATTTACCACTATGAACACTTTCACACTAAGTAAGAGTATGAGGATACCAACATCGACTAAAGGTTAACATTTATTGATATGCAAAAACGAATCACTACTTAAAGGCTGGATACTGATGTGATTTATCCATCATCTGAACACAAATTCCTTAGAGTTAAGTCTCCACTTTGGAGCTACTTCTAAACCACTATGATCTCATCGTTCAACATGAATTTAACCTTATGAAGACAAATTATACTCTAGGAATCTTAATATAACACTATAATAATTCCTTATATAACTAGTAATCTTTTAAAAAGACTTTTGAAAATATCTAAATTCCTAACCAACACAGCCGTGAATTGATACCAAGGAGGATCCAATCCTGATGACTCATTATCCCCACATGTGTATTCAACATACCACTAAGCTATCATTGGAACACTATCCATTGAATGTAATATAATTAATACTTTATTACCTCATCAATGTGAAATGTTGAGATTCTCAGTAGAATGATTCAATCATTTTTATACATTTTTTTGGGAATGAAATGTCATTTATACACATTGTAAAAAAATATATACATACCTGTTGATTAGTAAATGATCAAAACATCTTGAGAGTTAGATCCACTTTCTAGTTCTGTTGGGATAAAATTATCATGTAAAACACTGATGAACAATCTTTAAAAATAAACTTATAGGCCTTTATGGTTTGATAAATGTATATATTAAAAATTATACAAAATTAAAAAAATTCTATCCCCATATCTAAAAATTAATATCTCACTTAATAAGAAAGAGGTGAGTGAAATATGACCACCATAAGTGTAAAATATCTAGTTAAAAATGGTTTGGATATGGGTTAAACTATAATCTATATATTTTTAACATTATATGTTGAAATAAAATCTCATTCCTATGCTATCTAGTATGAGAGTCCCTAAAAATTGGACATAAATCATATTACAATTTGAATTTAATGACTCATAAAACTTTAAATCCATCACACACATATTATGATATCTCCAATTATAAAAAAACTTTTTCATGAAAGGGGCTGGATAGGGGTGGTGATTTTGTGAGAGTTTTTAAGAATAAATCGTCTATCTCTTCTCCTAGAGAATCCACTCTTAAATTGAAAATTCTCTCTAGTAGACCACTATCCTTAATAAGAAAAATTTTCTTGACTTCAAAACTACCCTCCACATAAAGAGTCATAAAAAAACCACTATATATATCATCATGTTAAATTCTAATCTATTCCCATAGATGGGATACACCTTTGATAATAATTCTCAATACACAAATGCTAGCTCAAGGGTCCGTAATAATGGTGGTGTTATGTGAAAACACACACAAAATAACATGTTAACTCTCCCTTTGGGTATCCACTAGAATTGATGATATAAAAAAAATTATATCATGAAAAATGTCTAAAATAACACCATTCATGGTTTATGAGCCTCAAAATGCACTCAATCTTGATTGAAACATACTAAAAAGGTTCAATACCCTCATGAAAAAATCTATCCCATAAAATGGATCAATCTACAATCATAGTAGAGTAGTATCATTATGAGTTTGAGTGAAACATAATCCACAATTTGATCAAAAAATTATATAGGGAACTCAACATAGGAATCTTAATCTAGACAATGAGAGTCAAAACTAGATAGAAATGTGGGCTACATACTCTATCCGATCCTCCTCCACTCAAAGACTAGCCTCACCTCATAAACTCACGAGGCCAATACTCTCTGAACAAATGTGACATTCTCAGTATATCAGTAATCTCATTAAAATTAGTAGGGAAAATATTCCACTCTATAATATTGGTCCAAACTATTCACAAAATGGGAGGGAAACTGCCTTTATTCATGGAGATATAATGTATCTCAACCATGTCTTGGGAAAATAATCTTCATTTCTCCATAACTGGTGGAGAGTGGCTGAAATATAGGCATGGGATTATCATTTCACTACATACACTTACTATTTGGTTATCATATCCCTTCATTTTATAAGATAAAACCATATGGATTATATCATATATGGATAAACTGATATAAGATAAAGTTCAAAAAATTTAACTAACGACAATATAATGTATTTACCATATTACTTATAACCTATAATGGTATCTCAAATATATGGGTAAAATATATAGGTTTTATAGTCCTTGAGAAAGAATAAATTATCAAATTCTTCAACACTAATCTATTTGGTCTAAAAAAATCTCAAGTCCCCCCAAATGGTGTTTTCAAAATGTTACCAAACCAGTTCATATATGAAATATATGTCCAAACTCTTTCCCTAAGACAAAACCCCTTTTATACCACTCTAACACAACCGAACCTACCAGGGCCCCACCTATGTTGATGGTATTCCAAGATTACTTCCTAAATATAACTTGAAAAAAGGGGATCCTTCTTATCACTAAATATTTCTCATCAATTGAAAAAACATCCCATCGGTCCCTCCCTTTTGTTCCACTAGCCTCTTCGCCCCTCCTGTTCCCAATCCAAAACCCTACTCCCCTTAAAAATTTATTTTTCTTAATATTTTAGACCCCTTTCTCCCTTCCCCCTTCCCTTCCCCCTTTTATCCTTGATCCGGAGAGCTGGTTGTCCAAGGAAAGAGAGAAATAATCTAAGGTAATTCCTCTTTTTTCTTCTGTTTGAGATTATGATTTACCTTTTTTCTATATTCACCTTTCAAATAGCTATAGTAATTTTTTTTATAGAAGGAAATCTCTTCACCTGCCTCAACCTCTAGCCTTACTACTCGATTGGATCACTAATCTCAAGTGGCCAAGTACCGGGACCCCTCCTCTCTCAGTCCTCCATTAAGTAGGGTGTGCACCAGGTCTCAAGACAAATTAATATCCCCATCTACAAGTAAGTATTATAGAATTCTCTTTTAATATGGGTCCAGGGCAAGGAAGTATCATTTTTATTGTTATCATTGATGATTTGGAATGCCCGGTGTCTCAGTGCCTGGGTGAAGTTTGATTTTATTTCTAATGAGGGTTCCAAACACGGTGTGTCTCTTGTGGATATTCTTAAAGGAAATCTTGGGTCATTTACGATTTTGGAGATTGAAATAAGGTATGGTACACATTGATTCTTGTAAAGTGAGACTAAAAATAGTAAAATATGGATTTTGGGAAGCTCATGATCTTATTGGAAAAGCTGTTAGTTAAATATCAACATTTTTCTATTAAGGTTGATGTTAGTGGCCATTCTTGTGTATAATAATTTATCTATGAAAAATTCAGTGCTAGGATTTGGGAGAAATAGTGGCCCAATATTTGTTCATTCAACCCTGGAGTGGTTCCCTATATTGTAAGGGGAGACTCTAATACTATTATGTATTCTTCTAATAAGAAAGGGGGTATCTCCCTCCCACATAATGACAAGATCCATTTATCAGGATTTCTATCCCAGGAAGGTCCCCATGTCCTAGGATTTATGGATGGTAGGTTTACTTAGTTTAATAACAAACGTGGATTCATATGAACATGGTATATATTGGGTCAATGTTTAGGGAAACTCTATGATTTTCTTTTGAATTACCTATCATAGAAGCCATCCACTTGACTCGAGCCTTGTCTGACCCATCCGCACTACTTATCTTCATGAAATCTAGCACCCTGAGAGATCAGTGTTTCTTGATTTCAAGGTGATGGACTTCTCACCATGACATTCTCTATGAAGTTAAACACTATTGGGATGCCTCATGACATAGAAGCTATTGGATCATCCAGTATAATCAATTACGATTCTTGAAAGGATATCATCAAGCTGGGTCTACTTCTTCTCCCCCTAATTGACCATACATCAATGACATCAAGAGTGACATTGATAATGCAGACCTTAGTCTAGAGGAATCCTAGGATGGAGAGATATTAATTTCCTCGGGCCTTAAAAGTCATCAATACATTGAAAATATATTTGAGAAATAGAGGATTCACCCCGAATGCTATCGGGATAATTGGCTGAAGGAAGGGGATTGGAATACAGCCTTTTTCCTCGCATGCATAGAAGAAAAATAGCATCATTTGACTCTAAATATTTAGTTCGCGAATGGATCCTTAACTAGAGATATGGTTATTGTTGGAGATATGGATGTATCCATCTTTAATTCATTTCTTTTCTCTCCCAATCCTTGCTGGAAACTGGTCACCCACAAGATCAGGCTGATTGTTTCAGCTCAATTTTGAGGGTACTCTCTGAACATGCTAATGTCATCCTTTAGGGTTCTCTATAGGAGAAGGAGGTGTGGGATTATGTTTCCTCATTGATCCAAGAGAGTTACCTTCAGAATGATGAATTCCCTCGGTCTTTTTTTTCGTTGCCTGGATTTGTGGTTAAGGATGACCTTCTGAGTGCCATCCAGAAGTTTTTTTTGGGGGGGGGGAGGGTCGGCTCACCCAGGTTTCTAGCTCCACCACCTTAATTATCATTAGAATAGTCCATGACCCCTCTTATATTACTCAGTATCAGCCTATTATCTTGTGAAACTTCACCTACAATGTTCTGGCCAACAACATCAGTAAAAGGATTACTCAATTCTTATACATTTGGATTTTAGAGAAGTAACACACTTTTATTTAGGGAAAGTCCATTAAAGGGGCTATAAAACTTCCATAGGATATGATTAATGACACAAATATGATGTTATGGGGTATAATATTGTGGTAAGGGTGGAAATGGAGAAACCCTATGATAGGCTTGAATGGTCCATTATTATCGGTGTTATGCGATTAATGGGTTTCTCAAAAAGGGCCATTGACATGATGTTTTAGTGTTACAGTTCCCCTGGTTCAATGTTTACTTCATGGGAAGGATTCCTACTTTTCTAAAACCTATCATAGGCCTTAGTAATGGTAATCCTATACCCCTTATCATATGTATTCTGGACTAAGATGTCTTGACAAGGTTTTTTATCACCTTATTGCAACATGAGTTGATTATACCTTACCACTATAGGGATCACATCCCTAGTGTATCATATCTTCTCTTTACCAATGAGATAATCTTATTCATTAATGGGTGAAGCTCTTACATCATAGGTTTAAACTAAACTATCGAAGATTATACTTTCTGGAGTAGGAAAATTATTTACTGATCCAAGAGTGGAGTTTAACTTCCATCTTTATGTCTAGACAAGAAGAAGGTTAATATTGAATCAAGGATATCCATTTCATGTAGGTGCATTCCCATAACCTTATTGGGTTCTCCCATTTCCCTTGGAAGGATCTATATTTCCCAATATGATGGTATGGTTAGTAAGTTAATTAATTGAATAATTATTTGGAAGAATATATTCTTATCCTTTGGTGGGAGAATTACTCTTGTTAACTAAATGTAGTCCACGATTACCACACATATCCTTTCCATTTTAAAGGTTCTCAAATCAACTCTCAGAAAAATTTAGAGAACTATAAAGGATTTTATATGGGATTTCTAAGGGGATAGAAAATGTTGGTGGTACTTTTGAAGAAAGATTAATAAACCAATTGAACATGGGGGTATCAATGCTAGGAATGTGTTGAAAGCTAAGCACTTTCATTTGGAAAAGCTCGCTAGGGAGGTTATTGAGGGGAATTCTTTATGGGTATGCTTCATCAAAGGTAAGTACGACTTGGATCTTAGGATAATGTTAGGTCCCATTATGAATTGTGAAAGGATTTGTAAGTCAATATTATCTTCCTCAGTGGCCACTCCTAATTGATCTTGGTTTGGGGTGAGGTGAGCTTCTAGAAATGTGATTCAAGGGTAGGACCTTAGACTTCCTAGCTTGTCCTTGCCCAAAAATTTATTATATGAAGGATAGTTTTTACCCCTCCATTACCTAGGATGTCCTTATTCCAACCTAGAAATATGCATTAGATTGCATTAGTATTGATGTATCCCTTGACCTTTTTATTTTATCTGGTGATGTGAGTGGGATATTCTTAGAGATGTCTTATAAGAAGTCTCCAAATAGGAAGCCTAATAATTATCCTTATAGAACTCATATCTAGTGCATGGAAATTACATATAAGTATAATATACTACTATGGAGAATTTGAAAACATTTTCTTTATACTGATATAGATATCAAACACAAGGGAGTTTATCAACATCAAAATATGTGTGATACTCATCCCCTATTGAAGATTCTGCATTGCAGTTGTTGTTTTTGAATGGCTAGGGGGGTCTAATCTAGAGTTTTTAAGGTGAGTTCAAGAATTTATACCTTTATGTGGAGTTCATCATTTATATTCTCCAAATGTGGTTATATAGCTGTATTGGAAACATGCAAGAGGAAAAAGATTAAGATATGCTTCTGGAAGTGGGGTGTTGGTCCCTATGGAAGGTTAAAAATTATACTAGGCATAGCTCCATGATATCCTTCACGAATATGGTAGTGGGAGTCAGATGTATGGTAGTGGAGCTGGTATGGATTTTAAAGCAGGGGTTTACTCCCTCCATAAGATGTTTCTTGCTTGTATGTCCTTCCTAGGGTGCACCCAAGCCCAGCATGATGTGGTATTGGGTTTTCTGGCATCCTCTTATGAGCTGCCTCAAGCTCAACACTAATGGTGCATGTGCCCATGGCTACAGGCATAGTGGTGGTGTGGTTTGTGAATCATATGTATCAATGTTTTATGATTTTTGTGTTCTATGAACCTGAAAATTACCTTAAGGATGAGACCATTTTCAATGGTATATCTCTATGTAGGTTAAAAAATATTATCATATCCTTGATGGAATCAGACTCTCAGAATATTTTGAGATCCCTCATTGGCAATCCTACCACTCCATGGACCATTACATACAAGATTCATGAATGAAGTACTCTCTTATCTGAAGACAACAAGATCTTACACACCTGGAATGAAGGTAATTATGTAGTTGAAATCTTGGAACTTCTGGATATGTAAGAATGTCCCCTTTTAGAACTTTTCACCCCTAGTTCTTTCCCTTCTATTGTGATTGAGCATGTTATTGTGGTCGCTAATGGTTTCCATTTCCATTGACCTATATGATTTTTAGTCTTTATCTTTCCCCATTATTAATAAAATGAATTATTGAGATGCCCTTAAGAATAGAGGAGGATTCATACCACAATGAAAATATCTTTATCTAAGGGAAATACGTACTATAGATGAGGATCTCAACCCCGAATGAACTCTTAGATGCGAGGAATACTGACTTCACAAATAGAGGATCCCAACCCCAAGTATTTTGGTGAAATATAAATCCTACATATAAAATGACCCATAGATAGAACATCCTATCCCAGGGCCTGTTGGGGGTTGGGATACCATATCCACCTATAGGATGGGAATTCTATGATTAAAAGGTTATCAATTTATAATCATCCATACAATAAGAAATTCAAAATCTATATATCTGATCTTGAAAATGTGATCATAAGGTTGAACAAATTATTCAATTGAAATCTATATAGAATAATTTGCATGATAATTATTTTTAATTATTATAACCATGAATTATTCAATATAAATATATTTCATTATTACAATAATTAGATGCATTAAATGATTAGACCTGGGGATTATGACAATATTAGATATTATATATCACATATTTTTCATGATTTTCCATCAATATCCAGAACATGATTCCTTAGGAAAATTATCAATATGTTTTCAGAGTTATAAGTAAAAAATAAAATAATATTATTAATCTAAGAATCATATAATAAAATCATGGATTATTTCAATACCTTGTTCCACACCCCTCTCTATTATCTATCATTATCCATATTTTTTTTTATTTTAACATAATATTATTCTTACTATAAAATTCACATATGTTAAAATTAGGTGGTAAAGATTCCTCCATTTTCTTAAATTATTAAACACCACCACCATTCGTTTCCTATTTAATCCATTATTATTATCATTCCTACACTCCACACCCAAATTAAACAACACCATTTGAGCTTTCTTCTACCATAATTAACACCAACCATCCTGATGTTGTTTTCCATCACAGTAATACTTGTCTATAATCAACTTCACACCTTCCTTTTCTCACTATATGGGTATCTATCATAGAAGTATGCCACATCTCCACATACACCCATGAATTGTGCCAGCTCTCACTAATTCTAGAAAAAGCTAAGGCCAACAGTCATTTTCCCATAATGGAGAGAGAGAGATAGTGTGAGATACAAGTGATAGGAAAATAGAGGAGTGAAAAATTACAATATAGGATGATATTAGAAAACTATATGAATGTGTTACCTTGATTTTAGGTATTCCACTTGTGTTTTTTAGTAAAATATCATTTTAAACTAGAAACACACACTTTAAGTCATACAAGTTGGATTATGTAATGGTCTAACATGAGACTAATTTCTACATTTCAAAAATGAATTTTGAATCATTGTATTAAATTATCAATACAAACCTAGTATATTAGTTTTGTTTTCTGTGAGTGAAACTTTTTTTGTAAAAAAATGTCAATTTTAAACTCATAACGGACAGTTCGAGTCATACTGGAAACATAATACAATATATTAAGGAGTGGCTGATTCATACATGTCACAAATGACTTATGTATTTTTTTGTAAAGTAAAAAAAACAATATGAATGTGTTTTATCCATTTTTAGTAAGTCAGTTGTTTTTACTAAAATTAATTTTAATTTGGAATAAAAAGATGCACTTGGAGTCATACAGGTCCAACCATGCATTATATTGAGGTACAGTTGATTCGTAGATGTCAAAATGATTTATGGATTTTTTAACGTACCCAAAATATAAAAAAGTGGTTTCTTAGTTTTGAGTTTTTCAGTTGGTTTTGTACTAAAATTGATGTAAATTTTGAATAAAAAGACTCTCATTGACTCATACTAGTCACATCGTTTGTAAAATTGAGGTGTGGATGATTCCTACACATAAAAAATGACTTATGAATATTTTTCATAAAGTAGCATAACAATAAAAAAAATTATCTTGGTTTTGAGTATGTTTTCTATTTTTTTTATTAGAATTAATGTCAATTTTGAATAAAAAGAAGCATTTAGAGTCATACCAATCACACCGTGTGTCACATTGAGGTGAAAATAATTCCCACATTCCACAAGTGACTTATGGATTGTTTTAATAATGTATCAAAATAATAAAAATTCATTTCATCATTTTTGAGTATTCCACTTGTGTTTTTTAATATAATACCATTTTAAACAAGAAACACGCACCTTTAGTCATACATGTTGTATCGTGTGTGGGTTAGATAAGATACTCATTACTACACATCAAAAATAAAATATGATTCATTTTACTAAATTATCAATAAAAAAAATTGAGTAATAAAATGATGTTTTTCCTAATGATCTTATAGATTTATTACTACCCTATATAAAATCCCTTAAATAGGTTGTGGACATCATTTTTTAATAAGACATGTCAAACACTTGCACGATGGATCTTATCTTAAAAGAAAAGTGTTGTGATCACTTTTCAATTTTTTTTATCAAACACAATATTGGTATGGTCCTCATTATACTTCATTTCCCATTAATTTATTTATTATAATCAAGTTCTTCATATTTTCCTCCACCTCGGTCTCCCCATCATTCTCTGCCTTCACCTCCTCCTTCACCTCAGCATACAACTCCGACTCCTCCTCCACCTCTTCCATTTCCCATAAATATTATTATTTGCTGGTCAGTTATTCAATACAAATTTATTCCCCCTATTATTCATATCCTTGATAAATATTTCAAAAATAACATATAATAATTCTTAATATAATGCTTCACACCCAAAATATAATTCAAAAGTCATAATTCATACTCAGATCATAAATATGGTAGGTAATCGCCATAATTTTTGGTCAGCATACATTCTGGAAAAAATTATGCTTCCCACTCATCTCTAACCAAATTTACTTCTTATTTTTTTATAAAAAGGATATTGAAAATCTTAATAGTACTGAGAAAATATATATAGATAAATTATTATGAAACATATATAAATAAATTTTAATTACCTTAAAAAATTACATATTGGGGTAGTGTGGAATTTTTATGCATTAGGATATCTCTCATAAATTTTCAAACATAATATCCATAATAAATGTAATTTGTTGTTCCATGCTATGTAAAAACATTTACAAAATAATTAAATCATTTTAAAAGTTTTTATAGATAACTATTTCTGTGTATACCTTAATTAGTTTCCATTTTTAGTAATCCATAGGCTTTATCTCTTCAGACACCAAATTGATTCCATGATTTAGCCTATATTTAGAAATTTCCCTATCATAATATTTTTTTTGAAACAGATACTGATACATAAAATTCTATGTTTATCTATAAAATATTGATTATAGTGTGTTAAAAAGTTTCAATACACATCATTTGTGGTCTCTTGGTTGGATATCCATGCATTAGACCCAGAAAATATATATTCAGGGTGTCCAGATTGACTATGATCATTATCCATTCCTCTCTAAAAAAAGAAAAAAAGAAAATTAATCAAAAAATTTAAAATATATTTTATGTGAATAGTTATATATTTCAATAAACATATTATATCACTATTTGGATATAAGTTTTATGA
This sequence comes from Viscum album, assembly GCA_963277665.1. Classification (NCBI taxonomy): domain Eukaryota; kingdom Viridiplantae; phylum Streptophyta; class Magnoliopsida; order Santalales; family Viscaceae; genus Viscum; species Viscum album. Next base: position 1,128,710,813 of record OY728146.1, read on the forward strand.
AAATATACCTTATGTATGTACTTAAAATAGATATGTCTAGCCATTAATTCTTGAAAATATCATTTATAGTATTAAGAATAATTTTTTCTATCATGGAGCTTCCATATATTTCTACATCATATAGAATGTATAAAATAATTTCATCTTTAAATGTGGTCTCTGCATCAAGTTTTAATAAAAATAAATGATTCGCTAGAACTAGCGAGGAGAAGGTACTCTCAAAAGGTCATTTTGATTTCATGGTCGATTCACTAGATTTTCTTGATTCGACCTTCTATTTCTCTACTACTTTGTCCATTTATAATATCATACCTCACTTTAGAACATTTATCATAAACCATTAAAGGGTTTTCAAATGAATATTTTTAAATACACCCCTCATGTATCTTTATAATATTATATGGCCTTCTATGCAATCTATAATAGCATCATTGAACATTGTAATTTCTAGAACAACAAGTGGAATAGGTAAATTTTTAGTTGGCTCATGAGCTACCTCAATTCCTACTCGCATGTGGTTTTTTGGGAGTTATATATTATGTATATTGTCTCTAGGTATATTATACATTTTACCCATCGCAACATAATAGTGAGTGGGTTTTGAAAGATACAAATCACATACAACTTTTTCTTGTAAAATTTTAGCAATATAAAGTTATCAGATGTTGTTTCATTCAAATTTAGGAGAAAGAGTAATGAAAACCTTAATTTACATTTGAATGGTGTATGTTTTGGGGAAATTAATAGCCTCAAAGATAGTGGGATCATTTAGTTTATGTGAATATCTTTTCCCCACTTCCAATTTGCTTTGATCCTATCTCACACATTGGTTTTCCAATCCAGACTGAATAATAATATCATACAATGAGTCTATTTGTGTATTCAATAATCTCACCATATTATATGTATCTTTATGTGGTTTTATCTTCTCAAAATATGTTATAGTATAGAATCGAAAACATAATCCTCTAACATGACCATATTGTTCAAGACGCTTCAATGCAACTGAACATATCTATTATTCTAGTATGGTCATTTCTGATTCTTATTTATAAACCATAAAAAATATGTTAACATAAATAGATATGCTTATGTAATATTTTTATAATGAATAAAAAATTACAATTATTTCACACTTAAAAATGTTTACTATAATTTTTTTTGTTTTCATTAACGAATTTACCCTCCTTATTTACAAGAGCCTCCTTCTATAGGACATGATATGGGATGGAAGTGGAATTTGATTTTGATTTATCAATCTAAATATAAAAAAGGAATATATATTGTTTAATAAAACATAATTAAACTTTTATTGTTTATTTATAATACATATCAATTTATTCTATAATGAAGCATAACCAATCTTTGATTTCTGATTTGGGTACATTAGTTTTAATGCACGTTATTTATTTTCAGTACATTTGTTTTTCATAAATTAACAAATTTGAATCATGTTAGATAAAATAAATAATATCAAATAATATATTATCAACTACAATGGAAATGAAATGATTTTTCATTAATGTGTGTAACTAATTGGTTAGTTGGATTTTACTTTCCATACAACATGCCTAAGATGTATCATCATAAGAAGAGTTTAGAAGCCTCAATGGGTGTTTCTAATGGCCATTACAACAATTTTATTGTGGAAATTTTTTAAAAAAATAAAAGGAATAATTAAAATTAAATCAATGTTTCATTATATATTTTTTCTGTAAAATATAGAAAGTATATTATAACATTACCATAATATCTTTCCAAAGGATTCCCTTTATTATTGTTTGAACATGGTGCCATGAGTCAATATTAATCAGTAAAATAATCCTCATTGTGACATAAATATAATGAATGAACATTCAGTTGTTGGGGTTAATAGGTGGGAAGTGTTTATTCCAACCAACCTCAAATTTTATACCAGGACATCTAATAGTGATAATTTTATTCAAAACAGTGATGTTGTGTCGTGGTTGTTTTTTTCATCAGCATGTTTTTGATCTCCTGATAATTTTGCATTTTCCTCATCAATAATATGTTCATTCATGGGATTGGAAACATTATCATGTGTGTAAGACGTTTTACACATGAGTCATCAAATATTTAATTTTTCTTGAATTAGAACAATATAAAAATAGAGGAAGGATTTGAGAAGTGTTGAATGCATGATCTATTGCATAGTTTGTTGAGTCAATAAGGTTTCCTTATGACTTTTCCATTCCTTTATGTTCTGAAAATCACAATCTATCTCAAGGAAAATTTCTCTTCATAATTTGTTTTCATTAATAAGGAAAAATTTACTACCCCAAGGAAAATTTATCCTTACCATGTTTTCATTGTTAATATTTGAGTTTCTCTAAATATAAAAATTTTTATTACAAAGTGAAAAAATTGGTTTCACATTTAAAACCTTTGAATTCTATTAATATCTTAATATAGAGTATTATATCTTCAGGATCCGAATTCAGGCACCGAATTCTCTGAAATTCAGACTCCGAATTCTCTGAAATTCCAACTCCGAAATCTCTAAAATTCAGACTCCAAATTCTATGAAATTAAGACTGAATTCTCTGAAATTCAGACTCCGAAATCTCTAAAATTTAGACTCTGAATTATTTGTAATTCAGACTCTAAATTCTCTGAAATTCAGAATTCTAATTCCTTAGAATTCAGACTCCAAATTCCTTAGAATTCAGACATCGAATTCCTTATAATCCAGACTTCTAATTCCTTAGAATTCAGACTCCGAATTCTTTAGAATTTTGACTCTGAATTCCCCAGAATTCTGACTCTGAAGTCTACAGAGTTCTGATTCTGAATTCCTTGATAAACAGAATCCAAATATCCATATAATATAGACTCTGAATGTTCTTAGACTCCAAACATTATTTTCCTTAGACTCCAGAGAATTATATTTGGTTTATTAACCATATTTTTCTTACATTTGTTATAGTTATGAAACGATGTCATGTATTCTGTTTCTAACTAACTGTTGTTTGAGTGAAACGTGTAAAGGTCCCTCCATAATTCAAGGAATAATATGATCATTAGAGGAGGGAGCCGACCGTTGGAAATAAGCCTATAAATAGGAGCTCATTTGAACAGGCTCAAAACTTTTGATACATTGATCAATATAGAGATTACATGTTGCTGAAGTGATTTCTAGAGAGAGAGACTCTCATGCTTTGTACATACTGAACATATTGTTCAGATTGCTTCGTGCGACTCTGATTATTGATGTGCATAATCAAGGGCTTCCGGGGATTGTAATATAAAGGTGCCGACTACCTTAAAGTTAGAGGAATTCCTTATTAAGGAAGGTAGAGGTTCCGACTACCTTGAAGTTCGAGGGATTTTGGGTATAGAAATACATACTCTGATATTCTTATCGATGGATTACCCTAGTGTTGGTAAGAAAGACTTTCTTGTAAGTATAAATCAAGGGACCTTTATCCAAGGTTGTTGGATACCCTACTCTTTGGGTTAAAAGATTTAATACTTTTTACTTGTATTGTTTCAAGTTTTTTTCCACTACATTTTGATTAATAAGGAAAGTATAAATATCTTATACTTTCTTATACTTTTATACTCTTATTAGTAAGATTCTATACGATTTAAGGTAAAATATATGTTCTTGTGAACTTTTCTTATGTTTCATTTTTGGAACCACATTTCGAGAATATAGAAAGTTTATAGAACTAAGAGGTCTTGTGAATATACCTTTTTTAACATTTTTAAAAAATATAAAGTTTTATACCATCTTTAAAAGTTCTAATGAAATTTTTAAAAGTATACAATTCACCCCCTCTAGTATATTGAGCATCTACATCATTATTTCTATCCTACAATTAGTATCAGAGGAGGTCTCTGAAATACTTATATTCACATATATGTTTTCTTGCTCAACTTTTTATTATTCTGTATTTTCTATGAATATGATATTTTTATCATAGTTTATAATATTTTTCTACTAACAAGTTTCTGTGGAAAGATATTTTCTTTGAGATGGTAGGAATGAATGTTGGTTCAATTGATAATCTTAATCCTATTAGACCGCCTATATTTGAAGGAAATGATTATTAATATTAGATAGATCGTATGAAGACTTTTCTTATTAATACTGGAGTGGATAACTTTTTCACGCTTACTGGAGATTAAAAGATTCTTGATAAGGATGTATGAACTTGTATTAATCAAGAAATGTCAGAATATAAACTTAAATATAAAGTACGCAATACTTTGTTGTGTTCCATGACCAGGAATATATATATCCAAATTTCTTCTTGTGAAGCTGCAAATTGTATTTGGATGAAATTGGAGGTTACTCATTTTGGTTCATCCAAAGTTATTGAAACTAGAAGAGCTATGATTAGAGTAGAATATCATGGATTTCTATTTCCTTATGAAGAACCAGTGTACAAGGTACACCAATGGTTTATAAATATTGTAAATAGTTTACAATCTATGGATGAGAAAGGTTTAGATGATGAGGAACTTGTGGACAAGATTATATATATCATGCCTAATGAGTGGGAATCCAAGAGGACAGCTATAGATGAGAATATAAAAGTATCTCAAATTACTCTTGATGTGTTGTTCAGAAGCCTTCTTCAACATGAAACCAGAATGAAGGGAGATGATGATTTAAATAAAAAGAATAATGGGAATGGAAGTGTTTCTTTTATAACTACTTCAAATCAAATGAAATCCAAGACTCTTGAGAAAGTTACAAGATCTAAATCTAAGAAGGTTACTATTTTATCTGAATCTAATGAAAGTGAACATTCTGAGAATGAACTAGATAATCTTGCTCGAAGGATGAATAAGATAGTTGGTAAAAAATACTTTCAGTATAGATATAAGAAGAAGGAAATAAAGGATAAGAAAGAATCTGAAGTAACTTGTTATGAATGCAAAAGAGCAGGATATATAAGGCCAGATTGTCCTATTCTTAAGAGAAATTATAAAAAGGAAAATCATTATGAGATATGTAGAAATAAATACTACAAGTCTAAGGCTAATAATGTTTTGAAAGATAACAACACCTGGAGTTCTAATGGTGGAGACTCTTCTAATGAATCCTCAGAGTATGAATCTTCTGGTCAGAAGAATCTTGGTTTACTAGACAGATTACCAATTGAAAATCATTGTTTAATAGCCAAGGTGCACGATGTTGAATCTATAAAAAATGTATCCTTGAATGCTAATTATAGTTATAGTAAATATTATGAATCTTACAATGAAGAATATTTTTATTATAAAGATAATACTTTACCAACTTATGATGAAGTATCTAGGTTGGTTAAGCTTCTTGAGAGTGAAAATTTTAAAGTCAAGAAAAAGCTTGATAAGAGAAATTCTAGCATTTCTATTCTTACTAAGAAAGTATCAGAACTTTTTAATGATTTTGATAATAAATTTTTTGATTTTGTAATTATTTCAATAACCCTTGAGGAAGTTAATTATGAGAAGGATAAACATTCTAAGGATCTAGAAAAAGTAATCTCTAAGAAAAATGTTATCGAGACTAACTATAGTGATAAAACTAATGTTTTTTAGGATAAAAACATAGTTATTAAGCTAAAGTCGGAAATATTTTCCTTGAGGAATTGTTTGTCAAACTTTACCTTAGTTAAGGAAAATTTTGATAATATGTATTCTCAAATTAGACCTCTAAGGAATAATTTTGGATTTGGTTATACTCATTCAAAACTGATTATTAGTAACAATTATTTTGTTTCTCAAAGCACTCCATTCTGTACTAAGTGTCAGTGTGGTGGACATTGGGAAAAAAACTGTTCCTTAAACAAAACTCAGTTTTTAGGTTTTCATAATGCTTATTTTTCAAATAAAATGTGGATTCCTAAAATTTTAATTTCTAAAGTTTTTGGATCCAATAATTTATGGGTTCTGAAAGTCTAACTCTTTTATTTTCAGGAAAATAAAGATAGTACCAACAGCAATACATGGTACATTGATAGTGTATTTTCTTGGTACCTATCTGGAAACAAAAAATTCCTTGAAAATATTATCAAGACGAAAGGAGGAACAGTAACTTTTGGAGATAATTCTTGGGGTGAAATTATTGGTATTGGTAATATAGTTCTTCTTGAAAAAACTTTGATATCAAATGCTTTGTTTTTCAAGGGTCTTAATCACAATCTCATTAGCATAAGTCAATTATGTGATGAACGTTAGCTTGTGAATTTTAGGAATGACAAGTGTTTAGTACACAATTTCAAGGAAGAGTTTATTCTTTCTTCCCATAGGAAAGAAAATGATTACACATTAAACTTATAAGACCTTAGGGGCCAGGACCTACCTTTCCTTAGGGAAATAGAAGATCATTCTTGGTTATGGCATAGAAGTTTAGGACACTGTAACCTTAGGAACCTATAAAAACTCTCTAAGAAAAGACTATTTAAGGATCTAACAGAGATTAGATTTGATTCTTCAAAAGTCTATGATCCTTGTAAATATGTAAATAAACATTAATAAATTTTTAAATCAATCGGTTAAGTCTCAACTACTGATGCATTACAATTAGTGCACATGGATCTTTTTGGCCCAAAAAAACTGGATGCATTAGAGGAAAATATTATATATTTTTCATAGATGATTATTACACTAGATTTACATGGGTCTATTTTCTAGAAAAGAAATATGATGATTTTTCCTATTTCAAAATTTTTAGAGCCCAAGTAAAAAATTATAAAAACCTTCCATTGATAACTATCCATAGTGATCATAGATGATAATTTCAAAATTCTGAGTTTGAAAATTTCTTGTAGTAGAAAATGAATTACTAATAACTTCTCCACACCAAGAAATGATCAAAAAAATGGTGTTGTTGAAAAAAGAAATATAATTCTTCAACAGATAACTAGAACCATGTTGGGTGAATATTCTATAGCCAAACATTTTTGGGCTGAAGCTATAAGTACTGCTTGTTATACTGTAAATCGTGTTTTGATTAGAAATTTTCTTAATAAAACTCTTTAAGAGTTATGGAATGGTAGAAAACCTATAATTTCCTAAATCAAGGTTTTTTTGGTTTCAAAGTATTCATTATGAATACTAAAGATAATCTACACAAATTCGCACCAAAATCTAATGAAGGGATTTTCTTAGGAAACACTAAAACTTCTAAGGATTATAGAGTTTTCAATAAAAAATACTTGTACTATTGAAGAAACATTACATGTTAAATTCGATGAAAATGATCCTTTTGTTTTAAAACATCCTCAACCTACATATTCAGATGTGTTTTCAAAAACCGATTATCAACCGTTGATAGAAGATCCTTCTAATAAAAAAAAATTTCAAGAAATTTTTTTTGAAGCATTTACCCCAGAATACTTCCTACCATACGTTGGTGAATAGGTTTTACAAAACCCAAATCAGTTGTTTCTTATGAATCATCCTAGTTATAGTATCATTAGTGATGTAAATCAACCTCTATGGACTAGATGTTTCTTAAGAAATGAAGTATAACATCTAACATTCATTTCCGGATTAGAACCAAAAAGCACTAATGAAGTTTTAGGTGATGATGATTGGATAAAATCTATGCAAGATAAGCTCAATGAATTTGAAAAGAATAATGTATGGACCTTAGTTGAATGACCTAAGGAAACTTTTATTATTGGAGTAAAATGGGTCTTCAGAAATAAGTGTAATGAAAAAGGAATCATAGTAAGAAATAAAGCTAGATTTGTTGCTCAAGGCTACAATCAAGAAGAAAGAATAGACTATAAAGAAACCCATTCTCTATTATCCAAAAATGAATCTATTCGTATTCTACTTGCCTTTGCAACATTCTTTAATTTCAATATTTTTCAAATGGATGTTAAATTTGCTTTCCTTAATAGTTATGTTCAAGAGGATGTTTTTGTTGAACAACCTCATGGTTTTGAAGATAAAAAACATCATGAACATGTTTTCAATCATAACAAAGCTTTATATGGTCTTAAACAAGCCTCTAGAGCCTGGAATGATAGACTTACATGGTTTTTGCGTCAAAGTAATTATGTTAAGGGAAATGATGATCCAAACCTTTTGATAAATAAAGATAAGAAAACTATTTTTATTGTTCAAATTTATGTTCATGACATTATATTTGGTTCAACTCAGCAATATTTAACTGATTCCTTTTCAAATCTAATGAAATATGAGTTTGAAATGAGTATGATGGGTGAGTTAACATTATTCCCTGGTTTTCAAATTTCTCAAAAACCAGAATGAATCTATATATCCCAACATAAGTATTTAAAATATCTTCTTAAAAAGTATGGATATTAAAACACTATGAGTATAAGTACTCCCATCGGTACTCAAATTTACGTGATCTTGATGAAGCTGGGAAACCAATAGATCAAACATCTTTTAGAGGTATGATAGGAAGTCTATTTTACTTTATAGCTAGTCATCCAAACATATTGTTTTTAGTATGATTATGTGCATGATATCAATCCAATTATAAGGAGTCAAATTTAGAGGTAGAGAAAAGTATTTTTTGCTACTTAAAGGGAACCATGTATTTATGACTCTTTTATACTTCTAGAAATGATTTTGTTTTAAAGAGTTTTTTGGATGCTAAATTTGTTGGTTGTAGAATGGATAGGAAATGTACATCCAAAACATGTCATTTCTTAAAAGATTCAATAGTTTCTTGGTCTTGCAAAAATCAACACTCAGTATCACTTTCCACTACTGAAGCCGAATATGTAGCAGCTTGAAGTTGTTGTGATCAAGTGTTGTGGATGCAACACACACTCATAGACTATGGTCTGAGTTTTACCAAAACACAAATATTGTGTGATAATACTAGTTCCATTTCCTTAAGTAAAAACCATGCACATCACTCTCATTAAAAACACATACATATATATTAGGCATCACTTTCTTAGGGATTACACACAAAAAAGAGATATCATTATTCAATTTATCGGAATGCAAGATCAACATGATGATATTTTAAAAAAATATTTACCATATGATAGATTTGAATATATTAAACAGAAGTTAGGAATTATAGCCTTAAGTTAATACACTTTGTTAACTTTTTGTTGGAACCTATCTCCTTATAGTAAGAAACTCATTTTCTTAGGGAGAGTACATTTTCGTGGTAATTAAAAAATTTTCGTAGTCTAACATTTTTCGTAGTCTAATATTTTTTGCAGTTTAATTTTTCATTGTCTAAAATGTTTCGTAGTTTAATTTTTCATTGTCTGAAATTTTTCTTAGTCTAAAATTTTTCATAGTTTAATTTTTCATAGTCTAAAATTTCTAAAAGTATAAATTTTTCTTAGTCTATTTTTTTTAATATTATAAAATTTTTCTTAGTCAAAATAATCATAGTCAAAGTTTTAGTAATAAAAATTTTTGGAATCTAAATTTTTTCAAGAAGAATTTTCCTTATTATGAATAATCTTCCTGGTAATCTGAAAGGTATGTTTCCCTTCCTAAGTCTTCGTAATCATTTTTCCTTACTGGTATTTACATTTATTTTTAAACTCTTCAGATTAAATTTTCCTTAAATATGAATATTTTTCTTAAAAACCTCAAAAGATTGGAATCTATCAAAATCCTTCTTCGTCTATCATCTCAATCTGCCGATTTTCTGAAGAAATTTTTCAGATGTTGGATCAATCAGGGAAGTTAAATCATCGCTTCAATTGCCTATGTAAAGGCCACCCGATTCTTGTCCCACATCGATCTCCAAGATCTTGCGTTCTAAAGATCTTCCCTTCCTACATAAGCCTGTTGTGAATTTATCTTGCCTTTCTTACTTCTAAATGTCTGCTGAAGCCTCTTCTCAGAAAGAAATGTCAACTGTTAAAAGACTCTCATAGTGGAAGATCTACAGAGAAAGGTTAGTTGATTAGAAGTTTTATGCCAAATATGACCCTATCCTCTCTAAGAATATCAAGCTCAATTGATAGGAGAGTTTTTATAGTTCGAAACCAAAATCACAGGATCTGGTGTATCCGGAGTTATTAGTAGAGTTCTATGAGACAATAACTTTCTTCAAGGAAGAAGGCAGAGACATGTTCTCTTTCAAGTGTCATAGAAAGACATATTCTCTTTCTTACACCAAGGTTTCAAGTTTTATTGGAGTTCCTTATGAAGGGTAATTTGAGTTCTGTACTCATAAGCTACCTAATATTCAAATAATTTTTGATAAGGAGAAGGCCATAGCTTGCCTTGGTCTTTCAGAAGTAAAGACTCTGAAGAATCTTCATATATCTATGAACATAAGGATTCTTGAACTTTGGGTTCATGGTTTTATAATTTTGAGAAAAGTTGATAAGGATACCTTTAAGAAGAGTCACATCTATATTTTGGATTTCTTGGTGAACTTCAGGAAGATAAATTTGGTTAAGTACATATTGGTTACGATTGAGAATATCAAAAATGGAAATTTGAAATTCCAAATTATTATGTATAAAACTAATATGTCAAATATTATTGTTCATTGTTTATAATCCTTAAAAATTCCTTGCTCTTCTATGTCGATGAATTTTAAATTAATGTTGTTGAGTGATAATACTTTGAGAAGTGTGAAAGTTGTTTTTTCTAAAGAATCCGAAGAATTATATGATTTTCCTAGCAAGGAGGTAGAAGCCTTATCAAAGAAATAGGAAGTGGATGAGACATACAAAAAGGGTAGAAGAAAGAGGAAGGTGAAGGAACCAGAAGACAAAGGAAAAACCCCTGTGGCTAAGGAAACCCAGACTGCACCCCCAAAGCAAAAGAAACAAAAAGACTATCCTGATGAAGTTGTGGCTAAATTGAGAGAGGATAAAAAAAAAGAAGGAAGGTGAGCCTAAGTTTGGCTTGGAACTTGATGAGGAAAAATATTTGAAGGAAATGGCTTCTAGGAATCTTGGAAAACAAGAAAAATAAAAGAAATAAAAGAAGAAATTGTTAGGAGCTGAAGTTATTCAATCTCTTATCAAGGATACTAAAAAAGCCTCTGAACAAATTCTGGTACCAGAATCCTTTTTGATAGAACCTTTTCCAGAGACACAGGGAAAGAATATTATGATTTCAGAACGTCATCAAGAAGAATAAATAGTGAAAAAAGAAGAAGTTGAAGAAGAAGAAGAAGAAGGCAGTGGTGATACCGAGGACTTGATAAAGCAAGTAGAGGATTTCCATGATAAGGAAAGTCCTTATGAGAAATTATCAATCCGAACTTCTGAAGCCGGGTCTTCAAAACTTACTACCCTAGGAAAAGATGAGAAGGGTGAGGAATAAGTAAACAAGTTGTCTGAATAGGAAGGTAGAAATTGTGATTTCATACAGCCATAGGATGTTAAGGTAGGTGCCGAGAAGAAATAAGTTGATGAAGATAAAAAATTTTAGCTATCAAATAGAGAACAAGAATCACTCAATCAAGAAGAAATCATTCTGAAAGATTATAAGGAAAAACAGATGGTAGTTGATACCACTAGAAAAACATTGGTAAAGAAGAAATAAGTTAGTGCTTCATCGAAGAGTAAGGCTATTGAAATAGAAAAATAATCCTCACCAACCAAAGTCTCAGATTCAGAATCATCCTCACCTGGACCTGATTTTGTTTTTCAGTATATGAAAAGGGTTGGTGGAAATATTCCCTTACTTCCTAGTATAGATTCTAGATTCCATATGCTTCAGCATACATTAAATCAAAAATCAGATTCTGTTTCCTTGGTGATGGATAAATGTGTTAGTCACGATGCAGATTTCAAATCTTTCCCCATTAGCTATGAGGCTCATAAAAGATCATGCAAGAAAATGACAAGCTGATCAAGGAAGACAATACAAGAGATGAGAATATTTTATAAATTTAAATATAGTGTCAAGTATGCTTTTGACAATGAAGATGTGAAGATCAAGGATCTCACTAATAGTTTTGAGGAAAAGTTAACTCTTGAACAAACTTCTTAGAAGCAAAAAGTTAAGGATCATAATGGGATGCTAAATTATGTGTCTATGAATTGGAAGAGAGAAAGGGATATAAAAATTGAGATAAAATAGAATCTTGTTAAGCATGAATAAGTAGTGAAATCCTAGGCTGAGAATATTATGGCTTAGGAAAAAAACATTAAATCCTTAGAGAAGAAAACTGAAGATCATGATCAGCTTCTCAAGTGCATGGAAGATGATCAAAAGGAACTCAAGAAGCTGAATACCATTGTGAAAAAGATAATTCTGAATGAGAAAGAAGGATAATCCTTTCCCAATCCAATATTTTGTTGTATTTCCTTGTTGTAAAAATTCTTTCAATCTTAGTGAAATTTTTATTGTACTTTATATTTTTGGTTGTTTAGTACAAATATTTCACGTATCATATTTTCTTTTCCATTCCCTTTATTTCTTTTTTAAAATCACAAAGGGGGAGAAAGGAATATCAAAAAAGAATACTAATAAAAGAATAAATTCCCCAAGTGGGAGTTCATCCATGGGGGAATTTTTATCATGAAGATTTTCGTATGCAAGAAAATGTAATATCTCATTTATGAAACCAAGAATACGATCTTTAGGGTTTCCAAATCCCAAGGGGGAGTTAGTCGTATTCAATATGATCCATAACTAAATGGAGATAAGTTTTTATTTTTAAGTTCATAAAATTTGTATGTCCTTATATTCGTTTTTGTAAGGATGTTTGTGCTTTCCAAAAAGGGGGAGATTGTTGAGTCAATAAGGTTTTCTTATGAATTTTCCATTCCTCTATGTTTTTAAAATCACAAACACACTATCTCAAGGAAAATTTCTCTCCATATGTTTTTTCATTAATAAGGAAAATTTTCCTTCCCTAAGGAAAATTTATCCGTACCATGTTTTCATTGTACAAATTTCAGTTTATCTAAATCTAACTCTTTTTATTCCTAAGTGAAAAATTCGATTTCACATCTAAAACCTCAGAATTCTATAAATACTTTTATATAGAGTATTCTATTTTTAGTATCCAAATTCAGGCTCATAATTCTATGAAATTAAAACTCCAAATTATTTGAAATTCAGACTTTGAATTGTCTGAAATTCAAACTCCGAATTCTCTGAAATTCAGACTCCAAATTCTCTAAAATTCAAACTCCCAATTCACTGAAATTCAAATTCCAAATTCCATAGAATTTGGACTCCGAATTCCTTAGAATTCAGACTCTAAATTCTTTTGAATTCTGACATTGAATTCCTCAGAATTCAGACTCTGAAGTCTACATAATTCTAATTCCCAATTCCTTGATAAACCGAATCTCAATATCCAAATGATATAGACTTTGAATGTTCTTAGACTCAGAACATTATTTTCATTAGACTCCAGAAAATTATATTTGGTTGAGCAACCATATTTTTCTTAACTTTTTTTATAGTTATGAAATGATGTTGTGTATTCTTTTTCAACTAACTGTTTTTTGAGTGACACGTGTACAAGTACCTTTGAAATTCATGGAAAAATATGACCATTAGAGGAGGGAGTCGACCATTGGAAATGTTCCTATAAATATAAGATCATTTTAACAAGATCAAAACTTTTGATACACTGATCAATCTATAGATTACATGTTGCTGAAGTGATTTTTAGAGAGAGAGACTCTCATGCTTTGTGCGTACTGAACAGCTTATTCAGATTTCATTGTGCGACTCTGATTGTTGGTGTGTACAATCGAGGGCTTCCGGGGATAGGAAGACAAATGTTCGAACTAACTTAATGTTTGAGGACTTACTTGATTAGGAAGATAGAGGTGCTGATTACTTTGAAGTTTGAGGGCATGCGGGGATAGCAAGACAGACTTCGATATTCTTATCGAGGGCTTACCCAGGTGTGAGTAAGACCGAGTTTTTGAAAGTATAAATCAAGGGATGTTTATATAATTTTATTGGATACCCTACTCTTTGGGTTATAAGATTTCATACTTGTTACTTGTATTGTATCAAGTTTTTTTTCCGTTGCATTTTGATTAATAAAGAATGTATAACTATCTTATACATTCTTATACTTGTATACTCTGATTAGTAAAATTCTATACGGTTTAAGGTAAAATCTTTATTCTAGTGAACTTTTCTTAAGTTTCATTTCTGGAACCATATTTTCAGAAACTAGAAACTTTGTAGAACTAAGAGGTCTTGTGAATTTAACTTGTTTAACATTGTTAAATAATGGAATGTTTTATACCATCTTTAAAAGTTCCAAATTAATTTTTAAAAGTATACAATTCACCCCCCTTTTGTATATTGAGCGTCTACATAATTATTTCAATACTACATAGTTGATAAACTCTTTAACTCTATATTCATATTATTTTATCTAATGATTAATATTCATCCATTTTCCAAGGAAATGGGTAATTTAATTTAAGAAAAGAATTACCCCACAAAGGTAGGCGTTATCCTCTGAATTCATCCAAAGGTGAAAGTTATAGACAACTATCATCCTCATCAGCTTCATCTCTTGAACAATTACTATTTTAATTTTTTCTTTATAGTCATCCCCAATATCTTATGGACATCCATGTATGTTTCATGAACTTATCCAACCAAAATTAATCCCATACTGAGTACTAGAGATCATTTTTTATGACTACTACTTAGAGTTGTTCATGTAGGACCCTGGGACACCCTGAGAGGGGAGGGGTGAATCAGTGTGACAAATTTTTCTTTGGATGTGATGGATCTTGTTCCCACATTGGTAGGAACTTGTTAAACCTATATGATGAAAAAGATCAGAAAAAACATTCACATGCAGAGAGATGACACAACACTTTTTACTTGGTTCACCACTAAGGGCTACGTCTAAGGAGCATACGCCGACAGGTTTTTGGTCGTACCAAAATCCACCAAACTTCACCAAATGTGGATTACAAAGGTTCGGGCACAGTCACTCTATCCCAGGCTCACTGCCTTTACAAAATTTCAGGGATAGCTCACTGCGTCCATTGGGTCACTCCCATTGACTCCCCCTGGCTCACTGCCTTTGGTGAAGTCCCACTCAGTTTATAGACGTGAAGGTCTCTTCATCTTCTCTAATGAATACATCCTCTATTATATTTATATGCTCTGTTGAAGTCCATCTCTCACCTGTAGACTAATCTCACTTGGCACCGAAGGTATCGGGAAATATTCAAGCTTTCGTGCAGCTCCAAAAAGACATGCGAGCTTCAACTACACCTGACGTGCTTCTCCAATCCCGGTGCTCATGTTTCAAGACGACACGCAAATCTCGGCATGAAAGTCCAAAACAGCGCACAATTAAACCTCTACCACTTTTACGACACTCACTTCACTAACCCCAAACTTGCGCGACTCAATTCCTTTTATGCCCAAACTGATATTGGTACGCAACTATGACCTGTCACGCTTCTTCAAATCTTGGCGTGCACGTGTCACCTTACCACCTGCATGACACCTTCTGCACTAAATCTAAACTTGGGCGACTTGACCCCTTTCTCTCCCAAACCACCTTGGACGCGCAGCAAACAACTGTCGTGCAACTTCAACTTGTACGACCCACCACCACTTGCGCGACCACTACACCTGCGCGACGGGAGATCTAATTTTATCTATGTATGAATTTCATGCTGAATGTGGGGGGTGGACTACTATTTATAGGAATTTGGACACCCAGTGTGATGGTTCTCAAGTCCTCCCTCGGCGCGCAAGTTTCAGCATGCAAGTACTTACACAACCAAACATAAAACATGGGTGCCCTTCTTCCTTTGCCATATTTTCATGTTCTGATTTTGAAAAAAAGGCATGCAAGTATCCTCTCCTTAAAGTCAACGACATGCAAGTCTATTTTCCAAAAACAACATTTCTTCATTTGTCGATTTTCAGGCCCAAAAAATTGGCAAACACTGGAAAACGGTGCCACCTTCAATACTGTTATCTGCTTGTTCTGTATGATCACTTTGCGGACACACATTCTGAACTTTATCTGAGGATTGACAACAAACACAAAACATACCATACTTCAATTCATGCATATAACGACCATGGTTCCAACAATCTCCCCCTTTGGGTTTTTTGGAAATCTGTAACTAAATTCAATAGAGCCCCTGCTACAGGAAAACCATAAATGTAAGAATCAACTTAGCCAACACTCTAAGTCTACGTGAGCAATGATCGGTGTAGAAAACAAGAGAGAAAGCTTGAATTGGGTTTCCATGTTTTCGAATTCTCAATGACACCCAAGAAATTATCTTATAGTGTCATAGAAGCATTACATGTCCAATGCTTGGTGAGAAATGCTCGATGTAGAAAGAAAGAGAAAAAGCTTGAATTGGGTTCCCATGTTTTGGAGTTCTCAAATGATGCCCAAGAAATTCTCGTACATTGTCATAGAAGCATTACATGTCCAATGTATTCCTTCCCATCCTATCATCGACACTAGATTCTCAACGTTTCACAAAAGAATTACATGCTTACATTCCTGAATTTATTCCTTTATCCCCCACTGACGATAAACCCAAAGACCTGTAAAATTTCATTGGTCAGTTCAAACCACACTCCCCCTGGATAGTATCTCCCCCACAAACCTAAATCACATCAAAAAACAGATTAAAATCAATTAACATAACCAAGGAGAGGGGAATTGCGTAACCTCATTATGCAATGGGAGGTGGCTGAACACTGAGGTTCAACCGATGCTTCGCAAATACAACCATTGACAGTGGCTTGGTCAGGATATCAACCACTTTCTCATCAGTACCCACATGATCCATTCTAAGCACCCCTTTCTCAAATTTTTATTTGATAAGGTGATATATGATTTATATATGTTTCGTACAAGAATACAGAACATGATTCTTTGTAAGATCAATTGCGCTCTTGTTATCAAAGTAAATCACCATTGGTAGTTTCACCTCATCACCAATATCTGTTAGTTATTGCTTCATCCATAGCAGTTGAGTGCATTCCTTTGTGGAATAAATATACTCAGCTTAAACAGTACTAAGAGAAGTACTTTATTGTCTCTTTCTCAACCAGCCAACACATTTATTCCCAATATATAATTCTCCACCACTGGTGGACTTTCTGTCAACTACATATCCAGCCCAGTCAGCATCAGAAAATGATGATAATTCACTATCTCTTCCTGCAGCAATGTATAAGACACAATTGTGAGTACCTTGAATATACCTCATGATTCTTTTTACCGCTGTCATATGTACCTCCTTTGGATTAATCTGAAATAGGCCTGCTAGATAGGTTGCAAAGAAAATATCTGGCACTGTCGCTATCAGGTACAGTAGGCTCCCAATTATCCTCTTGTACATAGTGGGGTCTACAGATGCCCCATCCTCATGCTTTCCAAGTTTGGTTCCAACTGCAATCGGAGTTGATATTGGTTTGGAGTCTTGCATATTAAACTTCTTCAATATCTCTCTTGCATACTTTTCTTGAGAAATGAAAGTGTATTCCTACCTTTGAATCACCTACAACCCCAAGAAATATGTGATCTCCCCAATCATAGACATTTCAAATTATGATTTCATGTGATTGGAAAATTCATCCACTAATTTATGCCTGCTTCCACCAAATATACTATCATCAACATAGACTAGAACCATAAACTGATCTTTAGGAGAATTCTTCATGTATAGATTGTGGTCTACTCCTCCTCTTTTGAATTCCAGCTTCTTGAGATACGAGTCTCACTGGGAATACCATGCTCGTGGTGCCTGCTTCAAACCATATAGAGCCTTCTTTAATTTTTAGACCTTTGTTTCATCAGTACTAAGAACAAAACCCACTGGTTGTTCAATGTAGACTTCTTCTTCGAGTACACCATTCAAGAATGCTGTCTTGACGTCCATTTGATATACTTTATATCCTCTTTGGAGTGCCATGGCAAGGAAAAGCCTGATTGACTCCAGTCTAGCCACTAGAGCAAAGGTTTCTTCAACATCAACGCCTTTAATCTGGGAGTATCCTTTACATACCAGTCATTCCTTGTTTCTAATAACAATTCCATTCTCATCAAACTTGTTCTTGAATATCCATTTTGTACCAATCACATTGTGACCTTCGGGTCTCTGGACAAGAACCCTTGTCTGATTCTTTTCAATCTGATCTAACTCCTCATTCATGGATTTTACCCAAGATTCATCCTTTGCAGCTTCTTCAAATGAGGATGGGTCCACAGCTGACAGAAATTCAGATAACGTGTTATTCATCATCCTCCTTGTTTGTGTGGGTGCACTCCTGTCCCCAATTATGTTAGATGGATAAATCTCAGCTCTTCGATTTCTCCTGTGTGGTTTAGTCACATTCTATCCACCCAAGATTTCTTCTTCAGATTTTTCTTCTGAGTCAACATTATTATGTGAGCCATGAGTGTTTTGTACACCTTCTTCTATTTCTGTATTTGTATTTACTCCATGTACACATTCATCCTCATCTTCTATCTCATCAGGATAGGAATTATTGGAAGCATTTGGGTTTTTCCCTTCAATGTTCTTAACATCATTTCCTTCCACAATCCTCCCTAAGAGTTTATTGAAACACTTGTAGGCTTTGATGCTCATTGGATACCAAAGAAAAATTCCTTCATCAGCATTGTCACCAAACTTATCTTGATTTCCTTCTTTATTTCGGATGAAACACTTGCTTCCTAAAACACGAAAGTATTTCAACGAAGGATTCCTTCCATACCACAATTCATATGGTGTCTTCATTTATCCTATATAAAGCCCTGTTTGATTATGAATGTGCACGGCAGCTTCAACAGTTTCCTTCTAGTAATGGCGAGAGACACCACTCTAAATCAGCATAGTCCTGGACATATTGTTGACCTGTCGATTCCAGTGCACAACAACTCCATTTTGCTGTGGAGTTATCAAAGTAGCTACCTCATGCTGTATTCCATATTTTTCTAGGTAATTATCAAACTCAATGGATGTGTATTCCCCTCCATTGTCAGATTGCAGGACATTTATTATCCATCCAGTATCATTCTCGGCAATCTGGTGATAAGTTTTCATGCAATCAAGTACTTGTCGCTTCCTATGAATCACCATTACACAAGCCATTCTACTATAATCATCAATTAAAAGGACAAAGTACCTATCTCCATGAGTTCTGACAACATTTATCAGGCCACATGCATCTGTATGAATGAGATCAAGAAGGTTTGATGCCCTTTTCATTTTGGTCGATATGAATTACATACAGGCTTACCCCGTATGCAAGCATCACAAGTATTTTCCCATTCACGTTTCAAAATGGGGATATCCATGATGATCTTCAGCTTATATATCTTTTCCATGTCTTGTTGGTTAATGTGCCCCAGCCTTCAATGCCAGAGGTTGTTTTCTTCTTCAACAGACAAATAACAAGAGTTTACTTTGCTGTCAACCTGATATAAGTTTCCATCTGTTCTATAGCCTTTCATAAGAAAATTCCCTATCTTTCCCTTTATAGTGTAGCCTTTTTGATTGAAGGTTACTATGATCCCTGAGTCATAGAGTTGACTTAAACTGATGAGATTGTGTCGTAGACCTTCTACATAAATAACATCAGTCTTCTTCAACTCTCTATTGGCGAGAGAAGTATTCCCACTACCTTTAATCTTCAAAGCACCATCATTACCAAACCTTACTGTTCCATCAACCTTCTTTTCAATGTTATTAAAAAGGTCAGCATTTCCTGTCATATGTGAAGACCATCCACTATCAAGAATCCAGGTTCTGTTGCTCTTTGTTTCTTTGAGGGATACTTCTGCATGATTGGATTTCTCGATCTTCCTTTTTTATCTCCAAGAGATATTGGATTGAGTATAAGATATTGATGGCCTTATAATGATTTCTTCCATATAATCAGGTTATTCTTACCCATACTCTTCTTCCAGAAGAGAAAACCTGTTTGTGAGATCAAAACCATTAGAAGGATGAATATTGACCCATTTATGAGAGTTTTATGAATCTCTTCTATCAAATCTCTGCCTTCAATACATAGCTTTATGGAAAAAGTTAGAACAATGAAAACAGTATCCATAGAAACTATTTCTTCTATAAGATGGAGGATATGAAGTTAGTATCCTTTGTTGACATCCCAGATCTTCCCCATTCAAGTAGCTCCTTGAGTCTTCAAAATAAGACAAGGTATGCCCCAGATAGCCACATAACTGAAAGTTCATGAGAGGTAATGTCTTCTCACTTGAATTTATCCTCATACCTTCTTCCTTGGGAGAATAGTTGGACTGACTGCCATTTCTGAATGTTTGAGTAGAATTTTCAGTTCTATTTTTAGTTTGAATTGAAGGTTTCTTTTTCAGCACTTCAGGAAACATTTCAACATGTCCAACTTTCATCTTGTCTTTATTTTGGCTCTCTTCACTTCCATCACTTGATGTCTCAGATTCACAGCCAATTCCACTCTTTCCCATTCAAGCGGGTCTTTGATCACTCAAGATTTTTCCAACCCCATTTGAACCACACTTGGCTCTTGCTAGTAATTATGCATCTGCGAATCTTCCAAACTGTATTTTCTTCCTTTATTCTTTTTAAATTGATTCTGTCTCAAGTTTACTCCTAAGAGTAACAACTTCCTCCTCAAGACCCTCAGCAGTCTTGGATTTTCCTTCCAGCCTGGATGTAAGGTCATTGATGACCATTCCCTGCTCTTCAATTCTCAGCTTCAGATCCACTACAACATCATTTATTTCAAGAATTTTAGACTGTACTTTCACAAATTCTTCCATTCGTTCAATTTCAGCTTCAAGCTAATCAACATATTCAATTGATTCCTCTACAATTTATTTCCACTTATTTCAACTCTTAAATTTCATCTTAAGATTGCTAACAACATCCTTAAGTTGTAACTCGAGATTTCCACTAGTTTTTAACTGATTGTCTCCACCATTATCTTATGATTTTTCAACAGTGTTCATCATAGAAGCATGGTTTTCAGTTTTAAACTTTGGTTCTTCTTCTTTACAGAATTCAATATCATTATCTTCCTTTTCACAGACAAAACTACTCTTCAGTACTTTCTTTCAATATTTGAAGTCTCCTTTCTTGAAAAACCTTTTTTGAGGCTTCTCAATGTTTTCTGCATCGCTATCATCATCATCGATCGTTCTTAAGAACTGAGAAGAAATGTGCCTAACTTTTCCACAACGAAAGAAAGATAGAGGTAACTTACCTTTGAATTTCCCTTTTTTCCTTCTAAAACATCTTGAAAATGAGAGAAAGAATTTCTTTTTCCTCATCATCTTTACCACTAATATATTTTAAAATTTCCAGTTTCTCCATGGATTTGAATGCCATTTCCTTTTTTAATCGTGTAGTAGCATCTTTTGGTTTGACTCTCATTTCATATGCCACTAGGCTGCTCAATAGATCATCCAAAGAAAGTTCGGAAAGATCTATTTTCTCAAGGGATGACACCTTTGCATTGTACAGGGGAGGAAGTCTACTTTTTTTTTTCTTTAAAATGTCAACGTCTTTGATTTCTTCACCTAGACCCCAAATTTCTCCAACCACTTCAGTAATTAGGTTGAATAAGGAGTATACATTCTTATCAGGATGCATCTTCAGATCATCAAACCTATTGTGTAGAACTTTTAGTTTCACTTCCTTCACTTTTCTATCTCCTTCATAAATATTTTCATGTTTATCCCACATGGACTTTGCTGAGGTGAAACTCATTACCTTTAGATAGATCTGATCAGAAAGGGATGTGGGGAGAGCATTATGTGCTTTAGCATCAGCATCAAGAATTTTCCTATCAGCATCCATCATAGCCAGCCCGGCTGGATCAGTAACATGTATACCTTTGACTTTGGAAAAAAGGACTTCTATTAAAAGGGATATTAGATGAGATCTCATTCTATTCTTAGAAATCTGGAGTTACTACCATCGAATATGGGGACTACCCTCGCATTGATTTCATTCTCCTTGATGACAAAGGATAGATTCAACACTAGTAACCCCCCTCTGATACCACTTGTAAGACCTCAGAACACCCTGAGACAGGGGGGTGAATCAGGGTGAGAATTTTTTTTATGTGATGGATCTTGTTCCCACGTTGGTAGGAACTTGTTAAACCTATATGATGAAAAAGATCAGAAAGCTAACATTCACATATAGAGAGACGACACAACACTTTTTACTTGGTTCACCACTAAGGGCTATGTCCATGGAGCATACGCCGACAGGTTGTCAGTCATACCAAAATCCACTAAACTACACTAGATGTAGATTACAATTGTTTGGGCATATTCACTCTGTCCCAGGCTCACTGCCTTTACAAAATTTCAGGTATAGCTCACTGCGTCCCTCAAGTCACTCTCATCGCGTCCCCCCCGGCTCACTACCTTTGGTGAAGTCCCACTCAGTTTATAGACATGAATGTCTCTTCATCTTCTCTAATGAACACATCCTCTGTTGTATGTAGATTCTTTGTTGAAGTCCAACTCTCACCTGTAGACTAATCTCACTTGGCACCGAAAGTATCAGGCAATCTTCCAGCTTTCATGCAGCTCCAAAAATACCGGCGAGCTTCAACTACACCTGGTGCGCTTCTCAAATCCCTACATGCATGATTCAAGACATCACAAAAGTCTCGGCGTCCAAGTCCAAAATGGAGTTCAAGTACTCCTATCCCATTTGTGCGACACTCACTTCACTAACTCCAAACTTGTGCGACTCAATTCCTTTTTTTCCCAAACCTATTTTGGCGCGCAACTATGAACTGTCGCACTTCTTCAAATCTTGGCACGCAAGTGTCACCTTACCACCTATGCGACACCTTCTTCACTAACTCCAAACATGGGCGACTTGGCCCCTTTATTGCCCCAACCACCATGGATGCGCAACAAACAACTGTCGCACAACTTCAACTTGCGCGACCCACCACCACTTGCGCGACCACTACAATTGCATGACGGGAGCTCCTATTTTCTCTAAGTCTAAACTTCGTTCCGAATGAGGAGAGGTGGACCTCTATTTATAGGCATTTGGATACCCTGCACGATGGAGCACAAGTCCTCCCTCGGTGCCCAAGTTTCGGCGCGCAAGTACTTGCGCGACCAAAAATAAAACTTGGGAGCCCTTCTTCCTTTTCCATATTTTCATGTTCTGATTTTGAAAAAAAGGCACACAACTATCCTATTCTTAAATTCAATGGTGCCCAAGTTTCTTCAACAAAAACACCTTTTCTTCATTTGTCGAATTCAGGCCCAAAAAATTGGCAAACACTGGAAAACGATTCCACCTTCAATACTGTTATTTGCTTGTTCTCTATGATCACATTGCGGTCACACATTCTGAACTTTCTCTAAGGATTGAAAACAAACACAAACCATACCATAATCCAATTTTTTCATAGAAAAACCATGGTTCCAACAATATCCCCCTTTGGGTTTGTTGGAAAAAATTAAATAAATTAAATAGATCACCTGCTACAGGAAAACCATAAATGCAAGAATCAACTCGGCCAACACCCTAAGTCTATGTGAGAAATACTCAGTGTAGAAAACAAGAGAGAAAGCTTGAATTGGGTTCCCGTGTTTTGGAATTCACAATGACGCCCAAGAAATTCTCTTACAGTGTCATAGAAGCATTACATATCTAATGCTCGGTGAGCAATGCTCGATGTAGAAAACAAGAGAGAAAACTTGAATTGGGTTCCCATGTTTTGGAATTTTCAAATGATGCCCAAGAAATTTTCTTACAGTGTCATAGAAGCATTACATGTCCAATGTATTCCTTCCCATCCTATAATCGACACTGGATTATCAACGTGTCACAAAAGCATTACATACCTACATGCCTGAATTTATTCCTTTCTCTCCCATTGACAATAAACCCAAAGACCGGTAAAAGTTCATTGGTTAGCTCAAACCACACTCCCCCTGGATAGTATCTCCCCCACAAACCTGCATCACATCCAAAAATAGATTAAACCCAATTAACATAACTGGGGAGAGGGGAATTGCATAACCTTATTATGAACTGGTAAGTGGCTGAACATCGAGGTTCAACCGATGCTTCTCAAATACAGCCGCTGACAGTGGCTTGGTCTGGATATCAGCCACTTGCTCATCAGTACCCACATGATCTATTCTAATCACCCCTTGCTCAACTTTTCCTTTGATAAGGTGATACCTGATTTCAATATGTTTCGTACGAGAATTCTGAACATGATTATTTGTAAGATAAATTGCGCTCTTGTTATCATAGTAAATCACCATTGGTAGTTTCACCTCATCAAGAATATCTGTTAGTTGTTGCTTCATTCATAGAAGTTGAGTTCATGCCTTTGTGGAGGAGATATAATTAGATTCAGCAGTACTAGGAGAAGTAATTTATTTTGTCTTGCTCAACTAGCCAACAAATTTATTCCCAATATTGAATGTTCCACCACTGGTGGACTTTCTGTAAACTACATCTCTAGCCCATTCAGCATCAGAAATGATGATAATTCACTATCTCTTCCTGCAACAAAGTATAATCCACAAGTGTGAGTACCTTGAATATACCTCATGATTCTTTTTACCACTGTCATATGTTCCTCCTTTGGATTACTCTAAAAGTGGGCTGCTAGACAGGTTTAAAAGACAATATCTGGCTGTGTCGCTGTCAGGTACAGTAGGCTCCCAATTATCCTCCTGTATATAGTGGGGTCTACAGATGCCCCATCCTCATGCTTTCCAAGTTTGGTTCCAACTGCAATCAGAGTTGATATTGGTTTGGAGTCTTGCATATTAAACTTCTTCAACATCTCACTTTCATACTTTTCTTGAGAAATGAAAGTGTATTCCTGCCTTTTAATCATCTGCAGCCCCAAGAAATATGTGAGCTTCCCAATCATAGACATTTCAAATTCCAATTTCATGTGATTGGAAAATTCATCCACTGATTTCTGCCTGCTGCCACGAAATATAATGTCATCAACATAGAGTAGAACCATGAACTGATCTTTTGAAGATTTCTTCATGTATATATTGTGGTATACTCCTCCTCTTTTGAATTCCAGCTTCTTGAGATATGATTCTAGCTGGGAATACCATGCTCGTGGTTCCTTCTTCAAACCATATAAATCCTTCTTCAATTTTCAAAACTTTGTTTCATTAGTACCAAGAACAAAACCCACTGGTTGTTCAATGTAGACTTCTTCTTCGAGTACACCATTCATGAATGATGTCTTGACGTCCATTTGTTATACTTTAGATCCTATTTGGAGTGCCATGGAAAGGAAAAGCCTGATTGACTCCAGTCTAGCCACTGGAGAAAAGGTTTCTTCAACATCAACACCTTCAATCTGGGAGTATCTTTTACTTACCAGTCGTTCCTTGTTTCCAATAACAATTCCATGCTCATCAAACTTGTACTTGAAGATCCATTTTTTACCAATCACATTGTGACATTTGGGTCTCTGGAAAAGATCC
Organism: Viscum album; assembly: GCA_963277665.1. Taxonomy (NCBI): domain Eukaryota; kingdom Viridiplantae; phylum Streptophyta; class Magnoliopsida; order Santalales; family Viscaceae; genus Viscum; species Viscum album. The sequence continues at coordinate 1,128,736,188 of OY728146.1, forward strand.
CATGTCTGGTTCTTGTCAATCTGATCTAACTCCTCATTCATGGCTTTCACCCAAGATTCATCCTTTGTAGCCTCTTCAAATGAGGATGGCTCCACGGCTGACAGAAATGCATATTGTGGGTTATTCCTCATCCTCCATGTTTGTGTGGGTGCACTCATATCCCCAATTATGTTAGATAGATCAATATCATCTCTTCGATTTCTCCTGTGAGGTTCAGTAACATTCTCTCCACCCAATATTTCCTCTTCAGATTTTTCTTCTGAGTCAAGACCATGATGTGAGCCCTGAGTGTTTTGTACAACTTACTCTATTTCTGTATTAGTATTTACTCCATATTCACATTCATCCTCGTCTTCTATCTCATCAGCATAGGAATTATTGGAAGCATTTTGGGTTTTCCCTTAAATGATATTAACATCATTTCTTTCCACAATCCTCCCTAAGAGTTTATTGAAACACCTATAGGCTTTTCTATTCATTGGATACCCAATAAAAATTATTTCATCAGCATTGTCACCAAACTTCCATTGATTTCTTTCTATATTTAGGATGAAACACTTGCTTCCAAAAACACGAAATTATTTCAATGAAGGCTTCCTTCCATGCCACAATTCATATGGTGTCTTTGTTTCTCCCATATAAAGCCCTATTCGATTCTGAATGTGCACTACATCTTCAACAACTTCTTTCCAGTAATGGCGAGAGATACCACTCTCAATCAGCATAGTCCTGGACATATTGTTGACCTGTAGATTCCGGCGCTCAACAAATCCATTTTGATGTGGAGTTCTCACATAAGATACCTCATTCTGTATTCCATATTTTTCTAGGTAATTCTCAAACTCAATGAACGTGTATTCCCCTCCATTGTCAGATCGTAGTACTTTTATTGTCCGTCCAGTATCATTATCGGCAATCCGTTGACAAGTTTTCATTCAATAAAGTACTTTTTGCTTCCTGTGAATCACCATTACAGAATCCATTCTACTATAATCATAAATGAAAAGGAAAAAGTACCTCTCTCCATGAGTTCCGACAACATTTATCGGGCCACATACGTCTGTATGGATGAGATCAAGTAGGTGTGATGCCCTTTTCTTCTTTGGTCAATATGAATTAAATACCGGTTTCCCCCGTATGCAAGAACCACAAGTATTTTTCCCATTCACATTTCAGAATGGGGATATCCATGAAAACATTCATCTTAGATATCTTTTTCATGTCTTGTTGGTTAATGTGCCCCAGCCTTCGATGGCATAGGTTGTTTTCTTCTTCAACAGACAAATATCAAGAGTTTACTTTTCTGCCAACCTGATATAAGTTTCCATCTTTTCTATAGCCTTTCATAAAAAAATTCCCCATTTTTTCCTTTTATAGTGCATCCTTTTTGATTGAAGGTTACTATGAGCCATGAGTCATAGATTTGACTTAAACTGGGGAGATTGTGGAATAGACCGTCCACATAAAAAAAACCAGTCTTCTTCAGCTCTCCGTTGATGAGAGCAGTATTCCCACTGCCTTTAATCTTCAAAGCACCATCATTACCAAACCTTACTGTTCCATCAATCATATTTTCAAAGTCCTTTAAAAGGTTAACATTTCCTATCATATGTGAAGAGCATCCACTATCAAGAATCCAGGTGCTACTACTCTTTATAGATTTGAAGGCTACTTCTGCAAGATTGGATTTCTAGATCTTCCTTTTTTCATTCCAATAGATATTAGATTGAGTATATGATATTGATGGCCTTCTAATGATTTCTTCCACATAATCAGGTTCTTCATACCCATACTCTTCTTCCAGAAGAGAAAACCTGTTTTTGAGATCAACACCATCAGAAGGATGAATATTGACCCATTTCTGAGAGTTGTATGAATCTCTTCTATCGAATCTCTTCCTACAAAACATAGCTTTATGTAAAAAGTTAGAACAATGAAAATACTATCCATAGAAACTATTTATTCTATAAGATGGAGGATATGAAGTCAGTCTCCTTTGTTGACATCCCAGATCTTCCCCATTCAAGTAGCTCCTTGCCTCTTCGCAATATGACATGGTATGACCCAGATATCCACAGAACTGACACTTCATGAGAGGAAATGTATTATCACTTGAATTTCTCCTCATACCTTCTTCATTGGGAGAATAGTTGGAATGCCCGTCATTTCTGAATGTTTGAGGATAATTTTCAGTTCTCCTTTTAGTTTGAATGGAAGGTTTATTTTTCAGCACTTCAGGCAACGTTTCAACAAGTCCAACTTTCATCTTGTCTTTCTTTTGGCTCTCTTCACTTCCAGCAGTTGATGTCTCAGCTTCACAGCAATTCCACTCTTTCCCATGTGAGCGGGTCTTTGATCACTCAAGATTTTTCCAACCCAATTTTAACCACACATGGATCTTGCCAGTAATTCTATATCTAAGAATCTTCCAAACTGTATTTTCTTCATTGATTCTTTTGAAATTGATTTAGTCACAAGTTTAATCATAAGAGTAACAACTTCCTCCTCAAGACCCTCAACAGTCTTGGATTTTTCTTCCAGACCGGATGTGAGGTCATTGATGACCTTTCCCTGCTCTTCAATTCTCAACTTCAGATCCACTAAAACATCATTTCTTTCAAATATTTTATATTGTACTTTCACAAATTCTTCCAGTCGTTCAATTTCATCTTCAAGATGATCAACATATTCAGTTGATTCCTCTACAATTTATTTCCAGTTATTTCAACTCTTACATTTCATATTAAGATTGCTAACAGCATCCTTAAGTTGTAACTTGAGATTGCCACTAGTTCTTAACTGATTTTCTCCACCATTATCTTTTATTTTTTTAATAGTGGCCATCATGGAAGCATGGTTTTCAATTTTGAACTCTAGTTCTTCTTCTTCTTCAAAGAATTCATTATTATCATCATCCACTTCATAGACAAAACTCGTTTTTAATGCTTTCTTTCTAGATTTTAAGTCTCCTTTCTTGAAAGATCTTTTCTAAGGCTTCTCAATGTTTTTAGCATTCCCATCATCATCATCGATCTTTCTTAAGCACTGAGAAGCAATGTGCCTGACTTTTCCACAACTAAAGTAATCTAGAGGTAACTTCCATATGAGTTTACCTTTTACCTTATGAAACTTCTAGGAAATGAGAGAAAGAATTTATTTTTCCTCATCATCTTCACCACCACTATATTTTGAAATTTTCAGTTTCTACATGGATTTGAACGCCATTTCCTTGATTAATCGTGTAGTAGCATCTTTTTGTTTGACTCTCATTTCATATACCACTAGGATTCTCAAAAGATCATCCAAAGATAGTTTGGAAAGATCTATTTACTCAAGGGCTGAAACCTACGCACTGTACAGGGGTAGAAGTCTTCTTAATATTTTCTTTACAATGTAAAAGTCATTGATTTCTTCACCTAGACCCAGAATTTCTCCAACCACTTCAGTAATTCGATTAAAGAAGGAGTCTGCATTCTCATCAGGATTCATATTCAGATCATCAAACCTACTGTGTAGGACTTGTAGTTTCGATTCCTTGACTTTTATATCTCCTTCATAAATATTTTCAAGTTTATTCCACATGGACTTTGGTGAGGTGAAACTCATTACCTTTAGATATATCTGATCAGAAAGGGATGTGGTGAGAGCATTCCGTGCATTAGCATCAGCATCAAGAATTTTCTTATCTGCATCCATCATAGCCAGCCCTGTGGGATCAGTAACATGTATACCTTGGACTGTGGAAAAAAGGACTTCCATTCCAAGGGATCCTAGATGAGATCTCATTCTATTCTTCCATATCTGGAAGTTACTTCCATCGAAGAGAGGGACTCCCCTCACATTTACTGCATTCTCCATGACGATAAAGGACAGATTCAACACCAGTAACCTCCCTCTAATACCACTTATAGGACCTCGAGACACCCTGAGACGGGAGGGGTGAATCAGGGTGACAAATTTTTCTTTTAATGTGATGGATCTTGTTCCCACATTGGTAGGAACTTGTTAAACCTGTATGATGAAAAAGATCAGAAAGAAAACATTCAAATGTAGAGAGATGACACAACACTTTTTTACTTGGTTCACCACTAAGGGCTATGTCCAAGGAGCATACCCCGACAGTGTAACACCCCGAGATTTTATGAGATATATTATTTTTAGTTTCTTTCACATCTTCCATTGTACTCTACACCAAGATTATCTTGCGCTATACACACACTGTATTAGCTTGCATTATACGCAACACTATTCTTGGATCGTGTTACACATAATTTCATGTTCATTTGATAGTAGTTATTCTACGCAACATTGAGTGTGTATATATATATATATATATTCAATGTATAAATGAAATATGGTTTGATTTTGTTATACGCAACAAAAAAATTGTATTGCACTACATGCAACCCTGACTTGTCTTGCATTACACACAATCACGACCTTCCATGATAGCGTGTGTTGTACGCAATACCGGGTTTCACTAAACAACAATATATGGTTATAATATTATTATAAAATAGCCGTTATGAATAGTATTAACTAAATTTTAAATTTTATAACATTATTATTCATCATAAACATTTTCTAGAACATGGTACGAGAACAAAATAATTTCTTTGGGTAAAATAAGTTTTTTTTAAAAAAATGCAGTTTTGTCGCCTTTTGATGGCGCACCCATTTTAATTATATTTTTTGAAAAGTTTATAACATCAATTTTACAAAATAAACTTATTATTTTGAACCAGGATATAAAAATTTACATTGGATAAATTTTTGACATCTTTCTGACAACATTCTTATTTTGATGAATAGTAAAAACACGCTAATTTTTTACTTTAAAACAACTTTTTTCACTGAGATAATTTATATTGTTAAATTATAATATATAATTGTTTTAAAGTATAAATAGAATATATTTTTACCATTTAATATAATTTACATAATTATCATTGATTTTACATTGAATTCGAAGGTTAAATCAATTCAATCTTTTGCAATGTTTGAAACAAAAACCCGTTGTTTTTCGACAACTGGATTAATTTTAAATTAATTACTGCAACTTATGTGTTTTGAATTTGGAAAAATGGATTCCATATTAGGAATCAGTATGTCCAAATTATGTTAATAGGCTACTTTTTATTTTTTTCCATTATGAATAGTAACTACAGTAAATTTTATTTTCCACAGTTAAAGGTAAATTAGGTAATTAAAGGTGAAAATAATATTATAAAATTACAATAACACTTGTATTAATAAAATTGGATGATTATATTTTGTCATAAGTCATATTTGGGTCGAAATGGAATCCTTTGGAACCCACTTGGATGTGATTAAGACCTTTAATTTATTTTATTTTAATGAAAGTGAAATATGTCTCACTCAAACTTTAATAATTAGATTATTTTTAATATAAGGTTATACATAATATAATTTCTATTACAAATAATAATTTTAAAGCTATTTTTTTTCTTTATCATGGTAATTTATTTGTAATTTTTAATAGATATTTTATTACCTTAAAATCTTATACATTAATGATGTAGAAATTATTTATTTAGTGAAAAATCAATAATATAGTTTTATTAAAATAATAATACCTATCAAAAGGACCATAAACTTGACCAAAATTTATTGGTCGAGTATATATATACCCTAATCATCCAAGGGTATATTTTGGGACCATTTGGAGACTTATAAAACCGATTAGGACATTTACATTATTTTATTTTAAATGATGTCAAAGATGTCACCTTCATAATTTAATAAATACAAAAATTTAAATGTTGTGATTTTAAGATGATAAATTAGAGTAAAAATATTATTATTAAAGGTATTATATTTATATTCATTATTGGATTTTATTTTTAAATTTTATTCACTAATAAGTATATTAAATGATTATACAAAAATGATGTAGTAATTGTTTTATTAAGAGAAATATCAAATAAATGGTTTTATAAATATTAAAATAAACATTATGTGAATAAATTAATGTTCTAAAAAAAATTTATAGATGAATATGACATGTTATGAATCTATTAAACATTTGTTTTCGAATATATCCTCTGTGTGGATTTTATTTAAATTCAAATAACTGAATAGTGTCAAAATTAACAGTATTGTTATTTTATAAATATTACATATTATTAAATTGTTTAAAAATCACATAAACATTTAAAAATTATACGTTGAAATTTATATGGTATATAATTTCAATAATTACCAAATTATGGATAATTCATTACAAATATGTACATATTTATAACAATTTAAAATTTAGAATATTATTACCACAAATAAGATTAAATAAATTAAATAAAGATAAATCAAATTGATAAGGTTTAAAATAATTTTCCAACATGTATGAATTTAATTGGTTGATGATATTACAACCATATAGTACCTAATATATTAATTTTATTCACTTTTTAAGTGTTTAGGTGTGGTTTGAGTTTATTATAAATTAACATTTTTGTGGTTTCCAAAAGTGCCCCTCTCTCCCCTTATAAAAGGGAACCTCATCCCTCTCCTCTTCAAAAAACTTTGATCCTTAAAGCTCGGCCAACCCCTACCCAATTCTCTTCTCCACTTCCCTATATAAATTATGGAGGTTATGATCTTCTCAAAAGACCAACTATAGTCCCTTAAGAGGAAGCATAAAGGAGGTGCGTCAAAGAAGAGGCAATATGTCCTACCGATTCTTTCAAGTTTCTTTCTTCTTCAACTTCCTCTTCTTTACTTTTTTCATTGTAAAGTAATAAAATAAGTATCACCAATATACTGATATGATATTATAAATATTAAACAACCCCATTTCACATTATTTCCATACTACCGAAAATGAAATCACCGCGCGTGCGTACGTACGGAATACCGTCTCCACGTCGTGGTGTAATCTGTTTTTCCACCACCACCTTACTTGGATGGGTATAATGGTGTAAATAATAACTATATATATGGTTATTATAACATTATACTAATTCTGATATATTATATCATCCACTCTAATTTTATTCAATAATTATGGGAACGATATCATCGCTCGTGCGTACATACGGATTACCGTCTCCACGACGCGAGGAGATTCAATATCCATGTTAACCATTAATGAATTATTATAAAGTATATATAAGGAATAATAATGGTATATATAACATAATAATTCTACTTAATTTATGAATATTTTATTTAATTACTTCCATTGAAGTCAATAAGGAAAGGAAAACAATGTTCATGTGTATGTATGGCCTACTGTCTCCATGAACGGAGTGTTTCATTTCATTTATCTATCTATTATATATATATATATACTGAATATATATGATATATAAATAATTTTTCACATTATTGAAGTTATTAAATCATTATATAAGTTTTAATAATATCAAGAACAACAAGTCCAAACACATACGATAAATGAAACGATTTTACCAAAAATGCTGCTTTAACATGGAATTTACAAAAGAACGGGTAATATAAAGTAATAAGTGAACCATATATGATATCATAAAAATGAATATGATTCTTTAATAAGTCAATGACATTATTTAAATCATTATACATGAGGCTCGGATACATACGAAGCATATCAAACATAAGGTAAGGGATAATTTTGCAGTCTTATTTTTATCCAAGATTTCTTATATGTAAGTATTTATTGGGGTTATATTTTTCATCCATTCCCATAAAATGTTATTGATAAAGTGTTTAATATTCTTCCATGTATGTTTAAATTAATTTTTACCCCTATTTGACTTTTACATTGTGTTATGGAAGAAGTCTTTCTTTTGTTTACCATACAAGGAACTTTTTGACTTTTCCGACAAAAGTACGAGAAGAATGTTTTTTTAACTTATACGGCGTGAACTGATTTTTACAGTTTCATAACGCCTAATTTTTATAAAGATTACTTTACAATATTTCATGATTATTTCCAACAAAAGTTATTTTCTTTTAAAATTACACGGGATTTTGTGAAAAGAAAATGATTTTGAAAAGAAAGGATATTTTCCTCAAGAATTCATTTCAAGTATTTTGTCAAAACTATTTTCCATCTAAGATGAAATTATTTAGTATGATTATGTTTCAAGTATAATGTATCTATTATTTAAATTGTTTAATTCTTCTTATGATGAAATGATATCCATTTGTTTTATATGGATTACGTTAAGATGGGATAATGTTTTTGAAATCCATTTTATTATTTGGGTTATGATGAATGATTTATGTTTATTTTGTGGCACAAGTAAGAATGATTTCATTATGAGATGGGTGGGACCTATATATCCCTCCAATGAATTGGGTAAAGATTTATATCTCCTGAGATAGATATGGATGGAACGACAAGTTAATCCGGTTCAGTGATACAGGACTAGAACGAAGAGTGAACTCGATTCAGAAAGGGAATTTGTCCACTAAGATGGTCTTGGCAGCAATGCCTTGGCTACTATGGAAATCATAACCTGTGCTTAATGGATTCCCAAATTACATGTTTTATTCCCATGCTATTTTATCATGATTACTATTCCTTTATGATCTATTCCTTACGTACTGCAATGTTTTATGTCATTTCTCAAGATTTTGATGTTTAGATTTTATGCTCATGTTTTTACATTCGAATGTTTATAGATTGTTTTATGTTCTCTATGATTACACTTACTGAGAATTTGAGGTCACCATTTTTATGTTTTATTTTCCCCAGGATATAATGAAAGGTTTTAGGTAAGAAAAAAAAAGGTAAGATATTTATGGGGGATGTTGAAGATCTTTCACCACGATTAGAATATTATATTCCGAGTTTCCAAAGACACTAAACTATTACGGTCCTTGTGTGACTTTTTTTTGTTATGTATTAAGTTTTCCAAGAAAGTAATGTAATGTTCATGTACGTCAAGTGTGGGTCTCTACAGTTGGTATCAGAGGAAAGGGTTAGTTAACCTTTGGAAACTGGGATGCGAAAACTTTAGTGAGATCCATAGAGATATTTCTAAGGTATGTATAGGGATGTACCTAAGGTTAAGTATAAGTATAGGTTATAGTCCTAGAATTACGGTAATGATATTAGAATTAAACCTAAGATATTAGATATTTAAGGTAATCCCCCATTATTATGTTTCTCTCCCTAGTATGATTTTTGCCTCTCACGCTATTCTTTTTGGGTTTTAGAAGATGGCTGGAAACTGAAGGAACCATGTTGATCAATGTAATGGACAATGCAATGATTGTCCTTATGAACAAACCAATGTTATGGGATATGGAGTGAAAAATATTATTTCTATACTCACATAAGATATGAATCATTCTTGACTTTCAAATGAGCAGAGAAGGGAACAATATTATATTGAGTCCTTCATGGGGAAACGTCCACCTTCTTTCAGTGGGTCTTCTAATCCACTTGTTGATGAACAATGGATCAGTGCCATTAAAATGATATTTTACATAATTCGATACTCAGAACATGAAATAGTCATTCTGGCTATTTATCGCTTAGATGGTGAAGCAGACTAGTGGTGGACTCTAATTAAGAATACAAGGCCCCAAGATGAAATTGAATCCATGGAATGGGATGAGTTCAAGAACTTGTTTTTCAATAAGTACTTCCCTCTTATTCTTAGAAAAAATATGGAAAATGATTTCCTTGAGCTTAAGCAAACAGATGATGGATTTGTTGGTATATACAAAGCAAATTTTACAAGGCTTTCAAGGTATGCATCTGGCTTTATCATCCAACCTGAAATTAAAGTTGATCGATTCTTCAGTGGCTTAATACCAAGTCTTCGAAGGGAAATAACTATAATAGACTTCATTAGCTATGAAGAAATTGTGCGTTGTGCTATCAAGGTAGAACTAGAAGTTAGTGTTACATATCCATCTCATGTTTTTGACAAGAAATGGAAGATGGAGTTCAAGGAGAAATCTTAGAACAATGGTGAAAAGAAGATGAATGTTTCTTTATGCTTAAAGTGTGGAAAGAAGCATGGTGGAGATTGTCTTAAAGGTACTAGAATATGTTTTAAGTGTGGAAAAGAAGGTCATCGAGTAGTTGAGTGTCGAAGTAATGGGAAAAAGTTATATAATGATGTGAATAGAGAAAAGACTATAGAGAACGCTCCACCAACACTTCAATGCTTCAAGTGCAAGGAAATGGGGCATTATGCTAATCAATGCCCTAATCCAAGGGTTAATGATGATCAATGTAAGAATCCTCTTATAGAAAAGGATAAAGGGAAGTCACATGCGATCACTATTTGTGATGTTGAGTATGACAATGAAGTTGTGGAATGATTAAGTGTTTATGTAATGGGATTTCAAAATAGTATCATGGAATCTCATTTATGGTATCGTGGAATTTTGGAATATTTATGTATTGGTTTTCAATAATTATATGTTACCGGTAACCATGAAATGTGATTGAAATATTTTTGGAAAGAAGATGATATGCGCATAATGAAGGGATAAAGAGAAAATGAAATAAGCTTATAACTGATATAAGGACAAAGTTATATCATGGTTTGAGTATAAAGAAATTTTGGGATTTTGGTATGTGGAAAGAGTTAGCTTTTGACAGCATTAATGTTTTCACTATGGTTCAATGGGTATTCATTTTTTAAGAGAATACATATTCACATGTTTGGGATGTGACCGACAAGATATATCGTATGATATATGGGGGATAAATGATGGTATTCACATTCTTGGTAGATGACCTTTCTAGTAATCATTTTCTTTATACTATGAGATTGGACAGATGTATTTTGGATAAGTCTAAAGATTGGAATGGATTATGTTGGACATCAGATAGTATTGTTTAAGGCCAAAACTTTTTTCGATATTATTTCTGTAGTGTTATAATAGTGTAGTTTTAGAAAAAGGACAAACTGCAGGATGGACGACAACCCATCGCGTCAGACAAGGTTGCGGGAATTGAACCCACAACCGAAGTGAGACATGCCTTTATCGCCTACCACTGGCCTACAAGAAGTCCTTGGTTGGTAGAAACTGGTTTTATTTTATTATGGAGGATGATATATGAAGTATAAGTCCATTTTTAGAACCATATACGATTAATCTCACCATCTATGGACTTATGTATATAACTTTTTCTAACCTTATGTTTGAGACAGATGGAATGACCTATCATTCTATCGCATGATCTACTAACACTTCACGGAAGAAAAATTCAACTTCATTTATTTAAGAGATGAAGTTGAAATTGTTCAAGGCACAAACAACAGTGATATTGTACCAAAATCAATTAAATATTTCTTTTAATTCAAAAATTATTCAACATTAGGGAAATGATCTTGAAAACAAAAAATGTTGTCATATTGCCCTTATATATTATGAATTAGATGGTACCTTAGATCATAAAAAATTTATGGCTTTGTGATTGTTGGCTTTCTCATATCCATGTTCTCTACCACTCTCCATCAGAACTTGGCGGTTAGATTTCTCTTCCATATCCATATTTTAACCTATTTTCTTCAATGTGGAAACCCAGTGATGAGTTAATTTGGGTAACCGTTACGTTTCATACTTTAGTTATTAAAATTATGTTTTATTATTCCTTTTTACGACGTGGGTTTCTATGAAAGAAACTCTCAAGTAATAAACCATTTATAACCCCAATAAATTTCGAGGGAGAAATTCATTTTAAGGTGGGTAGAATTTAACATCCTGAGATTTTATGAGATATATTGTTTTTAGTTTCTTTCATATATTCCATTTTATGCTACACCAATATTATCTTGCACTATACGCAATACCATATTAGCTTACAGTATACGCAACACTATTCTTAGATCGTGTTACATACAATTTCAAGTTCGTTTGATAGTAGTTATTCTACAAAACATTGAGTGTATATATATATATTCAATGTATAAATGAAATACGGTTGGATTTTGTTATATGAAACAACAAAGGAGTCTTTCACTACATGCAACCCTGACTTGTCTTGCATTACATGCAATCACGACCTTCCTTGATAGCGCGTGTTGTACGCAATACCGGGTCTCACTAAACAATGATATATGGTTATAATATTATTATAAACTAGCCTTTATGAATATTATTAACTAAATTTTGAATTTTTTAACATTATTATTCATCTTACACATTTTCTAGAACATGGTTCGAGAAAAAAATAATTTTTTCGGGTAAAATAATATTTTTCAAAAAAATGCAATTTTGCCGCCTTTTGATGGTGCACCCATTTTAAATATAATTTTTGACAATTTTATAACTTCAATTTTAAAAAATAAACTTCTTCTTTTGAATCAAGATATAAAAATTTACATTGGATAATGTTTTGATATTTTTCTGACAACGTTTGAATTTTGATGAATAGTAAAAACACGCTAAATTTTTATTTAAAAACAACTTTTTTCATCCAGATAATTTATATAGTTAAATTATAATATTAAATTGTTTTAAAGTATAAATAGAATTTATTTTTACCATTTAATATAATTTATGTCATTATCATTGATTTTACATTGAATTCGTAGGTTAAATCAATTCAATCTTTTGCAATGTTTGAAACAAAAACCCATTTTTTTCGACAACGAGATTAATTTTAAATTAATTACTGAAACTTACATGTTTTGAATTTGGAAAAATGGATTACATATTTGAATTATTGGGTCCAAATTATGTTAATAGGCTACTTTTTATTTTTTGGCATCATGAAAAGTAACTACGGTAAATTTTATTTACCACAGTTAAAGGTAAATTAGGTAATTAAGAGTAAAACTAATATTATAAAATTACCCTAACACATGTCTTAATATAATTGGATGATTATATTTTGTCCTAAGGAATATTTGGGTCGAAATGGAATCCATTTTAACCCACTTGGATGTGATTAAGACCTTTAATTTAATTTATTTTAAAGAAAGTGAAATATATCTCACTCAAACTTTAATAATTAGATTATTTTTAATATAAGGTTATACAGAATATAATTTCAATTATAAATACTCATTTGAAAGCTAATTTTTTTTATTTATCATGGTAATTTATTTGTAATTTTTAATCAATATTTTATTACCTTAAAATATTATACATTAATGATGTAGAAATTATTTATTTAGTGAAAAATCAATAATATAGTTTTATTAAAATAATAATACCTATAAAAAGGATGATAAACTTGACCAAACATTATTGGTCTAGTATATCTATACCCTAATCATTAAATTGTTGATTTTGGGACCATTTGGAGCCTTATAAAACCGATTAGGACATTTACATTATTTTATTTTAAATGATGTCAAAGATGTCACCTTCATAATTTAATAAATATAACAATTTAAATGTTGTGATTTTAAGATGGTAAATTCGATTACAAATATTATTATGAAATGTATTATATTTATATTCATCATAAGATTTTATTTTTAATTTTTATGAAACTAATAAGTATATCAAATGATTATACAAAAATGATGTAGTAATTTTTTTTATTAAGAGAAATATCAAATAAATGGTTTTATAAATATTAAAATAAACATTATGTGAACTAATTAATGTTATACACAAATTTTCTAGTGAATATGACATGTTTGGAATCTATTAAACATTTTTTTTCGAATAAATCCTCTGTGTGGATTTTATTTAAATTCAAATGAATGAATAGTGTCAAAATTAACACTATTGTTATTTTATAAAAATAAAATATTATTAAATTGTTTAAAAATCACATAAATATATTAAAATTATAAATTAAAATTTCTACAGTCTATAATTTCATAAAGTACCCAATTATGGATAATTAATAACAAATAAGTAATTATTTATAACAATTTAAAATTTAGAATATTATTACCACAAATAAGAATAAATAAATTAAATAAGGATAAATCAAATTGATAAGGTTTAAAATAATTTCCCAACTTGTCTAAATTTTATTGGTTGATGATATTACAACCCTATATTACCTCATATTTGAATTTTATTCACTTGGGAAGTTTTTATGTGGGGTTTGAGTTTATTATAAATTAACATTTTTGAGGTTTCCAAAAGTGCCCCTCTCTCCCCTTATAAAAGGGCACCTCCTCCCTCTCCTCTTCAAAATACTTTGAGCCTTCAAGATCAACCAACCCCTACACATTTATCTTCTCCACTTCCCTCGCAAAATTCTGGAGGTTTTGGTCTTCTCAAAAGACCAACTCTAGTCCCTTAAGAGGAAGCTTAAAGGAGGTGCGTCGAAGAAGAGGTAATCTCTTCTACCAATTCTTTCAAGTTTCTTTCTTCTTCAACATCCTCTTCTTTAGTTTTTTCATTGTAAAGCAATAAAATACGTATAACCAATATAATGATATTATATTATAAATATGAAACAACTCTAATCAACCTTCTATCCATCCTACGGAAAACGAAATCACCGCGCGTGCGTACATACGGAATACCGTCTCCATGCTATGGTGTAATCTATTTTCCACCACCAACTTACTTGCATGGGTATAATAGTGTAAAGAATAACTATATATATGGTTATTATAACATGATACTAATTTTTATATATTATATCTTCCACTCTAATTCCATTCAATAATTATGGGAACGATATCATCGCTCGTGCGTACGTATGGAGTACCGTCTCAACGACGCGATGAGATACAATCTCCATGTTAACAATTCAAGAATGATTATAAAGTATATATAATGAATAATAATGGTATATATAACATAATAATGCTACTGGATTTATGTATATGTTACTTACTTACTTCCATTCAAGTCAATAAGGAAAGGAAAACAGCGTTCATGCGTACGTACGGCCTACCGTCTCCATGAACGGCGTGTTTCATTTCATTTATCTATCTTTTATATGTATATATATACTAAATATATATGATATATAAATAATTTTTTACATTCTGTAAGTTAGTAAATCATGATATAAGTAATAATAATATCAAGAACAACAAGTCCAAACACGTATGATAAATGAAACGATTTTACCGAAAACACTACTTTAACATGGAATTTACAAAAGAATGGGTAATATAAAGTCATAATTGAACCATATAAGATATCATAACAATTAATATGATTATTTAATAAGTCAATGACATTATTTAAATCATTATATAGGAGGCTCAGATACATATAAATCATATCAGACATACGGTAAGAGATAATTTTGCAGTCTCATTTTTATCCGAGATTGCTTATACGTAAGAATTTATTGGGGTTATATTTTACATCCATGCCCATAAAATGTTTTTTGTAAAGTTTTTAATATTATTTAATGTATTTTTAAAGTCATATTTACAACTATTTTACTTTTACATTGTGTTATGGAAAGAATCCTTCTATTGTTTACCATACGAGGAACTTTTTGACTTTTCCGGCAAAAGTACGAGAAGAATGTTTTTTTAACTTATACGGCGTGAACTGATTTTTAAGGTTTCATAAAGACTAATTTTTATAAAGATTCCTTTACAATATTTCATGATTATTTCCAAAAAAAGTTATTTTCTTTTAAAATTAGATGGCATTTTGTTAAAAGAAAATGATTTTGAAAAGAAAGGATATTTTCCTCAAGAATTTATTTCAAGTGTTTTGTCAAAACTATTTTCCATATAAGATGACATTATTTAGTATGATTATGTTTCAAGTATAATGTCTATATTATTTACATGGTTTTATTATTCTTATGATGAAATTATATCCATTTGTTTTTTATGGATTACATTAATATGGGATGATGTTTATAAAATCCATTTTATTCTTTGGGTTATGATGAATGATTTATGTTTATTTTGTGGCACAAGTAAGAATGATTTCATTATTAGATGGGTGGTACCTATATCTCCCACCAATGCATTGGTTAAAGATTTATATCTCATGAGATAGATATGGATAGAATGGAAAGTTAATCTGGTTTAGTGATACAGGACTGGAACGAGGAGTGAACTCGATTCAGAAAGGGACTTTGTCCACTAAGATGGTATTGGAAGCAATGCCTTGAATACTATGGAAATCATAAAATGTGGTTAATGGATTCCACAATTAAACATTTTATTCCCATGCTAGTTTATCATGATTAATGTTCTTTTATGATATATTCCTTATGTACTGCAATGTTTTATGTCATTTCTCAAGTTTTTGATGTTTAGATTTTATGCTCATGTTTTTACATTAGAATGTTTATAGATTGTTTTATGTTCTCTATGTTTACCCTTACTAAGCATTTGAGCTCACCCTTTTTATGTTTTATTTTCCTTAGGATATAAATAAAGGTTTTAGGTAAGAAAACAAAAGGGGAATATCTTTATGGGAGATGTTTAAGATCTTTCACCATGATTAGAATATTATATTCCGAGTTTCCAAAGACACTAAACTATTACGGTCCTTGGGTGTATTTTTTTGTTATGTATTAAGTATTCCACAAAATTAATGTAATGTCCATGTACGTCATGTTTGGGTCTCTACAGACAGGTTTCTAGTCATACAAAAATACTCTAAACTTTACTAGATGTGGATTACAAAGGTTTGAGCATAGTCACTCTGTCCCAGGCTCACTGACATTACAAAAGTTCAGGGATAGCTCACTACGTCCCTCGGGTCACTCCTGTTGACTTCCCTTGGCTCACTGCCTTTGGTGAAGTCTCACTCAGTTTATAGACATGATGGTCTCTTCATCTTCTCTAATGAATACATCCTCTGTTGTATGTAGTTTCTCTGTTAAAGTCCAACTCTCACCCGTAGACTAATCTCACTTGGCACTGAAGGTATCGGGAATCTTCCGGCTTTTGTGCAGCTCCAAAAAGACCGATGAGCTTCAACTACACCTGGAGCGATTCTCCAAGCTCGTAATGCATGTTTCAAGACGATGCGCAAGTCTTGGTGCACAAGTCTGAAACAGCGTGCAAGTACACCTCTCCCACTTGTGCGACACTCACTTCACTAAATCCAAACTTGCGCGACTCAATTCCTTTTATGCCCACACCGATTTTGGCGCGCAACTACGAATAGTCACACTTCTTCAAATCCTGGCACATATGTGTCACCTTACCACCTGCACGACACCTTCTTCACTAACTCCAAACATGGGAGACTTGAACTCTTTCTCTCCCAAACCACCTTGGACACACATCAAACAACTGTCGCACAACTTCAACTTGCACGACCAACCACCACTTGCACGACCACTACACCTGCATGACGGGAGCTCTGATTTTATCTAAGTCTGAAATTCATGCCGAATGATGAGGGGTAGACCTATATTTATAGGCATTTGGATACCCTACATGATGGTGCACAAGTCCTCCCTCGACGCTCATGTTTCAGCGCGCAAGTACTTCCACGACCAAACATAAAACTTGGGTGCCCATCTTCCTTTTCCATATTCTCATGTTCTGATTTTGAAAAAAAGGCACGCAAGTATCCTCTCTTTAAAGTCAAAGGCACACAAGTCTCTTTTCCAAAAACACCATTTCTTCATTTGTCGATTTTCAGGCCCAAGAAATTGAGAAACACTGGAAAACAATGTCACCTTCAATACTGTTATCTTCTTATTCTGTATGATAACTTTGCAGGCACACATTCTGAACTTTCTCTGAGGATTGACAACAAACAAAAACCATACCATACTCCATTTCATGCATAGAACAACCATGGTTCCAATAGTTCATTAAACATAGAAGAGATGGGGGATGAGTCTCAAGAAAAAAATGCAATAATAACTTCTAAGAGATAAATCTAGTGATGATGATAGTTTTTTTCTTAAAATTTTTTATATTAATGAATCTTAATTTAAAATTTCAAATCCCATCTCAAAATGTTAAAAGGTAACTGACACTACCATGAGAAAATTAACTCATACCCACTAAGCTTCACCGACTCTAATATATCTTACAAGTCCATTTAGCGCAACTTTATCTCAAATATAAGAGATATATATCCACTATGGTTCAAAAATAACCAAAATGAAATTTTAATTATATATTAGAACATATTAAATTAAAAAAACGATGAAATGAACATTCAAATCCAAATTGAAATAAATTTGGATTACCTTAATCTTTAAAATTGGATTTTCCCTAATCCATTAATTTTTATAAATCATTATTTTCTTTCTCTCCAAACGTATACTTAATTCTATCATCTATTAGACTTTCCAAAAACACTATTCACTGAAATTGGTGTCTTTGGAGTAAAAGATATATGATGGAACTTTATTCAAATTAACTGATGATCAGAAGGATAGATGGTTTTTTCCTCTTTAGAGTTTAAATTTTCTATATTTCATTGATCATGTTTTAACCTTATATATTGTTTGTATAGGAAAAAAAGTGTCTTCTCCATAAAATATATAAACTAGAAAAAAACATTATATAAAGAAGGCATTGTAGATAAACAATGAGGGGTTAAACGAGATATTAAAAGTTAGGAAGAACATGGAAGATGAAGGTGACATGTATGTTATGAAAAAGATGGGGGGATATTATAGATGTTGAGAGAAAAGAAGGATTTCATTGATAAAATAGAGTCATTAAACCACACATTAAATATATTATCATTATTTAAGGATTGGTAATGTTTTTTTCAATGATTCTAGGCCATCAGGGCCTTCCTTATTTTCTCTCAATAGCTGAAGGATTTCATCCATATTTATTATAACGACCACATCAACTTCATCTTCAATGATATTAATGACTTTTAATGCCTCGTTTAACTCCTAAATTTCCAACTCCAATGCTTACATTCTTTCAAGTTGGTTTTCTGGATGAATTATTCTATGCATGAAGTGTATTGTATTATATATCTTTTGTACCAAAATGATACCTTATTTACACAACCATATTTGTGAAACCCATGGTCCTTTTTTATAAAATGTTATATATGTTTCATAGGAATATTATGTGTGGTATGGTTCTTTCAATTATCATACATTAAAAATATTTTCATTAAATAAAAATGAGATACATGGTTTTCAGGTGGATCAGGGGCCTGGAATATCATCATAGAAAACCTACTGAGTTACAATAATTAACCACTTAATGTGAATCTATATGCCGATGTAGATGATGTTTACTTGGGTTTAAGGTTGAAAGGATTAATTATTTATTACAAGGTATGGAGTATTAAATGATAGATAGTGGAGACTTGTGGAGTTTGTGTCCATACTGTTTGGATGGTTAGTCATATATGGATTTATTTTCACCTTGGATTTATCAAATTTTTATTGTTTATATGCATGTAGGCAATTATATTCATGGGATTTTATTGTGTACTATTTTACATAGATTCACAAGTCATGTGATATGGGTTTTAAAGAATTTTTAATGAATCATGTTAAACAGTACATATTTATTATCAATCCATTGGATGTTAGTTCATGGTTCTAAGGGTTGAGTGAAATTTTGATTTAGATCAGACAAGGATATGAATAGTTTGAGGAGATTGTGATGTTATTGATTTATAAAAGATAAATTTATTGAAAAGATAACACACACAAATGAATAAAATAAATTTTCTTAAATTAGGACACTTTAACAAAAATCACATCATTCTTGTAGAGAAATATATTTATAAAATAATTTGATAGAACAAAAAAAACATATATAACGTCCTCTATACATGATTCCACATATGGAAACTCTTCTATCGGAATTTGATTCATGATGTTGTGCAATGAAATGTTTTCAATTATAAATTTAAAATAAAGTAAATTCATAAATTATATTTATATTTAGTTTATAAAAAATCTCACTTTATTTAAACTAATTATAAATTTAAAGGACATTAGAAATTACTGGAAATCATTCGTTGATAATAGAAATAAATGGTATCCCCATTAATGATCTCCCTAACCCATTGAATATCATCTTCTTTCATAACGGTAATGTTTTAGTGAATAGATATTTTAAGTAAATTTACTAATATTATGAACCGATCTATCAATTATAAACACATCTCTTATTGAGAATCCATTAAAATTTTAGAGTTTGGATCAAATAAAAAACTAAGAAAGTATGATTATTCTAAATTCAATGAAAATGTAAATATTTTGTTCCATATTAAATTATATTTATATAAGTTATTGGGAATGTTAAAAAATATAAGCTGGAAACATTAAACTTCAATTATTGGTATTAGATTAACCCACTCACATTAAAACAATATCTATATTAAACGATGATCATATATAACATTGATGAAAGATTTTATTTATAATAATAATAAGAAGTATCAATGTATTGAAAACTAATTCCAAAACTTTACAGTTTTAACTTCATATAAACATCACAGATACACAACACAAAAAAAATAAGCACCTATATTTTTGTGAAATAAATTCAAAAATAAATAGTTTTGAGAGTTATTTATATTCAATAATCAATGTAATTTTACTCGATTCTTGCTAGTTATAGAACTGTGTATTTCACAATTATAAATGGAATGAAGTTTTGTGGAAACATATCACAAAGTTTTTTTATTATAATTAAAATCAATATATACAAATGTTTTCTAAATTTGATAATAAGTTACATGAGGAAAGTATTTCTTTAGCTCATGGATATATGACATGTAATGGTAAACATTATTACATAATCTTATACTTGAGTATAAAAATTAAACAAAAAAATTATGTTATAAAAACTTATTATATTTGTGAAATAACAGATAGAGTGTTAAAAAACACATATAAAAAATCATGAGACCACTTTATATTATTAATATCAAATAGAATTCCCTCTAAAATTAGTCCAATATATTGTTAAACTTTTTTCATCTTCATGTGCATGCCATACTATGGAAAACTAGATTCCAACAATTGTAACCCAAACTATAAAAAAGGTAACAAAAAAAACAATATAACATAAACATCAAGAAAACAACTTGCAATAGTGGATGGAGATTTGGTTTGAAGTGGTATCGTATGAAGCTGGAATGAGTTTATCAAGTAGGGGTAGCGTTTTGTCGGTATAGGTAAGGGAAAAAGAGAGAGAAGAGATGTAGGGTTCATCATGGTTAAGAAAAGTGGAAGAACGCAAACCAAGAACCCAAAAAATCAATCAACAAGAGAGGAAAATGAGAAAATACCATACCATTGATTTTAGCCTTGATTTTCCTGAGAGAACGTAGAGGAGTAGCACCACCAGAATGGGAGTTCCATGAGAGCATGAGAATCATGACTGAGTGAGTCGTGGTTGGGGTCCTTTTAAATAGATCAGGGAAACTTTTACCAGAGCTTTCAAAACTACGCTAATAAAGATCCCTTTTATCAGTGCTAAAATTATAAGAACTAATAAACATTCATTTTAACATTAGCGCTGATAAAGGATTTATAATTATAATTACAAATAATTTTTTTAAAAAATTATTAAAAAAATTATTATATTTTTTTATTATAATTTTATAATTATTCAAATATATAATTATTTATTTATAATTACATTAATAATTTTTAAGAAAAATTATTTTTTATTTAAAATTATAAATATATAATTTTATAAATATAGTAAATATAAATTTATAAATATATTTAAAATTATTTACTTATAATTATAAATAAATTTATATAATTATATAATTATATAATTGTAGATATTTATATAATCATAGATATTTATATAAGTATATATATATATATAATAAATATATATAAATATGAATATATTCATTATTTAAATATATTTTTTATAATTTTATAATTTTTAAAGTATATAATTATTTATTTATAAATATATGAATAATAATTTTTAAAAAAAATAATATTTATATATTTATATAATTATATAATTATATATATAGCCCCCAGGGTGCATCAAAATGGTAGCAGCCCTTATGGGTCTCAGTGAGGTCTTGATTTCAAGTCTCACCATATACATCCCTACATTGTAGGTTCCTAGTTTTTCTTTTTAATGTAGCCTCTTTCACTAAATAATATTTATTTATTTATAATAATTATAAATATATAAATTTATAAATATAGAAAATATACATTTATAAAAAAATTTATTTATAAAAATTTATTTTTAAATTTATTTTTAACATTATTGATGAATATAAAATCTCAAATACAAACATTTTTAAAAAGATTGAAATTGAAAAATTAAAAATGTGTATGCATTAAAAACATTGAAAAATGTATATGTTTTATAAATCAAATAAAAATAATTAATATATATATATATATTAATGTAAATATGAATACATATTGAAAATTCTAAAACATAGTACATATATAAAAATAAATAATAAAAAATTATTAATAAATTAAAAATTAAAAATTTAAAAATTTAAAAATAATAAATAATACCTAATTGTAATAAAAATAAAAATAAAAAAGTAAAACTAAATGATTAAAAAAGTAATATATTAAATGTATTATTTTATAATGAAATTCTAAAATATTCTAAAATTTGAATAAATTGCATAAATATTTAGTGTATCTGTTTCTAAATAAGATTTCATTAATTACATAAATATTTTTGTAAGTACATTATATATTAAAATGAATTAATTGCATATATGTATATGAAATAAATGTTATATATGATGTCAGATATATGTTAAATTAAAAAATGAAACAACATAAAAAAATGAACATGTCATTAATATGTTTTTAATTATTATATTTTATTTATTTTTTATATATTTATATTTAATGTATATTATTTATTTCTATTTATAATTTATATAAATATCATACTTATTCATTTTTATTAATAATTGTTTCATTAATATATTTTTAAATAATTTTTTAATTTTTTGTTTTTTAATTTTTTGTTTAATTATTACAATTTATTCATTTTTTTCAATTATTAAAATTTATTAATTATATATATATATAATATACACTGTTTATTAATATTTATAATCTACATATATGTATATTAAATTTATTCATTTTTATCAATAAATATTTAATTAATAAAATGTTTAATATCTTTCTTAATTTAGTCATTTTTAAATTTTATTTTTTTTTGTTTAGTTTTATTCATTTTACATATATTTATATTTAATATAATATATTTATTAATTTATCTAATTTATATATTAAAATATAATCAATAAATTATTTTTTAACAATAATTATTAAATAAATTAAATTGTTAATATTTTTTAATTTCTTGTTTATTTATTTCATTTTATTATGCACCATTATCAGCACCAAAAGAGTGCTGATAAATTTTACCCTTTATATCTTCTAAAAATAAAGTGATGATAAAGTGTACCATTTATCAGTACTAAAGATAAAGCATTGATAAAATGTATCATTTATGAGTGTTAAATAAAAGTGCTGATAAAGGTTACCTTTATCAATGATTTTTACTAGCACTGATAAATGCCAACGCTATTAAATGCCTCTTTTGTAGTATTTTAGATTATGTCAGAGGCTTCCGTGAATTTCAAAGAGAAAGTGGAGTAATTAGGGTCCTTTCCATGCATGATGGAATGTGAAGGAAATTTATAATATCAGGGAACACAACAAGGGAGTTCAACAAAGATAAGAGGATAAATCCAAAAGAGTAGTCCATAATAATAAAAAATGAAAAACCCTTATTCTAAAATGACTAATGTAATATATTATTTTTGATACTTCATGTACATAAATTTATGTTCTTCTTTTATCTAGTTGTATATATTTGAACTGAGGGGATTAATTATCAAATCATCTCTTTAAGAAGTATTTTAATTATTGTCGGACTCTCTTAAATATTTACATCATATTTATGGAATCCTTCCTAGTAACAATAACATTTTTTTGACATCACTTATCGCCTTAGTGGGGTGAACACTCATAAAAAGGGATTTCATGAAAACTGTGCATTTATTAGGATGGAAAAGTAATTTAAATTACACATGGTTTAATCTATGGGGATTCTCATGTCAATCCTACAAGGGTGTGTGGGGTTGAATTAAATTTATATAAAATGAAATTCTTGAGTTTAATCTGATCCCAGATGGTTTAAAAAGGAGTCTATGTATGCATAAATTGCACACATGGAAATATGGGTTTATGAGCCTTCCACCAACATATAATTTTATTAGATCATCCTGAAATGTGGTATGGGATCCCAAGATCATCACCACTAGATTGATATATTGGATCATCACTATCATATTTAGGTTCAGTGGTTCATCACTGTTGGATTTTTTATGGGCTCGTCAGTAAAATATTTGGTAGTTACTGGATCATTGCTAGTAGATTTGTTTATTAGATCACATAAATAGATTATGAATATGTTCCTCATAATAAGTAGGTTATTATCTTACTGTATGATCACTAATAAATTTATAAATTTAATGAGGATGTCTATATGGGAGGATACTCAAAATTAAGTGTTACATAAGGGTTTCATTACATCCTTAAGGGATCATTTTTTATTTTGTTTTTAAATTCTATTAAGAAGAATTATGGTTGTAATGGAGTTTAATTCCTTCTATGAAAACTCAATGTTTATGATGGGGTTTATATCCTCCTTATAATAGTTAAGTATAAAGTTTAGTTTCATGTCATATATGAAGGATCAATTTTTTATACATTTTTGGACTCCTTGGAATACTTAAGATTATACTATATCTTTAATATATCTTGGTTGGATCAACATTGATATTGGGGTTTTAGGACTATAAGGATTACCAGATGTTACTATAGTGTTTCATGACATTTGGGAAGGTTGACGGATTATGAAAGGGTTTTAGGTCCCTTGGGAATAAGTAAGCATATATTTGGGATACATAACATCCCTAAGGGTTAAAGGATTACATTAGGAATTATGGTCTCCTAATAAGGATACAAGTTACAATGATGTTTCATGAAATATAGGAAGGATTAAGGTTCATGTTGGGGTTTAAGGAATAATAGGATTGATGATGGTTACACAAGAAATTAATGTCAAATGGGAAGGATCATGGTTCATGTTGGAGTTTACGGTCTCCTAGGATGACCTAAGGCTATGCATGAGTTTTGGGACATCCAGGAATGATTGACGTTTATTTAAAGGGAATTAGTGAGTTCCATGGTGTTAGGACTGGTCTCATCAAAAGGGATTCCAACATATTCCCGTGAATAAAATTAAACTTATATAACAAATTGATATAGTTTAAAATCCTTGATAAATGGCATGTTATAACTTTTATGGTTGTCTGATATAGACCAATGAAATTAATTTTAATTTCCTGAATCTAGGACCATCGTATATTGTATATTAAGGTCATTTAACAATGAACATAAGATGAAAGGTGCAGAGAATTATTTTATGATAAACATATCAATTAGTGGCCTTGTTTTAATTTATTCCCCCAGAAGAGTTAGATGATATCATGGATAGTATACTTAATTAGAGACCCCAAAATCTAATTCCATTGAAAAAAGATATGGAAGTTGTATTAAGAATAAAATAAAATAGTATGCTATTTGAATCAATCCCTTATAAATATGAAAATAACTGGGTGGATGGAAAAACCCCATGGGAGTGAGAAATAAATAGTATAAATTTTGGTCTTATCCAAATTGGTAGCTAGATTTAGGAATGATAAAAAGATACAATGGTTATATTATTGGGGTTTAGACTAAGAAAAATTAACACACATAACTAATCCCCAATAGGATGAGCCTGTATTTTCCATTAACATGTCCAATTCTATGGATGGATGATTTTCTCTCGAATGTCTCTAGAGATGTTATTTTTGAATCTCTTCCAACCATTATGGTGGTTCTAGACAACCAATTAGGGGCATCTCCTCTTGTCATAGTAGTTCATTTACAGGACGGTGCCATCCCCTTACCTTGTCGGGGGGGGGGGGGGGGGTAGTGGTGGAGGATGAGGTGCATATCCAACCCCACCAATCCCAGCTACGGAGAATCATATGATGGGGGAAAGGATGCTTTTAAATGGAGAGCCTCCCTTGTGTTTCTAGCATCAGTTTCATTCATTCTCATCACCCTTATCAGATCCCATTTTGAGTGGTATTTGTGAGGTAGTTTCCCCATTCTTCAAGAGAGATATTTTGTGGGTATTCTCATTGTAATATATAGGGAGTGTGTACCCACTTTTATCTATAGTTATCCTTCTATTTTCCCATGTGTTTTTACCACTTCCATTTTGGGGGTTTGTTCCATGTTACATATGGTGTCATTTATCTCCATATTTTACAATTTTTTTATCTCCGGATTATTAATACAACGTGGTTAAATCATTTTACAATCCCAAAAAGTGCTATAATAGGAAGGTTATAGCTCGAGGTTGTTCAGGTTTTTGGGTATTAATAATTATCGTAAATTTCATTATGCTCGGTGATTGAAACTTCGATTGATATTTCACATAGAAAAATTTATTGGAATTATTAAATACACCTTTTTGAAACCATGGATGTTATGGACTGACAGTGTGTCCAGATGGTAGTGAAATTAGGGATTGAATAATTCAATGGAAATAATTTTTCATTTTGGAAAATAATGTTTCAGGCAGTATTACAGAAGTATAATTGTCGACTAATAATTTGAGAAAGACTGGAAGACGTGACGATGGAGTGTGGTTCCAGTGGGATCCAAAATCATGGAATAGAAATAAATGTGTTGAGTACTTTTGAAGGTGGAGGTGTACTAGTTAGTGAAGCACCGATGGTTGCTAGAAGCAAGAAGCATCTCAACGATGGATGTATTATCAACTCAGGAACAATATGGAATATGATGCCTCGAAGAGAATGGTTTGATCAGTATGAAACCATACTGGATGAAATTTTTTACATGGACAATGATCACACATTGAATATTATTGGAGTTGGTATGCATTACGGTATTGTTTAAACTATCGAATAAGTAAGCCATGTTAAGGGTCTGAAGAAGAATATATTTTCTTTGGAACAATTTGATGAAATCAGATACAAGACACACATTGTGAATGGGGAGATGAGAATTGTATTGGGGGAACTTTAGGTTATGATGGAAGGGAAGATCTTAATGAACCTGTACATCCTTATGGGTTAAACATACAAGGATGCAGAGATAGTTATTGCATCAACTACCTCAATGGAAGACTTTATGATGTTATGACATCAGAAGCTTGGTCATATGTCTGAATGAGGATTAAAGATTCTTGTGGATCATAAGTTGTATCTTGGTCTTACATAGTTATCATTACCATTTTGTGAGCATTGTATATAGAGAAAGCAACACATGTTAAAGTTTGAGACGTCAACAAAAAGCTGTAAAGAGATCTTAGAGTTGATCTATTTCAAAGTTTGGCATGTGCTAGTTATATCCTTGAGAAGATAAAGGTACTTTATATACTTCATTAATGTTTATTATAGGAGATATTTGGTGTACCCATCATGAGGAAAAAAGATGTCTTTGAAGTCTTCAAAAAATTCAAAGCGTAGAAGGAGCATGAATTTGGAAAGAAGATCAATTGTCTGAGGAATAATAATAGTAGAGAATATAAAAGTGCAGAGTCTCATACTTTTTCTCAAAATGAAGGAATCAAGAGGAAGTTCATGGTGGCATACACTCCTTATTATAATGGAGTGTCAATGTGGATGAACCAAACCCTATTGGATAGAACAAGGGCAATGTTGAAGACTGCAAGAATTGTAAAATCATTTTGGGAAAAAGCATTGAATACCACATGTTATGTGATCAATAGAACTTCTTTAATGGTTATTGGCCTAAGGACACTGATAGAGATGTGGACCGGTATACCAACTAATTATTCATGGTTACATACTTTTGGAATTCTTGTTTAAACAATGTTTAATGACCAGGAAAGATCAATGTTGGATTCAAGATCCAGGAAATGTATTTTCTTGGGGTATGATGATGGTGTGAAGGGGTATCATTTATGGGACCCCAATACCCACAAACTTATCATCAAAAGATAGGACATTTTTTAGAAGACATGGTGAAAATGAAAACTAATCAGGATATGGTGAAGGAGAATACATAAACGAAAATAGTCGAAGTAGAGGCCAAATCCATGGAAGATCCAGTTTACTCTAAAGGATTACTAGATCATTAAGATCATTAATCGATTGAGTCTGGACCATTGTAGTCAACTTGGGAGAAAATTGAACCAGTATGGCACTCAGAATATCTAATTGAGAGCAATATTGTGTACTAGTTATTGATGGAGGATAGAGATCCATCTTATTTTGTGGAGGCAACCTAGAGTCCAGGTGAATCCTCATAGATAGCGGCGATTCATGAGGAACATGAAGCCCTACACACGAAAAAAATTGGGGTCTTTTCCCATTCCCTCATGGAAGGAATTAGATTAGAAACAAATGGTTCTTTAAGATCAAGAGGGATGGAATGGACCAAGTGGAAAGATATCATGCAAGACTGGTGGTCAAAGGATATGCTAAAAAAGAAGGTATTAATTTCAATGAACTATTTTCTCCTATTTTTATAATGATGGCTATTCAAATAGTTCTCGTGATGTGTGCTACATAAATTTTACATATAGAGAAGCTATATACAAGGACTGGTTTTCTCCATGGTGATCTTGATGATGATATCTATATGCACCAACTATAAGGTTTTACAGATGAATGCAAAGAAAACATGGTTTTTCAGTTTCAACAAATCCTTGTACAGTCTCAAACAAGCCTCGAGGTGTTGGTATAATAGATTTGATTCTTATATCCTGATCCTTGGATACAACAGAATTCATTCTAATCCTTACGCATATTTCAGGGGTTCAGATGGTAATTATGTCATCATTCTTCTATTGTATGTGGATGGCATGTTGGGTGCATGCCCTAATAATGATCAGATCCAGGAGATAAAGGCACAATTGGCTAGGGAATTCGATATGAAGAACATGGGACTGGAAATCGAGATTTCTGGAATGAAGATTTATCAATAAAGATATAATGAGAATACTTGGCTGTCACAAAATAATTACATACAGAGAGTCTTGAAACACTTGAACATGCTATAATTTAATCCAATCTCTACCCTCTTCCATTTAATTTCATATTATTTTCAATGATGAGTCCTATAAGTGAAGTATAGAGGATGTATATGTCTCGAGTACCATATTGTTTCCGACGCTTTTGCCGGGGCGCGCGCGTCCGTCTGTGGAGGATGCGCTGCTGTTGCCCCGCATTCTCGCTTTCCAAAGGCGGGCGACATTCGTTCCTTGTTCAGGTACGTCTGCTCCTTGATCGAAACAGGATGATGTGATGTCAGTTCTTCCTTCCATGGATTCCTCCTCGGAACTCATCACCTAGTCCGGGTCTCCCTCATAGATTTAATACGTTGTTCGTGAATCTCATTCCCGGTTCCATATCTTTATGGACGCCGGTTAATTACACTACTTCTGTCAAGAGTTTCCATGGGGTCTTGATATGGTAGTGACCTTCCATTGGAGTAGACGGAAACATCAGGCATGTCAGGGAATCTCTGGGTGCATGGACATTGGGGAACCCGTATTATTCCTCATGAGAGGGAATCTCAAGGGTGCATAACCCGAGGCATGTATCTGAGGTTTTCCTCAGCTTCCCGTGTTTAACACAGGGTATGGAGCATGTTTAACGTCTTCTGAAGATGATTATGCCAATGAAGTTCCATCCGAGGTTTTCCTCAGGAATCTCATGTTTATCACAAGGTAGGCTGCGAGTTTAACGTCTTGCGGAGACGAAATAAGGGTGATCAGAACGTTATCCCAAAGGGAAAACACCTGGAATATGGATGGATCAGAACGCCCAATGAGGACGGATCCGAGGTGGTGCACTCCCTAGAGGTGATATGTAACACCGTAATGGCTGACCTGAACACCACTGAGGGTGGATCAGGGGAAGTGAGCCCCAGGATGGGGAACACCATGGATTACCATTGGTTGGGGTTGAACCTCTTGGAGGTTTCCTACGTACCCTGTGTAGAGGACAGGGATCAAAACCCATGTAGTTCGAGAGGGTGATGAATCGGGATGTACACAGAGGACAAATACCCGGAGATATGATGGGGCTTACACGTGGAAAGCGGCCCAGGTGCCGCTATGGAGCGGCAATGGTGAATGGGGCTTACGCAAGGAAGCTGCCCGGGTGCCGCTATGGAATGACAATGGTGAATGGGGCTTATGCAAGGAGCTGCCCGGGTGCCGCTAAGGAGCGGCAAAGGTGAATGGGGCTTATGCTAGGAAGCTGCCCATTATGGTATGGGGCTTATGCTCTAAGGAGGCCCACGTTGTATGTGAACCGACATGAAGAGGTCGAAACAACTGGGTGGTGGGCTTGAACCTCGTGGAGGCTTCTTACGTATCCTCGTGGCAGGGAATCAAAGTCCGCGTAGTTCGGGATGGATTGGGGCTTACGCAAGGGTGCTGCCCGGGTGCCGCTAGGGAGCGGTAATGGTGAAAGGGGCCTGCGCTCTGTGGCGGCCCACAATGGCGGCATGGGTCTTACACTCTGAGGCAGCCCATTGTGGTATGGGGCTTACACTCTGAGGCGGACCATGGTGGGATGGGGCTTAAGCTCTAAGTTGGCCCAAGGTGGCATGGGGCTTAAGCTCTGAGGCGGCCCATGTTATACGGGGCTTATGCTCTGAGGCGGCCCATGGTGGATGTCATGGTCGATGTGCGCTCTAAGCCCACGTGAGTCATGCTCGGTGTGGGAAACAAGAGGCAGCAGTGACCAGACGATCACGTCACGAAGGGTGCGTCCGTGAGAAGCGGAATGGGGCTTACACGTTGAGCAGCCCATGGTGTATTCCTCATGTCTAGCCATGAGGGCATCCCAACTCACTAGCGGGTTGAGGTAATCACCTATGTGCTAGTGCACAAGCGGGATAATGCCAAGGGAATTGGAATCTATCCCAACAAAGGGAGATGAAAAGTGTGAATCACATGACCAATATTCAGAACGTCGTGAGATTGGCGTGGTGATGGAGGATAACTATTGACCGTGGCAGAAACGCAACATCCATATCATGTTAGCCATAAATGAGGACAACAAATGAGGGCTGACCGCTGACCATGTTCGCAACACGAGGCCTAACTCAAATATCGTCGATTAGTCTTCCGGAACGTTGGCCCAGGACAGCAGGCGGACCATAGGTCAAGCATTCATACTGTTAGGGGGTCCCTCCAGACGTGATCAGTCTTCCAGGGCGTTGGCCCAGGACAGCAGGCGGACCAAAGGTCGAGCATCCATACTGTTAGGGGGTCCCTCCAGACTTGGAAGTGAGTGACGATCCGAACGAAGGACACACAAAGCGTGAGGTGGAGTGATGGAATGTTTGAATGGATTCCAACGCTCTTGAAACTACGCCACTGTAATCATGGCATTAGGCATCTTATGCTTGGTGCACAAGGCATCTCATATTTGGAACAAGAGGCATCCTATGTTTGGAGCACATGGTTTACTATAGTTTATAGTCATGTAGATAGGACTACTGGCATCTCATGCTAGGAGCATAAGGCATCTCTCGTTAGAAGCGAGAGGCATCCTATGTTTGGCACATAGGGATTACTACAGTTTATAGTAATGTAGATAGGACTACTAGCGTCTCATGATTGGAGCATAAAGCATCTCTCATTAGAAGCGAGAGGCATCCTATGTTTGGCACATAGGGATTACTACAGTTTATAGTCATGTAGATAGGACTACTGGCGTCAGGCGCCTGTAATGGCTGGTGTTGGGTCTTACGCAAGGGCGGCCCATCCTGGTTCAACCTGACATAAGAGCCAGGGGATAGGGTTTGACGGAGCTGCCTGAGGAATGGTTCGACTCAAGGTACTCGGGGGAATTGATGATGAGAATCTCAACTCATGACATAGGAAACGAACCAAGAGGAATATGTCAACTCAAGGCGTTTCGTAGCGTGCAGAGGAGTATCTCAAATCATGGTATTCCCTAGGAAGAAGGTGCCTGCGCATAAGGGTGAAATGGAAAACCCCGACGTCCCGGCCCAAGAAGTTCGCGGTGTGACTCTCTATTTTTCATGGGGGTCTGTGACGATAGCGAAGGGACAGGCCCGGAGGGCCGGGACCGCAGCTCGGCACTGACCCCGAGCAGGGGTGCGGGGGCGCAGCCCCCGCGGTATGGACCGGAAGGCGCGAAGGTGGGATCCTCGCGAAGGATAGGTCTTCGTGAAGTAGCTTCACGGAGCAAAGGTTTCGCGAAGTAGCTTCGCAGAGCAAGGGTCTCGCGAAGTAGCTTCGTGGAGCAAAGGTCTCGCGAAGTAAAGGACTCTCGCGTAGAAAAGGACTCTCGCGGAGCTTGGTCTCACGGAGCAGCATCGCGGAGCATAGGCTCGCGGAGCATGGACTCACGAAGGATGGCCTCGCGGAGTAGAATCATGGAGCATTGGCATGAAGAGCATGGAATCACGGAGCCTTGGCTTGCGGAGCAACATCACGGAGGAAGCTACTCGCGGAGCATGGCTTCGCGGAGCCGCAATGCGGAGCTCCGCTCGACTGCCCAAGGGGCGAAGTGGCCGTGGCCGTCCCCCGGAGAAGGGGGGTGAGCTAGGTATTTATAGGCAAGGGGCGCCGTGAAGCAAAACTCCCGCGCCGCCTTAGGTGCTTCGCAGCGCGCTCGCGAACGCCAAATTCGTTCGTGGAGAGGTACCGCCTCCGGAGCTTCGCGGCGGGCTCACGAACGTCAAATGCGTTCGCGGAGAGTTACCACCTCCGGAGCTTCGCGGCGGGTCTTCGTGGCACATCGCGAACGTCAAACAGGTTTGCGGAGCTTCCCGCCTCATTGCTTCGCGGTGGCGCTCCGCGATCACGGAGGGGGCTTCGCGAACCAGATTTCCATCCAAACTTCAAACGTCCATAACTCCTAATCCGTAACTCTGTTCGGGCCCTACGACCTACCAAATCGAATCTTAAGAAACTTTCTACGATCTTGGATCATGTATGGAAGCATTTGAAAAATTTTAGGAACGCGTTTTTCAGGGTCTACACATATGTATCCGTATTTGTAAGTCTGATGTTGACTATGGTTTTTACTAAACTAGACATTTCACTTGGAGTGGGAGCAGTTAGCCTGTACATGGAGAATCTAAGATGGGTGCATTGGAGCATAGTAAAGAGGATCCTGAGATATATTAAGGAGACCTCAGATGTTGCATTATGTTATGGAGGATCAAATATCACTATTTGATAATACATTGAATCAGATGTTGTAGGTGATTCAGGCCAAAGGAAATCCAATACAAGTTATGTGTTTACTCTTGTAGGGGTAGTTGTGAGCTAGATTTAAAAGTTATAGTTAGTTGTAGCTTTATACATGCTGGTGGAAAAGTACGTGGAATCTAAACAGGCTTATAAAGAGGCTATTTGGATGAAAAGGTTGTTAGAGGAGCTCAGACAGACATAATATAAGATTCCATTATTTTGTGATAGTTAGAGTTCCTTGTACATTTCAAGTAATCTGTCATTTCATTATAATATAAAGCATATTTTGGTACATTATAACTTTTTATGAGATGTGGTCGAGGAAGGAAGTGTGGAAATTCAAAAAATTCACACTAAATAAAATATGCAGATTTCTAGATGAATTTATTTGACATTGAGAAATCTAGATGGTGTAGATCCTCAAGTGGCCTTGCAGATACGTGATCATCATGTTTGTAAGATAGAAAGGATGTATGGATATTTGATTGGTTCTCAATCAAATATCTAATTGGGAGATGTGTTGGTAGTAGATTGTTTTCTAGATTGTTCCACCCCTTACTTTGTCAAAGGGGGGCTGGTGGAGGAGGATGAGGTGGGTGGACAACCCTACCAAAACCAATAGTGGAGAAGAACAAGATATGGGAGAGGTAGCCTATAAATGGAGAGACTCCCTATGTTTATAGAATCTGCTTCATTCATTCTCATCACCACCAGAAAATCCCATTTTCAGCAGTATTCGCGAGGAAATTTCCCCATTATTTAAGAGATATATTATGAGGGTATGATTATTGTAATAGAGAGGGACTGTGCACCCAATTTTATCAATAGTGATCCGTCTATTTTCCTTGTGGTTTTACACATTTCATTGGGGGGGGGGGGTTTACATGTTATATATGGCGTCATTTATTTCCTCATTTTATACTTTATTTTATCTCATGATAATTTCTCCAATGTGGGTAATCCTTCTACCCTCCCTACATCTCTAATACTAACAATGGTTGGACTTTCCTCACCCTCCCCTGAAATCATGGATCCTTCAAAGTCTTCTCCTCTCAGTGCTCTCGATCAGCCACCATCACACACCTACTTTAAATAGGTTCTTCTCAGATGTTCTCCTCCATCCTGGCCTATGTCTGGTCGCCATCTCCGAGATGTTTCCTTGATGGAAGCTAAAAATGTCCCAATAGATGGAATCTTATCCTTCAGGTCCTAGTGTCAATCCTTTAAGAGGCCTATTCTCTCCACATGTGGACACTAACAACTCATTTTGGCACATTCTCTTCATATGTTTCATGATTTTGTGAACTATTGGGGCATGAATCTCCTAACGATGGTGTTCCTCTTCAACAGTAGATCATTCTGCATCTTCCTTCCATCCAAATCGGACTTCACCAAGGCATGTGATTTTTTGTCTAGATCTATGGGAAGATGTTTCTTCTTGTGGGGGACACTCCCATTTTTGGGAGAAGTCAGTGGGAGAAGTTTTTCGGCAAGGATGGTCAGCAACAACTGCAGCAGGTTCGTCTTCCTTGGTGGGCAGCTGACGCAGTGGACATGAGATGACGGAGGGAGAATATTCAAGGGTTGATGAAGGCTAGTGAACAACCCTTGACGTTGTAGATTTGTTTTCTCTATAAATGGGAATATTCCCTTTGATGAGATTTGAGGAGGGAGATATGTAACAGGTGTATTGTGTGATCCTCCAGGATAGTTTTCTGGAGAGAATAATAGAGTGATGGTATCCTTCTCCCGTGGATGTAGGCTGGACAGCCAAACCACGTTAAAACTTGTGTGTTGCTCCGTTCTACTCCGTTTTCTCCTGTTCTGTGTGTTTGAGGTACCACACACCTCCAGGGCGCCCCAAAAAGTGGTATCAGTGGTGAGCCGAAGCGAACGGAGGTGAACCGGCGAGGCGACGACAAATTTTCTGGTGGCCGGAAAATTTAAAGTGATCAGAAATTTTTCCAAGGCCAGATCCGTGAAGAGGACGACGAGATGATTCCAATAGTGCAAGCGGCGAAGAAAACAGAGTTGAAACGAGCTTGGTAGGCTTGGTCAATGTTTGGTCAAACTTGCGGGTGAATAGTACCCCCGTGCCGGAGAAGATGGCACTGTTCATGCCGCCGGTGATAATTCCGGAAAAATTCCGGCGGGAATTCCAGCGTGCCACGCCAGCAACACGTTTGCGCCACGTCAGCGGGTGATCTGAACCATTGAACGTGTTTTTCCCATATCTCGGTCAGTAGGTGTCCGATTTCAGCGATCCAAGAGTCGAGTCCGACTATCTCAACCGTTCCGGACGCATCCGTATGGTTAGTGTTTCAAAATTCGCACTCTATCCGGTGTTTTCAGAGAGGTGAGACATCAACGGTGGTGATCGTGTTTTGTGACAATGAGGATGATGTTGTTGTGGCACAACATAGAGTGTTTGTTGTGGCGAGTTGCGACAACAGTGAACTCGAGCGGGGTTGTTGCTCGATAGGCTATGTTGATGATGGACGACCGACGAATTTGGCGTGCGAGGCAGGATATAGGGTTCGTGGATGTGACCTGGCGAGAATGGCGACGATGCAGTTTCCCTTGAGGAATGGGCATGGATGACGATGAATCCATCATCGACTATGGGGTGTTCACCGAGGACCAATTTCGGTGGTGGGTTTCCAGCAAAGGGATTGTGACAACCTCGAATTTTGAGTGCAAGAAGAATGATGGTGCGAAGAAGAAGCATGTTCGGTTTGCCGATAAAGTTTCTAACACCTGCAAGGAGACTATAGGTCAAGATTCTTCCCCAAATTGGCAGTGAGGGGGAGATTTGTGGGGGCCAATCCCATTTGTGGGAGAAGTCTGTGGGAGAAGTTTGTCGGTAAGGATGGTTGGAAACAACTGCAGCAGGTTCGTCTTCCTTGGTGGGTAGCCGATGCAGTGGACAAGAGCTGACGGCGGGAGAAGATTCAAGGGTTGATGAAGGCTGGCGAACAACCCTTGACGTTGTAGATTTGTTTTCTCTATAAATGGGAATATTTCCTCTGATGAGATTTGAGGAGGGAGAGATGTAATAAGTGTATTGTGTGATCCTCTAGGATGGTTTTCCGGAGAGAATAATAGAGTGATGGTCGCCTTCTCCCGTGGATGTAGGCTGGACAGTCAAACCACATTAAAACTTGTGTGTTGCTCCGTTCTACTCCGTTTTCTCTTGTTCTGTGTGTTTGAGGTACCACACACCTCCGCTGCGCCCTAACACTTCTCCCTATTCTAGTTGTTGATGGAGTTACACTGCAGATAAGAGTCACCCTTGGTTACAGTTTGGGTCCTCCTTCCCAGTCATTCACTCTAGTTCATGATATCGTAATGAATTAATATGATTGGGGAATTTATTGGGTAGTTTCTTTGTGTTGATGATAATAACATTCTTCTTCAGGATACTTCTGCTGCTTGGATATGCATCACTTTTGATTTATCCCACCATCTTCTCCACCTCCTCTAGATTGTAGGCAGTGAAGAATGGACTCAACCAATTTCCTACCCTATCCTCCCCCATTTTTGAACCTTCTCTCACTTTCATGGACATGTTGTGTTAGACAACATGCGACAATGTTCTCATCTCACAACAGATCATCAGCCGACTTCATCTTCTGGTGGTGGGTGGGCTTCATCTGCAGGAAATATCCAACCCCCCAGTTGTCCCACCTAGTGGTGTACCATCCCTCCCCCACACCTTATCACAGACCGGGCCCCTTTGGATGTCCCCTATATCATCCCTCTCCATCCCCCCTCATTCAGCTTTCCCTACCTCCCCCTCCCTTGAATACTCCCTCACTAGACCATGCTTCCTCCTCAATTGCTATCCCTTTATCCCCCTTAGCCTAACCAGTTCTTGGAGTTGGTCCCTTTTAAGCCAACGTCGATTCATTTATTTTATTCTAGTTGTTTCCTACCCAGCTTTTTCTCGTCATAGATCATCTAAAGGATTTATTCCTAGACACTTCCCTCCCAGAAATTCCCAATAGTGGGGAATTTTGTTATGAGGGACCGATGGTAGCCGTGTAGTTCTTGTCCTATCCTTCCAAAAATGCTCAGTGGGTTGTTGATAATGCTACTCACCCCCCGTGTCCCCTACCCATCAGCTGGCTCCCTCATTTTCATCTCAAACTCCTATAGTGGATTATCACATGTCAAGGATGACGAACCCCTATCTTTTTCTCCTATATCTGTTTCAATCATGGGAATCCTCATGCATTCACGCTATCAGAGGTCCTCCTCATGTTCTTCTCATTATCCATGTTATAGAGCCATGTCATTAGATAAATCTAGGGGCCCCCTCGACAAATGACCTCATTCATAATTTTGAATGCCTAAGGTATTGGATCTCAGGTGAATAAAGAATTCATGTCCTCATAAATCATTTGAAATAGGTTCCCTCTCATTTCTATTCTCGATCCCAAATAAGATTTAGTGAAAATATCAGTTTTTCCAAGAGGATGTGCTTATGACACTTGAGGCATGGAAAACCCACGAACCACTATATTTGGATCTTTTTGAGTAATCAACTAACTGTGGACCTCCATGTAGAATCTAATCATCAAATTATGGTGAACGTAACTGAAGGGAGTGGCATGTGCTCCCTCACCATTGTTCACACCAAATGTAGTGTGGGATCAAGAGACCTTCATTGGTATGATTTCAAGTACTTTGATCATAGGAATACAACATGGTTTATCGGAGGGAATTTTAATGTCATCAAGGATATCTTTGAGAAAAATGTAGGAGGGTGCTAGCCAAGGTAGGGAATAAAATACTTCATGTCATTATTCGGTCAAAAATTCCATGTGGATCTGGGTTTTGTAGGGGATAAATTTACCTAGTGTAACAACCAGTGAGGATCCTTCTATTCCTAGTGTAGGCTCGAACACTGCCTGGACAACATCCATTCCATCTCTACAAATATAGATTCCAAGGTCACCCACCTAGTCTGAGATTTATCAGACCACTCACCATTGTTGATACAGTGATTCCCTTGAGTCTATGCTAATGAAATTTTTTTCTTCTCTAAACAATGTACAGAAGACCCCGCATTCATAACGATGGTTTAGAAATCGTGGTCTAAACCGATTCATGCGCCAAAGTGGATCAGTTTCAACAATAAACTCAAGAAAATCAAGGATGACATCCTATCAGGGTTAATTAAACACCCCTTGAATTCCCAAGACTAAACCACTATTTTACATTATATCAAGCAAGATGAGTCCAGTTTGGAATTATTTTTGGATGAGGACCTATTCAATGACCTATCTCGTAAGAAGAATAACCTTTATTTCTTTCATGTAGAATAATAAATTATTTCTTGGGAGAGATCCATGTAGCTCAAGAAAAAGGATGGTGATAAGAATATTTCACACGTCCATTCCTATATCTAAGAAGAGAAATATGTTTCAGTCCTTAACATCTGGCTGAAAGATGGGTCTTTTAGTATCATCTTTCAGTTGGTTGGGTTCATGGTGGAAAAATTATTCAAAAAAATCCTGACCAATCCTAACCTGAACATGTTGGATGGTTATCCATGATGCCCCAGTACCCTATGGGAGGATATCTCAATAGTTTTATCTGATTCTATCAACCTAGAGATGGTGAAGTTTCCCGATGAGGAGTAAATTTGGCAGGCAATAAACTCCCTCAATTAGGAATGTTCCCCCCTTACCAGATGGGTTCCATGGATCATTTTATATTTCCTACTGGAACATAATCATGTAAAAATTCACAGATATTATTTTCGATGTATTCAGAGGGGGAAACATTCCCCACGTGGTTATTGAAACTACTCACATTCTTATACACAAAGTTAGGGACCCCTCCTCTGATAAGAAATTTCATCCCATACATTTTTGTAACTTTTTGTATAAGGTACATTCAATTTTTCTCAATATAAGACTCTCTTGAAAACTTCATGAGTGGGTTACATAGGAGAAACATGGTTTCATAAATGGGATATTCGCCTAGGTAAGCCATTTATCTATAATAAGAGATGGAAGATGACATTAACATGAAGTCCTATTTCTCCAACATTGCTATCAAACTAGACATAGATAAGGTATACAATAGAATCAAATAGGGATTCATTTTTATGATCATCAAACACATGGGGATATCAATTATAGTATCTTAACATCTCTTCCAATGTTATGACCCACCATGACTGGATATTTCTTTCAGGGGTAAAATGTGTAGATTCATCATATCGGTGTGTGGGATATAACATCGTAACCCTCCCTCTCGGAGTATCTTCATTATGTCTCAAGACGCATTTAGTATGATTATACTCAACTACATCAAAGTAAGATGATTATCTCCTTCAGAGGTAGTGGAAACATGCAATGTATTTTTAACATTATTTTCACTAACAATATCCTCATATTCACAAATGGTAGACATAGGTCCATTAAGGGGATCAATAAGGATATGGATGAATATTTTATGTGGACCAAACAATGAATGATTCATGTGAAAATTGGAATGTACATGTCTACCTTATGATCTGATAGGAGGGCTACGTCTATTGAAGAACTCTTGAGAATTAAGAGGAAAGCATTCCCCATGCACTACATGGGAGAACCAATCTCCCTAAGAGGGCTCCACATCCACCAATTTTACTCTCTTGTTCCTAAAATCTCATGGTGCATTTAAAACTAGGAAAGTCACTTTCTATCCTTTGGAAGATGGATCACGCTGATCAACTGTGTCCTCACTTCCACCCAATTTCCATCCCTCTCCGTCCCGAGAGTCCCTAAAGCCATGTTCCGTAACATAGAGAAAATCATGAATTAATTTATTGGGGATTTCCACTTGATGGGTTGCTACCATTAGGCCTCTCAAGATAGGCTGGAAAGGCCTTCTTATTCAAGAGGTATTGGGCCCTGAAATGTTTCTTCTTCTATCCATAGCCTCCTAGGAAAACATTCATTGGAGGCCATGGAAGGGAAATCTCTTTGG
Source organism: Viscum album (assembly GCA_963277665.1). Lineage (NCBI taxonomy): Eukaryota > Viridiplantae > Streptophyta > Magnoliopsida > Santalales > Viscaceae > Viscum > Viscum album. Next base: position 1,128,776,261 of record OY728146.1, read on the forward strand.
GGAATCTTCAGTGTGCGCAAGTATGATAGAAACCTATATAACCCCAGAGGTATCATCTTCAGCTTGTGGCTATCATTAAGGGAGCACATACCAATTCTTCATAGCCACTCTAGATGGTTCATTGGCTATGGGGACATTAACTACTTGGATGATAACTAGTTTGGATCTTCTCTTGGCTTCCCGAGCTCATCTTCTTGTGATGTCACCTTCTCCCAAGAAAGTACCTATACAATATTAACTCAAGACCCACTGAATGATACCCAACACAAAATAATTAAAGGCATATATCCCTCAAACGAACTATTTTTCTCTATTTTCACGAGTATCACATCGGGGCACATCTGGGTAAAGACTATATGAGACTCCTTTATGAATATTCTTATAAATACATTTGTCATCTCCATTGGTGCAAGGGAATCCTGATTAAATTATAATTTATCTAATGGATCCTCTATAACCATTTGAACCCAACAAATGATGACATAATGCATGGAGGGATCTTTTTTCAAGACCATGTGTTTTATTTCATCATTCCCTAGGAGGAAACAATAGAACACCTATTTTTTTACAGTGAATGTGCAAGATATGTATGAAGCAGCTTCAAAAACATTATTTATATATCGCTTTTTGTTGGTACCGACGAATCGTTATTTCAGGAAAGGTTCTGGGGTGTTGAATCGAAGGGTACAGAGTAGAAAGAAAGAGATACACTTCTTCCTTTGGGCTGCTAGTCCAAATGGAGTTCAGGGAACAAGGCCTGGGATGAATGCATTCTCAACACATGCCTAGCCATCAGGACCTAGTCCAAGTGTCGTTATATTGACTTGGTATCTCTTTTAAAATATTGTGATTCTTCTCTCACCCTGGGAATGGACATTTTTTGTAGCAATGCCACTCCCCTTGTAATGGGTGGCCTGCCCTGGAAGATGGGTATGTTGTAGCCCTCCGACCAGTGGTTTCAAACTAAATATCAATGGATCATGCATTTCAAATACCATGAAAGGAGTTGGTGTTCATAGGGACTCTCATGGTTCAATTATCATTGCCTTTAATATCTTATATTGTTAAGAAAACTGCCCCATAGAGGATTCTCATGCCATATATAATGGCCTCAAGATTTTCTTTTCTAGAAATATCACAATTATTGAAATTGAAATTGACTCCTCTATTCTCTGTAGCTATCATCATCATCATCAAATTTACTCTAAAAAAATTACAAGGCACACGAGGAAACAAGGAAACCACATTACCAAGAAACAAAAAGTGCCCCACCCTAGGGAGGCCTAAAATAGTGAAGGCCAAGGGAATACTTTGAGATCAAATTGACTCCCTCATAAGTGAGGGATGTAATGTTAGGAAGACAAGTGACACTGGACACACGAACTGCCTGAGAAGTGAGGTGGTCCACAACCTTTTTACCTTCCCTCCATGTGTGAGTGATCTGAATGATCCTAGATAAGAGGGACTTACATTTCCTAATGAGGTAAACAATGGACCAAGGGAATGTCCCTCTGCTGAGTAGGGAATCATGGGGAATTATAGAGTCAGTTTCTAGTTGAGTCAGAACCAGGTTCTTCTGGTTGCAAAGCTCAAGGACGGTAAGAACTGTAATGGTCTCCGCCTGAAGCGTAGTGCCACTGCCAGAACTCGTAGTGAAGGCCAAGAGTACACTCACCCCGGTGTCCCGCACCAACCCTCCTCCATGCATAACACCCAAAATACAGGATCCATTAGTGTTTAATTTCAGGCCGTTTGTAGGGGGAATCCAATGAACCCAATGTTCCTGCTTCAGGGGCGTCACATGAATGGCCAGGGGCAGGCTGGAGTGCAGATGTCCCAGTGAAGGGGCCTCCTTCCAGTTCCCAATGAGATTCACTATATCAACTAGACGACACTTAGTTCTCAAAATAATGGACCTACCTATGGAGAGGGACCCATCGTATCTGGCCTGGTTCCTCACTTGCCAAAGGCACCAGCAACCGACACTCAGAATCAACGAACGTGCCGATCTTTCCAGGATTGAGTCTGATGACCACTAGAACCATTTTTTCAAGAATGTCGCATCACAAGGGGTGGTGGATGAGAAAGATGTAAAGGCACTGAATAAACTCCACACTACGTTGGCCCAATCACCCTTGAAAAAAAAATGTGATCAACACTTTATTCACTTTTAACTTCACAACAACTACAACAAGATGCAAGATTAATCCCCACTTTCTTAATGTTTTCATATGTAGGGACTTCATGATGTTGGATCCTCCAAATAAATAAATTATATTTTGCTGGAGCCCTTTTGCAGCACAGAATCTCGTTACATTTATCACATTGATTTGGAGGTGAGAATAGACTACGAAAATCCATCATCGAGAAGTTCCCTGAGGTAGACAACATAAACACACAATGGTCGGGCTCTACATTAATGGTGATAGAATCATAAAATTCTTGTTGGATCTTATCCAGCACTACCCTAATGAAAGTATGGTGCAAGCTCGCCTCTTTGAATGAGATGGAAGGGGAAGGACACCCCGGATAACCAATCACCAACCCTACCCAGTTATGAGACTAGAAGAGAATAAAACCCTCTCCCATGATCCACGAGCATGCTGGTTAAGCATATGAATGAGTGAAAAAATCCTAGACCAAAGGGGGGAGCCCTGTAAGATGATATCACCCATGCTGCGGCCGTAGTTGTGGGCCATAGTTCTCCCCCATAGAGTTCGATTCTCAATCACTTCTCACACCAATTATACGTGCATGAATGTAAATGTGGTCCCTAAACTTCGTACATTAATCCCGCCCTCATGTTTAGGTTAGTCCATCCTCTCCTAGAAGACCCAATTCCTCATTCCTTTGTCAAAAGCATCCCAAATAAAACCAGCCAACACCATATCAATAACTTTGATCACCCCTTTCTGCACAAGGGTCACAGCCAACGCATGCACCAGAATCGTAGATAGGAGACTGTTTACCAAATCTATTCACCCCTAAAATGATAAAAGGTAAATTTTCTAGTTGATAACCTGCCCAGTAATCTTACTCACCACATGGTTGAAGTCTCGGATGCACATGCGACCCAATGATATGGTAGTTCCTATGTACTCTATCGGGAACTGGCCCTGTTGCATGTCCAACCTGCTACACAAGTGATTGAATCTATTGATAGCACACTTTTTAGGGATGTACATATTGCTCTTGGAGTGGTTGATCAACTGTCCTCTCTAGAAGTAGTACTCCTAAAGAATCTGGTTGATGCCATGTGAAGAACTCTTTCCAGAATTAGAGAAAAAGATTATGACATCTGCAAACATCAAGTGAGAGATGGTGGGCATGCTCTGCTTCCTCTTATATGGAATGATCCTCCCACTCAATACTACTTTGTTGATTAGGCGGCTAAGAGTATCCTACAATATAATGAATATGGTTAGGGAGATAGGGTCTCTTTGACATAGCCCTCAGACCGCCTTGAAGAAGCCGTGGGTTCTCCCCATGAAGGTGACATCCATCCATGGAGAGCCAAAACATTTGAAAAAAATATCCAGTGCCTTGGAAGAAAAACCCATGATGGTCAGGATTTTGTTAATAAACCCCCATTTCACCCTATCGTATGCCTTATTCATATCAATCTTTATAGCCATATTGGATCCATGAGACTTACATTTGACATCTCTAAGTAGTTCCTATCCCAGGGAAATAGATATATGTATGGATCGCACCCTCAGAAAGCCATGTTGCTCAACAGATATCCACTGAGGCAGGCTCATGGACAGCCTCATGTTGATGGTACTTGCAAGTATTTTATAAGGAAAACTGCACATGCTAACAGGTCTATAACATGTGAGAGAGGAGGGGTCCTTCACCTTCAGAATGAGAACTAGAGTTGTGGTTCTCTCAACACATGGAAGGTAACCCCCGTGAAAGAAGTCTTGGATGGCCGAAACTATGTCCCCCTTAACCACCTCCCACGAACCACTTTAGAACGAGCCCGAGAAGAAGTTAGGCCCTGGTGCGCTCTCTACGTTGAGGTTAAGCATCACTGTATGGATCTCAACCTCTCTGGGGATCGCCTCCATGAGGTTGTTGTCCTCTGATAAAACAAAGGTAGGGATTTCCTCCCAGATCACTGCATTCCCGTTGGGGTACCCACTAGCCATCCTCGCATTCAGACCTGCAAGAATGTCTTTAAAGAATTTAAGAACCATGATACCAACTTCATCTCTATCATCCGTGTATGGCTCATACTCATGCATTATATTGGGCTTAGTGGGCCGATGCTTCTCCTTGATATAGGCATGAAATTAAGCCATGTTCTTATCCCCCTTGTTCAACCATTTTATCCTTGAGATCTTTTGAGTCTTTCGATCCTGACCAAGGATCATTTCAGCCAGCCTATTCTTCATGTCCACCTTCTCATTGAATATCGTCTCATTCCAAAGATCCTCCAAGATGCCTTCCATATTCTCAATCTCTTGTTTGAGGACATCCATGTTTTGGTCGATTGGAGGGAGACCACTTTCCCATGACTAGAGCCCCTGCTTTAATCTCCAGAGCTTGTTATGGATGGACACCCATGTATTACCCTGGACCAGTTCTCCCCATGAAGATTGAATCAGTTGGATATAATCTAGATTACATGACCAATGGGCCTGGAACCTGAATCTCCCATTTGTCTCCTGTATGGTGGACAAGTCAACAAACAACGGAGAGTGATCCGAGATGCCTCAAACTAGATGATTTACCTTTGAATTCAGAAATAAAGTGATGGCATGGATGTTAGCTAAGAATATATCAATCTGACTCTAACATCTTCTTCTCCTCTTCTGGTTATTTCACCATGTGAAGAGGTCTACCATGTACCCCAGATCCAACTGACCGTTGGCTGCCATGAACTGATTAAAATCCATGCTTACCCTTTGATGAAATCCTCCTCTGCCTATCTTCTCTTCCAAATCCACCACAATGTTAAAGTCCCCACCTATTATCCATGGCACCTATCCTGGATCAAACACACTCATCTCCTTCCACAATGATTCCCTCTTTTGGATATCACAACTTCCATACACAAAGGTCACATAGAGGGTACTTAACCCCATCTTAACCCTCGTGGAAATTAACTGATAACCTTCTTGTACCATCTCCACCGATACATCCTTCCTCCAAAAAATCCTGATATGGAGGTTGGCTGGGTCGGCATGTAAGGATGCATTCATTCTTATTTTGGGAGAGAACTATTTGATTTTAGCAGGAGCTTCCTTGTGTTCCAGAATAGCAACGATCTGCACCTTGTTCTTCTTGATTTTCGATGCAAGGAAGTCAGTCTTAACTCGTGCTTCGAGGCCATGAGAATTTCATATGATCATAGGTAACATTAATCAAATTTAAGCCAGAATTTGGACCTAGGATGCTTAGTCCCCTTCTACTGGGAAAAAGAACACCCCCGATTCCTACGAAGCTTCTACTTTGATTTTGAACGAGTGGAAATGCTCGGACTCAGATACAGGGGGTCCGAAACTAGTGAGTAACGTCTAGGATAACCCTTGAACAATATTCTTCAATCGTTAATTAGAGGAGACAGGGACAAAGATGGCTGACCCTGCTCCCAGATTCCTGAAAGAACTAGCTCAACCCACTAGACAGCCTCCCCAGTTGCCTTTGTACGGACACCATCCTGATGGGGGAAAGGGTGAGCCACCTTACCACCATGAGCCGACAGCTCAGCGTTGCACAGTAGCACTACACTTGGGAGGGACATACATAGTGGGACCATGCAGGGAAACCTCATGAAGAACTCCAGCAGGCCACCTTCTGACAGGAGCTGGTGGGGGCTTAGGGCTCGAGCGAAGACATCTGACACCCACGAGGGGGCAACCTACGAACCACTTGGAACCAACGATGAAACCAGGTTTAGGGAGACATCACTAGGATTAGGTTGATCCATTCAGGGGCTGACATCAAGCCTGGGGCCTGCCCATGAGACCTCAAGATATGTCAATGGTGATTCTTCCCCTACGCCACCACTCTCACGCCCGGGGGAGACCACATCTCGACTCGGGGAAACTCTTCGAGCATAGTGGTTCAGCCCAAAGGAACGACTCCTACAAGCCTGCAGGGAGTGCCCCTGGAGAAGGCATGAAGTGAAAAACCTTGGGAACATGGGATACACAATATCCTGGGACCAATCGGCTGAACCCTGCACCTTTAGAAGGAGTCTATACAGGGGAGGAGATGAAAGGTCCAACTCAACACAAATCCAAGCCATAGACAAATTCCCCCTGCTACGGGTACGATCATCCAGATAGAGGAGGCCTCCTAGAAATGTAACAACTTTTATGGGTAGATGCACTTTGAATTCACTACTTTATCCCCCCATGACATTTCTGACATCTTATATGTTATGTTGTTTTATTTTTAATAATTTCTTCACACTTTACGTCAACTAATCACTAATAGGATTCGAACATCAGTGTGGGGATTAAGCTGGATCGACATCCCATGAATGTAAAAGGATACCTAAAGATAATGGATGCTTATTATCAATATGGTTCATAATATAAAATTACACAATATATAACTATATGATGAAAAATTCTATATGGGATACTATTTATTGAATATAAAACATTCTTTATCAATAGAGTATATAATAAAATTAATCTAGTATCAGTTTTTAGTAGAACCCATGTGAAATTTGTTGGAAGTTTACCCTAAATACATTTAAATTTGACTTGTTTTGGAATATATCAAATAACATGAAATTAAATATATCTTATTTCTTGATATTTTTGATAAAAATGAACGTCGTATAGTTTTGATATTCACATTGAATCAGCTACCTTATAATGAAATTTGAATGTTAAGGATTAATGTTTGAATATATTTTATATTTTATATCATTAATGAATTGTTTTGTATGAACACCTGGGAGAATAAGAGATTATATAAGGTCACAAGAGGATATAACCATTAATACTTACTCATGTGTTTTTTATTTCATGTGTAAATTCATGGGGCTCATAGAATGCCTCTTCGAGATTATATAATTTCCAATGTCCATGAAAATGTTGGGTGTAGTACAGATTAATATTAATAACTAACTCTCACCCTATACACTAATATATTTTTATTTCCATATTTTATTATATGAGATACCAGCATATCATGGGATATTTCCCAAAAAAACAGGGGAATAGTTGTAGTTTTTTGAGGTGGTTTTTGAAACATTTGGTAAAAAGTATTTATAATAATTATAAACAGTTTTAAAAAACAATTCTAAAACTTATAAATTTAATAAAAAACAGACTTCCTCTCCCTTATCACACCCACCCCGACCCATCTCACCCTGATCCCGACCCCCCTCTCCCCTCGCTGTCATTCCTCGATTGTCCTTGCCAGCATACCCCAATCCCCCTCATTAATACCCATGTTCCCCTCACTACCACTCCTCGATCCGCCTCTCATTCCACTTACCCTTACCATTTTTGGGTTCACATTATCACTCCCCATTCCCCTCTACACTGCCCCCATTCCCCTCACCGCCACCCCCATTCCCCGAACCACAATTTTCCACTCCCCATCACCACTACTCCTCGATCCCATTCCTACCTCTTACACCCTACCATTTTTGGTTGGTCACATACCATAGTGTATCTATAAGAAATTTGGGTGGTTTATTTTTTCATTTTTTGGTTCATAGGGTTCATGAGGAGTGACTTAAGGCCCATTCTGGTGATTTTCATTAAAGGCGAGGGTTTTATCCATATTTATGTTAGAGTTTTATCTTGTTCTTCAATTTTAGATCAAATTATATTTGATACTTTTTAATTTTTAGGATACTTTTAAATTTTTAGGATGTCATTGTCACTTTTGAGGTGGAATTTCACCATCATTTTCACATGTAGTGAGCTTCAGGTTGGTTTCCTTATTTTAGGTCTTTAACATGTAGAAAAATAGATTTTTTATTTTCTTAATCCCTATATTAGATATCAAATGACCATAATAAATATATTTAATGGATGTATGAATGGTAAATATAGTTTTAGTTGATATCTACATGAATTTAAATGATTTCCCTCAGTTAAAAATTTGTTAAAAACATGTTTTAAATCATTTTGTATAATATATGTTTTTATAAATACCTTAATTAGAATTAATTAATATGTTAAATTATTTAAGGGATGTTTTTGTGTTAATAGTTTGACTATTTGAAATTAATTTTTAAATGTAATTTTTTTTGTGTTTTAAATTTTATATATTGTTTATAGATTTTAAATATTTTTTGATGATTGTGAAATAATATATTATCGTTATGCATCATTTATTTAAGGTTCCCATAATATTTTTTAGTTTTAATGTGGTGGTTACTCCTTTATGGATTAATTTCTACTACTTTAAACGAGAATGTTTAGATCATCTCTTAATGCACCATGTGATGGATTATATACATTTGAACTAAAATATAAAAAAAATGATGTTGTTATGAAATATAATAAAATTAGAAATCCTAGAAGTTTTTATATTGTTTATTTCGATTAAATGTGTAATTTCTTAAATTGAAATAATAATTTTTATGGGTTTTAAATTTATTTAATGATGTTATGGAATATTATGATATATAGATAAAAGATTGATCTCATTACCAAGGAACACACCTCATTATGCTAAGGGTTTGGAGGAGTTTTTAAAATTTTCAATTTCTAGTCCATCCATTGATGGGACAATAATATGTCCACGTAATAAATTTAATCATAAAATATGGTTAAAGAGAACTGATGTTTATGAAAACTTGATATTTAAGAAATTCCTTGATCAATATTTTTGTTGGAATTGACATGGAGAATCAAATATTATAGAAAGTTTGAGAATTGATGTTAGTAAATGAAATGAGCTCCTAACTTCATAAAAAATGTAAAATGAAATGAAAATCCTTATAAAAATTATTTTGCAAGTTCAAGGAAACACCATCAACATCAAAAAATTTCCAAATAACCAGTTGAGGGTTATACAAATAGTAATGTGAAAAATGATGTTTTTCATACTTTAGGAAAACCAAATTATGATCCTAAAATATAATCAGACCGTCCTATTGATTTTAAAGAGAATAATGTAAAAAAGATCAACATTTAGAGTAAAAATGTGTTTTATGATTTAGTAGAGGATGGAAATTAAGAGTTGTATGGTGGATGTCTGAAATATTCAAAACATTATTTTCTTATATAGTTTTACCATATAAAATTAATACATGGAATTAAAAATAAATATATTTATATTATATTGTAATTATTTCATTACGCCTTTCTTGAAACTATGATCCCTAAGAATTTTTTTGTTATGAAAAAATTTGTTACCAATCTTGGGCTAAATTATACAAAATAAATTCTTATCCTAATGATTATATGTAATATTGGGTAGATGATTCAAGTAGATAGGATTGATTTTTTATATATTATAGATAGTAGTAAATGGGTGATATTGTATATCTAAATCAAAATAATTATATGAAGAAGAAAAAAAATATCACACTTACCAAGGTTTTGTGTTACTTCCCTTTAAAACCTTGACTGTAAAGATTATTCAAGTCACAAAAAACCATCAAGCATATGATGTGGAACTCTATAGATAATAATAATGATGGGTTAATGAAACATCCAATAGATTCATAATTGTTGAAGATATTTTATTCATTATATCAGAATTTTTTATATGATCCTAGGAATGTGTGATTATGATTTCTTGCTGATGGATTCAACCCATTTGGAAGTTTGAGTGCCAGTTATAGAAATATACCATTTATTTTGATCCCTTATAATCTACTACCATGAATGTGTATGAAAAATAAATTTTATCATTTCAATGATTTTTCCTTAAAAAACTTCTGGGAAATTATATCGATATATACTTGAAGCCTCTAATTGAAGAATTAAAGGTCTTATGGGGAAATGGTGTTGATACATATAATGTATCCTGTAGAAAGATGATCAAGATGCAGTCTTCATTAATGTGGACCATGAGTGACTTAATTGAAATCATGAACTTATCTGGTTGGAACACTTTCAAGTGTATGGATTATCCGATTTAATACATTGATTTTGAGCCCAAATTATTTCCTTACAGAAACATATGGCTCTTGTTGTTTCATTAAATATTTCTCAATGCATCTCATCGATTTCAATTGAAAATTATAAATTCAATGGTTCTATTTATTATATACCACCTCCAATGTTGTTGAAAGGTTTAGAAGTATTGGAACAACATGTAAAAATTGAAATAGAAATTTGGAAGGTACATCATTTGAATGATAGTGAGAAATAATTTCAAAGTCCATTATTAATTGAAATTAGAATGAAATAATTGAGTAAAAAAAGTATATTTTTCAAACTTTATTGTTGGTAATTTAATTTTTGGCATCATCATATTGATGTTATGCATATTTAGAAGAATTCATCTGAAAATTTGATCTTCATATTGATTAATGAGCATATAAAATAGAAAGAACATATCAATGCTTATAAGGACTTATAGGAAATGAATATAAAGTGTCATCTATGGCCAGATGAGAATATAAAGTATGCTCTGAATTTTTTTTCAATGATAACTAGGGATAAAGGCACATTTCATTTAATTTTTGAAACATGTTATTATATCTGATGGGTATTCAATTAATATATCAAGGTGTATCAATGTAATGAATCACTAGTTACATGGAATTAAAAGTCATGATTCAGATATTTTTTTATAGTAGCTACTACCATTGGAATTTTATACATTGTTACCTAAAAAGGTTACTGTATCTGTAAGATTTGTACTAAAAAATTGTGTAATGGATACAAACTTTCCACCATTATTTTTACTATCATGATGCATTTAACTATTCATTTGGTTGAGGAAACTAAATTATGAGGCCCCGTACAATATTGACGAGAGCATCTAATTTATAGGTACATTATTTATATGTTTTTCATCTTAAGAGAAAATTTTTTGGCACATCATTGAAAATATAATTATCTTACATTTATTTTATTTCTTAGATATATTGTTCATTTAAAATCATACATGAAAAATAAAGCTCAACCTGTAGGATATATTTCTAAAAGATATTTAGCATATGAGTTTCATAATTATTTTGAAAGATATTTGGATGATATTAATACAAGATTCAATCAATTTAGACCAATTTATGAAACATTAAATCAATATAAACTACATGGGAAATCAAAAATATTTCTTATTATTTGATGAATATTTCAGAGGATCTTAAATATTACACTTCCCAAAATGATTTTATTACAGGCACATAGATATGTGATGGTGAATAGTGAGAGTGTAAATCTCTTTTTTTAAGATATCTAGATACAACCAAAGGGATGAATGAGAATATGAACATGACATGGGAAATATATATAAAAATATTTTAATAAAGATCTTATTTAATGGTTTCTATGTTCTATAAGTTCATAAATATTTCAATCAATACACATATTAGGTTGTCACAAATATTTTGTTAAAATACTAATGTATATCAGTTTTTCTAAATCATGAATACTAATACTCGAGATGGTTTGTTATAATATATGATTTTTATGGATTGAGAACCGCTAAAAAAAGAAATAAAGTTTTATGTTTATAATGTGAATGGATTCTAATTTTGTAAAGTATATTGGGAAGATGGTTTGAAAACATAGAATAGTGGTTTATTTCACATTTCTAAATCAGAAGACTATGAAAAGATAACTAATATTATCGAATTAAACAAATACAAGAATATTTCTATTTTTTATTCAAATTTAAGTTAGTCGATATTACTAAGGGAATTATAAGAGACTCCTTGAAATTTAATTCTGTAAACTTTTCTTATTTGATGGATGTCAGTGACTGTGAATTACTTGATACACATATCTTTTTATCGTAAGAGAAAATGGTATATTATGTGAAATATGTCATGGGTAAAGTGTGGAGTGTAGTTGCTTACATAAAATAAATAGACTAACATAATACAAGCATTGAAGTTGAATATTCAACCTCTGATAATGAATCCCATCAACAACAACAAAAGATTTATTATTTGATCATTATATTGAAAATATTAGTCTTGAAAGGGTGGATGAAGTAGATAAAATAATTATGGAGCATTATAAAAACATTATGGATGGGAAGTTGATTATATGAACAGTATTCCATTAATATATCAACCACTTATGTTATATATGTAATCATTTATTATCATAACTACATTTATTTTGTTTGTCAGTATGGTGAATCTGTTATCATTTCTAAATTTTTTCTGCAATAACTTTTCAAAATATATGTTATATAGATAAATTTACATATTTAAATGAATGAAATTCCAACAAATAATCATTTCATTGAACCTAGTCATCCTATAGTTGATTTTCCCACAACTACACAAACACATGATGATCCATGAGGATCTCTCCCTACAACATCTGTGACACCCTCTATCTACCCCCATTTGTGACTGACTCACCATCGTTCTCCCTTCCTTGAGTGTCTGGAACACCATCCTTCTCCATATCATCATCGTTTAGAAAATTTCTTCCCCATTTAGTAGGTTCCACCGCGAGGGAATATGTTTTCACTTCTATTTATTCACAAGGATATTGGAGGGTGATGGTTATAGGTACAAATTTTAATGTGAATAAAGTTATTGTTATTATTTACATTACTAACTATTTTTTATAAAATATAAAAACAATGTTACTACCAACAAAAATATGCATAGTTAAGATGTCTGGAGTCTGAACAGATTGAAGATATATTCCCAATTTCACTATTATAGGGTCCACACAGATGATGCCACATGTGTATTTGGATAAATTCTAGGCTATGGGATGGAGGAGTTGGTTACCCTTCTGTTCAACTATTCTGATTAGAGTAATTTTCCACAATATTACAATAATAAAGTCTTACATTCCTAAATAAAGGTAGTTTTAATAGATTAATGCACAATTTAATTTCATTTTGTAATTAAATTCTAATATTTTAAAAATGAATGTCTCTGTATAGAAGTTATTCCACTTTATCATTACTGATCTTATCACAAAAAGTGGATGTTGAAATATTTGAGTAAGATATGGAAATATTTTAAATTGATATTATGGGATGAATTCAATGATACATGATTGAAAATGTATCATAAATATAGTAATGTACCTAAATGGATACCTGGAGAGCGGTGGAAGTTTTTTATTGATTTCCATCACTCTTAGAAGCATGTGGTACTGTAAAATATATTATTATATTAATATAAATTTAAATATTTACTTGATATTTCATGGAGATGAAACTGTAGGCATTCATATTAAATTAAATTAATTTATTTGAAGTTGATTCAAGGAAAAATTCATCTAGGTGAGCCTAAAAAATCACCTCCACACTACAGATTCAAAGAGTTTTTTTAGAGACAGATAAAGTATGGTAATATTTTCAATAGTATAAATATTTATAGAAAACCATCATTTTTTTCATATATTAATTTTTTTGGTTATATTTTTTTTAATTTGGTTGATGAAATATTGGAACTAAGTCTCTTGAATAGATATTTGGTTGGATGTTCATACAAAATCTGATGGGAGTTATGTAAAGGATCCTTCCAAAGAATATGGAGTATAAATTCATTTTTCATTGTAATAGTTTTGTTTGAGTTTTAACTTTTTTAATATGTATTCATTTAAATATGAATTATATTTGATTTATAGGTAAAAATAAAATAACTATGAGATTCCAATCCAACATATTATTTCTTAATCTCCCAAGATGTTTTTGTAGTTAGTCAAGTCCTTGGGTAAGAAAATTCTAGGTGTGCGTGCAGGATGAATTTAGGACCATTACAATATGATGTATTGGGTAGGTCATCAAGGATTGAGGTAGCATCAAATCCTAGTAGTAATTACTCGTTAACTTGAGATGCACATAGGGATTTTGTTGTAATAAAATAAACAATTTAACAACAGGGGAAAAATACTAGAAGAGGGGGCTCGAATAAATATTCAAGATGAAAATGTAATTGAACTTCAAAAATAATTAGTTGAATGATATGAGAAAATGATTGGATGTGTTACCAGAGATATTGTATTGATGGATGTTTCGAGTGAGCAGGTAAATCACACAACCTCATAATCATTTAGTACACAAAATTTTATGGGTTTTACATTTAAATATAAATATACAACACTCTTTAATTTTAAATAAAATTTCCATACAAGTTCCTATAGCTGGGTGTGGATATAGAGATAAAGATGGTGTCAATATTAGTTTTTTATGTAGTGATTAGGGTTTGATTTGGATTTTATTATGGTCCTGTGTAATTAAACTCATAACAGACCAACATTGATATGGTGATTGAGAAACCTTATTGTGATTTTAAGTAGGGGATATCTATATTTCCATTACATTTCATGAAATATATATGCTTGATTTATTTTTCATTTTATATATTATGAATTTTACCATATACTCAACATTATTATGCTCTTAGGGTTTTTGTTTTATTACTCCATGAAATTACACAACTTATTGTTATTTTTAAAATCTATAGTCTATTTCAAATATTTATGAACTTTCTTTAGTTATGACTTCCACATGGTAAATAACTAATAATAAATGATTTAAATCTCCAATAAATATTTTAATTAAATATATATTTTGGGGAACTGCCTCAAAATATTCATTCATCTCTCTTGAATGGGAGCCCAAGGAGAAAAATAGAATTAAATAAAACATTTTGGAAATTACATTAAAAATTTAGATATACTGATTAAGGCCTATATCACTAGTATCATTGAACATTAATTTATTATATGTAACTACTAGACTTATATCATGTCAATTATTAGATTAAAAGTATATAAATACCAAGGAGGATTTCTAGAAAATTAAAGAAATGACTTGGTTATATAAGCTCATATGATCCAAAAAATCAATTAACCTAATTTGGTACCAGTCAACAAACAAGCCAACAAGAGTTAAGAGAAGATAGTTTTAAATTTAGAACCCCAACACCACCAAATTATTATGGTGTTTCATGTGAATACAATAATATTTTAGAAAATTATTTTCATATTATTTGTAAGAGATCCCATTAAAAATCACTTTTTTAATGTGTTTGTTGCGAACTAGTGCACCATGCTCATGTTATATCATCAGTAGAGGATGGGGAAATATACAAGAATCTAGTGTAGTTCATAGTTAGGCCATCAAGGTGGAATGATAATGGGTTTAACATGATTTCTATGCTTGTAAGATGACATTAAATAGGTGGAAACATAGTTTAACTCAATTGAATGATATGTTCCATGTATAGAAACATTAAACCTGAATTATTTCCATTTCATAACACTTGGGAAAATCATCCCATGTCCACACACACAAATGAATTCATACCATGGATCTATCTATGTGGGAAATTAAAAAATAGTTTTTATTAGATTCATGACGGGAATCTGACTAATATTCTATTATAAATGATAATCTTAGACTATGGGGAGGGATACCTAGTGAAGCCATGTTTGAGAACATCAGGAGGTTATTTATTAGGAACTTCATCAATAGTTCATTAAGAAACTTCCCCATGACTGTTTCTAGGATTTTATCTCAAAAACATATGGTATTTCCCATGATATATAAAATATCACATATATTGTTTTTAGTGTTGAAATAAATGTATCCTTTTATTTTGTTTTCTCTTATTTATCTACCCTATGTGAATGTCTCTTAATTTTTACTTACAATTTTCTTTGTCAATATTTTTGATGACCTATGTGTGTTTATTTTTTTATCATGTGAATCATGTATATTTTCTTTTTTATAGTTTTATTTCAATCTTATTACTTCTTGTACTCTTTTTCAAACAGTATAGTGGAATCCCGTGATGATCATGCCCCATGTGCAAAGATTAATTGGTCAAAGTATATAAATATTTGTCCATTCACTACATTCCAATATCTATGTAATCCAGACCTATTAATTATTGAAAGATGATTATTTAATTAATGATAACCTTGACCAAAATTTTATATTGATATAAATTATTTTTTGTCTTTATTTTGATTGATTTCCATTGATATTATTGATTTTGATTATTAATTGATGGTTATTATTCTTGATATATTAAAAAACATTATTTTTGTTTTGTATTACCAGAAAAAGAGATTTTATGATTATTTTTTTATTAGATAGGAATATTCTATTTATTATTTGTATAATATAATATTGAACCTTTTTTGGCATTCCTAGGACTATAGTTTCTACTTTTGCTTTTCAATAGTGCTATATAATAGCATTTTAAACTACATATATATATAGTCAAAAGGGTATTATGGTAGTTTAAACTACTCATATATATGGTCAAAAATTATTTCATAGTGGTATAAACCATTGTGATATATTATTATGTTTATAAGTGGTTTAAACCACCGCTATCTCTCTGTATTTTTTATAGGTGAAACGCCACTAAAAAATAACCACCACTAAAAAAATATCAAAACACATCCCAGAAACCACTGCAAAATTAATGAAATCAATGTACATTGGATGGTAATCCCAAATTTAGTGGCTTTGTCTAAAAATAATCAAGGAACCATTTGTAAGCCGATTAATCAACCACAAAATTTAAAAGAACCACAAGTATCCCCCTATTTTGTTTTATAGTCCACCCATTCAATGTGTAATTATTGTTATCCCATGGATAAACCATGGAGGGAGTAATCCTTTGATTTCTAATTAGTTTTCCACATTAAGAACACTGAAAAATATCAAGGAGAAGTGACTCTATGTGCAGAAATGTTCAAGAGTTTTTCATTTTTTGTTTTATGATTTCAGTTTCAAGAATATGGGATCTTGTAAATGGGTTTCTTATTTCCTCAAATACATTAGATAAACATTAATCAATCCTCATAAACCAAAAAGTGTTTTTAGAGGAAGAACATGATATTAGCTCCTTGAAATCATGTTGAAAAATTGAATTGTGAATGAAGCTATATCATGTGGTGGAAAAAGGGAACCATAGAGCCATTATGATATAAGTGATATCATAAATGGTGAAATATATATCCTAAGGGTTTATTATTATATGATATATCAATTAATTATAAATCAGAATGTAATTTACATTTTCACCATGTAATGTTAAACCTATATGAGCTGATGTTGAATTGCTTTATAGATATATAGGCACTAATAATTGGATATTATACCCATGTGTTTTTGCAGGTAATGATTCAAAATCAACCATTTCATCATATTTATTTTATTCCAGCTCTATTTAATATCCTATAATTATAACTATATGCCATTTTATTCTTATGTTGTCCAAGAAAAAATTTATCCTGCAAAGGATTCATGGCACATCGCCCACCCTACGTTGCAACATATCATAAGGATGTGATTACTAGTGTATGGTATTAATATTTCCTAAAATAAAGATACATGGATTAATCAAATGCTGGCCATGGTGCACTATATTAATCTTATATAAGTATTCCCATTTCCCATGTAATCTGATATAATACCTATTATCAGTCATAATAGGTGGTTGATAACATAGGGTATGTCATTAAAATCATTTAAAAGGTAAATGACTATTAATATAATATTTCAATTAGGAATTGATATTAATAACTTATAAATTTTTTGTAAAGAAATTTAAAAGGTATTTTTTGATGTTAATTTACATATAAAGGCATTTATAATCAAATTAATTAAAAAATACTTATAATTTGTTAATTAAATGTTATTGAAATTTTTAATAAATAAATATTCCACAATATTAATTTTCAATATTGAAATTCATTTTTAAATTATTTTTAAAGACTTGATTTACATATTAAATGTTTATATGGAACTTATATGAGAAATTTATAATGTTTTTTTTAAATTCAAAATTAATGAAAACTCATAAGGAAGTTTATATTTAAAATCATAAATTATTTATAATTATTAATTTTAAAGGTTTAGATTAGCGGCCTTATTTGAGAAACCATTTAAACCACATCAAAAAAACTTTTGATCAATGATCAAAATTTATATAATGTTAAATGTATGCTATTTAGATTATTTAAATTGTTTACATAATATAACTGAACTATAAAAACTTTAAATTTTATATGATATCATATATTTAAAGTAAGATCTATATAATGAATAATATTAATGAGTTAATATTTAGAAGAAATATAAATCATTAGAATTTATTATTAAATGTAATCAATTCAAGGTTAAATGACATGGTGATTATAATTTTTCATTTCTGATTTTTTCATAGATAAGTTATCACATGTTTAAATATATAAATTGATCAATTATTTTACTATTAACTCTTTTCATTATTTATGACTATAATTTTAATATAATGAATGATTTTATGATTAAGGTTAAAATGATAAATTGAATCATTAAATTTTCATACATGCATATAAGGAGTCACATGCTTCATATGTATTAGATTTAATTTTATTCTACATTAAATATAAATTTTCCAGGAGTTATATGAAGAGTTACATATCAGTATTCCTAGAACATATTTATTTAGTATATGGTATAAGATTACAGACTGAATCAAAAAAAATAATATATAAAAAATAAAAACCCACATTGGTATGTTGAGATTAAATATTATTTAAAAATACCAAGTGTTATATTCAATCCACATGTAATATATGTTAATACTTGAATCATTCAAACAGATAGGTTCTACCATAGTAAATTTCCCCTGGATTATCTGATGTATTAAATGGTGGAAATGGATAAACTTAAAAGTTATGTAACAAACCATCATTTTGATATTTTAGTTATACTTACCTGGGTAACTCTTATGAAATATTCTAGATTATTGGTGTTGATTATATTGATAAGATGGACAGGGAAAATAATTTTTTGCTCTACTATATAAGTGAAATATATGATATGAATTTCATAAAGACCTATATAAATAAATAATTTTTGATAATAATGGGAAAGAAGACTGATTTCTTAGTGAAAATGGATCTTATACCACTAATAGATATGATGAATTTAAAAGGAGTTATTATTTTGGTTAGAGAAAATTTAATAAAAATATTTATTAAATGAATCAAAAACATTTTTTATTTGATAAACGATTTAATTATAGGTTATTTGAATCCCCTTTTCCATATTTACTTTGATATAAATCCACATAAAGTAGAATATTAGTGTAAGAAACTTTTTATACTAGCATGAAGAATCATGAATTATTCTTAACCAAGATATCATTTAAATTATTTAGAAAAGTACCCCTATAGCATCCAACCATTAAAATTTTTTAAAACATGGAATTTATATTCTAATGACAAGTATAAATGGATAGGGTTTAAAAATAATTAAATAAAATTTTATTAAATGAATTTATGTGTCTGGTCATATAATTAATATGACTGGGTGTGTCAATAGATTATTGTGACTAGAGGTTTACGTGAGTTTTATTATACTTAAGAAATTCAAACTATTGTCATCAATGAAAATGTTCTAACAATTTAAATGAGTTTGAAAAGTGTTTAACCTATTTCCCAAATGTTTTATGGAAAATTAAATAAGGAAGTATTATTTTTATGCTTTTGTGAAGTATATATATTATTTTTTGGAAAACATTAAAACCATAACCAGAAAAGATAGTTGGAATGTCCATTAATGTTTATTTAATTAATCATTTGTGTTTATTGAAACCTAAAAGAATTATCAATAATATAAGGGGGTATTATATTTGATGTTTATTTCTATTATACCTAAAGAGATTTTAGAAACTCTACGAAATTTTATTGTTATGTATTAGTGTTGAAGAGAATAATTCACTGATTTTAAAGGGTGTATGATACCAAATATTTTATTTTAAAATATTGTAAATATAAAAAAATTCAAAAAACAAGGTTGAAATTTAAGGATATTTTTATTTACGAACATGATCAATAAAATTGTTTTTAAAACATATATTTTAATTTAAATGGATTTATAAATCTCAAAAGTGTATAATTATCTTATTTATATAATATGATAATATAATATGTTTTTTAACAAAGAGTTATTATTGAAAATATGAGATGTTAGACATGGTATAAAATTCATAAGATTCTATAACAAAAAGAATATAAAAATAAAAGTGTTTTTCCAGATATTTGATATGAATAAAGAAATTATATTCTACCACCCATAAAAAGACAGTTTTAATGAAAACACATTTTTAGAATAACACTCCAAACACATAGAATACTATAGTTGATATGGAAACAATTTTATGTTTGTTAAATATTCTCAATAAATAATATTTGTGTTGTTTTTCTCATAAAAAATGATTTTTTCTGCCATAAAAAGATATTCTGAATAGAATAGTGTTTTTAAGAGGCCACTTGGAGTTTGTTTGGTCTCTGAAAATTTGAGAGTTAGAGAATTAAAATTATTCCAACCAAAATACAAAGTGAAATTACATTAATATCTTAAGGTAATTTAGGTTGAATTGGTAAATTAAAAATGTAAATAGTTACATTAGTTAAAAAATAAATTCAAGGAATATTTTGATCGAATATATTATAAGGATAATGATGGTAATAAACATACAAAGTTCTATAAGTAAAAGAAAATGTTAACAACTTTTTTAAAATGTATATTGTGAATTGAAAGAGTTTGAATACATTTTAAAATGATTTGAACATTAGTAATATGATTCCTATATCTCACCATTTTTCAAAATGTATTTCTTTATAGATTTTATATAGTGACCCTAGTTTTACTTGGATGAGGTTTAGATTAATTTGGAGTATTAGGGCCTGCCCAAAGGTATAATGGTAAATTTTATATGGAAGAAGACGTAAAACAATTATATAATGGTTCCATTTATTCTTTGGGGAGGTTTTTACCCCTAGGCCAAGTTGAAATGTAATTTTTGGTGTAGTGAGGAAAATATAAAAATATTGTAATTATAATATATTGTTTTTATCCCCCATAAATGAATTCATAAAATTATTCTCTTATTTAAAAATATAGTTTCGAATAGGATATTAGAGACCATATTTAAATTTGGGGTGGGGTTTTACCTAATTAATTCTTTAGATGGATTTTATATTTCAGGTCTTGAGGAAAACCATCACATTTGTTCCATTTAAATACATTAATTGATTTAAACTAATTTATTAATGGTTGGAAATTACTATAAAATTAAACTATGTGTTTCCCTACAATATAATTTCCAAAAGGTTTGATGTTGGTTGATGACATGAACCCTCGATAGATAATAATATTCAAGAGGCCATATTTTAGAGAAAAATAATCAAATTGAAGTAGTATGACATAGTTTTTAGAGAAATCAAGAACAAAATTACCGGATTATGATTAATGAGTCTATGGTTTTCATATTGGTTTTATGAAAAGTAAATTTTCCATCAATTTAGGGCTTCATCCTATGAATTACTTCCCTGTTATTCATGTTAACTGATTGTTGAAAATACCATGTGATTATTTATCACTGCCATTTTTATTATTTGAGTTTTAATAATGGTAAATATTGTTGTGATAAACCATTAAATTTTATTCCTCTAAACCTCAATCATTGGTGTAATGACTCACCATTAATGTATTTTTTGATTATTCTACCACTTTTTATGCCTATGGAAATTCTCATTACTCATGTTCCTCATGATTAATGTCACATTGAGATTATTTCATGGTTGATATTTTCACTGACTACCATTACCTATCTCCACTTCTTTGTATGGTGAATAATTTCACCAATCATCATTTGGGTGAAAAATAGGGCAATGTGGTAATTTTTACTAATGATGGATCTTAGGCTGGTCAAGTTAGTAGTGATGGATTAATATTAAGTGGCAAAGAGAGGGTCAAAATGTGACAGGATCAAGCAGATTCTATGGGATAAAGAGTACAGTGAAATATTGGATGTTAGAAAGGACCCCTCAGAGTTCCTAGATGAAGACAGATAGAATGATGGTGTTATTAGGGATATTCATTGTGTATGTCATGATAAATTTGATATATATGTAAATTTAGGAAAATAACCCAACTAATTGGAATATAGTTTGAAATAAAACATGTATTGTACACCCCAACTATGGAACATGAGGTTTTGGGTGGTTATAAATATCAAAATGTGTATTCTAAGGACATACACTCCATATGGGGTAGTGGAGTTCATTTGTAGAAACAAGTTTTTTGGTTAGTATTCACACCATGTATGGACTACATGACTGGCTGGAGTAGAAGTTCATTCCTTGGGATTATCATGAATAACATTCCATGTGTCTGATAGGACACACTGAGTAGTTGGGGACTACATGAGTCATAGATCATGTAGTAAACATCTGTTAAAGAGGATGAATCCAAATTCCTTAGAGCTTAGTACATACAATGTATACTGATTTCACATTCCATTTTAGTGAAAGTACATGAATATAAAGATTTTGAGGGGTAACATTCCATGTATCTATCTTTTACATGTATTGTACTTTTCTAGACATGGTAGTTTTTAGTATCTCATTTTATAAGAATTGAAATTGGGGACATGAGTAGTCTATCTATAATGAATTTCATATATAATGTGATCCTTTTATACTTTTTATTATAAGAGTTGTAATGTGTTGAGAGAAGATAAGATTAGTTTTATTAATTATAGGGTCTACTGTGGGTTTTGGTGTGATCCTTAGAGTATTATTAGTGTTGGACTCCCCTTGAAGCCTTGTTATGTCAAGATATGTGTCCCCTGCTTCCATTTTAAAATTATAGTTCGTACCCCACCAATTAATGGGGTGTGTGTCCCCTATATAAATAGATAAAATTACCCCATATTAATTCTTATTTCGGGTGTGGTTCATCCACCATGGTCAGTACTCCATCACTCAATGTCTACCTCTCAGTGAGGGACAAGTACCCATAATCATTCTATGGAGTATATAAATGTTTCTTCATACTAGTTGTTCATTTACATGATTTATGGTTTTGTATTTATGGACTATAGGGTATAATAAACCCTTGAATGATGAGAATGATTCAATTATGATATGGCTTCAATTCCAGGATTCGGGTGGTGAGGGTTTTAGTTTGAAAAACAGAGTGGGGAAGGCTTCTTTGTGACTTGTGGTTCCTCAATATACTATGTGTCTTATTGATATATAGTATATAATTATCCATTTAAATATTCATTTTTGGATTCTTCAGTGTTCTGAGTTACATGATTTTCACATATTCTATATCTTTCAAGATTAGAGTTACATCCCTAAGACATCTAGTTATAGAGATCATCTAATTTCTTCTTTTTCATCTTTCTCTTAGAAATTATATTATTTCGAGAATGTGATTAAATTTTTTATTATATATATATTTTTGTTTTATATAATCCAAATGAGTATGTTTTCACTCATCCCTACTTGGGCTTTATGCCAAAACATGTTCTTCCTCCACTGTCAACACATGGTTTTTAAGTTAGTGTTAGAATATATGGAGCTTGTGTGGTTACTCCAGAGATAATTAATAATGAATCATAGTGAAACATAATGATGTTTGGATGTCATTGATTGTGGTAGTGACCATTAAAAATAAAAATCAATCCATCAGTACACCTAGTGAGGATGATATTCCCTTTGGCTTTTGACTATCTGATTAGGAGGTGAATCAATGTAGAATTCATTTTTATTTTTATTTAAGGTGATGTATTTATACCATATTCTATATAAAGTTGTTTTATGTGATTTTTTATCTATATATATAATATATAAATGTTTCTATATAGTTTATGAATTTGAGTTATGTGCCTATTACAGGTTGCTATTGAATAAGGCCACCAATATTGTAAGATATGACTACTCGGTTTTACTCACCATCCCTTGGCCTTTGGGAGGCTATCTAGGGATGACACTCTAATCTTAAAATTATCCTAGATTGGGACCTAGTGGTTTGGTTGTTTTAGATAGGTATAAAATAATTTTATCCTTGGGATGGAGTTTGGATTTAGTATTAATTTGAGGAAAGGTTTGTAAATTTAGTTTGATGAAGTTAAAGGGGTTTAGATTTTTGTTACCAGACCAAATTGACTAGTATAGGTTTTGTGGAATATGTATCCTTATTCTAATACTCTGATAACCCATTGGTTGAGCAAGAGTTATAAGACATTTATCATGAGAAACAAATAAGATAGTAAATAAATCATATGGAAGTTATTGATTATTTTACATATCTGTTTTATGCCAGATCATCTAGATATAATCCAATCGTTTTGGGTTAATTCTATCACATGATTAATGATACCCACTGATAGATATTTTCTATAAAGAGGTTGGTCTAAAATGATATTTTCCTATAGTTGGTTATATTTCTACTTATTATTTAGTGATGAGATATAATTTTTCATGACTCAATTGAGAGATGTTCTAAGCCAAGTTTTGCAGATGTTTTTTACGATTTTTATCTAATATATATCATTCATCTAAAGTGGATTTATGTTCCCAAAAATTTGGTAGGACAACTTTTATATGTAGTATGATGTGTGAGTTCTACTAGAAGATGCCTCCCATGTTTATGAGGCAATCTTTAACCCTATGTGGTGGAGTATTTGATAGTGTCCAAGGAAAAAATTGTTTCTTAGGAATTTCATAAAAGAAAATAGTTTATTATTGATGTGTTTTCTATATAAAACTATGATCCAATAGTGAATGATATTGCTCTCAATTTTATAATTTGACTACTAAATTGGGGTTGGAGTTTGAGCTCATATCCAGGATGGTTCTTTATCCAAGAATGTTGGACTATCCTCAGGGTGGAGTGGCCATGTATGAGTAAAAATTGATTCTTGTAGGACTCAAAAAATTAATCACAGCTATGTATTGTGATGATATTACTAAATATTAGTGGTTTAATTAGATTCACCAAATTAAATTTTTTTGAGGTGTGAATGTTTTTTCATTCAAAACCACTTATGCCAGATTCATCTAAATGAGTGTTAGAAGTATGCAATTCCTTAGTAGAGGTTCAATAAAACTATGTGAGTATGTCAACTTTTTTACTTAACGATAGATAAATATACACTCTAGATATACCATCATGGTAGTGATAGTGATGAGGTAAGATACCTCATTATTTAAGACCCATATAATGTCTCTCACAATCACCACCTTTTGTAAGATTTAATACTGCATGGAGTGATAATGTTAGAGTATAGGATTATGTATATAGGGGATGCCTATAGTCAGGTAAAAAATTATGTTAATAGGAGTATGAATCATGTTTATTAATCATGGAAACTCATACTAGTCAATGTATGAAAAATATAATCATCATAATCCATATATTGGGAGTTTAAGATTACAGTAGAACCTCTTGGACAATCCATTATTAGATATAATGTTTCCACAGATGGTAATCATTTTTCACTCACCCCCATTAGTAATGTGAGATAATTATATTTAGGGATGGGGTTAATAAGTAATAGTTTATTCATTTTTTTTAAATTTTGAATTTAATAAAATTATAAAGGCCTATACATTCCATGGTGATAATTTTTTGTGAAATATTGTTGTTTGAATTTACTCATTGTTGGTGTGTTGAACGGAGAAAAACAATATTTTTGATGAATTTTGATACCCATCAAATGACATCGATGGAATTTTGTGCCATGTATGACGATGATGGATTAAATTATAGTGACTAAGGAAGAATTCATGAATATTATTAAGGTAGGCCCTTTTTTGTAACTTAGTTGGATATTTATCTATTAAAAAATTTCATTCTAGAGATTTCATTCGGGAATTTATATGTATAATAATAAGAAAAACTATGAAATTTATATGCATAAAGACTAAAACCTTCTTGGAATTGTTTTTTATAATATACTGTTAGGCATGAGATGAATTTTCCATTAACTTATCTTGGGATTGCTAAATGTATATCAAACTATCATAGTATGGGAAACTTATTCATAGGGTAACATTATCCTTCATCAAGATAATGTCATAGTGATTGATGATATTTTAAAGTGAAACAGTAGTGTAGTAGCTATTTTATTTAGAAAAATAATCTACGTATAGACAATAAAGGAGGCACAAGAAGAAATAATATAAGAGTAGCGATTCTTAGGTTTAAAGAGAGAGATCATCTCACCGTTGATTGAAGGTGGTGGTAGAAAATATTCTATTGCGTGAGATAGGGACACATTTGTGATGATGATTTATTAGTCATGTGTGACTGAACATTCTCAGGTGATAGGAATGAAGGGTTTTCTTATAGTTGGGATGAAAATAAATTTTTCCCTGATAGGTTTTTATTTTCTCTTTAAGGTCATATTAAATAGTAGGATGGAAACCTTGAGTGAACATCACTCTAGTAGAGTGTGTACCTCTATTTGGTATGTTCAATTGATTGTTGTGACTGTAACCATCATATGCAAAGCCATCCTATATGGTGGATGAGGACATTTTCATTGGATGTTTTGTATTTTGGTCACATATCATGGTGTTATCATGGGTTTTAGAGATGATAAAGTATGGTCATCTAAATTATTAGGACTTATAAATTTATATTTTGATATAATAAGACAACTGATTGGTAATGATATGATATTGGGATGTTTTAGAAGGATTACCTTGTTCTTGATGTGATGATATATAGCTTTTTTTGAATGATATATTAAAACAAAACTAAATCATATTCATACATATTTTAATTCATATCATGCATAATATACATGGAATTTTCATGCAATGTTATAGAGTTCGATGAAATTGGTAAAGTTACCACGAGTAAGCCTCGAGTGAAACATAACCAACACATGAAACTTTTAGAATAATATATAATCCAAAAAGATAGTGTATAGTCTGATCCCATGTCTGTATCATCAGTGAGACTTTACTCAAGGGATAGTATGATTCTTTAAATCACTAACAACTAATATACTCAGACTTTATATTAAAACAATTATATGTCTTATAAATCTAATTTTTTTGGTCAATCTATATAAGAATTTAAATATTATGATGTATAAACTAAAATGTAATGCAAGGCTATATCTCCAAGAATTAATTTATCACATAAATTTATAATACACATTCAATAATCTATTTATAAAAATGAGTAATATAACAGAGTAAATAATTTAAGAAACAACTTATTTAATATGAGAAACAAATATTAACTTTTATTATTTAATTCAGGCTTGTCAAATCTCATTTTATGATGATTAATTGTAATTAATAATAAATAATTTGAAAACTATAATCATAATAATTATACAAATAAATAATAATATTTTTTATTTTTTAATATTAAAATGGCCATCCCTAGGTCACCTTTCAGAGTAGCCAATCATCATAAGTGATAGTGGTTAAGCTGAAAGGTAGGCCGATCTAGAGTGGAATAGAAGGTTCTAGAGAGGCCTACATGGGCCATAAAAACACAATGATTAAAGTAATGTGTTAGGGAGAAAACATCATATTTGATGGCATGGGGAGAGTGGCCATGTAGTAGGGTAGTAGAATAGGAATTCAACTATCACCCATTGATCACACAGTGTTATTAAGCATCATATATCTGAGTTGAAGTCAAATAGGGGACTCACTCAAATTTATGAACTATTAATCATTTATTTATGTTGTTTACATATATTAAATTTACACTCTATGTAATATAGATCACATACCATAAATTACATTAGCACTCAATGTAATGTTAAGAAAGGGAAAATAATACACTATTTTCCATAGTGCATGACATATGTTTTGTTATCTCTATTATATGTATCACACCTTGCACTATTTGTTGCATTAACTTCCTAACATAATGTTGAATCCTAGTACAAGATATGACATTAACTATACGAATTTCAAGGGACTCACTTGAGATTGAATTAACTTCTTAAATTGATGTTAAGGTGGATCACTTGACATTATGAAATCATATAATGTAACTTCGATTGGGGAAAAATTATTTAACGCTATAAAAAACATGATATTCTAATACTAGATAATTAAACATGATTATTATTTAAATAAAAATGATCTAATAGTACTAAGATGTCTTTGGAGATCATATAATGATAGATGAAAATAAAATAACCCATCAACCAACATGATCAATCTTTAAGAATTAACATGAATTATGTTTATAAAGAATTGTGCGCCTATATAGTGGTTAAAATTTTCTCCATCTTTATGAAGTAATTTTTTTGATGATCATTTAATTAATAATAAAATATTCCAATATTATGAAATTACATTAGAATTTGGATATACAATTATATCATGAGGATTATTATATGTCGAGTTGGGTAATAGTGCATTTACTATATATATTAAATGATGATACATGAAGGAAGAGAAAGTTAGAAATTTTTATATGAAATTAATGACCATTTTAATAGGAGGTATCACGTTCCTTCATATAAATTTATGTATATCCTCTACAAAATCCATTCAATGAAAATTCATGAGCCAAATATCAGTTGTGAACTCATGGAATCCATGAATGATGTCAATATAAAGAATCCATTTAACTCTTTAAATGAAAATTATATCCCTATTCATTCTATTCATAATGTTTTTTATGTTGAAGAAAACTATATGGGTGGGTGGTGGTAGATATATATACTCATTATATTGGGTGAAACGTGGTATTAGATTGCATCGTATGCACAATAGTCTATTGTGGGACCAATTTATGTTCAATCATGTGATTAATGATACATAAGAACCAATTTACCCTTAATACATATGAATCATTTGTATTTTATTTTAGTAAACATCCAATAATATAAGACTCATTAGTTTTAGTCACTAGCCCTAGGCCTATTTGATATGGGATTGGGGTGGAACTTTCAACTTACCTGTAACCTAGGAGGCCCCCAACTAATATTATTCCTATAATTTTACTCACTAAATAATTTTGAAATAGAGTTTTAATAGCCGATTTACTATTTATGTGGTGGGAATTACATAGAGATACAATTAGATTAATAAAACCCTAATACTATAGAAATATTTAGGCTGATCTGGAAGCCCATCATATGTGATATGACAACATAGGCACTGATGGTTGGTATTCATATGTTTAAACCCTTAAGATTATAAATTTATTTAATATTCAAGAGAAAATACTTTTTATGTTCTAATGCGAACATAAAAAATCAAGTAACACACTCACTGATTACACACCAATAAGAACTTCCACTATATAAAAAATAAATTTAATCATATTAGTACCTTGAAACCATTATACACCCCAATCAGTAATTAATTTATTCTAATCCTAACCCCTTTGAATAATATTATCAAATTGGATAAATATCTTTTATCACACCCCGATGTATTAATTAATATTAATCTTCCCTTAATTTAAGTAATAGAGTAGGATAAAACATTAGGCGTTAATCAATATCAATTGTTCTTTGTTATTGTTGAATTAATGTCTTCTGGAATTTAGCCTTTTGAAATATTCCATTAATGCCTTAATATTAATATTATTTTGTGGATACTCAAACATGGGTAAAGAATCAAATCGGGCTCAACATCCATTTTATAAATTTCTATTGGTTTCTTTTTATAAGTTATCTATCCCTTATTAAACTCATCCTTAAGCACTATGGTTTCTAGAGTTACCTTGGAAAGAAATTTTGAGTTAATTGAATTCATCTTATCAAAAGATTATACGAATAAAAGTAAATCAATATTTTCTTTAACTTTATCCACCATGAAGTATAGAGTCACGTACATAGGGGGAAGGGTATGAGAGGAGTGGTGGAGGGGGGGGGATCGTCACCTTCATCCACCATCCTCCCATCGGGGTCAACATGCTTTAGGGAGTCACTATGTTAAGAAATACCTTCGAGGTTATCCATTAATTACTTAAAAATTTATATTTTCCATCCATTTATCAGCTGATGGTTATAATTATAAACAATTACTCTTTTCTTAAACACTTTTTTAACAATCGTTTCACCAGTATCTTTACACACTGATATTGTAATATTCAGATTTGGAATGCTAGAATACTCCTTATGTTTTTTGTTCCTGTTCCCTTTTTTAAAAGAATACCCCATTAGGTTATAACCCCTTTATTATAATTATTTTTACATGAATACATAATTGAACTATACTATTCCAAATCAGAGTAAGCTATGGTGTGAACATCGCCCCTGGATCCCATCTATAAAACCTTCAACCCTATTTGGTAAGGCCTTCAAATACACACAGTTTTCTAAGTCACCTTTACCCTAATTCATTTTCAATTTCAAAATACCTTCCTAACATCCACATAACCCAGTCTTAACCATGTCTCCATATTCTAACACATTGAATATCTTCTATAGTTTTATGACCTTTGAAAAATTTCAATCATTAGTTTCCCCTAAAGTCTTATTCTCAGTAATCCCACACTCTAATGCCCTTGAATGAAGACCAAATACTACTACTATCATTTATCCCCATTGCTGATGATCTCTATTTCCTTGAAATATAGCCAGATGATGCACATAATAGAGGGGTTCCAAGATCAGGGATAATGATTTTGAGTAAGTGGACACTCCATTTGTTACACTGATATAACCTTCTCCAAACATCCAGATAATGTCCCTAAAATCCTTGACAATATGGAATTCAATAGAAAACCTCCATAACCATGGATAGATGGGATATATTGGTAAATAATATCTTGTGGAAAACAAACCACAACAAATATAAGATAATAAATATTATATTCTTGAAATGTCTCCTTATAGTGCTCTTGAGAAGCCAAAATCCTATGGTATTTCTATGAGATATTCCCTTGGAAGTAGAATAACCCAAAAAACCAATATTATTTTTTTAGGAAATGGTTATTCTTTATTGAATCCTCTATCAAGATGAAAATCAAAATTAACTCATGAAGGGGCTTGGAGATGTAAATCTCACTAAAACTCTATGAGATAATTGTATTTTCCAGAACATGAGTGTGAGAATCAGAACACAAAAAAACCCAAAATAATTACCAACCAGTTTCAAAATTAAAGGGGGAAATAATATAAGAGTAAAATATGGAAAATTTACCCATGTTATAGATTGTGGAGGATCCTTATTCAAAGAAAATAAAATTACCACATTATCAAGGAAAAATGTGTGAAATGTCTAAAAAAGTAAAGACCATGATAAATTTAAACTACCCTCTTTCGTGAGATGGATAAGCATGTGAAAATCATACAAGAGACCCAACAATGTGTGACCTTTTAATCCATAGTCATATTTGAGAATATGATTAAAATTATTTATTGATGGAAAATGGCGACTAATCCTAGAAACAAAAGAGAGATCATGTAACATTTAAACTTCCAAAAACTCAACCAAGGATATCTCCACAAATTATTTATCTCATTTAGATGGAATGAATGATGGTTGATTTAAATACTAAAAAATTCGTATATCGTAACACCATGTGAATTATGCATTTTGTTATCCAAAATCGATATTTTTATGGATTATTATTGGTTTATATGGAATGTTTAAGTTAACACAAATAGTATTATTTTATCTAGATGTGAAAATTATCCATGAGTCACAAAATAGATTTGGTGCACTAGTTAACCCATTAAGTATATACGATATGAATTTTCATAAAATATTTCATATTTTCACTTGGGGTGTATGGTTCATATTTTGATTTCTGTTCACTTTTTTTTTCTGAGATACCAATCATGAAAACCCATAAACATTGAAAACATTCTTATAAAAGCCTTTAGGTATAGTTAATTAGAGGGTGGTTAGGTATATTGATGATCCTGTCATTGGTTTGATATTGGACATGATTAGATTTCTCCACTCATATTATGAGTATAAAATCTAGGTCCTCAATTTAGATAAATCTAAGAATGTGTATTAGGGGCGGGTCATGTTATGCCATTATCCATAATGGTGAAATATATGAATCATATTCATCAACCCGACCGGTCTATAATTTGAGAATCAATAATGTGTGATTTGGTTATATGTGATTGACATACTCTATGTCCCATGTTTAATACATGTATTATAAAAAGGGATCATATGAGAATACAAGCTTTTGTAGAATGTGGATGACTGGCGTAGGTATAAATATACATCAATTTTATGGTGATATCATCACACCCATTGTTTCTTGAGTAAAATTTATGATTTTCTCTAATTTTTTATTTACTATAATTTTTGGATTAAATAATTTCTATTTTTTTAATTCTACAATAGCCTATTGAGTAACACTTTCTAGTCAAAGTATTTGATATTGAGTCAATATAATAGATATTAGAAAAATGTTTTTATAGTATATTCACAATGTATTTAATATGTTCTTATGTGAGGAGATATTAATGGTAGTGTTACAAAAGTTTTTTTTAATATAATCATTAGGGGTTTTGGATATGGTTTCATAATTTTTTGTCTATGATAATATATTTGGTGAAATCAAATAAAATATATGAGGCTTTATAATAATTGGGAGATTGATTGGGATGTTCCTTAAATCCATTTTCTTATGATATATTTTATGCATACATCAGAGTTCATGATATATAAGTATATAGTAGTGCATGCCTTATTTTATCCAGAGGTATATCATATTTCATTGATATGTATGTTGAATCAAATACCATCTCATGTAATTTCAACTATAAGTATAAATGTTACAATCCCTCACATACGATTTATCATTAATGTATAATTTCACATGAACACAATGGAGAATCTATAAGGCCAATAGTCACAAGGATTTGGGACCATTATTTTTACTCATGGATTTTATAATGCATGAGTAAATGTATTGGGATTAGAGAACTTCCAAAAGAGCTTATATAATGTAAAAGTCTATGGAAATGTTTGGTGTGATACTAATGCATGTTCTTGTATGACTCTATTCCTATAACGAAATCTCTCATCCATTCATCTATTTACTATGAGAGCTAATATAATAACATTGGATAATTAAAAATACTACCCATTCAATGGTTGATTCTTGTTGGAAAATGGATAAACCTTACATGGAGGTCTATTTTTGTTGATTATTAGTGGTCTACATCAATAAAATTGGATAAATATCAATGTTGAGTTCTTTTTTTTATGTTTTTGATTTTTTTTCAAGCATGGTGAATCTTGGGAATTGATTTATAATTACATCCACTACATTGGTTAAGAGTTACAAAGACATTAATATGTGGGTTCATAGACTCATTCTAATAGTGTTACACAATCATTAGGTATTGAAACAACATCAGTTTAAATTTAGTGATGTTTAACGCTGGGGGACTGATATAAGTTCAGAAAGTATGGATCTTCCCATTATTGGATATGAGGGAATGAATGACAATATTTCGACATGCATATACATGAATGGATCTGTTTATTTTTATATAGTCATATATTATGCAAATACTATGTGAAAAATCATGTATTCCCTTACTTTAATGTTTACTATCATGAAAAAATTGGTAATAAAGGAATTTTGTAGGAATGAAACTTTTATTCCTCCTCAAAATGGGGTAGTGTAGTTCTTAAAATACATAAGTTTATCATTAATTTTTAGATATTTTATAGCTTCAATACAAATTCCTCCCATAAATCTACATGCCAAATGTACTAAAGGATAAATAGTTTTCACAAAATTCATTATACTCTCCCCATGACTTCCCCTTAGTATTTACATATTGGGCGGGGGTGTAATGTATTCATGCATTATGTTAATAATATAGGATTTGAATCACATTAAAATTCCTTATGAATTTCTTTATCCTCAAAATGAGGGGTGATTTTAGTTATTTTTAATAAAACTAGATTGTAATTTTACATGATTAGAATATCATGGTTACACACCATATTGAATATGGTTTTGTAGATATACATTCCAATATATATTGTTTCAAGATTTTAGATGATGATATTTTCCAAAATTTTCATCATTTGTTGAAATATTTTCCAACTTCTTCACGGTCATCCTGATGATGGATATTCTACTTCATGAGTTCTAATAAATTACCAGCCTAAGAATAGGTTCATTTAATAATGATAAGAATTCAATTTTGTGTCAAAACTAATGATTTTAGGTATTTATCATCCGGTATTATAGATTTAGAACACAAAGACTCCAAGTCACGTATATAAATAGTAATGGTACACTAATTTGGATTGTTATCCACAATTTCATTACCAAAAATCATTTTTTCTCTCATTTTCATAACCTAGGTCTTGGATGTTTCATATATCAATTTATTATTAAGTTATACTTAGATTATTTAAAAAAGAATCCATTTTTCAGTGCTAGTATTTTATAAAGGTTATGTCAATCATTGTATGGATGGGTTCCTTGAAATTGTTTTCTCCTTTTTTAATAATTTTCAAAAAAAATTATTCATATATTTATTTTTACTAGAGGAAATATGGATTTAGGTGAATCAATCCATTAGAAAGTGGTTATAAATTAGCGTTCGAAGGTAAATAACATTCCTTTTGATCTGAAATAGTGAGGTCTAACTATTATAATCTTTCAATCACTTGTTGCTTTGTTGAACATAGACCTATGCTAGTGTCTATTATATAGTTTCATAACTTTTTATAGATATGGTATTCAAGGTGAATTAACAATACCAATAATGGAATAGAATATATATTAGAAAATATTTCATTCAATGGATGTTACAATAGATATGGTTACCCTTAGCTTGGCTACCTTTTATGGAATCACCCAAAACATATAGACGAACTATAATAACTCTATGACAAAAGTGTACAACTAGATATCTATCCTCCACCATGCACTCATTGATCATACACAGAATTGGTTATAAAACAGAAATAAATTAACTCATAGATCATAAGAGGTTTATAGAGATAAAACTCAAGAAAATATAACATTTACTTAAAAAAGATGAATTAAGGGTTTTTTAAATAATGATTTAACACATTTGAGTGAATGATGAGGTTTTAATGGATTGATTGTCATCTAATGGTGTGATGTTAGATGGTTTTTGGATAGTCATATATGATGAATGTGTTTCATCACAATTATCCAATGATAGTCTATAGAAAATATAAAAAATGGTTTAATTTCCACAATGATGTGTCTATATGGATGTGTATAGGGAGGCCAAACATGGGGAATTTAATCCATCACTACAAATTAAGGTATATTCATTATTTAAATAAATGATCATATTTTCAACATTAAATGTGATGATGGATGAGTATGGTTGGTCCAAATTATGAGATCATCTACTATCACCAATATCCAAGATAAACCCTTCAAATATAGAGGATTGTAAATGCTTATGAATGTTAAAAAAATAATGTAATATTTCAAGAATGTTATCTTTACTCAGAAGAGGTTTTGGAAACCCATGATATATATTTTTAATTTATTTAGTCTATAAATCATAACATATGTTAATAGAACCAAAGTTATATAATATATTCTAAGATATATTTACCTACTAATATTTTTTTGACTTTTAATGATATTAGATTTAGATCCCATGTTCGTTGGGTTTTTTTCTCTTTAGCCATAATTTTTACCTGAGCCTCAGTATATTTTTGTATTATTAGGAGGGAACTATTATTTTCTTTTGGAATTATATTATGGATTATTTATATGAGAAAATTTACGACACTTGATTTTCATGTTCAAAAAAGTTTAAATAAATTCAAATTAGAGTTCAGGTTAATTTACATTTGACTATATAAATTTTCATAGTTTACGATTTTGATATTTATACTATTAGGTGGATGGTGTATATTTTCATAAAGTATTGATGAAGGATTGATCCCAGTTTAATATTATAGAGTTTATACGTAAATGAAAATAATGATTGTTATGATATTTCTTTGACTAAATGCCATTCCTAGTTTAAGGTCATTGATATTTGAAACAAATCACCTTATAATTTATACTCTTGTGAAATGAAGAAATTTCAAACAAGGTGATTTTTCACTTGGATTGAATTAAGTTAAACTAACATGAGTGATTGAATTAATCTAATTCCAATGAGAATAATGAAATAGGTAAATTAAAAATTTCTAAGAGGAACTAATTTACTCTTTGATCCATTGATTTAGTGAGTGAAAATTGACTTTTACTAAATAGAAAAGACCATCCATTGAGGTTTCTAACCCTTTATTTTTTCTTTATCTACTTACTAATTATTTTTGGGTTATTTATTATAGTTATTAATTTCTTTTCCTGTTATCAATATATTATTTTTATGTTTTCTCTTACAAAATTTCAAAACCACTTTAAATTTTTGACATTGTATTTTAAAAAAAATGAGATATTTGAGTTCTAGGTCATATGAGTAATCTTAAATGTGGATAAAACACTATTCCATATATATTTTCTTATTGTGATGCCCATATGAGTGATATACCAATCACTGTAAGAGGTACATTTATGGAGAAAATGGCGTACAACTTTGGTTCACTATTTCATTGACAAATGATGTAGCTGATACTTAAAGTCTCATAGATTTTACCAATGTAAAATCATAATTAATTTTCCTAGAGTTCATAGATAAATTTGTAATGTCTTATTTCTAATATGATATTTCCCAACCTAAAATTAGTGATGAATCATGCTTTTACACGTGTAATTAAGAGTGGAAAAATTTATTATATGTTGTTCAAGGTCTAACTACATAAACTAGAATATGAATCATAGTCTGATATGGTAGATCTAAAACAGTGGGGGATATCACATACCTATATATGGGGATAATATGACTTAACTTGTTTGATTAATATAATTATTCCATTATAGACCTTACAATATACAGGTATTTGAAAGGTATACCACATATATTACTCTTAAATAATTTATTTCCAAAAAATATAGGGTAATATAAAAAGGTATAAGAGACCCTATGTGATTGTTTTCAAACCCATGATAAGAGATTATGGTATCACTATATATTATTTAATGAAATAAGTCAAGCCACATGTTTTTTGGGAATAGAGGAACCATATCATGGAGTTAGACAAATGGATGTTCCATAACATGAATTTTAATGTCATAATATGATGATTATGCTTCTTCTAGGTATCTATGTAAATTTTTATGAAATAAATGATAAAATGAGATAGAGTGTAAAGGTAGCATAGTGAGAGGATAAGAGCTTCAAAAATATCATGAATTAGTGAAATCATAAATACTATGGTAAAATAAAGACTAAAATTGGAATATAATTTTTAAATGGGTATATGATAAATGATATAGTAATCACTACATATTCAGGGTGGTATACATGATTATATAATGAAAGGAAAGGTATGTCCTGACCTGAGAAATAAGATTAGGGTGTCATAATGTATCTTATAGAAATAGGAATTAAGACACATACATTTCTATGAAATAATCATAAATATAAGAAACCTAATTTAACCAGGATAAAACATAAAACATAAGAGTGTCGAGCAGTGATAAAGTTTATGCAATACATTAGTATCTTGGCATATCAGTGAAAATTTAAACCCTATTATAAATAGTGATAATCCATTTTTTCTTTCAAAAACAATGATTGAAATTGAAGATAAGTTCATGGATTGAACTGAGATAGATGTTTAGGGTGTCACTATGTATTTTTTCATAATATGAATTAATCTATATATAGCTATACGAATGGAAAATTCTATTCATGATTTTTCTAAACATTTATATTTTTAGGTGGAAGATATCATCATAAGCATTAGCTCTCTAGAACACAATGTCTCTTATGTAGATAATGCTCTTATATAATAAAAAAATCATACTTTCGGGCCATAAGGAACCGAACATGTCTCATATAGTTTATGATACTATGATAAGGACCCAAAAATTTATTGATTATGGTATTATTATAAAGGTGTTGGTACCATGCAGTTTATGGACAATAGATGATGACAAGAGTAATATAATAATTAAGGTAATGTGGTATGGTCCATAAATTATACAATTTATGATCACATAGTAAGGGCATTATATGATGTAGTTTAGGTTTTTATGATAAGAATAACTTTACTAGTATGAATTTTTACTGAGTATTTAGTTAGAAACCTTGTATTGGTAGGTGGTGTGACACATTTTCCATCCATTAATATATGATTCTATGATTCATTGGAGGAGACCTATATGTAATATAAGTTACTTGACACATAGGGTATAATTTTGGAGTCTTATTATTAGGTATAATATATATATTTAGATTCATAATCAATTTCACATGAGTAATTTATTAATGGAGGACCCTATTTTTGAACACTTAAGCCAACCAATTCAATGGGATCACTAATTTAAGTAGTTCTTTCAACCACTTTTCAATATGATAACCAGTCTAGGAAGGGTATTTATTTTTATTGTTTAGTCAACTTATAATAAAGTTTTATTCAAAGTGAAATATTTGATCTCAATAAGAGATATTGCCTCCTATCCATACACCAACGACTATATCATTGAATAGGATAAAGAACAAATAACATTCTAATAATCCCAAAATGTATTAGTAATTTCATCGGACCATGTATTTTTCTCTTTGTCCACCATAATTTATAAAAAAAATTATTGGGTTTTATTGAAGGCATTAGTTTTCCTATTAGCAGGTTCACAGTAATAATAATAATAGTTTGACTATATTCAATACACATAATATTGATTTATTAACTCAATTGAATATTTTTCCATTAGTCCTAAATATTTTATGTTAAATTTTAAAACATCATATGAAATTTTATTTTTGTGAAAGAAATCATGATGTTTAACTTCACTTATATATATATATAATTACTTTTGATAGTATAGAAAATTAATTGTTGGTAGTGAGAATATTTTTTTAAACTATTTATCTTTTTTAGTGTGTATTTACCAAGGATGTCAATCCCCCAAATGGAATTTGACAATGATTTTTTATTTAAATAACACACACTTGAGGTTTGGGAATGAAATTATAATATATTTTTATGCATGGTATAACATTAATAATTACATGTATTTGTGCATCATTGATGGATATGTGTATCCAAAATACATATGTTAATGGGAGGTAATAGTTATAATTTAATGGGAACCATATGTTACTACATGAATTTAATTAGTAACATTTATTCCTTATCCTTATTTTATAAACTTTATAATTACCCGACTGATACCATGAATATAAATCATTTCCATAGAATTTAATTTATTATATTTGTTGAATCTCATTACCCACTTATAAATGTATTCCCTTCCAACTCTGTCATAGAGAGAAATATGAAGACAGAGGTAGTCTACGATTGGGGATATCCATTTGAACATACACTTAAGGGATTGAGTACTCTATATGTAGTTGGGTGAGTTCAATCCCAACCACTTATATTTTATAATTATTGATAAATGGTAAAACCACTCCCTAATATGCCACTTATATATCCATTTCATGATGACCTGGGATAAACTTTTTGGGATTTATATTTGATAATTCATCCACTTAGGACTTATGGTATCATTTTATATAATAAATTATTTGTTTAGTGGGAAATTATTACATTAAATCTAGGGAATAATGAAGTATTAGAATCAAATATATCTTCTTAATGTTGTATTCTACATTGATTTTCTTCATGATCAACTATGAATCATTATTTATATTTATTTGATAAATCATAATTTTTAAATCTAATACAATCTATTTTTTTAGAGATTAATAATATTTTTTATTAATGTTTTATCCACTTTAGAGGAGGAATTAATATATAATGAGTGCATTTGTTAGGTAAATGAAGATGATTCCTAGGTTATCCTAATAAAATATATGGTCATATATGTTTATATTATCCAATCAATTAGAATATATACTAAAACTTGTTTCTTATGTTTAAGATTCTTGGTTGATAATGAGGACTATATTTTCATATATTTTCCTATTGAGTGGAATTTATTCCAGAGCTAAATGGAATCTTAGGAATTTTATGAGGTAAAATACCATGGTTTCTTTTTAAGAGTCAATATATATGTAAAAATACTATATATTGAAATCTCATCTGACCAAAGAAACAATTAACAAGTGGTTATGAGAGATATACTTTATATGATATGGGTGAGATACCAAATAGACCTCATAATTCTATATATAATGTCGTATATTTTTCACCTCATATATTTAGGTGAGAAAGTTATTCTAAACTCTATTATATCGTCTATCATCTTCCAAATTCATTTCAACATTGTGATAGAGATTATTTCATTCCCCTCATGATTTATATAGGCCAAAAGGGTGACAAGATATTACTATATATTTACCATGTAATGGATAAGATGATTCCCTTACATTGGAAGAATACTAATTCAAGGGTGTGATAGATAATTCTTTAACCAATTTAATGCATCATGGAAATATTAATTCTACTAGTATGTATTTTATTTCATTATGAGTTTCATGAAGGGTATAAATTTTCATATAATGATTACAATAAAACATTTTATAAAGGAAAGATTCCCTTAATTTACCCTAAAATCTAAAAGGGTAAAATAATGGGTAATGAAAATTATTAAATTAGTCTTTTTTGAATAATCCTTAAAGCATTGATGGAAGAAAAAAACTTAATGAATTTCCTAGAGGTGAATCTGAATGAACGTTTTAGTGGGACTCTATTTAGGTTTTTCTATAATAGATATTTAAATTCAATGTGAAGGTTGATAGAGTGATTACAACTCTATGGGATTTAATTATTATGTTTCTCATGTAACACCACAACCTAAACCACTAGGTTTGAGCTAGAGATTCAGATGACCTCATGCATGCCTCCCTATATGCAAGATGTTTCTAACTATCAATGTGGGTCAATGAACTATCGGTGGGGAGACTATAGCCTCAGTATCATATCAATAAAAAAAATTAAATATAAATAATGATATATCAATTATAATATTAAGATGAAGACAAAATATCAAATATTGAAACAAATGGAATACATAAAATTAAAATAAATATAAGAGAATAAAAATTGGTAGGCCGATCTAGATTATATGTGTATATAGATAAATAAATGAAGTAACATAAAGAAAATTATCTGGATTCTATCAAACTTAGACTACTAGATCTAAGATAATTGACTTAATAATCTTACTCATTCCATTTACCCATGATTGGATTACTATAAATGACATCTTCATGAACATTGGGATGACCATGTATGGCATGAGTAATAAACCCCTACTATACACCATCGATGTGTCATCAACAAAAGTTTACTTGAATAACATGCATATTCTATTATAATAAAAGATTCACAAGAATGAACAAACAATCACATATTAATAATTAGTGTTCTAAAAAAAGACAATATGATCCCCAACAATACCAAATACAACTCCATGTCATAAGGAGTATCATGGTATAAGATATAATCAAGCACTATCCACAAGGACATAAAAGAAACCACTCGACATCATGTGAAAAAGATACATGAAATACACTAGAAAAAATGTGATTAACTATATTAGAATACACTAGTAATTGAGATTTCATGCAACTTGGAATCCTCTAGGACTTGATTAGACAAACTACTTGATATCTACTAGTTATCATGTGAACCATAGAACATCTAAAAGGAACCATAATATCCTTAACCCATTCTCATGTCCATAGTTGACAACATCAAAAATAATGCACACTCTCCCTCTATTGGATAACTTTGTATCGATGGTCCACATGTTCTAAGAACTAATGTCAACACTTCCAAAGGCATGATAATACAGTTAAAAACATAAAAATATTGAAAAGTAATAACATATCTTAATGATAAATTAGTAGCAACATACAATATATATGATAATAATCAAACATGAATAAACAAGATACATGCATACTTATGGAAACAAGTATCATGAAAAGGTCTCATGAGATACACACATAGAAAAATGTAATCAAAATAAATCATGGTCATCAAAAAATTCTAACCCAAGAATCATACCAAGGAAACATGTAATTACAAGATCCAAAAATGGAAAGGAACATGCAACATCAAGGTTGTCAATTCCAAGGTCGAGGTTCACCAAGGGTGACTTCTATTAAACAATGTTCACACACCCCCCAAAACACGCTCACACTCAGAATACTCCTAGAATAAAGTTAACATAAAATAAAATGGTTTTTAGAGAAAGAAACAAGGATTAAATAGCTAAAGGTGAAGGATAAAATCATACCCAACCTCAATTACTGAAAACGGTAATCCTTAAGTCCAGTTGAAGGATAATAAATTTGAAACTCTTGGATAGAGACAAAAGGATAAAAAATATATGTCTCTATGAATTTAAAACAATATGAAAAACCTTCATATTTAAGATTTGGTCTTCCATCAAGGTCGAATATGGAGAGTCAATGAGAATGAATGAGTTCACCAAAGGCAACAACATTGTGTAAGGAGGGTTTTCTTAGGTTCATCTAAGAACACATAATTCATTATATTTAAGGAATACCCATAGGGAAGGGAGAAAAATGATTAATATAGAGAAGAATTATTTCAAAAAAAAATTTACGAACCCATCGTAAATTCTGACTTATTTACCCATTGAATTATTCTAGATCTAATAAGGCAGAAGTCTATTTCAGATAGTTGAGAAAAACCTAACCATTTTCTACCCTAAAACACAACAAGGAAATGGTTGTAGTATCCTTGAATGATCCCTCAAAATTTCTTATTCCTAGGGTTTTTTATTATCCCATGTTCCATTTTACCAATACCATAACCTCCAAAACGTCTGTGGCGAGGTCTCATAGTCCATGGCTGATAGAATCCATTATCATGCACTACTTCTTGTCCATAGCTTTGAAAAGCCATTTTCTGTTTCATATTTTACTTAGAGGTATGCACATTGGCCACAATTACATTATAAATATCATGATGTTGACAATTTTGGATCAAAATTCAACATAAAATATCCTTTATGGCTAAATAATTTTCCCAATTTAAAAGGTTCCATCCTATCACGTACCAACTCAAAACATGAAGGATATGAAATAAAATTAAGTATTTTAAACTAGAAAAAAATTATAAGTATTTAAAATATCCCCCTTTAATAAAAAAAATGTCTCCAATAAGTGCTTATAATGTTCCTACTAAAACAACTATGGTCACTAAAATCAAATATTGGAATTTTTCTCCCATGTATCCTCTTAGATTCACCTTGATTACTAGGATCTAGGAAAGTGGTATCATATTTCCTCATATTAATTTCTCCCACTACTCTATAATCTATACCAAGAAATCCATGTTTGATACATCAGGATCTAGCTCAACATATTATCAATTGATGACATGTGTGAGATTGGTAATTTACCTCCACATTTGAGACAAATGAAACACATTGTACACACAGTGGTAGTGAGAAGGAAGACCAATGCGGTACACCAGTATCCTAAACCTCTTTGTGATAAAAAATAGTTAAATATAGAAAGATAATAAATTATCCTTCCTCGACAAATGGTAGCATCCTAATCAAGAATCCACTCTAAACAAATTTGGGTAGCCTACAGTAAACTCTAAAGGTCTCCTTCTATGTCCAGATTCAGACTTATTCCAAATATATGATGTGATCAACCTCTTTTGAATCATCTATAGTCTCTTAGAGTTCTTATGTATCATACGTCTCCCTACTAATATTCTCTCACCAATGTCATTCTAACAATGTGATG
Source organism: Viscum album (assembly GCA_963277665.1). Classification (NCBI taxonomy): domain Eukaryota; kingdom Viridiplantae; phylum Streptophyta; class Magnoliopsida; order Santalales; family Viscaceae; genus Viscum; species Viscum album. Next base: position 1,128,819,894 of record OY728146.1, read on the forward strand.
AATGACATGACTTAACATAGAGAGCCTCATAAGGTGACATATTAATTGAATCATGGTAACTATTTTTAGGTAAACTCAAGAAAAAATAAGTAATTATACAATGCTCTATCAGATTCCATAGAATAAGACAAAAACATATCCTCCAATATATGAATCATCCATTCCGACTATCTATCTATTTGGGGATAATATGCTATTCTCAATTTCACCTAAGTCTATAAGGTCTTCTACAAAACCTTAAAAACTGTGTTGTAAAACACATGCCTCTATTAGATACAATGATCAAGGGATTCCATGAAACTATACTATATCATATATATTCACCTTCCAATCTCAACTACTGGGTGATTCTCATGGATCAGTAATAAATAAGAAGATTTTATTTTCCAATCAAAAATCATTCAAATTGTGCCACATATCTCTAGGGTATGGGGTAACTCAATGATAACGTCCATCATTACCTCCTCCAAATTCCACATGATCATAGTATATAGGTTAGGTTGTCCAATATGATGCTAGTGTATTGATTTTATCATTTGGTTTGTACGACATTAATAAATGAATCTAGCAATGTTTTTCTTCATCCCCATCCACCAAAACTACCTCATGTATTCATGGTACATTTTTATCACTCTGTGATATACAACCCACATATATGTATGGAGGTCCCTCATATGTCATTCTCTAATAAAATTTAGGACTACACCACTCCCACACTCCATGATCACATGTCTCTATCTAATGACAACTCCTGTATCTGGTAAACACCATCTAGTTGTTCCCGCACAACAACACACTTGTGGTCAGTCTCATATTTAACCTTTACTAGATATAACAATAAATATGTCACCAACAATGGGGAATATGTTATCAATTCCTAGTCTTTAGAGGCATCCATTATTTAATCATCCAGCAAGCTCATCATGTGTTTTTTCCTACAAAATCCATTCCCAATGCTTTTGATTTACATGCATCTCACGAATAAGATCACCTATAACGAAACTATATTTACCTATTTCACATGACTTATAAAAGTCAAGTTTCTTCATGTACTATACCCAGAACCTATACCTCACTAGTGGTCCCACTCTGTAAAGATATAGTTACAGATCTTGTTGTTAGTGTTGATGTAACTCCCCCTGATTTTATGATACATATTCTTTTTAATTTATTTGATGTCATGTGTTTTACTCTAAACCAAGAGTATATTTATCTACATGAAACACCATATTATCTTACGGTATACAAAACAATATTCTTGGCTTGTGTTGCACATAATTTTGAGTTATTTTGATAGAATTTATTTTACGCAAAACGATGTTTAAGCAATAAAATAAATATAATTATGTCACCTTATAACATTATAATTATAATAGAGGTAATGAAAAATTTTAAATTAAAAATGAAAATATACTTAATTATTTGGTAATAAATTTATTATATATGAAAATAAAACCCTGTTTAAATAAAAGGAAATGTTTATCTAAAAAACTATTTAAATTAAAATAAGCGAGTTTATAAAATAATAAAATAACCCTTGTTGGATTTTATTTTTGTAATATATTTGTAATATATTCAATATAATGATTTGAATCCATATTATATTTTATCTATACATGATAAAATAAAATGTTAATTTTTCAGATAAAATAATTATATTTCAAAAAAATGTAGTTTTACCACCTTTTGTTTACACACCAATTTTAAATCTTGTTTTTGACACTTTTATAAGTTAAATTTTGAAAAATAAACTTTTTTCATGGAATTGGGACATTAAAATTTAGTTTAGATAAACTTTTGGTATTTTTATAACAACTTTTATAAATTGATAAATAGTAAAAAATACTGAATTTTAATTCAAAACCATATTTTCATCTAATTAATTTATATTGTTAGATTATCATTTTAATTGGTTTTAAATTATAATAAGATTATTTTTTTATCATTTAATTAAATATTGGTCATTGGATGTAATTTTACACTTATATTTGATATAAACACATGTTAATCATTTGATGATTTTTACTTTTTTAAAAACAATTTTTCTCATTCCCTCAATGAGATTAATTTTAATTTAATTACTAAAACTAATGTTTTTAAAATATTAAAAAATGTATTATAAATTTTTAATATGTGTGTATAAATTATTTTAATAGTATACATTTATTTTTTTGGATCTTACGAATAACAACTATGATAATTTTTATTTAACACGGTTAATGGCGAATTAGGTAATTTATGTAAATAATTGATATGATACGAACAATACATCTACCCTAACACTGGAAAAATAATATTTGATGATTTACCATTGAATCTTAACATATAAGGATCATAATGGACTCATTTAATGGACTTTTTTCCTTGAAAATGTCATAAAAATTAATAAAATATTATAAAGTGACATGAAAGTGAAAAAATTCCACCCTCTTATTTCTTATAAGTATAATAATTTTAATATATTGAAAATACTGTTAACACTCCAACAATAAATCATCTTTATAAAGAAAATGAAATTATATAGATCAGGGTAATTTATTTATAATTTTTAGAGACTAAATAATTACCTTAAAATCATATACAGTAATGATTAGTAAATTATTTAATTGATGAAATATCAATAATTGTTTTATTAAAATGATAATAAAAATTAAAAGATACAAAAATATGAAAAAACATTATTTTTCAAGTACATCTCGACCATAATCTTCAAAAGGACAAGTTAATGACCATTTAGAACCATATAGAAAGGATTACGACACTTATATTATTTTATATAAAGTAGAGTCAAAATTTTCACTTTCATATTTAGTTTATACCATATCATTTTAAACATAGGGTTAAAAACGTTATATTAGACTATAAAAACTCTTATTCAATATAGAAAATGCATCTTCATCATGTTATTTTATTTATAAAATTTTGTGAAAAAATATGTATATTAAATAATTAATCAAAACTAATGAAGTAATTATTTTTTATAGGAAATATCAAAAGAATGATATTAAAAATATTAAAATAAAAATAATTTGGGATAATTAATTTTTCCAATGAATTTTCTAGACTCCCCTAACCCATTATGGATATAATAAAATAATTTTTTCTAGGTTATCATCTTATATTGATTTTTTTAAAATCCATGAAATGAATATTTTTAAATTGACACTATTGATATTATTTCAAAATAATGTAGTATTAAATTATTTAAAAATAATAATACATATTTAAAAATATAAAATAATAATAATATTTTTTAAAATATTATAAATTATTCATGTTTGTTTTATTTTACATAAAATAAATGAAATAAAAATTTTTACTATTGGAAAAGTAGTTACCTTAATAACAATTAAAATAGACAACTAAGGATTAATTGAAATGATAAGGATTAAATTGAAATAAAAACATATATAACTTTTATTGGATTATGATTTTAAAATATTAAAATATCTTATATTAGAATATATATTCTTTTGGATGTATTTGAATTGATTTTGAAATTATTATAAATTAATACTTTTATAAATTCCAAAAGAGCCCCTCACCTCAATTAGAAAAGGGAACCCCCTCCCTAAAATATTGACCCACATTTTGAGCCTTAATTCATGATAAAACTCTTTAAATTTACCTTATAAAATAATTAGTAACATTATATAGGTGATGATATTTTAAAAAATACAAACTTTAGTGTACCTAAGAGAAGAGTTAGAGAGTAATCATCGATGAAGAGGTAACTTCTTTACCGACTTTTCAAAACCATTTCCTCTTCTACATCCTCTTTTTATTTTCTCTCAATTATAATATAGTTACTCCAGTATTAATTATATTCTTAGATGTTATTACGGTTATAGAACAACCATATTCCACCTTCTATTAATTGAATGAAAAAACGAAATCACCACACGTGCATACATACAACCTCCCGTCTCCATGTAGTGGTATAATCTATTTTTCGTCAGCACATTATTTGGATGGGTATAATAATGGAATTAATTGAAATATATAAAAATTATAACATGATATTGATTCTGGAGATAACATATTTACCATTCACTTCAATAATTATAACTATTAAAGAAATGATACTATCGCTTGTGTGTATGTACAGACTACCGTCTCCACGATGCGAAGAAATTAATTTTCCATATTCACCATTAATTAATGATTAAATAAATTTCTATAATGAATAAATATGATATATAATACCTTAATTACATTATTTAAATGATATTACTATATTTTATTATGAACATGTCTGAATTATACAACAAAACATGCTTAGAAAAGATAAGCCAATTAACAAACAAAAGAAGAGTAATAATAAAATATTATTAACCATGTAATAATATGATAATATATGATATAATAAATAAATATACGGTTCTATAATATGATAGTAAAATTATTGAATCAATTATATAGTATATTTTGATAGGTACAAAGGATCCCTGACCTAAGGTAAGGGAATTTCATCTCACTTTTTATTTCATTGAGATACATGCCTTAATCACCACTGAATTCGTTTGTATAGTGTACATAATCCAAATTAATTTATTATATTACTTTTGTACTTTATTTTCTAGATACTTATGTATAAATTTGATGATGTATATTTCATGGTGTTTCAAGGTTCCAAAGTTACAGAATGAGTAAAGTAGTTTTGGTCTCAATTTTCTCTCTTTGAGACAGATGTTTTCTTAGGCACCTATGTTCTAATAAAATATGTATATACTATCATTTAACATATTATATCAGGAAAATACTTATTTTAATCTTATTATAAGAAGATTTTATTTTAATTATATCTTGAGGATTTTTATTCAAATGTTTCAATGTGGCATGATACACTTTGAAAATTTTAATGATTATTTTCCTGAAGAAATGTTTTTAAAATATGTATTCAGCTCATTTTCAAGGAAAATGAATTTAAAAAAAATGTTTTATGTTATAAAGAGTTCCATTATATATTTTCAAATCAATTTTTAAATAAAATGGTTTTCAAAAAAAATTTATGTTCTGAAGAGTATTTTTCAATGAAAAAGGGATATTTTCCTCAAGAACTATTTTCAAGAGTTCTCTCAAAATTATTTTACATCTAAGACCATGTTTTTTTATCTTACTTATGATTTATTGGGGAGGTGAACCAATGATTAAATTATTATTCTTTATTTTAATGGTTTAAATTTATTGTGGACCGATATTTATGAATTATATTTCATTTCCTTGAGTTATGCTATGATGAAGTGTTTTATGAAACCCATTTTTTCATGAGTTATGAATGATCAATGTTCTTGTGGAAAACATAAGAATGATTTCATAATTACATGTGTGTGACCTATATAAACCCCAAATACATTGGGTAAATATTTATATCTCATTAGATAGACATGATTGGAATGAAAAGTTAATACAGTTCAGTAATGTAGTGCTGAAACGGAAAGTAAATCTATTTCAGCAACACATAACCGGAATGAAGAGTAAACTCAGTTTAGCATAGAAATTAGTCCAATATGATGGAATTGGAAGTGATGCCTTGGATAATATGAAAATTATATTATGTTATTATTTGTATGCCAAAAATTCCATTCCATATTCATATGTTATGATTCTATTGCTTATGTTCTTCACTTCTTTATGATTCATGTCTTATAAACTTCCAATATTTATTCCATGACTCTTATTTATGATCTTTGAAATGCATGTTATGATATTTCACTGTTATGACCATGTTTTCAGGGCCTTATTTTCATGTTTATGATTATATATCTCTCTTGTTTACCCTTACTGAGAATTTGAGCTCACCCTTTCTAATATTTATTTTCCCCAGGTTAAAAGGAATGATGTTAAATTAGTATTACATATAATTATTTCACATGGATGGTGTTGATGACCTAATATTAAATAAGAAAAGATTTACATAGTAGGAGATAATGTGTTTTTTATTTACGAACCATTTTTTTATGAACCAATGATTCGATGAGTTTTTCCTAATTATATAAAATTATAAACCTAAATGGTATATGGGTATGTAAGTGATACATTATTTCCTTTATATGTTTTATTTTTTGATGGAAAAAATGGGTCACATTTGTAAATTTTATGTCTTTAGTGCCGAATCTAGAAGTGTGGATTATGGGCTATTACATTTGGCATCAGAGCAGGGTTTATAAAACTTTGGGGATTACGATGTTTTCTTATGAGTTATTTATACCATCATTGGATTATACTTTTAGGGTTTATCATAAGATAAGTGTCTAAGAACCCACTTTTGAGGATTTATGTTATGAAATTTTATGGTTAATGATGGTATTTCGGAGACATTTTTGTTTTGAGTTAATTAATGCTCACTTCATTTTTGGGAAGAAAAATGACAGTTATGATCCAATGTTTGAGGTTAAAATTTGTTATGGTTATTTAGGTGGATTTTATCTCGTTTTGGTAATGTTATAATAATTAGTTAGTTTTTGAAAAAGGAAAACCTGCAGGAAGGGTGATAACCCATCGCGGAGGACAAGGAAGCATGAATCAAACCAACAACCAAAGGGCGATAAGGCTTTATCACCTACCACTAGTCTACCTGAAGTCCCTTATTTTCATGACTTTATATTTTTCTTAAATTATTTGATATCATAAGAATATGTTTATTTTTGGAACTAATGTTTTATCAAATGGGTTTCCATAGTCTTAGTAAATGATTTGTGGTTTAAGTGATATATATTATTTTGGAAGATGTTCACTATTTTGGAAACTTTATATGGTTAAGGTAAATTTAATATTATCGGATCTTAATTGAGGATTAGTGGTAAAATTATATTTTGGAATAATATTTTATTATAATTGTGGAATTATGGTAATTAAGTTATTTATTGAAATGATTAACCTATCATTGAGAATATGTTATTAGGTTAATTACTTATTCATATAACACATAATGATTGGTTGATGTTATTTTGGAGAGAAATGTTAAAACTTATCATGAAAGATTATGTGCTAAAATTAATATACATTTTTGGTTTCAATATTTGTCAATAAATTGCCGAGGGTAGTTATCTGTTGAATGGTCTATGTTGAAATATTAGTATTACTTTTGAATTTTGAAGATTGAATTAGTTTTTTATCACACAAGGTTTATTATTTTTAGGAATTATCGTATATTTTATTAACAATTTTGGATAATTTATAAAGATAAGATAAATATATAGTAAATATTTTTTGGATTATGTGATTCTATAGAAGTTTATTTTAGTGATTTAGGCGTGAAAAAATCATCTTGAATACACATAATTTAGAAGAAAATATGAGTTTAAGGTGGAAATTGATTAATGGATAAAACAATACTTGTTAAGTAAGTAAATTTACTTATAATAATAGTCTACATAGAAATATAATTCCTCCATAATAATAAATGGTCATTAAAATGGTTTATGATTAAATTTTTCTCTTATTAAATAAAATATCATTTAACCCATCACAAATTTATAGATTTGTGATTATTAACTTTCACCTAACAATGTTTTTTTATCACTTTCTATTAGAACATGATGATCAGGTTTTTCTTCCATATAATTTTTTTTTCAAAAATGGGACCATAGTAGCTGTTATCTTAGGTGAACATTATACTTCCACTTATTTCATTTGAAATAATTGATTTATTATTCATTTTTATGATGTGGGTTTCTATCCACTTACCACCCCGATGATTTTCGAGGTTGAAATTTATTTTAATTGGGGTAGAATGTAACATCCTTATATTTTATGTGATAGTTTCTTTTCGATTTCTTTGATGTCATTATTTTAGGATACACCAAGATTATATTTTACTACATGAAACACCGTCTTAGCTTACAGTATACACAACACTATACCAATCTTGTGCTGTACAAAATTTCTAGATGTTTTGATCGAATTGATTTTACAAAAAATCGAGTTTAAGTGAACAAAAAATATTATTATTTTACATTATAAACTAATCATTATAATAGAGGATATAAATAGTATTAATTGGATTGTGAAAATATGCTTAATTATTTGTTTGTAAATTAATTATAAATGAAAATAAAACCCTTTTTAAATAAAAGAAAATATTTCCCTAAAAAACTACTTAAATGAAAACAAGTTAGTTTATAAAATAATAAAATCACTATTTTTGAATTTTATTAATGAAATATATGTGAGATATATTAAATATAATCTTTAAAATTTTTCTTATATGTTTTATATACATGATATAAGAACAAATTCATTTTTTAGATAAAATAAGTATTTTAAAAAAATGTAGTTTTTCACCTTCTGATTATGCACTGATTTTAAATACAGTTTTAATACTATAATAAGTTAAATTTGTAAATATAAACTTATTTCTTGAAATAGGGAAATAAAAATTTATTTTGGATCATTTTTTTATTATTTTGATAACATTAATATTTTAATTAGTAGTGAAAAATAGTACATTTTAATCCAAAATTTCTTATTCATATAATTAATTTATATTTTTAGATAACCCTTTTAATAGATATTAAAGTATAATTATATTATTTTATTATAATTTAATCCAATTTTGGTCATTGGTAGTAATTTCACACTGAAATTTGAAATAAACACATGTCAATCTTTTGATGGCTTTCACTTTTTAAAAACCCTTTTTTTCATTCTCTCAACAAGATTAATTTTAATTTAATTACTGAAACTATTCTAATTAAAATTTACAAAAATGTATTCAAAATTTAGAAAGTGGGGCCAAATTATTTTAATATGTTACTTTTTTGGGATATTTTTAATAGGAACTATGATAATATTTATTTAACACGGTTAATGCAAAATTATGTAATTTGGGTGAAAAATTATTATTATAAGGAAAATACAATTACCCAAAAACATGAAAAAATAATATTTTATGTGTAACCATCGACCCTTAACACCTAATAATTTTAATTGACTTATTTAATGGAATTTTATTCATAAAAATTATATAAATATTATTCAAATAAAATAATGTGAGATGAAAGTGACAAAATGACACCGCCTAATTTCTTGTAAGTATAATAATTTTGATATTTTGATAAACATGTTAAATCATTGAAAATAAATATTATATATAAATATAATGAAATTATCTACATCATGGTTATTTATTTATAATTTTTAGAGACTAAATAATTTCCTTAAATTCTGATACAATGATGATAGATAAGTTATTTAACTAAGGAAAAATCAATAATGTTTTTTATTAAAATGATAATAACTTTTAAAATATACTAAATATTGACCCAATATTATCGGTAGAGTATATCATGACCATAATCAACAAGGGTTATATCTATTGATCATTTAGAATCACATAAAAATGATTATGACATTTATATTATTTTATTTAAAGTAGAGTCAAAGTTGACACTTCCATATTTTTTATACTATATCATTTCAAAAATAAGGCTAAAAATATATATATATTCAACTATAAATAATATTTTATAATATATAAAACCTATGTTTATCTTCGTATTTTATTTTTAATTTTTATTGAAAGAATATGTATATTAAATAAATAATCAAAACTAATATAGAAATTATTTTATTAAAGGAAATATCCAACGAATGTTATTAAAAATATTAACATAAATATAAATTTTGATAATTAATATTTAAAATAAATTTAATATAATACCATAGCCCATTATGGATATAATAAAATATTTTTTCTATTTTATCATCTTATCATTATATTTTAAAAAATCCATGAAATGAATAGTCTCAAAATTGAAAGTATTGATATTCTTTCAAGATAATGTTTTATTAAATTAAATAAAAATAAAACTACCTCTGTAAAATAACCAAATAATAATAATATTGTATAAAATATTCTAAATCAATCATTTATTATTTATTTTACATAATATAATTGAAATTAGAAACATATAATATTGGATAAGTTGTTACCATAGAAAAAAATAAAATAGATAATTAAATATTAATTAAAAAGATAGGGTTTAAATTGATATAAAAATTTGTCTAAATTTTATTTTTTGATGATATTACGATATTATAATATATTATATTTTAATATATATTATTTTTGAAGTATTTGGATAGATTTTGAAATTATTAAAAATTAATATTTTCAGAAATTCCAAAAGTGCCCCTCACCTCAATTATAAAATGGAACCTCCTCCCTCAAATCTTCACACACCTATGATCCTTTAAGCTCAAATAAAAACTTTCCATTTCCCATATAAATATACCTAGTAACATTCTAGAGGTTATGTTCTTCTCAAAAGTATAACTATAGTGTTCCAAATAGGATATTTAGAGAGTGATCGTCGTAGAAGAGGTAACATTCTTACAGAATTTTCAAAATCATTTCTTATTCTACTTCCTATTATTATATTTTTTAAATTTTAATATAATAAATCCAATATTAAATATATAATGTTATGTTATTACGGTTATTTAACAACTATATTTCACCTTCTATCCATCCAATGAAAAAATGAAAACACTATGTGTGTGTACGTATGACATATCGTCTCCACATCGTAATGTAATCTATTTTTCATCACCAATTTATTTGGATGGGTATAATGGTTGATGTAATATACAAATATAATAATTATTACATTATATTGATTCTGTAAATAACATTTATACCATTAAATACAATAATTATTATGGTTAAGGTAATGATATTATCACTTGTGCGTACTTACAGACTACTGTCTCCACGATGCGATGAGATTTATTTTCCTTCTTCACCATTAATGAATGATTAAATAAATTTATATATTGAATTAATATGATATATAATACCTTAAGAGTTTTTATAAATAATATTTCTAAAACATATGATGAATATGTTAGACTTATAAAACAAAACATGATTAGAAGTGTTGAATCAATTTACACCCGAAAGAATAGTAAAAATGAAATATTATTAAAGGGGTGATAATATGATCACATATGATATAATAAATATAAATATTGTTCTTTAATAAGATAAAACATTATTTAATCAATTATATTGGATTTTTGGATATGTAAAACTCATCCTCGACCTAAGGTAAGGGAATTTTATCTTTCTTTTTATTTTTCTGAGATACATACCTTATTCACCAATCATTTATTTTCTTTGGTGTATGTACTTAAAATTAATGTATTCTAGGAATATTTAATTTAATTTATAGAAATTTAAATATCCATTTGATGATCTCTATTTCATGGGGTTTCACGGTTCAAAATTCACTAAATTATTAAGGTAGTTTGTGTCTCAATTTACCTTCTTTGAGACACATGTTTTGTTATGAACCTTTGTTCTTATACGAGGGATATATAATACCACTTTACAATTTATATTTGGAATATCATTATTTTAATTTTATTAAAATCTTCTTTTACAGTTATTATTTTATGGGTATTGGGATTGAAATGTTTCAAAGTGGTTTGGAACACTTTGAAATGTTTAAAGATTATTTTCCTCATGAAATGTTTTTAAAATATATCTTCAAATAAATTTAAATGAAAATTATTTTAAAGAAATGTATTATTTTTAAAGTGTTACATTATATTTGTTCAACAATATTTTCAATGAAAATGGGTTTCAAAATTTGTTTATTTTCTAAAAATCATTTTTCAATAAAAAGGGATATTTTCCCCAAGAACTATTTTCAATAGTTCTATCAAAATTATTTTCAATATAAGACCAAGTTATTTGATGTTAAATATGTTTTTTTAGAATATGAACCAATGAAAACATTATTATTATTTATTTTAATTTTTTATATTTATTATGGATTTCTACATATAAATTTTGTTTGTTTTCGATGAGTTATGCTATGATGAAGTATTTTATAAAACCCATTTATTTTAATGGGTTCTGAATGATCTATGTTCTTGTGGAACACATAATAATGATTTCATTATATGATGGTTGGGACCTACATATTCCTCCAATGCATTGGGTAAAAATTTATATCTCATTAGATAGACATGACTAGAACTAAATGTAAATCTGTTCAGTAATATAGGGTTGAAAAGACATGTAAATCTAGTTTAGTAATACATGGCTAGAATGAAGAGTGAAATCAGCTCATTATTGGACATATCCACTATTATGTCCTTAGAAGTTATGCTTTGGATACTATGTAAATCATATTATGTGGTAATTTTTCTACCACAAATTCTATTTATTATTCACATGTTATGATTCCATGTCTTATGTTCTTCATTTCCTTCTGATTAATGTCTTATAAACATCCAATATTTATTCCATGAATCCTATTTATGATCTTTGATATGTATTGAATGAACTTTTACTATTATTTTCATGTTCTCATACCATTATTTTAATGTTTATACTTACATATCTCTCTTGTTTATCCTTACTCATCATTGGAGCTCACCCTTTCTTATTTTATTTCCCTATGTGAAGAGGAAAGATGTTAAATGAATTTTACTAAGAATTATTTCACCTGAAAGATGTTCATGAACTAATGTGAAATAATAATATCATGACATAGTGGTAGATATAATTTTTTATTTATGAACCAATTTTCTATGAAAAAATGTTTCTAAGAGTTTCCACTAATTCTCTAAATCTCAAATACTAAAATGTCTATAGGTATGTAAGTGATCAAGTATTTCCATTTTATGTTGTATGTTTTGATGGTAAAAAAATTAGGCCACATTTTTAAATTTTATGTCATTAGTGATGAATTCAGATGTTTGGATTATGGGATATTATAGTAGAAATAAAAAAACTTTAATGATATAGTATGACACCCAACATTGAACATCAAATAATCTTTAGTTTTAAGTCATTAATTAATTCTATTACATTTAACGATATTTTCAGGTTTACAGTTTTATAGAATGAGGTCATCAATCATACATTATACAACCATGTAATACAATATGTACACATCTAATAAGTATCCACTTTTACAATAATATAAAAATTTTAAAATAATTAATTATTTCATTTCATGTAAAATCATTAAGAATTTCATCATGACTACTTATATCCCATTACCCATACATAAACCCTGTGAAAAACAATTAATATTTTGGGATGAGCACAAAAATTTCTATAAGAAATCCACAATGAATAAAAACAATTAGTCTTATGAAAACATAAAAACTCATATACTGTTTAACATTATCTTTAACATTCTTTGAGCATATGAAATAAAAAAATTCGCCTGAAATACAAAACACCCTTTTTCTCAAAAACAATCATTAAACCCATAACATAAAATTAAAAAACCTTCTCGGTAACTATGAGTATAAAATTCATTACCCAATTTAAAATCCATTTAGATGTAATTGGATCCTAGTTAAATACATAAGATAAATCCTTTGGTAACTATATCCTTATTTCCTGTTAAGACATGAAACATTACCCATTGCATTAGAGCACTATCTGGTGGCCCCCATCTTTTAAGCTACAATGGGCCCACACAGTGCTATCTAGGATAACCCATCATAGATGCTATAATGGTCTCACCCAATAAAAAACTATACACCCCATCATAGAAGCTATAATGGGATCACCCAATGTTATCTGGGCCACCCAATCCTATAAGCTCTAACAGGCCCACTTGACGTTATCCAGGCCAACCCAGCATATAATTCTCATGTACCATATAACAAATAAACCATTTTTATTCTTTAAATTTTCCATCATAAAACATTTGAATTTTTTTTTTAATCATGTATGAAAATAAATTTTTGATATCGAAATAAAATTTTCTTTTAAAACCCCATTTTCAAAATAAAAAAAACATTTTCATTTGAAAAACCATTTTAAATACCAAAATAAAAAATAAAATGAAAATGGATTTTTTAATTGAAGGGAACATAAAATCTTGAAAATGAATCCATAAATCAAATAATTTTTAGGGTGGATGAAAATTAATTGTTTCAATGTCTGATAAGAATAGAACAATCCTTTTAAAATTTGTCAAAATGTTCCGTATAAACCACATAAAAATATACTTTTTTAAAAAAAATTAATATTACACAAAAAATTTAATTCATAAATATTTTATGTCTATATAGAAAATTTCACAAAAACATTTTAAAAGAATATACATGGAATAGAAAATTACTTTTAAGAAAAATCATTAAAAGGTGATTTTTAAAGGAGAAGTCCATTATCACTTGGGAAACACATGAATCATAAACCTCATGAAGGAATAAAATTAAAAAAAATGTTAAATACCGTGAGAATAAATAAATTCATGACATAACATGAACAATGGGTTATATATTGACCTTTCAAAAGAATATAGGTGTATAAAATCATGACACACCTTAACCAAAGGAGATTTAGATTATGTCCCTTTCCTTACTTTTTATTTGTCATATGTGTATTTATTTTCCTGAATAATAAATGTATGTGATCTAATAAATTTATTGATAAACCTATTAATGACCATTATTAAATTTATTTCACTTTTTACAAAGTTAAATTTAGTTATTTAATCAATTATGTTTATATAATATGTTTTTGACCATATTCAGTTTTGTGTCAAAAAAGACTTTGGTAGGTTGATTATAGTCAATGTGGCCATCATTTAATCATATGCAGTATAATTATCGTGAAATAATTATAATAATTATATAATTACTATACTTTTAAAACCAATCATGAAATATAGTTATAAAAAAAGAATTAACATTATGATCATGAAGACAGTTGGTAGTACATACGAACGAGTATCATTTCCATTTTTCAGTGATCATTATTGAGTAAATGTAAGTTACATTTATCATTTTAGAATTATCATTATATAATATATACCATTATATGTAATTATATATAATTACATACATACATATATATATAATTATTTTTATTTGATGATGAAAAATAGAATCACATCGCTTCAAGGTGGAGGTAGTCCACTAGCCCACGAACGACGTTATGACTTTTTCAGTGAGTGAAAAGGTAATAAATAAAAAGTAATATTTTAATTAAATTATGATAAATATGTCATTAATATCATAATATGACATTTATATCCCGTATATTCTTTATATTTACCCTTATTACCTTCCATTTAATGTGATGGGGGAAAACAAATCACATCACTTCACGAGGTGGTAGCCCGCCGTACACATGGAGGACATTAACATGTCCCTTTAATATTTGAATATAAAATGGTTATATATGATATAATGGATATATAAGTATAATTATATTATAAATATCATATATAACCATAATATCCATCATTATACATGTCCGTGAGTGATGTTAATTGAATAACTAATGGCATCGTTTCATGAGGTGGTAGTTCGCCATACACACAAATGGAGATTTCATAATGCATTTGAATAGAAGTGTAGGTAGGTTTAGGTCAAATAATTAATATAAAAAATTATCAGTATATGGAATTTATTGAGGTTATTATATCATAATAATATAAGAAAAATTTAATTGGTTGATAATGAAATAAAATAAAAACCCTCATTGATAAAAGTTTCAATGTCCCCTACCTGAAACCCACTAATCCAGTGCTCCGAGTCAAGTCACAACATGTCCTCAAGCATGCCTCCCCACAATACAATGTTTTCCGACAATAGTTGAGGGTCCAAATAGGAAAATAGAGAGACTATACACTCTTTACCAGATTAATACACAATAGATAATAATGTAAATGGTGGAAATAAAAAGAAATAACCAAGGAACATACACAGGAAACATTTCCCATAAATGGGAAGATAAACAAACAAAAATAAGGATTCCATGTAATGCTGGTAGTGTACCAAGTGCATAGAACCAAAATAAAGAAAATAGTATAATCCCCAACATGATCATGACACCAAGTCCGGGACATAATATATGTACATCCCAAGCCCGAATCAACTCTCTATCACTGGTCCCATGCCCATATCTTGACCTACAAGCATGATGTCTGATCAGGTACCAAATGGTACGATGAACATGGTGTGAGTAAAAATTAGTAGTCCACCACCAATGGCGTATACAAAATATCATTTCTGGTTAAATAGTGCATGCATGTGCTAAAATAAAGACAAGTAAATAAAATAAATTATAGGTGACATTATTTAACATTGTTCTCTTAAGTAATCTTTAGAATTATACCTATTTAATTACATATACCATCTTTATTACCTAATTTACTTTCATCTTGTGTTCAATGAATTTGGAATTTTCATCAATCTTAGTGCATATGTGGAATAAGAAATGTTCTTTAACTCACTAGGGAGAAACACATCATCACAAATACAACACACTCTCTTTGATGCCTCCATCCAGGTGGTCTCATTGAATGAAATAGTTAGGGGAATATAACTTCATCCCCTTCCCTAAACCGTTCATTTTGGGGCCGAGTTTAGAGTAACTGTCTAACTCGACCCGTGGGCATGGAACCTCGTATAGACACACCACTCTATGAAGCCATGTTCACATGCTTATTTGTGCATACACCACACATATATCATACCACAACCAAACATAACCAATTGCAATGTCAATCACAATCCATAACAACCAACATTGAAATTAACATTATTCTATAACCTATTAACACATTTTACATTTACCTTACTTATCCATTTATCCCAATTCACATTTCTTATTACGAACTCACTATGAATATTAAAAAATTCCCCCAAATTAAACCAATTGATATATTAAAGCATTTATATATGTTAATTCATTTAACACAGTTATCATTTCCCATATATTACCCACTTATGCATTTCAAGTACAAATCACACTTCATTTGGCCCATTAACATTAATCCACATTAACAATTTTCATATCAAGGAAAGCAGTCCCTTATCAATTACCCACATCTAGGTAAAGATACTCATTTTACCTTCTTAATTATTACCAAATAAATTACCATGTTTATCTTGGTTTCTACTTAATAATAATTCTATTTTTCACTCAACATTTTTGTTAACCATGTTTTAGAAGGTCGGCGTACCCCCTGGGTGACCTTAATTTGGTTAATTCATCATCCATGAATACCATGGGTATCATTAGGGGTTCATGTTTTTATTTTTACACCTATTATATCAAAATTCAATAATGTAATCAGTATTACAAGGATGGGAAAACAAGAGCACAATCTTGTATGCAAAAATCCATATAAAAACTATGGGATATAACTTATAGAACACCTACCAAGAATCCGTTGATGAACAAACTCTTAATAATTTTATTAGATCTTGATCCATGATTATTTTAATGCATAAACTATATTCTTCTGGAATAGAGGCTTTTAGGTATTTGGATTAATATCTCCCATTATACAAACCCTAATTCAGAAAAGAGAAGAGATGAGAGTATTATGCTTACCCGGAGCTTCGAACTGCAACCGAATGCACTCCAAACTACCTTGAATTAGAAGAGAACCATCCTAAGGAATCTTTTAGGCTAGGAGTTCATCACTAGTATTTTTTGAAGGAGGAAGGGGGAGAAAACATGTGGTAACATAAAATATGGAATTTGAATATTTTCAGTTTTCCACATTTATAGTGGCACATGGTTTACCTGCATGGTTTTCCAGACTACGCAAAAACCATGTTCAATCCACTACATAAGGTGATTTATTAGAATTGATACTTAGGAAAGCCTATATGGTTTATCAATAGTTCACCATCTTTTTTACTTACAATTTTCCCATGTTTCATGGTTTTCTTAAGAAGGCCACCCAATTTACTTAATCATGCATCAACTGCGCGCCCTGTGTAGTTTGGCACATTGTTTATTCTTTTTGTGTTCCAATCCCCTATAACACCATCATAGACCCTCATAAACATGGAAAAAATTTCATTTTCCCAAAACAATAGATTGAACCCAATATTTAAACAAAAGACTTACCTCCATGATATCTAGTATCTTACAACCTCCCCACCTTATTACGGTTCATCCACAAGCCTCTCTTCCCAATCATCAATCAGTTCCTGAAGAAAATAGATCAGGCCAATGGGTCCATATATCAGATTCTTTCTCCCTAATTACATCCCAAATTTTTCCGCATTTCCATTAAACTCGAATCAAAGGCACAGTCTTGACTCACAACACTTTCTCACTATGATCCACAATACCAATCGGAGGATCCTCAAAGGAAACATCAAACTCAATATACACATCCACATTATTGAAAACATTATATGAATCAATATAATACTACCAAAGTTTGGAAACATAAAGATCATTGTGCATGTCACAATACCTGTATGTATGTTTCAATCAATAAGCCACTAGTGTGACACTCTGCACTATCTAAAATTGAACCATGTACATGGGTTACATCTTACCCTGTTTCCAAATTTGATAGCGACCCAAACTTGTAGAAACCCAAAGAAACACACTACCTCTCACCATAAAATCAAGAGGTCTATGACACCGATCTTATAATTACTATTTTCCTACTTTGAGTCATTTTCATGCATTTTTTAAATAACAGCATATTTTCTTATGTCTCCTACACAATAATCTCTCCCAATAGCTCAGAATCACCCATTTATAACCAACACAAAAAATATATAAATTGTCTCTATCATGTTCCTTAAATGGTTCTATCTGAATCATAGCCTAAAAACAATTTTTGGAGGAAAAATCAATAATTGTTAAGTGTTTCTCCCATGAATATCCAAAATAAAAGACACAAGCCCCCAATATTTCCTCTAAAACCAAAATCATTTGCTTTAACTTCCCATCCATCTGTGGTTGGAAAGATAGAATAAAAAACACTTGGGTACCGAGATCCCTCTGTAATCATTTCCAAAAGTGCGCCTTTAAATGTGAATCAAGATATGAAACTATAGTTATTGGTACTCCATGTAACAATAGTTTCAACCTAACATAAAACTCATCCAACTATTCAATAGTGAACATTTCTTGGATCAGTAATAAATGAGCCGCCTTAGTCAACTGATCCACAACCACCGAGATTGCATCATTCTTCCATGGTTTCCATAGAAGTCCAAATATAAAATATATAGTTAAATTTTCCCACTTCTATTCTGAAATGGTAAATTTCTGCAACAACCCACCTAGGTGATGATTATTGACCTTTACCTACTGACAGGTAAGGAATCATGCCACAATACCCTCAACCTATTTCTTCTTTCTCAGCCACTAATGTTGATGAATAAGATCACAATATATATTAGTCAAACCAAGATTATATACCCACTTCGATGTAGGAGACTCACATACCAACTCATATCTCACACCCATTGTAAATAAAACACGGTAACACATATTAAAAATCCCATCAGCATTTACAACCCAACAAGATGGTGACTCCATACCTTTAAGTATTTATTTCATTGATAAACTCACCAGGTCCAAAAGATGAATCTCTTTGAACTGAATTAAAATAATGGACTCAATAACTATGGATACAAGGATCATCTCTCCCTTTTTATCCTTCACCTCTAGGTGAATCGCAGCAAACAATGACATCATTATGCACTCAGTGTTGTATTCCATTACCACATGGTTTTGAGCCTTTTGACTCAGAGAATCCAAAACATTATTCCCCTCCCCATTTGTATAAACCAAATAAAAAACAAAGGACTATCAGTACTATCCCAGATTCACTTCCGATGATTCATATCATACCGAGAGAATATGTACTTAAGAATTTTGTGATCGGTATAGATGGTAAATCACTATCACAATAAGTAATGACTCCAAAACATTATGGAATATTCCACAGTGGCCAAATAAATATCATGATTAGGGTAATTTATCTCCTGAGGTCTTGAATTTAATGTGCTATATGAAACATCCGATCCTCTTGCTCCAGCGCTGCTCCCATCCCAACACCAGAAACATCATAGAACAAGGTATAGTTCTTACTCAACATGGGTAGGATCAGAATCGGTGTGGTAGTCAACCCCTTCTCCAACTCTAGAAAAACATTCTTTAATTCCTTAGATCATCCAATCTCAACTCCCTTCTTGGTTAATCTTGAAAGTGGTGCTTCCAAACTAAATAAATATTTGATAAATCTTTCATAATAACCAGCCAATGCTAGAAAACACCGAACATCAGAGACATTCTTGGGCTACTACCAAGACACATCATCCTTCTCTTTCTCTGGATCTACTGACACACCTACCTTAGAGATGATGTGACCCTAGAAATTCACTTTATCAATCCATTAATGGATCTTTGATAGCTTGGCATAAATCCTATTCTCACTTAGTGTACTTAAGATGAGGTCATGATGTTTGGAATGATCATCATGAGTTCTGGAGTACACCATGATGTCATCTATGAAGGAAAATACAAACTATTCAAGATATAGGTTGAAATTTTGGTTCATTAAATCCATGAACACATCTGGTTCATTGGTCAACCCAAATGCCATCAGAAAATACTCATACATGCCATACATACTCTTGAAGGCAGTCCGTATTATATCAGAATGCCTCACCCTATACTGGTGATACCTCGATCTCAAATAAATCTTATAAAACAATGATGAACCTCTTAGATAGTAAAAAAAATCATCAATTCAGGGAAGAGGGTATCTATTCTAAAATTTCATCTCATTTAGTTTCCCATAATTAAAACATTGACTCAATAGTCCATCCAACTTCTTATGAAACAACACAAGAGGCCCCCATAGAGTTGTACTATGACTGATGAAACATTAATTCTGTAATTCTTATAGACGAGATTTATGTTCGTAGAGTTTTTCTAGTGCAATTCTATAAGTAGGAATGAAAACTATCTTCTCTCCTAAAAGAAACTCTACCATTAACTCCACATACCTTTGGGCTGGAAGCCTTAAGAAAACCTCAGGAAACACATCCTAAAAATGACACACCATAGAAGGAAAGACGTACCGTTACACTCCTCTATCATTGAACATAATATATTCCACATGAGTTGTGAGTTCCCCAAACTATTTGAAAACTAGACCTATATAGCCTTCCCATTAATCCCACTCACCATGAAGGAAATAAGTGTCTCCCTCATGAGATATGATTGTTACTTGACAATAGTAAAATCTGATATGGGACTGGTAAAACACCAGCCAATCCACTCCCAGAATCACGTCAAAGCCTAAAAAAACAAAGAAATAATGTTCCATAGAAAATTATATCCACTATCTTCCAAATAACAACACTGACACTATTTGATATTCTCATCTTTCACCCCCAATAGATAATCGATCGACATAACCTCACACACATGTTTTATTTCTAGGCTCAACAAAACAACAAACTAAGAAGAGATAAAAGAGTGTTTGGAACCCATTTCAAATAAAAAACTAGAATATATGGATGTTAGATGGATTGTACCTCAAACAATAGATGATATAGAATTTCTACCTCTAGGTGTAGTCTGAACTACTTTTAGCTGAGCTGCCCCTCTACCTTTGGCTCTGGCCAGAGTCCCTGGTTCCAAACTATCATACTAGAATGGACACTCTCACCTAGGAGTAATGTGTCCACCACCTCAACCAGTATGCAAATTAAAGATTTAACTACTTGATTGATATGGGGTAACTAACCCCATTAATGAACTCCATATTTTCCTCAAGCCTCCATTTCTTTCTCACAAGAAAGGATTCCTGTAGTATCACTACACATTACCCATTTTTTCACATTACTGACACTCAACTTATGGTTAGAGACACTGATTTCACATGTGTCCCGATCTGGAAGACTGAGAGAAGAACTCATGATCATTACCTTGAGAGTCTAACCCTCTTTTTTTACTACTCTTCGCACTATAACCCTAATTGAAGATCCCAAAACGATGCTTCTTTCCCTTGAAAGACACACCACTTTCCCATCCAACTAGTACCATAAGTCCACTACCTAAAGCCCCATTCTGGTTTCCTTATGAGATATGCTCTTGATACACTAAATTTTCATACCATTTCATGTATAATATGTTCACTTGAAATTTGATCTCCAACCTCATCCCATCTTATAAACATTCCTCCACAGCTGACTCCTCTCATGCCCAAGCCAGAACAACGAATCATAAATCGGTGAAACAACTATCATAACCCATCAACAATATTTCCCATTTGTTCAATGGAATAAAATCCAAAGCCTTCCCAAGCCTCAAGGTATCTAGATATAAATTCTCTAGAAAATTCTAGGAGAAATATTTCCATAACATTCCATCAACCTTCACTGTCTATACCATGATGTTTGACCAACACTTTTCCTGGCCCCTCAACATATAGGATGCCAACATGACTCGCTACTTAGAAGGAGTCTCTCGATGATCAAAAATAATTTAGATAGACTCTATCAAGAATTAGAATTCCTATGGTCCAACCCTCTAGTAATGGTCAGATTGTGTTGTCGCTAAAATTATTTGGTCAACTCAAACATGCTTCACACAACCCACCCCAAAACCCATGCCATCATTTCCCTGAAGTGAGAAAGGTTCTCACATAACCAATCTTCCCTATTTTTTTGGATGACCATGTTCTCTTTATCCACTACCATAGGAGTGTTATCCGCAACATCCTATTTTCACCCAACCAGCACACATCTTCATGGTGTCATCTCTCTACATTTCTAAACATCATCTTTAGAACAAATAACACAAACCTTCCCCCGTTAGTATAAAATAGGGCTCTCTTATAGCCAAAAACATGTCAATCAAATACACTATCCTAAAGGATTCCATCACACATAGAACAATACCCCTACTATACCAATCATTATTCATAGTAAATATGGGGAAAAAATCCACATCACCGTTGTCATTCCCTAAATACCCTTTTTAAAAACCCTTTTGCACTAACAACATAAATCCTTCCTCATAAAAATAATTTCCCAATTTTTTCTACTAGTTAGATCAGTATTTTAGCTCACTTAAACCTTCATTAAGAACAATTAATTTACTATTTATTTACATTATGTACCTTTTCCCCATTTTTATCATTCTCATTGGACACGATTTTCATTTATTCTCATTATGAATGTAAAATTAATTTCACCTTCTATATCCCACACACCCATCCTGTGTGAGCCTACCATGATGAGTGTATTTTATATACTTATGTTCCTATAAGGATGAATAAATCCACAACCCCATTCCATTACATTTATGAGAATTATTTCATAAAACACTCACATCATACAACATGTGCATCACCAAATAGTGAAATATCGTCAACTATAACAACACATATGAAGAACCACAATTCCCTCCTTGGGTGACATGGGTTTTCCCCCATACTTAGGTTAGATACTCCAAATCATGAGCTCATTGAATGGAAAAAACCCATATTATTCTATTTTATAACATCCTAAATAGTATGTATATAGAAAAAAAACCACTATGATACCAATTTGTAACATTCTTGACCCGAGAGACACTAAACTAGTACTCTGGGCCGAGTCACCACATTACCTAAAGCGCTCCTCCCTGTATGCCAGAGGTTTATGACTAGTAGTGAGGGTTTAAATAGCTACCTGAGTAGACTATAACCTCTTTAATAGATCAATACACAATAGATAACAATGTAAATAGTGAAAATAATAAGTAATAATCAAGGAACAATCATAACCAACATTTCTAAAAATCAGGAACAACCACAATATATAACAAAGATTCCAGGTCATTATAGTAGTGAAAGAAGTCTAGAGAACCCAAAATAATTAAAACATCAAAATCCACAAGGTGGTTCTGAATCCATGTCCAGAACCACATCTATTTTCATCCCAGGCCCGACTCAACTCTCTAGCCTCTTTCCCTTTCACCTATACTGACCTGCAAGAATGAAGTCTTCTCAGGTACCCAATGGTTGCCTGAGAAAGGTGTGAGTACTACTTAGTTGGACACCACCAACAGTGTCTATAAAATATACAATCTGGATAAATAGTTCATGAGAGTGGTAAAATAATAATGAGTTAATAAAAGACTATCTTGGTGGAACTAGTTAATAAGAAACACTTTTGTAGTCTCTATCATTATCCTAATTTCATTAATTATACCATCTTCATTACTTAATTCACTATCATGTTGTGTTCAATAGATTACGCATATACATAAATCTCAGTGAATAAGGGGAATAAGTAAAGTTCCCTCTCTCTCTAGGTATACAAACATCATCAACAATACTACACACTCACCTTGAATCCCCAGTCTAGGTGGTCTCATCGAATTCAACCATTAGGGGAATAAATCTCTATCCCCTTCTCTAATTTGTTCATTTTTGGATAGAGTTTAGAGCCTCAATATATCTCAACCTATGGGTATAGAAGCTCATGTCATTTCCCCACTATATAAATCCGTGTGACCATGATTATTTATCTATTCACCACACATATACCAAACCAAAACTAAAAATAAAAAATGCTAATATAAATCATAATCCCAAACAACCGACATGGGAATTAACATTATGAAATAACACATTAACACCTTTACCATTTACCTTATATATATTTATACTAATTACATTTATTATGCCTAACTCACTAATAATATTCTTTAATTCCCCTAATTTTAACACATTTAACATATCCAACCATTTTTTTATGTTAATTTATTTATCATATTTTGGAATTCCCATGTATTATCCCACGTATGCATTTCATGTACAAATCACACATCATTTAGCACATTTCCATTAATATCCTTTAACCATTTTCATGTTAGGCCAAGTAATCCCTTAGACATTACCCACATCTAGGATAAAATAACCATTATCCAATATTAATCATCACAAATCAACTACCATATTTATCTTGGCCTATACTTAATCATGTGTCTATTCACACTCAACATTTTTGTTAACCATGTTCGGGAAGGTCGACGCACCACATGGGTAGAACCAAATTGGTCAATTTATCCTCCATGAATCCCATCGGGATATTGAGGGGTTAAATTTTTCATTATGACACCCATTATTTTAAATCTCACTAATGACATCATGAACAAAATGATGGAAAAACAAGAGCACATCCTTCTAAGAAAAAATCGGTATAAAAACAACGGGATATAACTTGCAGACCACCTACCTCAAATCCATTGACAAAGGAACTATTAATCATTGTATTATATCCTGATCTAATACTCCAGTGATATATTATCATATATTCCACTAGAAAATAGTGTTTTAGGGATCTCAATGAAGATCACCCCTGATAAAAACTCTAATCTGGAAAATAGAATAAATGAGAGGATTAGACTTACCCAGAGCGTTGAGCTGCAACCAAGGGAACTCCAAATGGCCTAGAATAAAGATAAAAGCATAAATGGAAAGGTTAGGGGATCTTAGTTCATCACTGGGGTTATAGCGATGAGTAAGGAGAAGAAAAATATGAGGGAACATAAAGTCCCATACTGGAATTTTTTTTATTTTCTATCTTTTACTAGGGTGCACAGTTTACGCACATGGTTTTCCAAAATGTATGGAAACCATGAAAAAGACACTATCTAAAGGGTATTGGGCCATACAATTACCTGTTCAAGCCCACAAAATTTACATACCATGTGCTAACCGTGTGATATTCCACAATCCAAGGTTGCACAGTTTGCCTCGGAAGGTTGGACTATTTATTTAACCGTGCGCCAACCATCCACCTTGGACAGTTTTTCCAAAATTTCCATCCATTCATGTTTCAACCCCCCCAAAACAACCATTAGTATCCTCAAACACCTGTGAAAAATTTAATTGGACCAAAATATGATATTGAAATAAAAATTTAATCAAGGACATACCTCCATGACCTTCAAGATCTTCCAAACGTTACCTTTTCTTTAGGTCTCTCCTTTTAGTTTGCACCAAAAAATTTCTTGGTTGTATTTCTACCCACAGGAAGAATTCTAGGATGAGATTATAGAATTTCAGAATTTAATCGGGTAGTTATTGGCTGATCTAATTGGTTTTAAATGTGTGAATAGAGGATGAGTGGTAGTGGCCTTTTACAAGTGAGGTGTGTGGTACACTTGTTATTGTATGAAAAAGTGAAATAAACCCACGTTTTTTGATGAATAAAGGAACCAATAATGAAAAAAAACTCAATAATAGAAGGTAAAAGGTTGAAAAATGGTCATCCAATTCATTTTTGAAAAATTTCAAGTTCGTTTGGCCCCTTAATATAAATATTTAACAGCTAAGTAAACATGTTTTTATCTTAGTCACTCTAATTAAATTCAATTTCCTTCATTAATATTTTTGGTCAAAAAAAATAACTTGACCTAAATTGAAATTAAAAAATATGTTTATTCTGAAAATGTAATCCATTTTTATGAATTCAATTCAAATATGTGGAAAAATTTAAATTAATATTAATCTCACAGATGTGGTGAGACATTGGGTTTTTAAGAAGATTGTATTTTTAGAAAAAGTTGATTAAATATTGACTCTATGAATAACAATAACAATTGAATGAAAATAAATTAATACTTAATGATTTATAATATATACATTTCATTTAATAAATTATATTTTTGTGACAGTTTTATTAAATTTATAAGGAGACATATTTTCCATTTCAAAATAGTTTTTAGGAAAACCCATCTTTAAACCCAAACATGAAAATCCACTAAAAACCAATGTAAAATTTATTAAAAAGTAATTAATTGGATTTTATATAACATAAATAATACATAGTTTATATGAAAACATATTTATATTGTGAAATTAATTAATTTATTAAAAATAAAATACTTTTTAAAAAAATAGCTATTTTACACTATTCACTAAAAAATCAATAATTTATAAAAAATTCCAAAAATTTCACCCAAAGTAATTTTTTTGATAAAATAAAAAGTGTTATTAATTTTATAAAAAATAAATTCAAAAATTTAGAAATTAATCTTTTAAATAAATCCATAAGAAGATAGTTTAGTTAAAATATTTTTTATTTTCTTTAAAAAATTACTTAATATTTTTATGATAGATATAACTATTTAATTCATATTTAAAAAGATGAAAATGATTTATTCATTAATTATCTAGGTTTTTACATACTTTTAATATTTTATAAATTACATCCTCACAATTTTATTCACCTATTAAAAAAGTAGGGAAATATTTCCCTCATTTCATTTTCAGATTCCTATGTGGTCTCCTCAACCATTTGTTTTTTATAAACAATTTACTTAATTAATCAACCTATTTCACAAAAAATTCTCTCTAAGTTCTAGAATATGAACTGGATAATGATAATATGAGATATTCTATAAAAAATTAATTACATTTGGGTTTAGAAGTTGACATGAATCTAGAACATATTTTCTTAACATCAAAACATGAAATATGTTGTGTATATGAGATAAACCCTTAGATAAGGCCACTCGGTCAAAAAAAATCATGTATTCTATAAGATATCATATGGTCTAATGAACTTTAAAATTATATTTCACTTTTTACCAAAACTTAGAACACTTTTCAATGGAGAAACTTTGAGAAAGACATGATCACCTAACTCGTATGAAAGATATTTCTTCCAGTTATCTTTATAAATTTTCTACCTATAGTGAACTATACTCATGTGTCTCTAAATTAATTAGAACTTATTTGACATTTCTTCTACCAAATCTAGTTCCATAAACTACCTTATTTCTACTTCGTCCCAAAAATATGGTTTCTGACACTTCTTTCAATATATTGTCTCAAATGGTTCCATCTATATAATGGAATGAAAACCATTTTTATAAGAAAAATCAACCAAATAAATATGTCGATCCCAAATTACTTAGCAATACATTAGACATGGAATAATAATATTTTCCATGGGTTTAGTTTTCTACTCAGACAGCCAATTAGATTGAGGATAAAAAGATTTACTGAAATTAAATTTAGTACTCAACAACTTATGAAGACCTTTCCAAAATTAGTATGTGAACATGAGATCATGGTATGATACAATAGGGAGAGAAAATATATGTAACAAAAAAATATACATTATATATAGTAGATAGATCTTATCTAAATACATTATTTCTTAAATGGAATGGAAATTTATATATTTACTTAATTGATCAACAATAACCCAAATCACATTGTAACCTTGAGAATTTTTTGGAAATAACACCACAAAATCCATTGATATATTCTCCCATTTCCACACTATAAAAGGTTTAGGCATCCCATTTAGAAATTTCTATTTTACTTTAAATTTATAAAATGGAAAACACTTCCTAGTAAGTTCATCAATATCATTTTTCATTCCATTCGACTAGTAATACACCAGAAGGTTCCTGTATATCTTAGTACTACCCAAATTATTGTAAAATGTTGGACTGTATGCTTCACTCAACAACTCTTTACACAACTAATAATCCAAATGGACACATAATATTTTCCCAAATCATAAACACCTTCTTTATCAATAAAAGAAACCACAAACATATCTATAAACACTTAAAAACCCATTCATAAAGTAAAAAAATACATTAGGTTCCTTATAAAACCCAAATGGCATATCTACAAACTCATAGAGACTATAGGTAATCTGAAACACTATCTCTAGAATGCATGATTCCTTTACCTTCAACAAATGGTACTCTAACATTAGGTTAGCCTTCAAATAATTGTGGGTTCACTAGATCTATAAAAAATTCATTTTATGTCCCAACATCAATTGTAGTAGTATGAAATGAACTCTCTATATCTCTCTACTTCTGATCAGGATGATTTCTATCCAGTGAAACTAACATCAGATATTCATTTTCCTAATAATCATAATCATTACAACTAAAAAATATTATCATTTTATTCCCATCAGTTACCCCATTATATAACTCATTACGATTATTTCCCTTGAATTCATGGGCTATAAAGAAAAAAATTCCACATGAGTAACACTTCCCATATTCCTTCAAACATTTCTTGAAATGTCAATTTCCAAACATGGAATAATTTAATGTAATACCATCAAACTTTTTAGGTTTTAGTTTCTCTATTTCCTTTCACCTTAACTTTTATTAATGTTTTCATCACAAGGAACATACATGTCATAAAATACCATCTTAACTTTATCATCATGATAAACCAATTTCTCATAACATTTAAATTCTTGTGAAGATGAATATCTTCATAGACATGGTTTCAACTCGGTGTAAAATCTATTAATTTTCATATTAGTGTCCTAAATTAAATATAACACATATCTGGTCAATATCGTGAAGTTTTCTTTATACAAATATTTATAATATTCAAATTCCCCCTCTTAATTATAGTAATTTTTTTCCTCATAATGTTGAACAACCTTATGGTGATATCTCTCAAGGAAATAATCCTTGAATTTTACCCATTACTTGGAATCAAGACTATATTTCTCTTTAGTATTCTTAACTAAAGGCCACGAGTGATCAATTTTACCTAAAAATGATCAATAAAAAGAGTTACGTTTTTGATGTTTTGAATAGACAATTAATTAAAATATATTTTCCAAAGCATTGATCCATTCCTCAGTAACACCTGGGTAAGACGATCCACTGAATTATGGGTAGTTTTTTTGGATAAAAAGATACAAAAAATACATTTTCCTTTCTTGGAATATCAGGTTCCTCTATTGTATGGATATTACCACAATTTATATATTGTATAAAATGATCTATAATGGAAAAAAATGTTATGCTCTGATTCAAACACTCTCAGGATAATGATTTGGAAGGAAATTATCCACTCGACTCCATCCTAATATAGATTCCCTATTTAATATGTATAAAATCATTCTAAACCGAAATAGTTTAGTCAAATTAACATGCTAATATTTAAATTATATATAATTTTTAACTAATAATAAGGTAAAATATTTCAAGGAAAATATATCTACATTATCCTATCCTCTAAATTTATTCAAACATTTACTTTGATGCAAACTATAAGGCCCTGACCTTGAACATTACATAATATTGAGTTTTAGTTCAAGAAATAATTCCCATAAATATTAGGATCTTATTATTTTTAGAGTTTTATAGAATTTTTCCTAACTCATACATTACAATAGCATATAATACAAAGTGGTCACTTATGATTAGTTTCCATTTTCCACATAAAATATAACATTTAAAATAAATGAGGATTTCTTTTCATGGTAAATCATCATGAATTTAAACTTGGCTTCTTCCTCTCCCTTACACATATTTAAACCACATGTAAAGCATTTAAAAAACTTGGGATAATCAAAAATTTACTTTTAAGGGATAAACAATGAAATAAAACCATTAGATTATTGAAAATGAAAGACACATATGATTTTTACCTTTTTTGTTAATGTTCGTTGAGCATATGAAATAAAAAAAATTCACTAGAAAAACATACAAATTTTTTTCTCAATAATAATAATTAAAAACCATCATAAAATAAATAAAAAACCATCACATAAATTTAGATAATAATTTTAATATCCCATTTTAAACTCATTTTATAAGTAAATGGATCCTAGTAATATCTATAGGAGAAACCCTTTTGAAACACCCACCTTCTTTCCTATTAATCAAGGAATATTATCCAATGCATTTGAGCACTATCTAAGAATAACCATATTTTAAGATATAATTGGCTAACCTAGAAATATCTGGACCTCCCCATTATATAAGTTCTAACGTCCCACCTAATGATGTATTGGCCACCCAATCATATATGATATAATGGGCCCACCCAATGCTATGCGGGCCACCCTCTATCATATAAGAAGTAATAGGATCACTCGGTACTATCTGGAATTCCCCATCATATATTTCTCATGCTTTATATTATGAATAAAACATTTTTATGAATGAAAATTTTCATTATAAAAAATATGGAAAACCCTTTTAAATTTGCAGGCAAACCATTTTTGAAAACCAAAATAACCTTTTAGTTTTAAAACCCATCTTAATATAAATATTAATTTTTTTTCAAAAAACAATTTTCAATAAAAAAATATTAAAAAAATTAAAATTGGGTTTTCATTGAATTTAATATGAAACAATACATAGGAATTGAGAAATAAAATAATGGTCATGGTAGAGGAAAATTCAAAGATTCCATGTTCGTTTACAATAGAACATTCCATTTGTTGTTTGACAAATTATTCCATGTAAAATACATTAAAATATTCATTCTGAAAACATTTAAAATAATTTATAAAATTCACTTTATAAATATTTTATTTCCATATAAAACTTTTCAAAAAATAATTTTAAAATAATGTACATTGAAGATAAATAGTGTTTGAAGAAAATGTATTAAAATAAGATTTTTTAAAAGGAAAGTTCCCTTATCACTTGGGAACCAGTTGAATCATAATCCATATGAAATATTAAGAGTAAAAAATGTTAAATACCATGGCAATAAATATATTTAGGATATAACATGAATAATGGGCTGTATATACACCTTGAAAAAAATATAGGTGTATAAAATAAATATATTCCTCAATGAAAGGATATTGAGAAGAAGTCCCTTACCTTGTGTCTGATTACTCACAGGTGTATTTATCATCATGAATAAAGAAATTAGGATAATTATTTACATTAATCATAATTTTTTTGAATCTTACTATAAATTCTACATCACTTATCAAGAAGTTATATACAATTAAGTAATGAATTATGCTTAAGTCATATGTTTTGACCATATTATGTTTTTCTCTTAAAAAAACATTGGTAGGTCAACTACGGTCCATGAAATTATCATTTAAACATATATAATAATAATAATAATGAAATAAATATCATATTTATAAATAAATTATACTTTTTGAAACCAATCATGGATGATGATTTTGAAAAGTTAACTAACGGTATGATCATAGTGATGGTAGGTCTTACATACGCATGTGTATGTTTCTACTTTAAAATAATCATTATGGGAAAAAGGTGTGTAAAATTTATCTTTATAGAATGATAACTATATAATAAATATAATGATTTTTAATTATATATACTTATATATATCATTTTTGTGATGCAGTTATGAAAAAAAGGAATCACATCACTTCGAGGTGGTGATATTCCACACGTCAACAAATGACATTATCAATTTTTTAGTGAGTGAAAAGGTTAGAAATAAAATATTAAATTATACATAATTAAGGATTAATATGTCATTAATATTAATTAATATAATTTATATCACATATATTCATTATTTCATCCCTTATTACCTTCCATGGAATGCGTTAGTGAAAACAAATCACATCACTTCGCAAGGTGGTAGTACATTGTACACATGAACAAAACTATCATATATCTAATGTATTAGAATATAAAAGGGAATATATGATATAATTACTAAAT
This sequence comes from Viscum album, assembly GCA_963277665.1. Taxonomy (NCBI): domain Eukaryota; kingdom Viridiplantae; phylum Streptophyta; class Magnoliopsida; order Santalales; family Viscaceae; genus Viscum; species Viscum album. Next base: position 1,128,852,103 of record OY728146.1, read on the forward strand.
TTGTATAATTATGTTATAAATATCATATATAAATGTTATAACCATCATTATATACAATTAATAGAATAGGTAACTGAAAAAAGAACAACATTGTTTCTCTTGGAAGTAGTCCTCCATATACAATAATGATGACTCTGTAACCTATTTTATGGAAGTGTGTGTTGGTTTAAGTCTAAATATTTACATAAAAAATAATTATAGTGAATAAAATATGATTATTATATCATAATTGTATAATAATAATTTAAGGGGTGTAGATATAAATAAAAAAACACTCATTGAGGAATGTTACCTCTTCTTTGGGTATCTCCTTTTGGTTTTCACCAAATGACTTGGTTAGATTTATTCCCAATGTAAGGCTTCTAGAATAATATTATATAATTTTATAAGTGATATTTTTAGGTACTAGGAAAACCAATTTTTTTTAATGTGTTAATAGAGGTGGATAGGTGGTGTCCTTTTATAAGTAAGTTGAGTGGTACAGTTGTAATGTTTTGAAAGAGTGAATTACACCCATGTTTTTTCAGGTCTAAATGCCAAAATAATTCTTAAAACTCTATATTAGAAGAGATAAAGTTGAAATATGGACATAAAATTGATTTTAGAAATTTTTATAGGTAACTCGACCCCTTATGTTTTATGTTTAACTACTATGTAAAATCATTTTTACTATTATCACTGTAATTTATATTAATTACTTTCACTAATATTTTTTGTCAAATAATATAGTGTACTTAATAGAAATAATTAATTATTATTTTTAAAAACATGGATTCAATTATTATAACATCAATTTACATTGGAGGAAAATTTTAATTTAATATTAATCTTGCTGACACAGTGGGATAATTAGATTATAAGAAGAGAAATTTTTTAGAAAAATATGATTCTATATTAACTCTATGAATAATAATAATAATAATATTAAATGAAATTAATAAATAATTATATATAATATTTACATTTATTTTAAAATATCCCCCATTACAGATTATTTTAAAAAATTTAGAAGGAGAAAAATTATGCATTTTCAAACTGTTTTTAGAAAAAACCATCTTTAAACCCAAAAACAAATCGACTAAAAACCAATATAAATTTGATAAAAAAATAATTAAGTTGATTAAATATAACATAAATAACATATAGGTCAATTTAAAACATATTTGGACTCTAAAATTACTATATTTATTAAAAATAAATATGTTATTTTATTAAAATATGGTATTTTTTACTACCCAGTGAAATATCAATATATTTCAAAAAATCCCAAAAAATCCCAAAAAGTAAATTTTGATATGGTGATATCAAAAATTATATTCATTATTTGAAATTAAAATTATACCATTTAGAGATTATTATTTTAAATAAGACTTCAATAAATGAGTTCAGTTAAACTATTTCTATTTTGATTTTAAAAAATATTTAATATTTTTATAATAGATATATCTATATAATTCATATTAATAAATAAGAAAATGATTTATTATAGAATTAAATTTATTTTAATATATAGTGACGCAAAAGTAAAAAGTGTAGTCCATGACTTCCAGATACAAGGTGCGGGTATGATAGTTTCACTCATGGGGTGAAATATGACAAGATCTATAAACTACTACCAACTCCCACTACATAAGTAATTCTCCCAAACCAACACATAATGAGTTATAGTAAATTGCATATCCAATCAATATCTTTGTAAATCTCAATATATGGTCTATACTCATCGTATTATTCATCTCAATAAATTACTCTTCACACTAGTTTAACAAATCGATGTTCACTCCCTTCTTCATCAGTACAGTCATAGGTATTGATTAATGAGAGAAGTTATTGATAAAAAATTAGTAATTTCCCACTAATTATAGGAAGATCTTAATATCAAATAAATTCTTGGGACGTGTCCAAGACATCACTACATTCACTTTCTTTAGGTCCATGGATATACCTACCACATCCATTATTGTCCCCATGAATTTCAACTTATGAATCTAGAAGTTACAATTCGATAGCCTGGAATAATGTGATGTGCTCAAACCATACTTTGGACTATCTCAATATGTATGGAACTCTATTATGGACTCAATGATTAGATAGGGATTCAATAAATTAACACCATGACATTCATGTAATGATAGGGGTGGAAGATAATGTTGATGATATCCATGTACACTACAGGCACAAATCAGGGAAGGGGAGAATTTTTGGGTTAATGTAGTGGTACTATAGCATGACACTATACCAGTACTATAGAAGCGGTGATACTGTATCAGTGGTGATACTGTAGTAGTGGAGGGACTATATTAGGTACTATAGCAGCGGCGGGACTGTAGCAGTGAATGTACTGTAGTAGTACTGTTCACCGAGGGGTCCATTGGGCAAAAAATTGGGCTTTCAAGCCTTGTATTCAGGCCACTTGGCCTTGGGACTTCGGGCTATGTAATGGGTCACCCTCTACCCAGTCTAAACAGGTCTTTTATTTAAATAATAAATTGAGGCTTTGGCCCCAAACTTTAAAAAAAAATTAATTTGAAACTAGTGATAGTTTGATTAAAGATCAATCTTAGAGATTGACTAGGATCCTCAAAACTGATCGAATAGATCATTGATTTGAGGAAAGGGATATATGTTCTTCATCATAACTTGACTAAACTTGTAATAATCTATTCATATTAGAATACATCCAGCTTCTTTCTTGGTGAAATAGAATGGTACACTCTACGGTGAAATATTTGATCCGATAAATCCCTTGTTTTCTAAGTCCTTAAGCTATACCTTAAGCTCAATCAAAATGGTCAAAACCATAAAATAAGGCTATATCTAAATAGGTTGTGCTCTTTGCCCAAGATATATTTTAATTTAAAATCATTTATTTTGGTAAATTCATATGAAATCCTCTGGGAAGACATCCTAATAGGGATCAATAACTGGAATAAAAGATTTGGGGGCTACTACTAATCCTGAAGAAAGTGCCAACCCAATAATCTCACTAAGATCATCCCATGATGGATATAGTATGGAACCAATTTATCTACCACCCCAATTAATATTATTTGGTCATCATTTAATTATCTCTATTTAGTGATGTAAATGATACCCATATACAATATAAATCAATGTGACCTCTAAATCTGGCCATCGTGTCCATAACAAGAATCACATCGATGTTTATCAAGTATATAATCTTTAAGTTCCATAGATTTTCATAACTTTATGAGTATTGGAAACATTATGAATATCTAAAGATGATCCACTTTCATTCCCAATGGTGTTCCAATTGAAAGAAACTTAGCAGATAACCTTACTGGTATGTCCAGTGCAATGAAAACTTGTGTAGAGATAAAGGAATAGAAAAACCGGTATTAAAAAATGGTAGAAAATATGGTAGTGATAAATAATGTACCTAAAATAGTGTATGACCCCCACAACCATATTTTATATTCTAATCCACCACATAAACATGTCCTACCTTAGCTCCATGACCTTATCCCTAAGATTCATGACCCACCTAAGTCATAATTTCCAGATTATTCTACTAAGGAACCCAACTAGATCTCTAGTTCCCTAACCACATATAGCTTGACCCTATATAAAATCCATATCTCAAAGATTTGGAGAAAAAATACTAGTGAATCCATCTATTTTGATATTTATAACACTAAATATAAGGTTTTGTATAGACCCTATGGTAATGAGAGACCTTTCCATAGTCAAACAACTATGGTACTCCCCCTGAGGAAATAAAATATTCTGAACTCTGCTCCACCAACATACCACTACATTTCTACATTTACTTATTTTTCCTATCCCTACAACCAGAATAAAACTCATCATAGTATTAAGAGGTTCACCTACCTGAGTATTGAAGGGTGGAATAATCACAACTACTCTATCCCCCAACATCCCAATCACGATAGCCAAATACTTATGAAGAGACTTAGGGTATGTCACTAGTATTAAGGTTGCAAAATGCGTCCTCATATTGGTAAGAAGTACAATATTTAACTCTCGAGAATTTTGTGCATTATTTTCATCCAGGATTGGAGAAAATTAAAGTAGCATATTGAAACAATAAGAGTATGAAGATATCTTCATGGACCTCTACTATAGCTCCATGAAATATTTCACTTTGTCCAAATTCAACCTATTAGGAAACAATTCATTAAAAATAATATTTTGGAAGCCCTCATAAGTGAGACTCTCATATCTTCCATCCAATCCCATCATTCCCCACAACCTCCTGGATGGTCCTTGAAACATGAACACTACTAATTAACCTTTCTCTCTTCAGGTGCCTCAATGAGGTGAAATAAAACCACGATGATGTATATCTAATCCTCTATATACTGTAACCCTCCACTGACCTAAAAGGGCAGTACATGCTGGAGCTATATGTATCTAGAATAGTGTACCATGGAACATGGTTCCCCTCCAGTCTATAATGGAAAAAAATTTACTCCTAGATAAGGTGATCAAAAATATATAAAATTAGAGAAGGTGCGAGATCATTCTATGCTACACCATGCAGCAAAGTAGTTGTGGACTTGTTGAATCCTCACTAAAAGAACAATCCCAAAAAACACAAATTTTAAGTCCAATAGCCTCATTTTAGGAAATAAATTCAGATATGTGATCGATAAATTTTCAAAAAAAATGTTATTAGGACATTTTTTAATTAGTAACTGGGATTTCACAAGGTTACCCAAGGAGTATAACAAAATTATATGGTATATAAGTCTTAGAACTAACTATGATATCCACCCCAATGAATTTTCCACAATCATATATATATATAAAGTAAATAATCATTCTCAATTTTAACTAATTAATTCCAACATAGATATATCACAATAGTTTAGAAAATAGATATATCACATAGTAAAAGAAAAAAAGTATATCCTAAATAGATAGCACAAATAAAGGCATTATATTAAAGAACTAATTTATAGAATATAATGTGATTATATATAGCATGTGATCCTATGTTCATATTCATGATGCATTACCACACTCAAATCCAATTAAACAGAAAGAAAAAGCTCATAAACTATAATTTAGTGCTCTATTAAACATGGGATGGATAAACACATGGAAACTACCCTACTTGAGTCCCACACAACCTTTCTCATTTCTTCCATGTTTGAGGTTGGTAAAGAAGAAAAGAAAAATAATATTATCACATAAAATTTTGTAACATAGCTTCATGAACCATAGTGTCCAATATGGAGAGTCACATGCCATCAGGCAAGCCTCCTCATATGCAAGAGGCTACTGAAAAGAAGAGGGAGGTTGGACACCATAAATAGAAATCCTATACCCACATTATCATATCCTTACAAAAATATAAGTATACACCACAATATATCAATTAAAATAGGAAGAATAAATCTAAATATAAAAATTGGTAACAAACGGAGAACATAACATACAAACAAATAAATATGCTCCAAAATTGCAATTCAAATCCAAATTTTAAGTATAGGATGATAAATAAATATACACTGTAGAAATTATATAGAGTACAACATAGTTCGTCTATTAGCTCCATGATTCTTAGATCAACTATTTGCCACATGCAATTTTCCCTTTTTTTGATCCCAAAACATGAAGTCTTCATATTCATTGAGATTCATGTGTTGGGTGTGAGTAATAAAACAAATAAGGCACCACCAATTCACCTTTAATAATATTTAACATGTATTATAGGTGTATTCCATGAAAACAATAATTGAAATAAGCTACTCGATATCCACTAGGTACGAAGTGAGTCATGTTCGCAACATTCACTGGGCCTCGAGTGATTGTTAGATTTATCATCCAATTGGCCTCATTTGAAAATGATACATGGAATCTACAATGAATAATGTGAACCAAATGAAATCCATGAGTAATTTTAATATCCATACCCTATACCCATGTCCATTATCACCATCATTGAAAATCCTGCATACCCATAAGGGATAACCATATCACTAAATCTTGCCTCTTATGAACAACATGAAAAATTCCTCAAAAGGCCTCATAACACACATAAAATGGTTGAGTATATAAATAAAAATATAATATTTCATTATGAGAAATTAGAAGAAATATAAAATACACATGATCATTATCAAACATGTATAAAAAAGCTACATATATACTCGTGGGGAAAATTACCATGAATTGCTGTCATGGTCCACACACACAAACTCGCATGCAATCAAAATAAAGCCCGATCACTAAATTATGTAAACAGAAGAATCATACTAATGAAAATTTATCATAAAAACCACCAAATTATAATAAAATTACCACCTCAATGTTTTTAATTCCAATTTTAGGGGTCTTCAAGGGTGTCATATCCTGAACCACGTTTTCACCCCTACTAGAACAAATATAACTCTTGAATGAATACAATAAATAGTTTCAAATAAAATAAAATGATTTGTAGAGAATTTTTCTAGGAAGAACATGATAAGGTGGTTGGTTCAACACATACCCAACTTCAATTACAAAAAAATACAACCATTATGTTTGGTTGAATGAAATGATATTCATCCCCATTGGACAACAACAAGAGGATAGAAAGTCCACGTCTCCTTGAATTTCAACCAATAAAACAACCTCAATCATTATGGTTTGATAATCAATCAAGTTATAGTATATAGATTCACGGATAAATAATTATATTACACATGGTAGAAACTCAACTCACGGAGGGATTCATTATGTTCTTCCAAGAATCTAAAACTCATAAGATTGATAGAATCCTAAAGTATAAGGGGGTGGATTAATTAACTGGAGTAAGAGCCATTCTAAAACCAAATTTTAGTCCCAAAAATAAATTCCCATGAATTTACCAATTTATTTATTCAATATCTGAGAAGGGTTCAGGCAGTTTTGAGTGCATTAAAAAAATTCTAACCATTGGAACACCCTACGCAATGACTTGACAATGGACATGGTACCCTTGAATGTGCCCCGAAAATGGCCTCAAAAAATAATATCATCCCATAGGTAGTTCAATTCCCACCACATTCTCCAAAATTGTCTTGGTGAGTTTTATTAGGCCATGAATATCAACAATATTTCACATTCTCAATGTCTTGTCCATGGGTTATACATGTTGTTTATCCCTTTCCAATTTTTAATGAGGGAACACAACTGGGAACCTATGTATTTCACTAGGCCATGGTGTTTCCCATTTTCAATATAAAATATCCAAAACCATATTTGAGCCTCCAAAAGATTCGTTGATTTTACTTGGTTCCCTCCAAGCGTGGTTAAATTCCAAACATAAAGGATTAAAAGGTAAAAAAGGTTTTCCATATTAGGAATCAAAACTCTAATTTTTTACATTGCACATAACATACCATAACATTCCTAATAATGAGATTTAATATATGGGGTATTCTTTGTTAATAGATGTCTTCGATATTCATTAATAAGGACAGTATCACCTAATAATAATAGATAACATGGGTCTCCCTAAATATTCTGCATTATTTTTCTTCATGAACTATCCATATTTTATTTTATCTATATTATTAATCTAATAATAAATTATCTTTAATGGTTGTAATTTTTTTGAGAAATAATTCCTTTATCAAGACAAGGAAGTCATGTTTTGGGAAATGGATATTGAATTTATCAAATTTTTTATAGAACCTAATTTATTTATTCATCTTCTTAATATGGAATATTTTGGCCAACCATTTCAAATAGTAGAATTATGTGGTGATATAGGCATTGATCATATTTTCATTATGATCCTCTATAATAGAACAATATAATGAGGGAATAATTATCATAACTTGTTTATAACCCTGATAATTGGTTGAATGAATGTTGTCATGGGTACCCACCTAGGTATTTAACACAAACAATTTTTTATAATTTTTAATAAAACCATAATTGTGTTTCTTGATGAATGTTATTTATTTATCTAAATTTGGAATATTATACACACTAATTAATTAGGGTCAAGGGTGTTCATCACTAAATATATATTTTTCAATATCATTAATAGTTATTAAAAAAACTTTTTTGAATGTATGTTGAACATAATTGATCTTATAATATCTATGATCATGAGATGTTAAGGATTTAACATCCCCATCATCATTGAATGATGGTATATTGACTATGAATTCATAATTAAGATAATTACTATTGAAGAATTATAAGGGAATTATGGTTCTATAAAGATAATATGATTGGTGGTAGAATCTCTAAAACCTCTCATCTTTTTCCTAAAATGTTTCCTTATCTCACCATGGAATAAATTTTGTGTGAATTATGTACTAATAATCTTCAAATTATTATAAATTCCCACTATATAAGTGTATAATCGTATAAACAATATAGATTAAGTCTTTTATATCATGGTGGAGAGTGGTTGAAAGATTACATGTGGTTGTCCCCTATATAGAAGATGTAATTTAGGGGGTCTTTCGCATGTCATAGAAGAACAAGGATTTTTTCATAGGCCAACATTATTACCTCGATTACATAGATTTCAACAAGGATGTTTTCCTTTAAATCATTATAGAGATAGTCTAGAGTGGCATACATGTTGTTAGGTGTATCCAACTTTAGAGATTCATAAATTCAGGGTTTACTTCCATCCATTTTATAGTACACAATATTAAAATATATATTCTCTTAAGAGTCAAAATGGAATGCTCAATGTGTACTCACACATACCCATAAATGAATAACATCGTGCATTTATGGTAAGGGGATGATATGATCACAATGGGATATATCCATGGCATATGAAACAAGGAATTAAATATCATATCTTAGATAAGTACCACGAATTCCATGTTTGATAAAATGCCATTGATTTTTAGCTTGTTTAATTCCGAGTGCTTCTTATTATTTTTATAATAACTATAGATCATCATGTATGATGGGGAAAAATCATCCTCCTTGAATATATGTTGGTGAAGGGTCTACAATAAAATATTTTGGATTGTGAAATTAGTCTTTATCTAAACCTAATGAATTTGAACATAATTGAGTAGTCCAAACAAATAAAGAGGCCTAATATGTCCTTATAATATTTCTCCCAAATCTACCTCCATGAAAGATATATTTTTATTTAATTTTACATGTTCTAACATAGAATTATTTTCACAAACTACAACTACATTAATTTTAACACCTATATATTTTTAAAGGCTATAAAAAGGGATTATCTAACCTTGTTATACCATAAAATAAAATTTAAAATTAACAATATTTCTGACTTGATTGATAGATGTATTAACAAATTAATTTCTAGTGTGTAAGACATAGCCTTATTAAATTAAACATATTTTGAGATTAAGGTAACATAGTTATGGATGATTAAGAGGAATATACCCTAATAGTGTGATGTGATGGTGGATTTATTTCTTGATGTATAATGGAACATGGTCTTGTGGGGTTTTGTGACTATCCATAACACACTTATCCAGCACGTTTTTCTATGAAGAAGATGAGTGGTGGATGAGTTCTGGAGTGACTTGTATTATGATTTTACCACTATAGAGCCTTTAAGATTCCAAATATCCCAATAAAATCATCTTAACTGATGTGGTCTAGAATTTTTCCCTGAATCCATGGTGGGAATTAGGAATTTTACACCTACCCTAGTCAAAACATCATATAATATATGTGGATTGATCCATTAAATAGAAATTGTATTATCCCATATACAAGTAAAATAAATTAATGAACTTAATAGATATTAATGGTTATTAATTGTTTTAAGAGGGTTATATTTTGAGAGTTGGTGTCTATTCTCTCAATGTTAGGGTTTGATTCCCATTAGGATGAAACTCATTTGATAAACCAATGTGTGATTCTTTCCATTCTTCTTGTATTTTTGATGATTACTTTATATTTGGGATATATTGAAAATAAATATTCCATGATAGTGGATGTACAGTAAATTGGGGTTAAAACTATTATATAAAACATTTTTTTGATGATAATATTTGAAATAATAACCGAAATCTAGGTTATCAAGTTGTCAAATTTAAATGTGGTTTTTTATAATTTTTTTTTCAATATCCATAATCAATAATGGTGATCTTTAAAGCATGTGAAGGATTTAAAATTAAAATATTTTTTCACTATATTTTTTGTGGTATAATATAAACCCCAGGTTGTCTCTCAATTAAGCCTTAGATCATTAATTTAAAAAAGGGTTTTGATTATTTTTTTATGAAATAGATAATTGTTTATATTATTTGGGGGGTTTTTATTTAAAAAATAAATTTAAATTATATTACTAATTGATAGAAACAGGTTGGAGAAGTCTGGATCATACCGAGTGAGTATCTTTTGATGCTCATCTATTATCAATCTAATGGGAAATGGGAAGGATCATTGATTGATTGATTTATGCATACAAAAACTTGTTTGTTATTTGAGTTTGAATTGGGCTACCACCTAGTATTTGATCGATCAATGATATTTATAATGTACAACCACTTACAATAAAAATAATCTGTCTATGTAACACCAGACTATGTCAAGGCATCATAAAAAGAATATGATGAGATGTCCACATTTGGGCCAATCTTAAATTTATACTCAAGGGAAAAACATGATTAATCATGGGGTTTACCACATTTATTTAATCAAATTATGTATTCAATAAGCACACTCCTAAAATAGAAAAGGTTAGAAAATAAGAAAAAGCACTCAAATCATCACAGGATATGATTTATGCATGGGAGAGTGAGTATTATCATTCCTTTTATTTATATTATATCATAAAAATATGAAAAAAATAAAAAGTTAGAAATTAAGAAAAGTTAAAAAAAACATTAAAATTCAATTTATTTCCAAGGATTAAATTCATGGAGCTCAAGATGAAAATAAATAAAATGCCCCAAATTCATCACTATGAGATTTAGATGAACAAGATTTAAAAGGGTAAGAAAATTAATGATTAATTCTCCCAAATTCAACTCACCCATACCCATGGTATTTACAACATTTACAATGATCTATGGAGTGGTTTTAAAGTTAAATTTTGAATGTTGGATCCAAGAAAAGTAAATGGTCTATGGGTGTTGGTGAGATGTTTAGGAAAGTTTTTACACCATGGTTATTAAGAAATTTAACAAGAAAAACATGTTCATGTGTCATTACAATATTTGGAGAGGTGTGCCTTCAAGATAGATATAAAATGGAGGTAGAATAAGACCTATTGGATGTACGAGGCCTGAGTTATGTCCCAAATATAGAAGGGTGGGCCAATCTGGCCTGGCCAAAATATATTCATATTGTGTTCCTCTTTTGGGGCTACAAATAGATGAATTGGGATCCATGGATTTCTAGATAAATATATCCAACATAGTTTTACATTCCTCCACCAATTTTAAACCTAATATTATGCTCATATCATCCATAGTAAATATTTATGTCCACATTTGTTATTTGGATCTTTCACAATTTGGCCCATTTTGCTTGAATTCTATCGTGGCCTTTCTGAATCACCACCATGTACAATTAAACCATCAAAACAAGTGAATTTATCAATTTAATAGTGATAAATATTAAATTTTTGAATGAGAAATGATGATATATTTATTATTATATTTTCAATTTTTAGTATAGAACTAGTTAAAAGTAGTTTCATAAAAGTAGAAATGAATAGTACATATCTACGCAATCACACCCCACATGAAATAAATTTTACTCAAGTAAAAATTTCAAAAAAATATGATAAATTTTTATATTCCCAAACTCATGAAGATTTTATATTCAATTTAATTTTAATTCATTATAGCAATGTGATCAAAGAAAAAACACACTATAGAGTTATTCATAGTGATCATGGAAAAAGCTGTCTCATAAATTATATCAAAACAAAATTTAAGGAGTTTCATGATACCAAAATGAGTAAGGAATAAAAAATTAATCCTTTCCCATAACTCTCTATGTGTGTGTGTGAAAACCATTTCATTGTATTATTTCAACTTTCTATCCAGTGAATTTAGGTTATGTTAAAATTATTCTTCTTACAACATTCTTTCCACTGAACCTGCCCTACAACCATTATAACAAAATTTCTAGACCCACTCACTTATGAAATCCTAGTAGTCAAACCATCATCTCATGAGCAAGATATACCCATTTTTTTTACATTTCATCACTCCCCTCACTATTTATTATTTATATTAATTTTTTAATTTTTTATTTTCTTAAGGGAATACTACTATTGAATAATAAGTACACACATATACGTCAATCCGATATAGAAATGAAATATACCAGATACACAATGAATGCATGTAAATATATTTTAAAAAATGGATAAATATTAACCTAACTTATATTTACATTCTATTAAGTAATAAATATTTACAATTCATGGATGTATGTAAAGATGTGTAGAGTTGTTAAGTGAAACAATTTCCCCTAAACTACTCACACAAAGGGTATCAACCATCTCAAAGGATTCGTAGAAATAAAACCATTTATATTACAAAATATAACCAATTTATTAAAAATCACTCCCTAATGTTAAATTCATGAAACAAATCATATTCCATAACTATGAATTTTTTTTATTAAATGTTAAATCAATATGGAATAAAAAATTTTGAGATGTATTTTCAGTAGTTTCCATGATTTTGTGAAAATAAGTGTTGGTGAGGAAAAAATACTATACAGTAAGCTCAAAATATTAGAAAAACGAAAGATGATTAAAATCCCAATAAAATCAACAAGGAGAAAGAATATAAAAATAATTTGTATGAATAAAAAAATAGAAGAATGAATAAATATAATGAAAACAATAATAAACCCTGGAATGACCCCCCCACACCTAGAGTGTGTGGTGCCCTCAATGTAATAAAAGTGAATATGGTAAGGAATGAAAAGTCCTTGTGGGTTTCACTAATATGTTGCTTCTTGACGGTTGATTTCCTCCACTAAATTCTTTGGAAAATAATCGTAAATGTTATATGATCAAAATTTTTATTTTTATTGATCAATTAAAAGGGGGGTGGTGAATTTTATGTTTAAAAATTTTAGTTTTTATCCTTAAGAAAATATATGTTTATCAATGTTAAAAAATATGGATTCACAAACCCTCTTTAGTTCTCAAAGAAGAAAATAACTTGATTAGTAACTGAATAATAGATCTGATTAAGAAACTTAAGATAATTTTAGTTATAGATATATTATACCTTAAAGTGTATAGAAACTTTTTTATATTAGATTATACATGTATATGAAAGTATAAGAATGTTACACTCTATTTCTTTAACAAAATGTATTTTAATTATAACTTGTAACAAAAAAATTCAAGAATAAGAAATATTTTAACCCAAAGAGTGGGGTATCCAAAAACCTTGGATAAAGGTACCTTGATGTATATATTCATGAATTTATGTCTTACCGACACCAGGGTAGTCCATCGATACTAATATTAGAATATATCTTTCTATCCCCATAAGACCTCAATCTCTAAGGTGATCAATACCACTTTGTTCCTATCACTGAATGCCTTCAATTGATAATAGAAACAATCGGATTGACACTAGGTAGGTTGAAAAAGATGTTCTCAGATTGAACATGGTGTTCACAACATTCGCACAAAACAGGTTTGAGCAGAGCTCTCGTAGAGTATCACTTCATCCCAGAGATCAACATCTCTCAATGAAAACACTAGCAGTAAAAATTGTCTCTCTAGAATTTATCACTGACCTTGTTCAAATGGATGTGTATTTATAGGCATGAATTTTAAGAGTATACTTTCTCCTCAACAGTCATATTCTTCTATAAATAATGGAGGGACTTGCACATGTGTGAATCATCCAACGATTAGTTAAAAATAGATTGTATGACATTTTTTCATGTAAGAAAATATGGGAAACCTTATCATGTGTAAAAAAAATAATATATAAGAAAAAAATTTCATGAAACATAAGCATAATAGGATTAGATAAAATGAAACATTACTTTACGGAAATTTGTTAACTATAAAAAAATAATTTAATCAGATTATTAAAAAAGAGATAATTAGAGTCTAGAAATATTGACAATCAGATTTTGAAATAATAGAGAATCAGATTCTGAATTTGGAAGAAATAAAAATCAGATTTATGAAGAAAGAAGAGTCAGATTTTTGAAGAAATTGAAGACTGATTTTAGAAAAAATTGGAGATTTATTTTATAGAGAAATTGGAGTCTGATTTCAATAGAAAACCGGAGTTTAATTTCAGACTAAATCAGAGTATGATTTTAGAAGAAATTGGTGTATAAAGTCAGAAGAAATAAAAGTATGAGGAACTATAAGGCTTTATGTTAGATAAGGATATGATTTTTTGACTTAAGAAAATTATGGTTATACGTGGTTTGAGGAAACCTTAAATAAGACAAAGTTAAATATGAAGAAAATATTGATAACGAAAATCTTTCCTTAAGATAAAGTAACTTAAGGATAGATGATTTTCATTATGAAAATGTGTTTGAAATTTTTAAAACATAAAGGAATGGAAAAGACCTAAGGAAATTTATTGAATCGACAAAAGTTTTTATGTCTCTTACCATTGATAGTTATAATTCATCCACTCTACTAATTAAAAACCATTATTACAACAAAGTGTGAACATTGGTAATAATATAAGGACTGATCCATTGAGAACAAAGCTTACCCAAGTAGAGCTATATCATGTAATTTTACATGAGGAAGTTATCAAAAATATGAAACTTCCTCTGAATAATAATCTCATCATGGATAGCCTTTGTATTATACTTATATATTTTGGTGTACTCATATGAATCACATTGAATTTCTTCCAAATTCTATATCTGTAACATTCTATGGTCACCTACATATGAAATATTCATATTAAATTGTTTAACAAACCAATATGAATAGTTATCTACCTCAACTATTTGGTTACACTCCTTTTAAAAACAAAATCTTATATGGTGAAATTCAGATCATATTTTTAAAAGATGTATGGTATATCCAATGTGCATCATCCAAGAACAGACTCCAATATTTTTAATTGGGTTGTACTGATTTTTACAAGATTCTATTATTTTCATTATTTGAGATTTTTTCTTGTCCATTAGTTTGGGGGTGATATGAAATAGATATTTTATGAAGAAACCCATACATATGAATCATGTTTTTCATGTTGTGACTAAAAAAATGTGAAACCTGATCAGTAATGAAGAATCTTGGAAAACCAGACATACTAAAAGTTTGGGATCTAAAAAAATAAACAGCCACCCAAGAGTCATTGCTCCTCGTATAATTTTATTCCTCCCATTTACAGATTTATTCAAATCTTTTAAGATTTACATGAAGATAAATGATATTGGAAAAGGCCTGATGAAGTCAACACCCCATGCATCAATGATTTCAAAAATCAATATGGGATGTTGAGGCATTATATTTCCATTATATATAATCAATTTGAATTGAAATTGTGTGCATGAATTAAAATACTACCGGGAATCTATCTAAAATTTCGGTCCACAGATTCCTAAGACAAGGAACTTTCGAGCTATATATTTTGAGAAAAAGTTTTCTCAATAAGATAAAGTGTGGAAGAATCTCAAAACAGAGGTGAACTCATGGTCTAGGAAACACCAATGAACAACATGGTCACTAAAAATTCTCTCCACGTAAAGGTCGTACCAAATTTACTATCATGAATCATTCTTAATTGTCAGAAATTATGTTGTGCTAAAATTCACAAGGACCCTAGATACTACATGAAAATTCATAATGTCCACATACTAGGGGGTAAGGTCCATAACATCAAAAAGATTCCCAATAAGGGAATAATTATATAATGGGGTGGGGTGAGTCACCATGGTTCTCTAATAGTGGATAAATCCTATTAATGTGGTTAAAAACCATGTTTTACACTCCTCTGTTATCTCGAATCTCATATAAAAATCAAGGAGGAAGAATATACACTGAATGAGGCCAGGATTATCATCCTATTTCATAAGTAGAAAACAAAGGGAATCATGATAAAAATAATAATTATTTTTGTCCTAAGAATATATGAATGGAATTTTTCTAAGTAAAACAAAATATAAAGGATTTATTATTCAATTTTTGATTCATTTTCATATAAATGATCAAGGGTACATGAGGCATACCCAACGACCTGAGGAGTTTATTATCCCTTTGTGATAAAACTTCCCCAACTGAAAAGTTAGAGGCATCACAAATATGTTTGTATGTAAGGTACCAACTATGTGTTTGGATGATGGGATGTGATGTGAGAATATTTTTTAGTGAATTAAATTATTCCTCATCGTATTTATCAAACACAAACTCTGAATCTTTTTATAATAATAAGGACCAGGGAAGTATGATCTTACTGAATTCTTTAAAGGATCGATTGTAAGAACCATCATTAACCAACAAAGAGCACACCTCATGAACACATTTTGGATATAGAAGGTATGAAATTAATTCAATTTTTTATTTTTCCACTTGAATTCTATGATTTTAAAGAACATTCCGAAAAAACTATCCCAAACTCCACTATGAAATGAAATTTATTGTAATTTAATACATGATCTTTTTCAATGAGATAGCGGAGGATATCACATAGATGTTCCAAATTTTCATCAAATTAAAAGCCATAAAACCTCAAATCATCCATAAAAACTTCCATATAATTCTCAATGTACACAAAAAAATATACTCAACACACATCACCGAAAATTACTATGATCATTTAATAGGCTAAAAGTCATACTCTTGTATGAAAATGTGCTGAATATATAGGTAAATATTTACTTTTATGGATCCTCTGGGGAAATATATATTTCAAAATAAACTAAATATCCATAAATTAAAACAATAATGGGACTTACCCGTCAGTATTTCTATCATTTGGTTAATGAAATGTTGAGGAAAGTTTTTCTTTCATATGACTTGATTGATTCAATGATAGTAATTAAAAAATCAAAAATTTGTTTGCACATGTGTTGGAAAAATTCATTATATTCATTTGACACAATAAATAATTTTCTTTTTTGGAACAATTTGCACTATAATAACCCATTTACTATCAAATATAGGATAGATGGTCCTAATAGTAAGTAATTTATGGACATCCAATTTTACCAGTTCAAGGAGAGTGGGATTTAAATGATGTTGAGATTGATTTATGAGTTCAGACGCTTAATATAAAATTATATGGTGTATAAAAATATATGGGATAATATAGTAATATCATAAAATGTCTATATTATCTCATTTTTACACTTTCTTACATGTTTTAGAGGTTTTGATTCCTTCTGGGGAGAGAGTTTTTTGGAAATAATGATGGGAAATTAAGAAATATCCTCAAGATAAGAGAATTTTAAATTAGATAGAAGTGGTTTTAATTCCAACATAGATTGTTTTTGGATTGATAGAAGGGATCTAGGGGGATTGATATCCATAAAACAGTCTATCTACTCATGTTTATTATTAATGTAATGAGAATTAATGGAAATGAAATTTTCAGAATCATTGAAAGTCATGGGTACCTATTAATGAACACACTCATCAATTAAAGTGGAAAATGAACCTTTATCTGAACTCACACAACACTCAAAACATAAATAAAAAGTCATATAATTATATATAGAATAAGAGGAAATTTAATCATAGTATTGATCGGGGGGAGAATGTTTTGTGTGTGTGTTGTTAGAGAGATCTTCCACCGAATAGATAAATGTATTGTATGTGTCTTCAATGGGGTATTTCATAGCATCATGAGTGTTGAAAATTATCTTTTCTCCACCTAACTCAATAAGAAGCATATCATCAGGAATGTTTATTATTATAATTTTTGTTTTAAGTAATGGAATCACATGTTGAAGAGATGCACATTGTTGAGTACAAGTATCTTCCATTTCAAGAATATAGAAGAATGATAGAAAGATGAGATCCTTCACTCTTTTGAGGACATATTAAATCACTCTTGATGGGTGTGTTACTCTCTTGTTAATATGTTTTAGAATGATTACCATTGGTTTAAGTTCTAAAATATATAGAGAAGTATACATATATTGCAGAATTAAATTAATTAAAGCTTCTAAATAAAACATTTCATGAGAAAATATATTCTCCCATATAGGGAATGGTACAATAATGGTTACCAAAACCTTGGATTTGGCTAGCATCAATGGTTGTATGAAGGTTGAGAAATTAATCTCAAAGTTGACTCTCTCATTCCCCTTTATTCTTCTTCTATGGGTGATCATTTATTTAATAAATTTGTCATAGTGAATGATTTTTTTAACTATATCCAATCATGAAATGTTAACTTTTCACTTTTTAAATGTATCAATTATTTATTTATCAATATAGCTATCATTTTTTTTCAAGATTCATCGAGGAAAGGGGATAAAAATGGATTTTTCATGGGAATCATCATTAATATCATGTTCAAATTTTTTGTTTTTCCTTTTTCACTAGAATCTTTGTTTGATAGGGAAAGATAGTTTTCATGTGGGAGAATTACCTCTTGTGTGGAATCATTGGAATTTGATACTTATTTACCCCAATGAAGTGTGATTGAAAATAAATTAATGTTACCCTTTGAATTATAATCATGTTCAGATTGTAGTTTTCTATAATATTGCATCTTTATCTCACCGACGATGTTTGAAAACTGTCCCACTTGAGTTCATTGGTGTTGAATGGATGATTGTGTGGTCTGTTGAAACAAGATGTTCTTTGAATCCATTTTCTTCACCATTTCATTGAATATTGGTTTATTTTTAAATGTAGAAGGTTTATTTCAAGATGGTTAAGGATAATATGGTTTCATAAGTTTTAATTATTGATACACGTTATGCTTATAGTAGTTCTAGTTCCCTACTTGTTGGTATTGTGGCTTTGATTTCCACTCAGAGATTTGATTTCGGTTGAATTTTTCTCTCTTTAATGGTGGTGGGTGTTGATATAGAATCCCATTAAATTCATCCAGGAAATACTCAAATAAATTCTTAAATTGGGTGAATTTTTTAAAAAAATTGGTATTATCAGAAAAAATACCATGATGCAAGGGAATGAGAAGATACTGTGAATTACCTTGAGCATGAGAAAATTTTCATTGAAGGGTATGAATCCCATTATGTTTATTATCTACATTTTTTTCATGGGATGAATAACTACCCTTATGAACCCCTAAAGTAGGTGCAATTTCTCACCTACAAAATTTTTGTGAATTTTGAGCCATGTTGGTTATTATGTCATGGGAGGCAGAAGGAATTTTATCAACTAGGAAACCACCAAATAAAGAATCTATTGTTCCATGATCCACATGGATAATTCCCTAATATATGTATTGAATTATAAATGGTTCATTAATTTTTAATTGGGGAAATACAAACAAAGTATTTTTAATCTCTCCAAATATTTATGAAGGGTCTCTCCTTAGGATTGTATAATTCTACAAATTTATTTTCTAGTGGATACCATTTGGGCGGTAAGGAAGGACCTCCCTATAAATAGTCATTTATGGTCATTACACCGCCCAATTATGGTAGGAACATAGTATATCTAGTCTTTATCTACACAATTAATGGAGAAAGGGAATTCCCTAGACATAGTGAGACCCTAAGTCACATTTTAGGGTTTTATGGGGAAGAACACTATGTGAAGATCCTTGAGAGTTTGTGAGGGTCCTGAGTAGGAAGACCATGATATTTTGGAAGGAGGTGGATAAGGCCCGATCTTAGACCATTGTTGTATACATTATCATGACATTGTATTTGCATGGTTTGGTAGTCCACAAATGGGGTGGTCTGTTCTTTTAATGTCTAATTATTTACAACCTTGTTTTTATGAATTTTATTTGGTTCACTATTATATTGGTTTACAGACACTTATGGTTGAAGAAGTTCTTTGTCAATGATACTTTGTGTCTAACTCTATATGACATAATTTGAGACTGAAGCGTCTTTTCAATTTTTGGGTAAAATTCAAG
Source organism: Viscum album (assembly GCA_963277665.1). Lineage (NCBI taxonomy): Eukaryota > Viridiplantae > Streptophyta > Magnoliopsida > Santalales > Viscaceae > Viscum > Viscum album. The sequence continues at coordinate 1,128,872,055 of OY728146.1, forward strand.
TAGTATTTATTTTCAATATTTTATCATGCAATAAAGATATGAAGATTGTTTTTGTTGTTATTTATCTCTATTTATTTTATTTTTTTAATTAAATATTATTAAATTAAAAAAATTAATAGTTATTAAAATATAATATAATATATTCTATTAGACTATAGAATTTGAGAGAGAGAGAGATAAAAATATTGAGATAGTAAAATAAGAGAATAAACCGATCAAAATGGAAGGGTGAATACATGAATTTGTAATAAATGATAAGGAAAAATATAAATAAAATGGAAAAATGATCTTTTATCCTCATACATGATACAAAACATTTATCACATTGTCGAGTGTGTGAAATTAGAAATTAGTTTTACAAGAATTTATGCATTATACTAGGAAACCTAGTCCATATTTCGATGGAGAATTAAATCATTAATTTAAAAAGGTTTATTATTATGTTTTTATGAAATAGATAATGGGATGAAGTGTTTGTGGTGTTAGTTATTTTAAAATAGAAAAAGAAACTATATTACTATGTGAGGGGAATTGGATGGTGAAATCATGATCAACCTGGGTGAGGGTCCCATGATGTTCATCTATCATCACTTTCAAGGGAAATGGGAAGGATAATTGATTCCTTGATTTATATATACTAAACATAATATGGTATGTTAGTTATTATTAGGTTAAACCATATGATTTATCTAACTATGATATTGATTACAATAATTAGCTCACAATTAATAAAATTATGATAATTTAAGAACCAAACACAATCAAGGAATCAAATCAATAAAGTGATGTGATTTCTAGATTTGAATTTATCTCAAAATATTCATCTAGAAAAAAACATGCATAATCATGGGTTATAACTTTTGGATTTCATGAAATGATAAAACCAATAAGTACAGTCATGAAAGAGAAGAGGTGAGAAAAGTAAAAAACAAGCTTAAATCATCATATGATCCGATTTATGAAAGGAATAATGATGATCAGTGTTCCATTTATTTTTATTATATAATAATATAATAAACAAAAAAGAAAAATTTATAAGTAAAGAATAATAGACCAAAAACAAGGAAATTCAATTACCAAAGAAATATTTCAAGAATGGATCTTGAGATTACTATAATAAACACCCCGCAGATTTATCAGTAAGAGGTTTAGAAGTACATAATGCAGAAGATGAAGGAAATGAATTAATAAAGAATATAAAATTAGACTAATCTTTACCCCTGGTCATTCCAACATTTGAAATGAACAATGCATATATTTTAAAGAGAAATTTGGAAATTTGGATCCATGAAAAGTCATGGATCAAATGGTGTAGTTGATACATTACTGAATGATTTTCTACTAGGATGATTCATATTGTTAACTATCCAAAATACATTTATTTTTTGTGTAATTATGGTTATAGGTGGGACATTGATTTATATGTCCAATGGAGATAGATTCATCTCAAATAGAGGTCCAATTCACAATTTATGACCCAATTTTAGAATGGCAGTCAATTCAAGCATACCTATAATTTCTCTAGATTGTGGGAATTTTCAGGGATCCAAATGGATTAATTGAAATCCATGATGTTTTATAGAAACATATCCCATATAATATCTAATCCTTACACCATTTTTAAACCAATTTGATGCACTAATAATCCACATTAAATATTTAAATCCACATATGTGCTTAGGCTCTTGCGTTGTTTTTCACATTTTTCTTGAATTAAATCATGGGGTCTCTAAATCTCCTCCACTATTAAACCCTAACACCTGTTACCCAGAGTTGGTGCATTATTACATAACATTGTCATGATAGAAATAATCACGTCCCGAAAGACCGATCCGTTTAGTAGCCTTGGAAGTATTAGATACATACATATGTTTTACATTACATCATTAAATAATGAAAAACTACATCATTGTGTCCCCTTTGAACACACTATTATCCCTTAGCATATTCTTGAAGGATAATCATAAAATACTTCTTTTCATCTTGGGTAATATAAAACATAGAAATGGGTGAGCTTAGATGGTCAGCAAGGATGACAATATAGCAGAAACTTTCATAAATAAGCATAAACATTTAAGGAAATGTATAAGACTAAAAAAAGACATTTAAATTTAATCTTCAGTATAATATGAAAAATAAAAATAATGTCATTTAGTTATTCACACGGATATTATACGCATCGAATAATCACATGCAATATCAATATTTAATTTCACAATGATGGAATGCATACTACCGGACATCATAACCACACAGTCAAGGCCTCGTACCAGGACTACAAATAATATTTTGTCAAGGACTTATTAAAAGACACTATATTTTATCATGAGACCTACCGATGCATCGAGGAGCTACAACGGGCTCCACCCGTCACATACTAAGTCCAATGCATTCCTGATATAAAAATGATGAAACCTAACATAAAAATTCGTAATAAAAATAGAATATGAAATGTCAATACTTTATCCAAAAACCATGAATGGTATAAAAATAACACATCCACAGTAAAACATACCACATAACCATTAATACAATATAAATAATTTTATCATAATAAATTAACTTCAAAAGGTGTAAAATCTCTCAAAGGATGTTGATATAGATGAAATCAAAACTATTTGAGAGAAATATCTCTTTCATTTTTTGAAATCATTTTAAAGTATCATCAATATAAAAGAAAACATTTATTTTGAAAATATTCTTATAATCTTTTAAGAGAATAATCAAAGATGTTATAACAGTGGAAAATAGCCACACCCACCATATAAGTTAAAAAGATACATTCTTACCTTAATTTTGTCGAAAATGCCATAAGGTACCTTGTTTGGAAAACGATAGAAAGATTCATTTCAACCAATTTATAAAAAATCAAACAAGTGTATAATTTACTTTAACCCATAATCTAGTAAATATTATAAATGTTTTGAAATACATTTTTAAGAAACATGGATGTGGATGATAAAGAGGCCCCAATAGATTCTCACGTATAAACAATCTCAGATAATAACAAGATTGTAAAAATTAACCTCTACCTTGTACTTTTTCATGGTCAAGGGTAAGTTAACCTCATTTATATTAGTTAAATAATTGTTATTAAATTATACAAGAAGAAAATTCATAAATATTATATCATATATAATCTTCTTAATATTACTTTGTTAACAATATTTCAGTAGTATCATCGTTTCAGGTGTTAACTGATTCATTTTCCTTTATATGTTTTATTATGTAAGTCATGTTTGTTATTAATAGGATGTATTTGGTTCATATCCAGAATGATATTATGTTCTTAAACATTACTTCTAATAATAAAATAAAAATTATTCTTGAATGGTTACGATGAGGAAATGAATCTTATCGCATTCATGGAGACGGTAATCCATATGTACGCACGAGCGACAATATCATTATTTTGATGGTAAAATCGTATGTAACTGGATGTTATATCATATATACATAATCATTAACATGTTATATTTATTATTTAAATCAATTTTACTCATTTTTAAACCCATCCAAATAATGAAGTGTGGAATAATAAAATACACCACGACGTGGAGACGGTGAGCCGCATGCACACATGCATGGTGACATTATCATTCATAGGATGTATAGAATAATGAATATGGTTTACCATTTTTATAATAAAATGAAATTATGTATATTTTACTTTATTTATTATTTTGGTATGTAAATAACAATGAAAAAGAATGTGGAAGAAGAAAAGAACTTTGAAAGAGGAGATAAAAGAATTACTTATTCTTTGGGTGTTTCTATTCGATTTGAACCTAAGGGCTCCATAATTCAGATTTATGATCAAGGGGAGGGCCCTAGGTTGAATTAATTGAATTTAGGAGGAGATTTAGGAAGGGTTTATCTGATCCAAATGGCTTTGGAGGTGTGATTTTGAGAGAAGGGGAAGTACCATTTTATAAGAGAGGTGAGAGTCACTTTAGGAAAAGTCTGAAATATTATTTTATTATAAATTGTTTTTCGATTTATAGTAGCTCAAAATTGATTTAATTAGTGTATAAGTTGTTTATGTGTCGAAATATTCTCAACCAATTGGTTTTATACATGTTTATGTTACCATATTAGCCTTATCCTTTAGATTTAACTCTTAGTTAAATAGTTTAACTTTTCCCATGTCTTCTTGTATTTTTATATTAAATGGTTACTAAACATACTATAAAATTCCAAGAGAACCTCAAGTGGTTCATTAATTAAATATATATCATTATATAAGTCATTTAGAAAAACCTTAGTTTTTTAGGACTACTTTATAATTTAATAAAATAGTATTTGTTTTAACAACTCAGTTATGTCAATTTTGACACTATTTTGTATTTGGGTTTTTTGGAAGTCATAACAACTTGATTAATTCAAAAAAAAATACATTTAATCAACCCTAACATGTCATATTTTCTTAGAAAATTATTTTTTTTTCATCCAAATTTGGAAATTATATTTATTTTAATATTTATAATTCCATTTATAATATTTTTTCATTAATAAAGCAATTACTACTTCATAATTGTGTCATAAATAAATTTAATTATTTAATGTATAAAAAATTATAATAAAATTCCATGATGTAGGAAATAATTTTAGATTTATAATTACTATTTATAGTCTAAGTTATCTTATGTATAACCCTATATTAATATTGTTTTAGTTATTACACCTTGAATTTTATTCTTTTAACTCTTCTTTAAATAAAATAATAATAAATGTCCTAATCTAATACAAGGGGATAAAAAGTATCATATTTTATTACCAAGGTTTATTTTGGTCTAAATACACTTATCCAATATAATTAGGACATGTGTTAGGGTAATTATAATATCTTTTTTACCTATAATTATAATATTTACTTTTGACCGTGGAAAATAAAATTCAAAAGTTACTATTCACCAAAAATTATTTTCATCTTATTAAATATCATTTTTCTTACAGATGTTAACTGTGTCTTAAGGATTTTTGAAATTCAATTCACAGAAGTGGTAAAATTACATTTTTTTGCAAAATTGCTATTGTGCCTACAAGGTGGGTAAAAGACATTAAAAAGTTCAATAAAATTTTATTTATCGAATATTATTATAAAATGACTTCAATGAATTAAATTAAACATATATATGTATTATGTATCTATTTTTACATAAAATAAAATTAAATAAAATAAATAATTATTTATATAAAAAGTCAATTATAAATAATAACGCAGTGTCTTTCACTATATATCAAAAACGAAAAGTTTTCAGAAAAATACAATAAAATCACCCGAGGCAAAATATGATATTCTAAATTCAAAAATTAAATATATTTAACCAAATTCAAAACATAGAAGTTTCATTTATTAATTTAAAAATAATTCTCATTGTGAAAACCAAAAAGAGGGTTTTTTTAATGTAAAAACCATCGAACAATTGAAATTTGTTTATGTCCAATTTAAATGTGAAATCACTTATAATAACTTATATTGTATTAAATGATAAAAATACAATCTAATTATACTTAAAAACCCTTAAAATTTATAATTTAACACTATAAATTATTTGAAAGAAAATAGTTATTTTCAAATAAAATTTAGTATGTTTCACTATCGATCAAAATATGAAAGTTATCAGAAAAACACCAAAAATTTATGCAAACAAAATTTTTATGTCCCTATTCTAAAGAAGAATTAAATTTAATTAAATTTAATATATAAAAGTGTAAAATATTGGATTTAAAAAGGGTTATCCATTAAAAGGAAGAAAATTTGATTTTTTTGAAAAATAATTCTTCTATCTGAAAAATTGAATTTGTCATTATATTATGTATATGGAACACAACAGATGAATGTTAAAAATATATGGGATATATATAAAATTCAAAATATGGTTATTACTATTCCTAACCACTTATTTAAATGGATGGTTTGATAGGTCGTGGTATAAGGACTCGGCCTTAAACATTACTTATTATTGAATTAAATGAATAATTCACATAGAGGATCTTTCCAGGTTTAGAGTTTTAGAGAATTAGATCATAAATCATGCATTACATTCCACATTTAAACAAAGTGGTTACATAAAAGATAGTATTAATTTTTTTCCCATCGACGGAAACATATTTAAAACAAAACATGGATTCTTTCATGACACTTCCCTAACCCTATCATCACATCATGTACCTTTCCCTTGACCTGTGAAAAACATTTCAAAAACATGGGATGAGCATAAAAAGCTCAGTAAGGGATATAAAAGTACGAAATGAAAACATTATTCCATGTATGAAATCATACTTTACTCATAAAACATAATCACTTTAACATACCTCATCAAATCATGGATAAATCATAGAAATCATAAGACATAAAGGTAACTTGAGGCATTCATAACATTCTTACGTAGGGAGTAACCCTCTTGGTTATGTTTGGAATACCCATCACAGTATATTCCCTAAATCTCTTCAGAGAAACCTTAATGTTAACTCCTTCGCGTTACCCATTTCATTTGAGATCTATATCGGGCTCACCTGCCCTTAGTTTATTATGGAACCACCCATCTTCATAACAATGCCCAAGAACCATAACATAATCGTATCACATAAAACATGCATAAAGGATACATAACATTTCCACATTTCAATCACAAGATATCAATACAACACATTGATATAATAAAAACATTATGAAAACCATTTTCAATACAAAAATAAAAGAAAAGTATAACCTGGTATTTATTTTCCATTAAAAAAAGGTTATTGCTTATAGAGGAAGCCGAAACTGAAATAATGGTCATGGCGGCGGAGAAGTCATTGTCACCGCATACGTACGACAAATAAAAACATTCCCTTTTTTCGTTTAGTAAATGCTTCGTATAAAAAATATTCCTTTTGAATAAACTTAAAAGTCAAAGGGGTTTATGAACCTTATAAAATAAATTTGTGTATAAAACAAAATATGCCTCAATGAAAGGAGATTGAGATGAAGTCCCTTACAAAGACAATATCCTTGGATTAAGGATAAATCAATTACATAATTATGAGTGACCAATGAATACAACAAATATGAGTGGATATTAAGTGTAAAAAAATCAGAGATCATTCACACATATTCATAGAAAAACATATTCAAGGTGTACAAGTTTATCCCAAAGAATCAAAATTGGGTTAAGAAGTTCCCTTGCAAAAATTCGACAGCCTAACGGCGTCACTTTCAACTTCATAAAATGGGTTTATGAGAGATAAAAATGGTATATCATCACTTGGACATAAAATTTACATCAATAAGGATATAGAAGAAAATATACCTACATTACAATATGTAAATTAAAAGACCCAACAAAATAAGTCTTTTAAAAAGAGGAGGGTGAAAAGTTCCCTTACCGACTTGGGTATCTTTCGAAACATACACCCCATGAAAGAAAAACAATACAACATTGATTTAAATACTCATAAACGAAATTATATTACACAAATAGTATAATAATGGGAATTAAATATACCAATCAAAGGAAATGGTGTCAAATGTAGAATAAATCTCACAAGAATAAAAGTGAGATGAAAAATCTCTTACGAAAACTCGGCAACCTAACAACGCCACTCAAAACATCCAAAAATGGATTGATGAGATCAAATAGGGTCTCTCATAAAATTAACATAAAATGTATAGAAACAGGAATAGAAAATAACATCCCCCAACATAACGAAGAGGATCTTAAAAGAAGTGACATAAAGGAGAGTACTTAAAAAGAAAGAGAGAGGTTGGATCTCTTATGAAAATTCGGCAGCCTAACGACGCCAATCAAATCTTCCAAAATAGATTGATGAGAGAAAATAGGGTCTCTCATCACATGAACATAAAAATTACAGTAAGAGTAATATAAAATAACATCCCAATCATAAGAAAGATTATCTTAAAATGAATGACATAAAAGAGTGTACTTAAAAAGAAAGAGAGGGGTAGGTTCCCTTACCTCAAGTCCGACTTGACTTGTTCATTTCTTTATATTCCTGAATAATAAACTTTGCTCAATTTATAATTTCTTAAGGACCTCATTTAAGTATTATTATTCAGTTCATATCTCATATTATAATTTTATAATAATTTTTTAATAATGTTAGTTCATATCAGACGTTTTTGCTGATGTTTGGTACATGAGTAAAAAATGAACTTGTTTGAAAATGATTGACCATTTAGTTATAAGTAAATCATTTCCAGAATAGTATTAATGATTATAATATCATATATATCAATTAAATATTCATTTTATACTATTCCATAACATTTTGAGAAAAAAAATGAAAAGCACCGTTCATGGAGACGGTAGGCCGTACGTACGCATGAACGCTACTTTCATTTTTTTTGTCATATTAAGGGAATTAAAAATAAATGAGATATATATATTACAATTCCAGTATAATATATATGTTATATTGGTCACATATGTTCAGTAATTTCATTCTTTATACATTCCATGTATTGCATGAATGAGTCACATCACTTGAGGGGGCAGTAGTCCACATTTCCTCATATGAAATTATCGCATTTGCACAACATGATAAGAATAAAGGTATGTTTTAAACATAAAATACAGAAGAATATAGTAAACATAAATACCATATATATCATATATAAAATACAGTTACATCATAATGGCCACCTTTAAAGGTGTTAAAAGAATATTGAACAATCATCGTTTTGTGAGGCAGAACATCGCCAACCACAGAAACGTTATGTTCTTTAACCATTAGACGATGGTGTGTATGGGTGTAGCTATAATAATTCTCATAAAAACATACTAGTATATTGAAGATACGGGTGTTGTGACAAAATAATGGAATAATAATAGTTTATGGGGTTGGAGAAGCAAAATAAAACATAAGAACACAAGAGAAGACACTACCTTTAAATCGGGTAACTCTTTTTGATTTGAGCTCAAAGGCTTCCTTGGAAAGACTTCTGCCCAAAGTGAGGCTTCTAGGAGTAATAGAGGGATGTGGAGATACAAAATGGTAAGGATTTGGCCGATCTAAAGGCTTGAGACGTGTGGGTAAAGTGGTAGAGGTGGGGGCCTTTTATAAGAGGAGAGGAGGGGCACTCTTGGAAAGTCTTGAAAAGTAACATTATTATAAAATGATTTTCGGATTTTAAAGGGCCCACAATTATATATTTCGAGTATAAGGTGATAATATTTTAAAATCCACACATCCATTAGGTTTTTGACAAGTGTAGGTCTTAGATTTTACATTATATTTTTATTTTATTTAAATCGTTAAATAATGAGGTAATGACTGCATCATCATGGTGTCATAAATAATTTAATTTATTTAATGTCTAAAAATTATAAAAAAATATCAAGATGTAGGAAAGATTTTTAGATTTCCAATGAATATTTATAGTAAAAAATATGATATTTAGAACTCCATTTAAAAATTGTTTTAGTAAAGCAACACATGTTTGTGACATTTTTATTTTAACATTAAATAAAAAGTTTTTAATGTCATTTTCCTACCAAAGTGGCTCCATGGGGTCCCCAACTTGACCCATGGATTTTATTGGTCGTACATGACACATCCAATAAGGGTAGTACATGTTTCAAGGTCATTTAATATTATTAAAACATTATTTTTACCTTCAATTACACTAATTACCTCTAATCGCGATTAAAAACTTAAAAGTTACTATTCACCAAAAAAATTTATTTTAATCCCATTGAACCACATTTTACATAATAATGAAAATAATTTATATTGGATTTTTGAAATTCAAATCATAGAAGTGGTAAAGTTCCATTTAAACGAAAAATCAGTTTTTGTAACTACCACTTTGTGGTTTCACTATTCATCAAAAATTAAGGTTTTTCAGAAAAATATGAAAAATTCACCCTAAGATATATTTGATATTCTGAATTCAAAAATGATGTCTATTTTACCAAATTCATAACATAGAATTTTCATTAATAAATTTTATAATTAAATCCCGCTGTCAAATCAAATAGCGTGTTTTTAAGAAACAATATCTATCAAAAGATTGACACTCGTTTATGTCCAATCTCAAAGTGATATTAATTCCAATGACCACCATTGGATTAAATGGTAAAAAAATATTATAATTTCACTTTAAAACCAATTCAAAAGATAATCTAATTATATAAATAAATTATATTAAAAAGAGGTTTTGAATTAAAATACAAGATTTTTCACTATTCATTAAAAAATGAACTTTATCCGAAAAATACCAAAAATTTACACAAAGTAAATTTTGATGTCCCGATTCTAAAGGAGAATTTTATTTTGTCAAATATAACACATAAAATTGTCAAAAAGTAGATTTAAAAGTGGTTCACCATCAAAAGGCGGTTAATCGACCTTTTAAAGAATATTAAAATGTTTACTCTTAAAATTGGATTCATTCACATTTTTAATCCTCTAACATTTATTGTAAAAAGTAAAAATATTTGGAAAATATATATAATAATTTCTTAGTTAGTTCTGTTCATTCCCGTCATTACAACGGCTAGGTGTTAACTACCATTTAAAATAAAATTATTTCATTATTAGAGTGCAACGTAAGATTTCAAAGGAACTTGTTGTTGCGTATTGGGTAAGCCATCGAGCATAGTGTTCCCTTTAAATTAATATTGACATTTTATTCACAATTAGGGATAAATATAAAAATTTCATATTCTTTATTTACCTAGGGTGTTACATCCTTCCCCCCTTTTAGGAATTGCATCCTCGCAATTTTAAAATTGGGCTCGGAAACATCATTGAAAGTCCCACATCAGAACAAGAGTAGGTAAAACAATCACTTTAAAAGAAAGAAAGAGAAGTACAGAGGTCACCCGAGTTAACCCGTACTAGGATTCCATGTAGGAAAACATGGATATGGAAGAAAAATAAAAGGGTCATATTCTGAGGGAGAGTGATAGAAAACATGTTTTGGAGAAAGTTAACCACAAGAAAATCACATAATTTTGGTGGGTTAAACGGTATTCAATTCCCCAGTAGGAAAAGTGAATAGAAAACATTTTTGTTTTAAGTTAATTTTCATTGAGTAATTTATTTTTGATCTTAAGGAAACATACTTACTTGTCATGTTGAATTTCAACTTTTACTAGATTTCTTACACAAACTCATACTTTCCCAAAATGATGAGTATTTAGGAAGTCTTATTCACATTAAGAGTTCTATAATCAACTTCTAGAGAATCACCTAATCCACAAAAGATAACTATATATTTCCCATGTCTTTAGACCCTTACCAAAACCAAAATTTTTAGAACAAGATCAGATAATCTAGAAAAGGATAACCCTTTATAAAAAGAAAATCTATTCTTAATATCCAAAATTTGTCCAACAAAACCCAAAGTTCAATGAGGACCATTCGATAAACAATTTGTCCATAAAATTATTCAAAGTAAAAAAAACTAATATTGAAACCCAAATATTTGAAGGATTTAGTCACATAGTCTTCCAAGGTACAAATTAACACTTATCTCCAAATAACATCAGTTACTCTAAAAGTCTCATATTGAAAAGTAATTAACTTAATCACATATCCTCCATGATAGGTTAATACTTTCCATAGATAACCCAAAATAAACATTCTCTTAATTCATAAAATCATCTAACTAAAAAGAATAAGTCATACTAACCAGGTACTTCACGTAGTCCAGTGGTAGGCGATAAATACCAGTCGCACTTTGGTTGTGGGTTCAATTCCCGTAGCTTTGTCCGACGCGGCGGGTTGTCACACGGTCTGCATGTTTCTTTTTTTATAAAACTCCAAAAATAACCATAACATGTTTTAACCTCAATAGTTTCCTTATACCTCTCATTTTCATACAAATTCATTACTATCTCCACATCTTAATTCTTGAAGTCTTATTTCACCACCATAAGATAAAATAAAACGATTCCCAAAATTAATAACAACATACCTTGATCATGGCATCAACTCAGTTTCATCTTCATCTTGTTCACATAGGTAGAAGTCCCATGCATTACAACAATGATTTAGATATCCTTCAAAATCATTTTCTTCCTCCATCCAAATACACCTTGTACAATATGGGTCATATGGGTGTTCACAGAAAAACAGTTTTGGAAAATAATCATGTATGACATATAATTCCAAAACATCTGATAAAACATGATTTCTATAAAATAGTCGGACAGAATTTGAGTTGAAACTTTCTATTATTGGTCCTTTTAAAATACCATAAGTGTGTGCTGAGAGACTATATTTTAAAAGTAAATATAAATAGGTTGTGCAAGGGTCTCCTTCCTCAGTACCATTTTTAAAATCATAATATGCTTCAAATTCTTGTGATAAAGTAAAATATTTTAAAATACCTTGATAATATTTACCTTTCTTGAAAATATGAGAATATTGTGAAAATAGTATTTGTCTAAATACAAACCATGATCCACGATGATAACGATGTATAGTGGAGGTGTTTGATATCTCAAAAAACTACTTGTAAGTGAGTTGTATGCTAGAAAATGTTTCACAATCATCCGAACATGACTTTGCAATAATTATTGCAAGAATGTCATCAAGAAGAGATAGGAATTTCGTTTCAGATACTCATCCTTCCATTCGTAACTGACTTTACTTGATCTGAAAAAAGTTATAAAACAAGGATTTAACTGAAATAATAGATATAGGGACTAACCATGTGTCTAACAAAAACTCATAATCCCTAAAGTTGTCTAAACCAAACTCTGATACCAACTATAAGGACCCAGCCTTAAACATTACTTATTATTGAATTAAATGAATAATTAACATAGAGGATCTTCACAGGTTTAGAGTTTTAGAGAATTATATCACAAATCATGCATTAAATTCCACATTTAAACAAAGTGGTTACATAAAAGATAGTATTCATTTTTTTCCCATAGACGGAAAGATATTTAAAACAAAACATGGATTCTTTCATGACACTTCCTTAACCCTATCATCACATCATGTACCTTTCCCTTGACCTATGAAAAACATTTCAAAAACATGGGATGAGCATAAAAAGCTCAGTAAGGGATATAAAAGTACGAAGTGAAAACATTAGTCCATGTATGAAATCATACATTACTCATAAAACATAATCACTTTAACATACCTCATCAAATAATGAATAAATAATAGAAATCATAAGACATAAAGGTAACTTGAGGCATTCATAACATTCTTATGTAGGGAGTAACCCTCTTGGTTACGTTTGGAATACCCATCACAATATATTCCCTAAATCTCTTCGGAGAAACCTTAACGTTTAACTCCTTCGCGTTACCCAATGCATTGGAGAGCTATATCGGGATCACCAGCCCTTATTTTATTACGGAACCACCCGTCTTCATAATAATGCCCAAGAACCATAACATAATCGTATCACATAAAACATGCATAAAGGAAACATAACATTTCCACATTTCAATCACAAGATATCAATACAACACATAGATATAATAAAAACATTATGAAAACAATTTTCAATACCAAAATAAAAGAAAAGTAAAACATGGTATTTATTTTCCATTACAAAAAAGGTTATGTCTTGTAGAGGAAGCCGAAACTGAAATAATGGTCATGCCGGCGGAGAAGTCATTGTCGCCACATACATACGACAAATAAAAACATTCCCTTTTGTCATTTAGTAAACGCTTCGTATAAAAAAGATTCCTTTTGAATAAATGTAAAAGTCAAATGGTTTTATACACCGTATAAAATAAAGTTGTGTATAAAACAAAATATTCCTCAATGAAATTAGATTGAGATGAAGTCCCTTACAAAGACGGTATCCTTGGATTAAGGATAAATCAATTACATAATTATGTGTGACAAATGAATACACCAAATATAAGTGGATATTAAGTTTAAAACAATCAGAGATCATTCACACATATTCATATAATGATATATTCAAGGAGTACAAGTTTATCCCAAAGAATCAAAATTGGGTTAAGAAGTTCCCTTGCAAAAAATCGACAGCCTAACGACGTCACTTCAAACTTCAGAAAATGAGTTGATGAGAGATAAAAGGGTATCTCATCACTTAGACATAAAATTTACATCAATAAGGATATATAATAACATATCCCAACATTAAAATATTTAAATTAAAAGACCCAACAAAATAAGTCTTTTAAAAAGGGGAGGGTGAAAAGTTCCCTTACCGACTTGGGTATCTTTCGAAACAGACACCCCATGAAAGAAGGACAATACAACATTGATATAAATACTCATAAAAAAAATTATATTACAAAAAAGAGTAGAATAATGGGCAGTACATATACCACTCATAGGAAATGGTGTCAAATGTAGAATAAATATCACGGGAATAAAAGTGAGATGAAAAATCCCTTACGAAAACTCGGTAGCCTAACGACGCCACTTAAAACTTCCAAAAATGAATTGATGAGATAAAATAGGGTCTCTCATAAAAATAACATAAAATGTACAGAAATAGGAATATAAAATAACATCCCCCAACATAAAAAAGAGGATCTTAAAAGAAGTGACATAAAGGAGAGTACTTAAAAAGAAAGAGAGAGGTTGGATCTCTTACGAAAATTCGGCAGCATAACGGCGCCAATCAAATCTTCCAAAATGGATTGATGAGAGAAAATAGGGTCTCTCATCATATGAAAATAAAAAGTACAGTAAGAGTAATATAAAATAACATCCCAATCATAAGAAATATGATCTTAAAAGAAATGACATAAAAGAGTGTACTTAAAAAGAAAGAGAGGGGTAGGTTCCCTTACCTCATGTCCGACTTGACTTTTTTGTTTCTTTATATTCCTGAATAATAAAATTTGGTCAATTTATAATTGCTTAAGGACCTTTTTTAAGGATTATTATTCAGTTCATATCACATATTATATTTTTATAATAATTTTTTAATAATGTTAGTTCATATCAAACGTTTTTGCTGATGTTTGGTACATGAGTAAAAAACGAACTTGTTTGAAAATTATTGCCCATGTAGTTATAAGTAAATCATTTACAGAATAGTATTAATGAATAAAATATCATATATATCCAGTAAATATTCATTTTATACTATTCCATAACATTTGGAGAAAAAAATGAAAAGCACCGTTCATGGAGACGGTAGGCCGTACGTACGTATGAACGCTAACTTCATTTTTTTGTCATATTAATGGAATTAAAAATAAATGAGATATATATATATATTATAATTACAGTATAATATATATTTTATATAGGTCACATATGTTCAGTAATTCCATTCTTTATACATTCCATGTATTGCATGAACGAGTCACATCACTTGAGGGGGCGGTAGTCCACACTTCCTCATATGAAATTATCGCATTTGCACAACATGCGAAGAATAAAGGTATGTTTTAAATAAAAAATACAAAAGAATATAGTAAACATAAATACCATATATATCATATATAAAATACCGTTACATCATAATGGAAACCTTTAAATGTGTTAAAAGAATATTGAACAATCATCGTTTCGTGAGGCAGAAAATCGCCAACTAGAGAAACAATATGTTCTTTAACCATTAGAAAAAGGTGTGTGTGGGTGTAGCTCTAATTATTCCCATAAAAGAAATCTTAGTATATTTAAGATACTGTTTTTGTTATAAAATAATGGAATAAAAAGAGTTTAGGGGATTGGAGAAGCAAAATAAAACATAAGAACACAAGAGAAGACACTACCTTTAAATCGGGTAATTCTTTTTGATTTGAGCTCAAAGGCTTACTTAGAAAGACTTATTCCCAAAGTGAGGCTTCTAGGAGTAAGAGAGGGATTTGAAAATACAAAAATGGGTAGGGGTTGGCTGAGACAAAGTCTTGAGAGGTGTGGGTAAAGTGGTAGAGTGGGTTCCTTTTATAAGAGGAGAGGAGGGGCACTCTTGGAAAGTTTTGAAAAGTAACATTATTATAAAATGATTTTAGGATTTTAAAGGGCCCAAAATTATATATTTCTAGGATAAGGTGATAATATTTATAAATCCACACATACAATAGGTTTTTACAAGTTTAGGTCTTTGATTTTACATTATCTTTTCATTTTTTGTAAATCGTTAAATAATGAGGTAATCACTGCATCATCATGGTGTCATAAATAATTTAATTTATTTAATTTCTAAAAATTATAAAAAACTATCATGATTTAGGAAATAGTTTTATCTTTCTAATGAATATTTATAGTAAAAAATTTTACTTGTATTACCCCATTTAAAAATTGTTTTAGTAAAACAACACATGTTTGTGACATTTTTATTTTAACATTAAATAAAAAGTTTTTAATGTCATTTTCCTACCAAAGTGGCTCCATGGGGTCCCCAAGTTGACCCAGGGATTTTCTTTGTCGGAAATGACGCATCCAATAAGGGTAGTACTTGTTTCAATGTCATTTAATATTATTAAAACATTATTTTTACCTTAAATTACACTAATTACCTCTAATCGCGATTAAAAACTTAAAAGTTACTATTCACCAAAAAATTATTTTAATCCCATTGAACCACATTTTACTTAATAATGAAAATAATTTATATTGGATTTTTGAAATTCAAATCACAGAAGTGGTAAAGTTCCATTTAAATGAAAAATCAGTTTCTGTAACTACCACTTTGTTGTTTCACTATTCATAAAAAATTAAGGTTTTTCAGAAAAATACCAAAAATTCACCCTAAGCTATATTTGATATTCCGAATTCAAAAATGAGTTCTATTTTACAAAATTCATAACATAGAAGTTTCATTAATTAATTTTATAATTAAATCCCGCTGTCAAATCAAATAGCGTGTTTTTAAGAAACAATATCCATCAAAAGATTGGCACTCGTTTATGTCCAATCTCAAAGTGATATTAATTCCAATGACCACCATTGGATTAAATGGTAAAAATATATTATAATTTTACTTTAAAACCAATTAAAAAGATAATATAATCATATAAATAAATTATATTAAAAAGAGGTTTAGAATTAAAATACAACATTTTTCACTATTCATTAAAAAATGAACTTTATCGGAAAAATAACAAATATTTACACAAAATAAA
The DNA here is from genome assembly GCA_963277665.1 of Viscum album. Classification (NCBI taxonomy): domain Eukaryota; kingdom Viridiplantae; phylum Streptophyta; class Magnoliopsida; order Santalales; family Viscaceae; genus Viscum; species Viscum album. The sequence continues at coordinate 1,128,889,097 of OY728146.1, forward strand.
TTTTGATGTCCCGATTCTAAAGAAAAATTTTATTTTGTCAATTATAACTCATAAAATTGTCAAAAAGTGGATTTAAAAGAGGTTCTCCATCAAAAGGCGGTTAATCGTCCTTTTAAAGAATATTAGAATGTTTACGCTTAAAATTGGATTCATTCACATTTTTAATCCTCTAAAATTTATTGTAAAAAGTAAAAATATTTTAAAAACATATATAATCATTTTGTAGTTAGTTCTGTTCATTCCCATCATTACAACGGCTAGGTGTTAACTACCATTTAAAATAAAATTATTTCATTATTAGAGTGCAACGTAAGATTTCAAAGGAACTCGTTGTTGCGTATTGGGTAAGCCATCGAGCATAGCGTTCCCCTTAAATTAATATTAACATTTTATTCACAAATAGGGATAAATATAAAAATTTCATATTCTTTATTTACCTGGGGTGTTACCTGTGGTGCCCTTGACCTCGGTGTTGCATGTAACACAAGCTATTAACTTACTTTAAAGAGATAATGTACTATAAAATCAAGGGGTATTACATTATACCCTACTTCAATAAATTGTGTCCTCATAACTTAAAATTGTTTTCTGAAAATAAAATTTTGAAAATAGAAAATACATTTGTAGAAATCCCACATCAGAAATAGGGTTAATAAAATTTAGTCGTAATAAGTGGGAAAGGGAAATGAAAAAGTCATCACCAAATTAGGGTTTCAAATTGGAGAACATTAGTGGAAATTACAGGCACATAATTAGAGGAAAAACGTAAATATTTATATGGAGTGATTGAGGTCATCAATAACAAATAAGTGTAAAATTGAGGGCATCAAAGCCATAAATCTATAATGTTTTAAAATATCCTCAGTTTAACAAATAATAAGGTATTAGGATAACACATGTTTGGTTTTAAGATCCCTTCATTAAATATTAAGAATTAATTTTTTCATAGAATAAGATAAAAAAATATACTTGGCATTTATAGTTTCATCCTTCACCTAATTCCTTCCATAAACACATCTTTCACTCTAAAAGAAAATTGAATTAAAAAATATTCTATTTATTCTAATAGAATATTGTTCCAAAAATAATGAATTTATAATTCATTTGTCAGAAAATTTAAAAAAACTACATTATATAAACAAGGACATCACGTAATAAAGTGGGTGTTGATGCACCCTCGTCGCCCTTCAGTTGTGGGTTCAAGTCTCGCAACCTTTCTAGATAAGTCGGGTTGTCGCCAGACCTCTGGGTTGTCATTTTTATAAAAATCCAAAAATAACCTTAAGAAATTCTTTAAACTTAGAAATAGTATCCAATGTAAAACCTAATCCATTCTAACCTTAATAATTATCCACAATACTTCTGTCTGAACTCACAGTGCAAAATTTATAAGGAAATTCACATAATATACATGTAAATTCTTTCATCCTCTATTCCCTTAAAATGTGGTAATAAAATTAATTACCTGAAAACCATATTTGAATAGGTATGTACATCCTTATTCCTTCTGTAAAACATAGAATACTGGATATACTCTTAAAATCCAAAAAATGTTGTAATCTCCAATAATGATGGAATAAACAAACCTTTAATTATTTCCAAGGTAGTTAATAATATCCAATATATTTTATCCAAATCAATCATATCTTATTCCAAAATCAATACCTCAGTATCAAGACCATGTTAATGTTTATCTTTCCTTCAACAATGTATTTTAAAAAAAATTTAACTTTCTATTGAGTCACTTTTCTTGGTACCACACAATCTCAAATCCTTAATGAAATAGTACTGCAGTATAATACATATTTATTTCCATAATTAATATAACTAGTACATCATTGATTCAACACTCAAATGACATAATTCTTCGATATCAACACAAGAATGCTAATCATTCCCCTTCATCTGCAGTAGTATCATAACTTTATTATTATCCAATACCATCATTTGGGGCATACTCTGATGATTTGGACATTGATTCACATAGTTTCCCAACTCATTGCAGATAAAGAATTGTACATATGAAACCTTTTTCTTACCCTTACAATCATGAATGTGGTGTCCATTTTCTCCACACTTATAACATAGTCCCATTCCCTTCAAACATTTACCAAGGTGATTCTTTCTACAGTTATCACATATGGGAAAATCCTTCAGTCCCTTATTCCCTATATTCATATTTATCTCTACCATCCTCTTCTTCTCTGGATTACCTTCAATTATATATGACTTAGAGAATTATTTACTTATATTATTAACAAATGACACTATATTTTCATATGATGAGAATACATGGGGAATTATTTCCACTCTAAATGTTGGCTTAAGGCCATTAAAGATATGACCCTTCTTACTCTATGGATCATGCGTATTGCTGGAGTTCACATTACTTCTAATAGGCCCCATTTTTAAATGATTAAAATACTAGGTTAGATCATATCATAATGTATAATACAAAAACTAGAAAAATCTTTAACATTAATTGAGGATTTTCAAACATATAGTCTCATAGTCATAAAAATGGTCTCTTTTCTGACATATTGAATCATAAATCCTTCACAATGGGTTGTAATGAAAATGTGAATTATCCTAAGAATATCCCCCGGGAGTGTTATAACCAAGAGTGTAGCAAGGCCCGTTGTCGTGTACCATGATACCCCGGGTCAAGCCCAAAACTCCTTGTCGGAGTTTTCACTTCTAGGTACATCTGTTCTAGAGTTTCCTCTACCTACACGTATCTAGACATGAATGTATTTCTAGGATAACACACAATATAACTACGTTACCAAAAATCTAGGAATCTAATCAATACTAATCATCATTTTTTAGCTTAGGGTAATGTTATATAATCAGAGTTTTTTAATATATCGTTTACATGGTTTATACTAAACTTCCTCTAATACCAACTATAATGCCCCGCCCCCAGTTACCCAGAGTTAGTGAATTATTACATATAATTTTCAAGACACATGGAGTCATTTTACAAAAGAGAAATCATTATAGTATCCTTGGAAGTACTAGATACATACATAAGTTTTACATTACATCATCAAATAAATAAAATTAGCATCATCGTGTCCCCTTTGAACACACTCTTATCCCTTTTCCTATTTTTGTAAGTTAATCATAAAATACTTCTTTGCATTCCGAAAAAAAAAATATAAATGGGTGAGCTTAGATGGTCACAATGGATAATAATATAGCGCAAACATTCATAAATAAGAATAAAAATTTACAGCCATGTGTAAGACTAAAACAAAAAACTTTTAATCTTAAAAATCAGTATAATATGAAAAATATAAATCCAAATAATGCCACTTACTTATTCACATAGATATTATACTAGTCGAATAATCCCATGAAATATCAATAGCATATTTCATAATGATGGAATACATAATATCAGACATCATAACCACATAGTCAAGGCCTCGTGCCAAGACTACAAATAAGATTTTGTCAAGGACTTGTGCCAAGATACTAGTTTGTCTCATGAGACCTATCGATGCATCGAGGAGTTGTAACCGGCTCCACCCATCACATACTAAGTCCAACACATTCTTCATATGAAAAAGTTGAATCTTAACTTAAACATTCATATTAAAAATAGCATATGAAATTCTAATACTTTATCCATAAACCATGAATTATAAGAAAATAAAAAATCCACAGTCAAACATACCACAAAACCATCAATAAAATATGGAATATTGTATCATAATAAATCAACTTCAAAAAAGTGTAAAATCTCTCAATGGATGTTGACATAGAATAAATAAAAACTATTTGAGAGAAATATATCTTTCTTTTTTTAAAATCATTTAAAAGTCACATAATTATAAAATAAAACATTTATTTTAAAATATTCTTATAATATTTTAAGGGGAAATTCTATGATGTAATAACTGTGGAAAATAGCCGCACCCACCTTATAAGTTATAAAAAATTAATTCTTAACTAAGTTTCTTCGAAAAGGTCATAATGTACCTTGTTTGGAAAACGACAGAAATATTCATTTCAAACCATTTTATAAAAAATCAAACATGTGTATAAATGCATTTAACCCATATTCTAGTAAATAGTATAGATGTTTTTAAATACATTTTTATGAATCACAGTCGTGGATGATAAAGAGGACCCAGTAGATACTCACGTATAAACAACCTCAGATAATAATGAGATTGTTAAAATTAACCCTTACCTAATAATTTTCCTTATTAGAGGGTATGTTAACCTCATATATAATAGTTAAATAATTTTCATTATATTATACATGAACCACATTCCTAAATATTATATCGAATATGATCTCCTAAAATTGCTTTGTTAATAATATTTCAGTAGTACCATCATTTCAGGTGTTAACTAATTCATTATCCTACATATTTTTTGTAACACAAGTCATGTTTTTATGGATATGATGTATTTGGTTCATTTACATAATGATATAAAGTTCTTAAAAATTACTTTTGGTCCAAAAAACAAAATTATTCTTGAATGGTTACAATGAGGAAATGAATCTTATTGCATTTGTGCATACGGTAATGCGTATGAACGCACAAGCGACAATATCATTCTATTGATGGTAAAATCATATGTTACTAGATGGTATATCATATATAAAGAATAATTAACATGTTATATTTATTATTTATTTCAATTATACTCATTATTATACCCATCCAAATAATTAAGTGTTGAATAACAAACTACACCACGATGTGGAGACAGTAAGCTGTACGTACGCACACATGGTGAAATTATCATTCATAGGATGGATAGAATAATAAATATGGTTTACCATATTAATAATAACATCAAAATATATAAAAGTTACTGTAGTTATTATTTTGGTATGGAAATAACAAAGAAAGTGAAAGTTGAAGAAGAAAAGAACTTTGAAAGAGGCGATAAAATAATTACCTCTTCTTTGGGTGTTTCCATTGGATTTGAACAAAAGGGCTCTATAATATGGCATTATGTTCAAGGTAAGGCCTATAAGTTAAATTTAGGGAAGTTTGTAGGAGATTTTTGTAGGGGTTTTCCTAGCCAAATGGCTTTGGAGGTGTGATTTTGAGAGAAGGGGATCAACCCTTTTATAAGATAAGTGAGTGTCACTTTATGAAAGGATTGAAATAATATTTTATTATAAAATAATTTTCGGTTTCTAATATCACAAAATTGATTTATTTAATGACTAATTTGGGGATGGGTCAATATCATCTCAACCAATAGGTTTTAGAGAAGTTTAGTTCACCATATTAACATTATCATTTAGATTTAACTCTCAGTTAAATTGTTTAACTTTTACCATGTCTTCTTATATTTTTATATTACATAGTTAATAAACATACAATAAAATGACAAGATAACCTCAAGTGGTTAATTGATGAATTATCTATCATTATATAAGTAATTTTTCAAATCCATATACTTTTAGGACTATTATATAATTTTAAAAAAATAGGAATTTTTTAAAAACTCATTTATGTCAATTTTGACACTATGTAGTACTTGGTTTCTGTGAAAGACATCACAACATGATTGCTTCAAAAAACTAAATTTAATAAACCCTAAAATGTCTTATTAATCTAGAAAATTAGTGTATTTCATCAAAATTTTCGAATTATATTTATTATAATATTTATAATATCGTTTATTTGATTCTTTCATTAATAAGGTAATTACTGCATCATCATTGTTTCATAAATTTATTAAGTTATTTAATGTATAAATTTTTTAAATAAAATACCATGATGTAGGAAATATTTTTTATATTTCTAATGAATATTTATAGTCGAATTCATCTTATGTATAACCCTATATTAAAATTGTCTTAGTTATTGAAGTTTGAATTTTACAAATTTATCTCTTCTGTAAATAAAATAATAATATATGTCCAAATCTAATAAAAGTGAATAAAAAAGGATAATATTTTATTTATAAGGTTTATTTTGGTCAAAATACGCTTATCCAATAGAATTAGTACATGTTTTAGGGTAATTATAATATCTTTTTACCTTTAATTACCATATTTTCTTTTAAACGCGGTAAATAAAATTCAAAAGTTACCATTCACCAAAAATTATTTTCATATTATTGAACAAAAATTTTATTTCTGATGTCAACCATGTCTCTCAGATTTTTGAAATTCAATTCATAGAAGTGGTAAAATTATGTTTTATGAAAATTTGCAAATGTACCTAAAAGGTGGGTAAAAGACGGTAAAATGTTAAATAAAATTTTATACATATAATCTTATTATAAACTAGCTCCAATGAATTACATTGAACATATATAAGTATAATTTATCTATTTTTACATAATATAAATTTAAATAAATTAAATAATGAATTAAATAAAAAGTTAGTTTTAAATAATAACATAGTGTTTTTCACTATTCATAAAAAATTGAATGTTTTCGAAAAAATACAGAAAATTAACCCTAATCTAATTTTGATATTTTGAATTCAAAAATGAAGTCTATTTTACCAAAATCAAAATATAGAAGTTGTATTGATTAATTGAATATTAATTCCCATTGTCAAAACTGAAAAGTGTGTTTTTGTAAAAAGTAAAAATTATCAAACGATTGACCTTTGTTTATGTCCAATTTAAATGTGAAATTACTTATAATGACCTATTTTGTATTAAATGATAAAAATGTTATCTGATTATACTTCAAAACCATTAAAATGTATAATTTAACACTACAAATTATTTGACTGAAAAAGTTGTGTCCAACTAAAATTTAGTACCTTTCACCATTGATCAAAATATAAAAGTTACCAGAAAAGCACCAAAAATTTATCCAAAATAAATTTTTATGTACCAATTCTAAATAAGAATTTAATACCATTAAATGGAATATATAAAAGTGTCAAATATTTTATTTAAAAAGGGTTATCCATTAAAAGTTTGTAAAAATCCATTTTTTAAAAATACTTCTTTTATCTGAAAATTTGAATTTGTCCTTATATTATGTCTAAGAAACACAATAGTTAAATTTTAAAATTATATGGATATATATAAAACTCAAAATGTGGTTATTACTATTCATAACATCTTTTTAAATGACTAGTTTTATAGGTCATAGTGTGCTTGAACTCAGTGTTTCCTGTAGCGCAAGCTATTAAATTACTTTAAAGAGATAATATACTATGAAATCTTGGGGTGTTACATCCACCTTTAATGAAACAATAAAAATAAGTAAATTTAACCTTTTTAAAAGAGATAACAATTAATTATTTAATTAAAAATTAAGTTAAATTTGTTATTACATTTGGATTTTTGGATACAAAACCAGTTTAAAATAGTGGTGTAAGGGTGGAGATGAATTTTGAATCACTATGAAGTGTGATATCCATTTTCATCACATGTACTCTAGGGCTATTTAATAACATAATACCCACATCATTCATTTTATAAATTATATTATTGATGATTAAGAAATCATGGATGGTGTAACACTGTCTTATATGATAAGTTTAGTTCGATAGAACAATTATAGAGACATACATTATTATGTTTTCTATCCTTTTTAAGGGATATAATTATTTTTTTTAGTGAAAAAATGTACCTGTGTTCTTCTTTAGGATGAATGGAATAAAAAATTTTATTCATGGATTCAAAATTAATTTACCTTTATTCCCCCAAAAAACTTATTGTTTTAGGATTAAAAATATTATTATTTTTATTATGACTATGTTCTAGGATGAGCTTACATCTCAAACATGACTGGGATTATGTCTATTTAATATTATACAGCTGGGTTTCACAAAATAGTTTTACACTTAAACTAAGTATAAAAAGTGACTAGTAACCCCACAATCCAATATCAACAAGCATTGAAACTGAAATCATATAGAGAAAAAATTAATAAAAACTTGTGTGTACCTTACATCCATAAACACTATTACATAAGTCATCAATAATATAGTCTTCATGAAGATCAATAGAGGTAAATAAAAGACATCCCTCTTTCATGGTGTAACACTTGGATGATATTGAATCCCTCAATGATTCCCCTAGACCATCTTAACAACAATAACATTTGAGTCCTATCTCAATATAAGGGATTAAAAGGAAGTAATAAATATGTATGAAAAAATTATAGAGGCCTGTACCACACTAAACATAATGTTATTCCCCCTTTTATTGAATCTCTAAACACTCTCAATTTATTAACTCTTTAATTCATGTAATATGAAATAAATGATATATTTTTTTGTTTACAAAGCCTTTGGTAACCATTATATATCATGAGTCCCCCATGCACTTCATTTAATGAAATAAATATATATAATATACATTCTATGTATCGAAAGAAATACCCTTGGTGCTGAACGTGCATGTTAATGTAGTGTTATTATATCCCCATATAATATTGAATGAATTTCCAAAAATCTAAAACATAAATTGTCTATGTTACTATATACTATATCATATTTCATATTAATATCATAAACTATGATATTAATATATACAAATCATATATATATTGAGAGAGATTTATTGAATAAATATATCAGTCTCCAGCTTTCACTAAAGCCACATTTACTTTGTCTCATTTCAACTTATATTTTATCACATAAAATAACTTGTGAAATAAAATCCAAAATTTCATTTTAATAACTTCAAAAAAACTATTTTCACATCATCATTAAATTACTAACATATGAAATAATGTGTAATATCCCTTTAATAATCATTCAAAAATTCTTTTTGGATAATATCTAAAACAATTTAATGCAGCACTATGACTCAAAATCAATCCCTATTTTGTCACCCCACAAATTGTGACCCCATGATCTATTTAGGCATAAAAACAATATAAATTCCAAAATTTATAAATTTAAATAAATATAGGAATTCAGTAAAATTATAATTTTACTCAATAGAGACAAGAATATTCCATGATCTCTAACAAGAACAAGTATCTCTATACCCATGTCGACCAACTACATCATAAAAAAGAATAAATTTTCATATGATTACTTTCCCCAATACATATAATTATAAATGCACATAGTATATGTTAATCCATATTTCCAAATCACACATTATATATTCTCCATGTATAGAGTCTATATGTATATAAATATTTCACATGTGATTCCCCTTTATAGATGAGCTCATCCCAAAACTATCAACAGAAAAAAAAATCATATGTTTTATTTAGGTAAGACCATATATTTTCCTAGTATATCTCAATTGAGGTCCCATATACTATACCCTTCATACAAGAAAATAAAGAACATATATATTAATAACTAAAATAAAAAATGATCATCAATATACCCATTAAACTCTTCAGTGAGTAATATCTACGAAGAAATTTATTTTGAATAATGTAGGGACTAAGGAATAATATTACTTATGTTTATCTTCTTTAAAATACTCCAACTCCTTAACTTCACAAAATAAAATGTTCTTATGTTAAAAAAATCTACTATCTTATTATATTTATTTTTATATTCATTATCATCATCATTATTTAGAACTAATTCCATCATTTTTTTGGAATGTGACATATCACATTAAATTTTGATCGATATAATCCTTTATTTGTAAATTTTGAACTTATATATGTCCAAAAACACACTCAAAACATATTATACAATATATTTACTTCATAATACCATTTTAATATTCACATAAACCTCTGTGTTTTAAAAATAACAAATATTTCCTCTGAGTTGGAATATTAAAAAAAAAACTATTGATCACCAAATAATATATTGTAATTTTTTTTGAAATAATTATATTTTAAATAATATTATCATTTAAAATATTCCATTTATTTTGGTGGATCCTAAATTACTTATATTGTAAAAAAAATATATCTAACCATTTTTATCATATATAAACAATATTTATAATTTTTATTCTTCTAAGAAATTGATATTGAACTTTATTGACCATAATCCATCTATATTGAGTTTATGTAGAGAAATTTTTCAAAAAAATAATTTTATGATAAAAGATTCTCTAATAATATGATGAAAATGATATAGTGATAAACATCATTTTCTCAAATCAATTTGAGTAGTACATATTCCTACAAATTCATATATTTATACTAGAAACTCTCTACTTCATAACATGAAATAAAAATACAATATTTATGAAATATTACCTTTATTTGGATTTCATGTATATTTTCAACATTTATAAAATATATTTTTTGTAAAATATACCATAAAAAATCAATGAATTAATTTCTATAACACCGATACCTAATATGGACATTACACGTGGTTTCATAAACCCATATAGATATCTATGTCGAATTAAATAATACAGAAATAGTTCCCTCCTTCTTTAATCTCAATTTGGATTTAGTAACCATGACTAAAAACATGGATAAAAATTATTGGACACTCCAACTTACTTTTATTCTCCTAACATGAAATTTTACCCTAATTTACAATCAATACAGTACAATAACCATGAATTCTCATGTTCAGTTCATTTATTCTCAACAATTTAAGAATATTGAAAAAAATTCTTTGAATCATTCAAATTTTAAAAATTAACCACCTACTCAGCATAATCATTAAATAATCCTCCAATGAATCATTCTGTTCTTCTTATAACCACATAGATTCATCATTTTAATAAGTTAAATAGTTTAGTACATATGAAGGATTCACTCTAATAAAAATAATATTTTATTCTTTAAAAAAATATTCTAATGTTTTGGTCTAGTCTACTAACAATATTACAATAAAAATCTATATTCTCTAGGATTTATTTCAATGACATGTTATATAATTATGATTCCATTTATATACACTAGAATGGTTATTTATATGTGTGTCATATTTTATATATAATTAATAAGGACTTTTATTAAATGTGGACCTAATAAAATTATGGACCCTTTTAAACTCATCACAACCATTGGTGGGACAATATCCTTATTTCACTAATAAATGAGTATTCTTTCAATTTACTCTCACTACATTGTTATTTTGTATCAAATCATCCCAGTCATACAATATATAACCCTTTGATGGTTGAGTGGAAAAATATTAATCTTAATCCAATCCACCATATGGATAAAATTGAAACCATTTAAATTGTTTTATAACTATTTATGTTTTTCAACTGAGTGTAAAAAATTTATCATAGTAGGATTTAGTTTTATAAATGACAGTATTATCCATTTCCATGACACATTATAAAAAATAATCCATGGGAACCCTACTTTGATAGATCTAACCTATTCCAAGGTTCACGATCTTTAAATGTTCTCACATTGAAAGAAATATAAAACACAATATTTTTAATGGGACTTAATATCACCATATTTTGTCATGTATTTCATTTATTTAGAAATTATTCAAATGAATTTGTTTGGAATTTATTCTTTTAACCAAATAAATATGTTCCCACATTATTGATGTGTAACAATTTACAGAACTCATAACTTATGTTACTAAGCCAAATCAAAACAAATAGATATTTATATTTATAAAATATAATCTCATGTATAAGGTACATATTACTATTTAATAGAATTGTTTAAAATTATATTAAAACAAAAATCACTACATGATTAATCTTGGATCCATAATTAGTTTACCCTCACTTTTATAGACAAGGGATAAGCCTCTTGGATAGTTTGAAGTTTGACCTAAAGTCCCACTACCCATGGATACATAAATCAATAGAGTTCTCAATTACACCATCGTTATAACACTTAATCTTTATAAAATATAATAAACTCATAAATTCCATCTCAAAACATAATAAAATCCAAATTCAAGGTATAAGAAGAATTAAATCCATTACAATACCGAGAATGTAACTTCATAGATTCATCCATCATAAAATAAATGATGTTTGATGGGTTAAAATGAATGATGCATAGAAATTCAAAATATAATAATTATTTATTTTTAGAATAAATAAGGTAATAAAATGAATAAAGGAAAATTCAAATATGTAAAAATTAGATACACTGTTTTTGAAAAATATATAAATAAACAATTAACAACACTTTATAATTTTTCAATTTATTATAAAAATTCTATAATATTAAAAATTTTAAAATTTTATATTCATTACAAATATGAACATATGAACATTATTCATTATATGTAATTTGAACTAAATAAATTATATTTATGAACTATAAAAACTTTATGATATAATTTCTATTTTGTAATCTATTTTCATAATATAAATATCACACATTTATTATTTAAACCATGATCATATCAAATTTAACAAATTTATTTTGAGATGGATTAAATAATTTTTAAATTAGGCCTTTAATTTGAACAGTTCAAATTAATTAATTATAAAATATTCATAATTATAAATATAAATTTTTTTATAGTTTTTCCTTATTTTTTAATTTATAATAATTTTATAAATTAGACTTAAAAATTCAATTAAAAAATTCATATTTATACAATATTTCATTGCATATAAAGATAAAAATGTATATGAATATTAACATTTAATATTGTAGAAACTTTATTTAATAAATGTTTCAAAAACATTTAATTAATTAATGTTAAAAAAATTTATAATAAAAAATTTTATAAAATCATTAATAAATTAATAATAATTCTAAAATAAATTTTATTATGATTTATAAGCATTTTTAAAGTATATAATTTAATTCATTATAGAACATGATGAAAATAGTGTGCATTGTTTTTAACTCCATAAACTATATCATAAAAAATGACATAGCATATCATCTGTAAGGAAACTGTAGAAAACACGACCTTGTATATGATTAAATCAGTGTAGAAGAACCATTATGAGAATAATTTTTCATCCATATAGACATAAAATACAATTTTCTTCTGTGTGAGATTAATCCCAACATTAAATGACTCATTTAGGATTAACTTTGTGCTTCACAATTTGTCTTGTAATATCTCACACAATGAAAAGTACATCACATGTAAGATTAACAATTCATTCATTAGGCCTACATGATATTTAAATTGAGTTATATTTGAATGAAATAGTTCTACGACCATGAAATAAGAAATAACTTTGCGTTCTTTTAAACCCACATGCCTTGCATAAAATTAATCTTCCATGTGAGGTCCTATGTTGGGTTAACACCATGTTGGGTCATTCTCTATTAAACTACACCGCGTTGACCTTTTTTATGGTAAGATAGACCCATATATGAATAATCAAGTGCTAGGATATAATATACCAGAGTAATATTAGACCACTCATTGAAGGGATTGCATGAGATCTACATTTTTAAAATGATAATAATAGATTATAACATGCATGAATATAGTATTAATATATCATAAGTAATCCTTATTTATGATAGCTAATTCAGTACACATATGATACATTACTCTATTTTTTATTAACACTAGTAAATGTATTTTATAATCTCAATCTAAAGAATATAAATCCCTGGTAATACTATAATATCATTGTTGGTGGATGAATATGCAATCCTCAAATTATAAAATACAATATAATATTTATATATTAACCTATTAATGAACAATTTTTATATAACTCTTTGGGAAATGAAACAATTTTCATAATAAATTGAGAACATAAGTAGAGATCCACATATCATAAAAATTTTTGTAAGATATTTCCCAACTATTAGTTAAGTCTTTAACCAATTCATTAATATCATGGTTGGGTTTCAATATATTTTTAACACTTAAACTAAGTGTAAAATGTTATTAGAAATAAAAGAACATAAGATCACTATGAATTAAAATTTATAGCTCAGAAATTCAAAATTAAGAGAAACAAATTTATGACATACACCAATGAATGATGCCACCATAGTCACCAATCATATGGTGTTGATAAATTTAACATGAGGTTTATAAAAGACGTCCCGCATCCATAGTGTATCCACATGTTGATGATGATTCACTTGAAGATTGATCATGACAATCTCAATACCCATGAAATGATATTACCATGTAAAAGCTAATGAAGGAAAAGGAAGAGAGTAATAATTAAGAGGAAATTACAAGGGCTCAAATCACACGAACCCTATTGTGTTTACATCATTTTACTACCTCTTGATACACTATCATGTTATCCATGTATTAACTCATATTTTATGAGACTAATGAATTTTTAATACCCTTTAAAAACCCTTTAGAAACCTTCAATTATTATAAATCTCCCATTAATTTCATTCTGTGAAACACATAAATATGATAAATAATAGAAGTGTTAAATTTTATCCCAGTATCAATCCATATATAGGTTAAGAATGTGATATGATGTCCCTATTTAATATTGAAAGATATACCCAAACTCAGTAACATCACATGCCTCAGTTTTTATTTATTATACTATATAATATATTAATATCATAAACAATGATATTTTCACACATATATCATATATATATATATTGATTTAGTAAATAACTTGATCATATACTTCCTTTTTGGAGAGTGCAGAAATCCATTTACACATTCTTAAATATCTTCTTTTGTGTTGGTGGTTCTTGATAAGATTTTATCATAGTTCAATGAATAACTTCCTATATCTATTCTGTCATTTTGAAAAATCCCCAAATGATATATTTATAATTTTATAGGATTAACATAGTATCTAACTCATCAAGAATGTTTATCATGAATTTCAATAAATTATCCTATATTAACTATATCACCTTATTGTATATAAATCCCTCCAACGATGTGGTGAAAGAAAAAGCCCTACCAATTTTCCATTACATGTAGTCAATGTAGAATTAATGATCATTTGACTAAATACTAGACCAAATTGATATTATAATTATCAATGGAAGTATTCCTAATATGATATTATCCAAGATGTAAGGTTATTATAGGAGAAGAATGTGGGACATTCCATGTTTGGATGAAGGACATGATTCTTGACACTTCATAATATTTAGGTATTTGAAAAAATTAATCAACACTGAGAAGTAAAGTGTGAGAGGTATTTCTATATCTCCCACTTACCATTAAAGGATAAAAAATTTATATTGGGTAATTTTTCTATTCATGTAGTTAAATCATCTCATTAAGGACATGGTTTATTATATGAATGAATAATTTCATGTGTTATTTCTATTTCCTTTAATCAGAATATAAATACCTTGAATATATTAGCCAATAATGTTTCTCATTATATAAGTTCATTATATGGATGGATTGCATGAAAAAAATACGATTGATATATTTTGTGGGGAAAACAAGTATTCTACCAGGGATCCATTATCTTGGTAGGATGATTCCATCTAGGACATGTTCGGGTAGTTGGTTCTATATTATAGGGTCATGTGTTCCCACATAAGTTTAGTTGTATGAAAACAATTTTTCAATTCAATATTATATATTTTAAATGGATTAAATATTGAAGTATAAAATATAACTGAAAGGGGTTCAATAGAGTGGAATGAATACATAATAGATGTCTATATGTAGGAAGAACTGAAATGTCATTTGGTACCAGCAACCTAAATGTGGCGACGACTACATATGAATTAACATGGAAGTAAAAAGGAGGAATAATATTAAACTAACTATACATGTAAGATTAATCAAAGGTGAATAATTAAAAAGTTCATACTATTCACCATAAATAATAGTTAATTCATTGGATTACACTGACCAAGTTAATGAAAAGTTAACATCCAAAGGGAATTCTCTCCATGTTGACCAGATGGTGGTGAAATTAGTTGAATGGATGGATACTATTGATTTAATGTATAAATATATTGGAATTTATCATTTCTAAAATATACTTTTTAATATATAAATTTATCATTTATTACTTAGACATTTATCTATTATTATCATATTTACTTCACCTAAAAATAGTTTATCGTGTCCCCCGTGGAGTAGGACTTCATGATAACAATGTAATATGATTTTTTATTTTATTTTCATTATTATTTATAGCATTTACTTTTATAAGATATTTATAGTGTAAATTGAATTGTAGTGTGTGGATGGATTTATTTTTTTATAAATTACAAAAATATCATACAAATAGGTTAATTCCAAATAGTATGTTTTAGAATTCATTTCCACTAAGGATGTTCTAGACTAAAACATCTATTTTAGGAGGTTTCATACCCAATAAGTGGTAGCAGAGATTGATTGAAATGTTTGTTATGACTAAACCTTATGAAAATTATTTCATATCTTAGTTCAAAATAATCATCCTTAACTTTTCCATTAGATATAATTCTAATAATTTTATTATGTTACTTATTATCAATTTCATATTTAGTGAAAGTTAATTCATTCTAGAAAGAATGTTGTTGGATGAACACATGGTCTGGGTTTAGAGGATTGATAAGATAGACTTCAAATTTAATGAGTTATTATATTAACACTATTTTTCCATTTAAATACATTAAAATATTTTTAGCAATATTTTTGAAGCCAGACACTGAGTCAACATGGGATTTTGGTGCAAGAGGAGGCTCAATATTGATATAATAAAAATAAATAAATATATTATACAAAATGAGTGCAATTTTTCTAAAATAATGGTATAAATATAGAATGGAGTCTCATTTTGGAAATTTGAGACCTCAATTAAATTTTGAATGGCGGTTTTACCCTAAGAGTGACATAATTTTTATCCATGTCATGTGTTTCGTTAAAGATTAGTCACATAGATTTAATGAATGAATTAATAAATTAAATATTTTATTTTTTTTATTTAACATATATGACATAATATCCTTCTATAAAATCCAAGTTCTAGAAAAAATTGGGGCTAGAAACATAAGTTTAGAATTATTGAGAGAGCCTTAGAGGAGATTTTGGTGGATTAAAACATGATTGGGTATTAGAGAATGATTTCCCAAGGGTATTCTATGCTAGAAGAGTTTGTTGATTTCACCAGATATGATGTCACAACCCATCCTCGGGGCCCGTGCCGTGGCTACCCCAAGCCCGCCTTCCATAGGCCAGGGGCTGGCGACTAGCACCAAGGCGTAAATCCCAGTAAAAAGGGAAGGCATTGCCTTTGTAAAGTAAACAAGCACCTCAGAGTAAGCAAACGGAAAAGTAAACACTAAGTAAAAACAGAATACAACTGTAAGTGCGGAAAAGTAAGTGGGCCAGTATAGAAACCCAAACTGAAAGTAAAGTACAACTCGAAAGGGAAAATAGAAACTAAAAAGTAAAAGCTGCTACACCGAGCTGTCCACTGGAAATCCCACCTGAAGGGTGGGTACAGATAGATCCACTGCTCCTCGGGTCCCTCCGTCCGCTCAGAGCACGTCCCGCCCAGTGTTCCACCTCCAGGTACCGTCCTGCTCTGCAAGCCTCAACCACAATCAACATTGTCCGTCATCTGCAACCAACACAACGTAGTGTGGGCATAGCCCGTGCAGGGGTGAGTATAAGCTACTCAGTAGGGACCCTGAGACCCCTGAAGGTCTCCCAAAATCCACAAAGGATAAACCACAAAGGAAAGATACAATCATGAAGTAACAACTGACACTGCTTAGGTATATGCCCATACATATACCTAAGTCATCAATTCCAATATGCTCCAACCTCCGAGCCCAAGTACAACTCAGTCCACACAGGAAAGTATACGTATTCCACACAGGAAAGAAAAACGTAATCCACCCAGGATAGCACAACACAATCCACACAGGAAAGAAAACAGGATTCAGCTCACATAGGTATACTTTTTTGAAAGACGATAGAGATGATCACTGATCCATCTAAGTCATCGGACCCTCAAAGGATCGATATGTACTAACCCCTGCAAAGACCCACACAGGATCTATAGGAAACTAACCCCCGCAAATACCCACATAGGATCGGACCCACACAGGATCTATAGGCGCTGGCTCACACAGAACCGCTGAGCGCTGACCCACACAGGATCGGACCCACACAAGATCGGAAGCACTGATCCACACAGGATCACTGAGTGCTGTAGTCGTCATCGTTGAATCCACTGAGGATCTCTGCAAAGTCGTCGCCGCAGTCACAGTAGCAGTCGCAGCCAGCTCTAGGGTTCCCGCACACAACAAGCTCGTTCGGGATCGTCCGCTCCACGAGCCGAGAGGCTAATACATCAACTGTCACATAGCCCAGAGTTGATGTATCCAAAATTTCCGAATCGTCAAAAGGAACTCAACGTTGCTGACGTCGCATCGATCGGACGCCCGGTCTGAGAGTTATTGGCTTTTTCGTCCCAGGGGCCCGGTTGGTTTTTAAGGAAAAACCAACCCGACCGTACTCCACATGCGTCCAAACCTCGGGAGGAGTATGCCAAAATATCCGTATCACTAAGAGGAACCCAACAAAGTCGGCGGCACGTCAATCAGACGTCCGTAGCTCAAGATATGAGCGTTTCCGCTCCGAGGGCCCGGTTGGTTTCGTGTACGAACCAACCCGGCGGAACTCAAAGTATTCCGAAACCTTGAGTGTGATATACTAAAACGATCTTTTCGTTCTAAGGATCGTGTCTCCGCTGACGGCGCGTCGATCGGAGGTCCGTAGCCCGAGTTATGGGCATTTGAACCCAAACAGTCCGATAACGGGGGTTTCGGGCCCGGACCGACCCGACCCGAGACCCCCCAGTTGGCCCGAACCGGGTCGACCCGCCCCGGACAGGGTCGGCCCGGCCCGGATGGGCTCGGCCCGGCCTGGCAGACCGGCCAGGCGCCGGTCCGGCTGGGGGCAGCGCGCCCAGCACGCTGCCAGCTCGGCCTTCGTCCAAGCGGTTGGAAAAAGGGGGGCGCCTGCCCCCCTTGTGTAACCACGCCCCCCCCCCCAAATTATGGGGGGCCGTTTGAACCGGCCGGGGGAATTTAATTCCCCCGGACCCTCCCCTTTCTGGCCGGCCCGACCTGGCCGGTCGGCTCCTTATCAACGGGACCGGCGGTGGCCGATCCCCTTCCAGCTCCATCACCGGCGGCCCGGTCCGGCCGCAGGTCACCTTGCTCCGCCGCGGCCCGGAACCGGCCGTGGCCCTTGTCGTCCGACGCGGTGCGACGACACCGCGCCCTTTTTCCGCGGCCCCGCTCCGGCCGCGGCGCCTTCGATTTCCTTCGACGCGGCGCGACCACGTCGCGTTCTTAGACTTCTTTCCACGGC
The DNA here is from genome assembly GCA_963277665.1 of Viscum album. Taxonomy (NCBI): domain Eukaryota; kingdom Viridiplantae; phylum Streptophyta; class Magnoliopsida; order Santalales; family Viscaceae; genus Viscum; species Viscum album. The sequence goes on from OY728146.1 coordinate 1,128,908,173, forward strand.
GCGGCGCGACGGCTTCGCGTAATACTTTCTGTGTGATTCCCGCGTGGTGCGACGACACCACGCCATTCCGTTCCATCCATAAAGAATCAAACATGAACCTAGGAGGGGGTTTCGGCCGTGTTTGTGCGGTCCGACACCCCTCTCGTTAAACGATATCATCTAGTCGAAAAATCCACGATAATCAATAAACTAGAATCATGAACGGAAATAATTATATAAAAATAATCCTCTACCTTGGTTAAGGAACGATGTTAGTCAACGAGCCGCGGAAGACGAGCGTCGCGGAGGTCGGGCGTCGCGGGAGAACGCCTACGTCGCGAAGCAAGGATTCGAAGTCGTTGATGGAGATTCTGTCGCAGAAAACAATCGCGAAAGAGACGACGCAGAAAAAAGAACGTCGCGTCGCAGATACGGCGTCGCGGAAGAACCGTGTTCTTCGGCAGAGAAGTTCTTCGTTGAAGAATGGTGTTCTTCGCGTTTTTCGTCGAGGTTAAAGAAGAAGAAGATGCTTCCCCAATCCTCTCAAGGTTGCAAAACTCTAACAAAATAAAATAAGACTAAGTCTTATTTTATTAACACAACCTACCATTTGAATTTCAAGAGATTGAAATTCAATAACCACACACAACTCACCTCATTAAACTTATTACATTTAAGTCATAAGTTATAACTTAAGTTAAAAAAATTAAAGTGGGAGTTGAGGGGGGTTTTAGAGGATATGAAGGGGTGGGGTTCATGTGGGCCCCAATACCCTCATAACCTCCCAAGGGAGGTTGGGTGGTTACCCAACTTCCATCAAGAACTAACACTTAGAGTAAAATAATAAAAATTGTAGTGTAATTATAAAATAAACTTCCACAATTTTTATTATCAACACTCTTGTAAACGCAACTCCGGAACAGGAGTTCCTAAGCAATTACCAGCGCTGCGGTTCTATCGGTCCCCTCAGAATTCGATTCCGGGAACCAGTTCAAAAGTTAGAAATTCCCGCTCGTTCGTTCACTAAACGTATCCGAGCCAATCTTCGAAAATTGATTCCGGGCACCCCGGGCCTCGAAATCAGGTGCCGTTAGAAACCGCGCTCTTGTAAAATTTCAAAGAAAATTAAGAAAAAATTTCCCTTGAATTTTATGGGTCTTTAAATTACTCCCACCTCAGGGATTTACGTCCCTGTAAAGATACATCAAAACTAGGGAAACAAATGAGGGTACTGAGCACACATCTGAGCCTCCCGCTCCCAAGTTCTCTCCTGGAGGTTCCCGTGCTTCCATATGATGCGCACTAGAGGAATCGACCATCCATGTAGGACCTGATCCTATCGATCCTTGATCTCCACCGGGACCTCCGTAAAAGTCGCCCCATCGTCAACGTCAATCTCCCCATGGTCAATGATGTGTGTTAGGTCATGTATGTATCTTCTCAACTGAGATACGTGGAAGACGGCGTGCACCCGGTGCAACTGAGGTGGTAGAGCCAGATGATAAGCCACCTCGCCAATCCTGCTGAGGACCTGGAATGGTCCGATGAAGCGCGGATATAACTTTCCGCCTTGGCCAAATCTCCGTAAACCACGTCGAGGTGAGACACGCAAGAAGACGTGGTCGCCATCCTCGAACTCTAGTGGCCTCCGCCTCCTGTCAGCGT